>OZ037779.1:31620694-31643194 GCA_964035525.1 Porites cylindrica
GGAGTCCAAAAACAAAAAAAAAAATCCTGCAAAACAAAATTTTAAGAAAAAAAAATCCTGCATTGCAACGAAACCAGAAAAAAATATCCTGCTTGGATAACCAATGTGACTGCGACAATATATTACACAGTCTGAAAAATAAATCTGTGATCTGTAACAGGAAATCCCCTTCCCCCAACTTCCTAAATTCATGTCAAACTACATTTCAGGCAGAAAAAACAATTTCTACTGGCTAAATAGAGATTTCAATTTGAACCAACTCTGATGCCCTTGATCTCTATAGCTGCCATAGTATTAAATTAAGAGACTGTGGTGATAATTGTTTAACTTTATAAATTAAATAAACTTTTTTATTGAAATACTTTTGTTTTAATGGGATTAAAGTGAGATTGTGTTAACAACGTCAAAGCGAGGACACAACATACATTTCACAAATTACTATTTTAAAGGCTATGTTCTATTTGTATTAACTCTTTTTGGTTGGTTGGAATTTTTTGTTTACTTTGGGTAAAACACCGTTTGATCTGCTTGTGTAGCTGTTTCAACTGCCACTGAACTCAGTTCGGACGTTTGAACGTATAGATTACTTCATGGGCAGCGCGGGCGTACGGTATTTACGCACGAGTTGGTTCGCATCAGAAATTGAACGAGCAAGGCTTTGCGAGTGAGATCCAGAAAGCGAGAGAGATTTATCTGACATACAATGCGAAAAAAGTCCATGTCTAACACTGCACGTGTTTAGGTGTCCTATTACATTATGTACTAAACATCTGTGACTGGACGAAACGCTTTTTTTCACGTGTGTGAAAGTCGTTTCGCCATTCTGATTGGCTGCGAACCCTGAACAGGGTTTTCACACGCCAAATTTCAATAGAAAATCTCAATTAGTATGAAAAAAATATACTTAAAACAAACGTGTTCTGTTGGAACACTACAACAAAAAACATTTGCGCGGTTGAAACAGTCTAGTAAAACAAGACCAAAAGAGGGCATAGTCATTTTGGAAAAAAAAAATCGTGCAAGGGTTTGAAGGTTGAAAAAAAAATCCTGCACTCCTGCTGGTTGTGAAAAAAATAACATGCCTTTCCAGAAAGTCCTACCCCCCCCTTCACATTTCTAATGGTGCATCCCTAAGAATTGAACGAGCTGTTTCGGTGGACTCTTTGTAAAGTAAATTACCATAACAAATTTTCTTTTCATTCAGTCAAAAGTCAGTGCCTTGTATTGGGCTTGTATTGGGTTTTCACTGGTTATATATGTTTTGGTTCAATAATTGCATTCGTAGTTTATTTTGTTTCCTTTGTTGCAATTAGGCCATCCCAATCCCATCGCCCGACCGACCCATTTTTTTTGCAAAAGTAAAAAAAAAAATTCCAGAATCACTTGTAAAGAAGCTAGTACTTTAATTTACAAGCACACGATCTTGTCTTATTAACACCAATTGTCTTAAATTATCATCGATACTTCGTATTTGTAGCCTTTTTAGACATTTGATAGTCCTGTTAATATACATCTTTATCTTGCAGACTAAACGTGAGGTTTAATATGCAATCATGTGCTCACGACCTTCACGAGAGGGAGGGCGATGGAAAACGAAACATTTTATTGGGATGGCCTTACATATAATTCATTATCATACATTACCATACTTTGCCAAATCAATGGAAAATATACTTTAAACCATGCAAAGACAATAATTTTGAACCACAACATATAAGGTAAAAACTGCCCTTAAACTCACTCTCAGTTTTGAGTGGGTATAGTTTCAAATATATATTACAAGTAAATTGGTGGTTCAGTGTGTTAGAAAGATCGCAAAGCTTATGAGCTAGCCCTTCGCCAAAAAGATTAAGCACTTCTATAAAGCACCATAACAAATAAAGGCAGACTAGCTTTTGGGTACATTTCAGGGATAAATCAAATCAGCAAATGGTGAACTTTAGAAGTAAAAAATTAGACTGTAACATTATTACAAAGAGCCGTCTCATTAGGTCCCTTGTATAGCAAAAATTAAGGCACAAAATGGGACCAAGCAAACTTGAGGCAGTGAATAGTGATTAGGGAATTTAAGCAACAGTGTTGTTGAGCGTCGGACATCAACTGGAGATGGACCTTTTGCATCATTGGTCAGTGGTTTGTTTGAAGCTCTCGGATAATTCCTCTTCATAAGAGAAAAGAAACTTCGCAATACAAATTTGTTAGCGTCAAGTCATATAAAAAGGGAGAAAGGCTCACTTCTGGTTGACGTGTGTCCCTCAAAACTGTCTTTGCTTAAGCCCCCTATTTTCATGTTAAAGGTAGGCATGGATCCTCCATAATACAAATCAACTTCCCCTGTTGCCCCAGCTGTGTATTTTTCATTCCAAAACTAGACAGACAGTCCATTAGTCTGTGATTGTAGACACCACGATTTTCTTCGCTATGGAAACAAGGCCTAATTTCTCCCGGGGGTAGGGGGGGGGGCTACTTCCTAGTAATAGGCTAATGGGCATTTGCTGCTGGATGGGGTTGCATTTTCATGGCTGGATTTACTAACATGGGATCATGCATAGGATTTGGGGGTTTTAGAAAATTCAGGTAGGTAGGGATTTAAAAATGGGAAGATTTTTACTTCATTAAGTTAAACCAATGTGTCTGTTCATTTCAGGATGGCCTAGTTAAAAGGCTTTACAAAGGAGATGCACAAACGTAAAGTTACTAAGTTGGGATCGTGAAAATTACATTTTCCCAAAAGTGACTAAGATGGGGTCTATATTTGGCCACAGAATAGACTATAATGGGGTGGGGGTTCTGACCGGCCATTGGAACATACCCAGCAAAAATTAACCCAAGTAACCCCCCGGGTAATTTCTCCACCTTCCCTTTGGCTTTCTCTTATGGCAAAAGCCCTGGGGAAGGGTTTGGGTGTTAGAATGACCAAGAAAGGCACTTGCTCTAGCATAGTAGGTGACAGTGACTGTCTGCTATCTAAGAAACTATAATATTATTAACTTCCCTAGGAGAAAAGTTTGACCAGCTCTAGCAGTTACAATAATTTCTAACAAGCTGAATTTGGATTTCCAAGAAGTCAATTAATCCAGGTAGTAGAGTAAGAGCAGGTCTTAGACTTCAGACCTTCAAATCTTAAATCCCAACCACTCATGAAGGCTACTCCCTGGAATACATTCCCATTCTTGTTACAGCTACTTGTACCAGATTATTACCTGTATCTTTAATTTTTATTCCTTATGCTTATAAATCATTAGAACGATCAGATCATTAGATTCCTTCACCTTGATGTCTTTGTCCCTTCTTACAGGGTTGGAGCAGATGGGTGGGAGGTGGGAAGGGGGGTGGTGGGGGGGGGGGGGGGGGTGTTAACCCTTTCACTGCCAGACTGCTCAATGGAGTTTTGTAAGGTGACTCTAACTTTGAGTCTGGAACCAAATCCTATGATGTGACCATTCAGATGAAAGCTCTCAGCCTGTGCTTACTCATGGTGAAATGCACACAATGAAATTTCGAAATTTGGTCGAAATTTGCTTTTGGCTAAATTTGGCAGTGAAAGGGTTAAGAATGATTTTGACTTGATTCAATCAAATCTTCAATTGCATTCTTGATGCATCAATTAAGTAAGCAAAAGTCAACTCCTCTATTTGCAAATACCAAAACAAGATACATACATAGGAAGGACATTCACTGTAGGTTGCTACTCTTTTAAATAGCCATTTGTACCTTTTAGAGATCCAGTTTTTATGAAATTTAAGGTCTACCGCGAGTTTCTTATTTGCATTGTTAACCACAGTTTTCCTTTTTAGGTATCCACTAATTTTTTAAAGACCGTAAACTTAAGCTTTGTTGCTAAAAAGTATAAATGGCTATTTAAAAGGTGAATATTTTCAAAGCTAGGCAGGACCAACCCAGGGGCGGATCCAGGATTTTTTTAGGAGGGGGTGCACTCGTCTCTTGCTCTACTTTACACCAATAAACCACATAGTTTTTTTTTTTCAGAATACCAGTTGTATTAGAAAACCGCAGGTCATCTCGAGGGGGGGGGGTGCACACCCCCTGCACCCTCCCCCTAGATCCGCCCCTGCAACCGCATGTTTGTTGTTGATACCGATGTCTTGACTTTAGGAATTTATTTTTTTACAATTAGTTTCGAAAAGATGAATTCTCAACTCTTGCTCCTAATCTGATAAAGTAATAGGGGGCCGTCCCATCCGATTAGACTATATAGTATATGGAAGATAAGATTTAATACCTACTTTTATCCAAGCGTGGAAAAAATGTTTCCTTTCGCGACCATTTTGAATTTTGCGGTCGGCTGGTGCGAGGCCTGGGACCAAAAATATTTCTTGGTTCCAGACCTCACACCCTTTTACCACAAAATTCAAAATGGCCGCGAAAAAATAATCTTCACTGAATATTGCATCCATCGGTATTCGCATCGGTAAAGTAAGTAATCTCTATTTACGGCATTTTCGAACAATCTAATGGGATGTGCGAGGGCCCTTTGTGTAAAGTTGTTGAAAAAGTGTCGTCCTTGGCTAGAAAGAAGTTGTTTTGATTTTTGATTTCCAGTTAATTTGGCAGGTGTTGCAAGAGAGGCACACCTTGCTCGTCTTTAAACAAGTCAAAAATACTCGTGCATGGGTTTTTAACATGTTTCGTCCTCGACAGTAATCACTCTACAAAGTCTCTGGAACCTGAACTTTTAACTCGAGTTATTTAATTTTCCAAGTAGCTTTAAATACTTTAACAATTTCAAGAATCTGTAAGCGTTAATAACACATTTTCAACATAAGCCACACTTAAGTTGTAAATTTCAGATTCTTTGCTTTACTTTGCTTACAACGTAAATATGTTTATGTTAATAGTTTATAGAAACACGCCATCTTCTGAGTAACCCGGAATTAACAACCAACCCGACATGATCGTAGTTTTGACTAAAAAGAGGTTGAACCCGGGAGTATAAATCACATAGACAAGCTGTAGGTGGAATATGATCACTCAGCACTAGCCTCCACCTCGGAACGATCTCATTCCAGTTACTTATAGTAATATTTAATTACTGCCCGTGAAAAGTCGCAGAAATCGCTTTGTGGGTCGGTCGCAGACAGTAATTTCTGGCTGGGTGCAGAGATCAGAAGCGACGACCGGAATTACATGTACGTCTGCGTTCGTAGACTTATATTGCCCCGGTTTTCCCTTGTGTGAGTTAAACTCACTCACGAATAAATAGAGGTTTTTTTTCTAACAAAGGTTACTTTTTTGCTCACAGGGTTAAACTTCGATGGCTTTATCAACAACCAAAACTGTGACTTTATTTATAGTCGCTTTGACCCTGATAGTGATTTTCATTATTCAGCAGTCAGATTTAAATATGAATCCAGAGGTAAGCATTCCAAGCACTGAGGGTTGATTTCAATTCAGCAAAATTTTATTTATTTTATTAGCTTCGCCGAAGAAATAAAAAAAAAACATAAAACGTAATTAAACTTAAGAAGGGGGTCGGCAGGGACAACGGAACAGCTGAGGCCAATTACAGCCGGCCCGGGTAGAATAAAAGAGTGAGAAATGTTAAGAACGTCAAAATACAAGAAAAGAGACTAACTACATTCACCAACGATCGGACGAGATAGCGGATGGACATTATTACATTTTTCCTGGGTCAGTATACCAAAAGTTCTATTTAGCGAATGGGCGTTTCTCTCGGTTTACCGAAATTTCTTTGATTTCTTCCTGGAAATTTCCCCTCCATTCGTGTTGCGAGCCAGAATTTCCCAAATGTTCCTCGGAACGGTTCGCTTTTGGAATTTTCCGGTTAACAAATTTTCAGGGATATTTCTGATGACATTTCGGTTAACATTTGGGTCAAATGGAAAGACTTAAACCCTCGATCGCTTAGGTCACAATCACTAGCGTCACCCTTCACGTACTTTACAAAGTGAATATTTCTGTGATCCAATTGTTTGTTTCCCTTTTCTTAGTCGGACTATCTATTTAGTTATGCATTATTTATTCTTAGGCTACATATGTTGTTTGAAACCTTTTTTCTTTCCATTAGCGACGTCAGAAGTCTCACTTTTCCTCTGAAGAACAGAAAAAGAATCATCGTTTTAAGCAAAAGCTGTTTGTTAAGGTAAAGGTACACTTTTTTGAGCTATTTTAACCCTAAGATCAAAAATTGAATTCTCATTTGGTGCCTTCATTCATTTCCTACAGAAGTAGTTGGGAGAAGTTGATAAAATATCAATCAAATTCATCTTGTGTGATCATGTCCGTAATTCTCATGACCACTCTGTTTTTCAAAGCTTTGAAATTACAAGGAGAAATTTGATGCTGATCACTCTTAGGGCTTAAATGGTTAATTCAATAAAAACAGATATGCGATCAGACGACCCTTGAAACGACACATCTCACGATGTCTGCACCAATAAGTATTTAGTTGTTGCTGTTCTTTGTACTGTACGAAGCCAACGGAATCTTCGCAATTTTAAAGTTGATTCTTCGTAATAAGTTCATATAACAGAGCCTAACATGCAATCTTAATCTTGGCAATTCCTGTCTCTAACAGCTGAAGATGTTAGTCTCTGCAATGTCTTGTTGAAAGATGTTGTATACGCCGAATTGTGCTAGGGTCCGAGATGTGGGAAAAACCAATTTAGAAATACAACTAATTTATGAGCGTGGTCTCATGTCAACCATCTGAAAATTTTGTTTGTAATCCAATAATAAAAGAGTTATTCCTCTTGCGCTTGTTGAATATAAAATGATCTGTCTTCTCATTTCTGCCCCTTTGAAAATCTTGTGCGTGTAGGAGCACTTTATATCAGAGTACATGAAGAAAACTATTATCTGTAAACCATCACCACAGTCGAGTCGATGAAAAATTCTTATGCGTTTGCAAACGTTTACGTGGAAACACAGCCTTGAAAAAGACCATACCCTATATACCGTGGTCGAATGATCAGCACATGATTTTCTATTCGTCAAAAACGTAGGAAATGTTTGCATCAAGACGTAAGAGCCGCAGTCCATGCCTGCAGTGGATGCCTTTGTTCCTGACGCCATTAGCTAACAACAGATGTTAATCAGTCCTTATTTACCTTTTTTTCCCTGTAAGGCATTAGAACTGAGTAATCGTCGTAGTTTTAACTTTCTCAACCGCACACTTGAAGCCTAAGTTTTTCTTTACGCAGATCAAAAACCTGAAGGTCGCTAATGTTAAAGGCCCAGAACAGCAAACGCGGATCTCTTCAATCCCGCTTGTTTTCGAAAGTTTCCGTTTTTTGTATGTTAGTTCCTCTTATTGCATTTTTTTGTTTTTGTTTTTTGTTTTGTTTTGTTTTGTTTTTTTTTTTCAGTAACATTAATCATGGCGCCGCTTTAAGACTAACACAAGGAAGGCTGGGCAAGAAATAAGGCCTTGTTAACACCGAAATCAAACACGTGATCACTACTTTACGCGAAAGCTGGTCAAAATTAATAAGCAATAAAGAACAATAAGCTAATGCTAGAAGGTAATAAAATCTAATACAAGTGTAATTTAAATAGTGATGATGATGATGATGATGATGAAGCTGCTTAACTCACGACTTATAGCTTAGTCTCAAAATACCCTAGAAATTGAAATCACAGAGTAGTATTCGTTTCTTTTTTACTGAGTGAGGTTTTGTTATTTGGAAATTGAAGACATTATCGTTAATTCCGTTTTGTTGTTGTTGTTGTTTACTTTTGAAAAGATTCAAAAACAGATGCAGATGTCCCAGTGGTCCCAGTTTTCTCCCGAAGAGAAGGTAATAAATTTTGCACTTTTTATCCCTTTCATGAAACCTTGTTCCCTAACCGCTTCCGCACCATTGTTTTGCGTAGTTCTCAGCTAAAAGGTTTCCCCATACAGACCCTCATAATAGTTTGTTCGGGAAGGGGATAAAAGTTTGTTAGCGGAAGGGATAAAGAACTAACTTTCTCCCTGCGAAACAATAAACTTTGAGAGGGCCGGGAACTCATGTAGGTTCCACGTGTTTAGGAACTGCGTGAATTCTTTAGAAAACACCTTGATTGTTAATTAGTCCGTGGACATCTGTGCGCGATGACGTCATTGTAAGGTTCACAAGTGCTCTAGGAAAGTTCTGTTAAAGTGCTTCTTTCTTGGAGTCTCCATCTTGATCTTTAAGAATAGTGTGACTATCAAGTAATCGTTCGGGAAAGTGGACCCTATCACAGTTGTTACCTTTGGAAGTGGAGTCTACTAATCCTCAATAAATACAGTTCAGTGAAATTTCATGTACAAGCGCTTTTTCTTGACTTGTTACAACCCATCGGGCTAGAGATTTGCAGAACTGTAACTTGATGATGATGCTGATAAACAACAGTTTACTAAAAACACATGATTCTCTCAAGTTTAAATAAGCCATTTTCGAGTTGCTGTTTTTTTTTCTCATGCAAAAAAACTCATTTTCAAAGGAAAGGTTTTACACTTAGCCTCGTTTTCATAGTCAGAGTTTTTGGAACTCGGAAATGACCTATTACTGTAAATATGAAAAGAACAATATTGATTGCCCCATGCATCAAAAAGTGTAATATTGCTAATGTGCCACTGAGGCCATAAACTTGAGCACTACACAGCTCACCGCTACACTCTCTAAACACTCTCGCTGTTAAGTCACATGACTTCAGACTGCGCGCGCCAGGGAAGTCCTGGATGTACACTACAAATACGAAGTATCTACAAGTTTTAAAACAAAGCTCTGAACAGAACTTTGGGACGTTTTTGCTTGCTAATGCATCATAATTGTAATGTCCTTTCGATTGTTGTGTCTTAGGCGTCAAAATGGAAAAGATGTGAAATATTGATATCTGGCAAAGAGAAAATGAGTAGTAAGACCAACTTGAAGACTGACTCGGAGATCCTGGATAGCTACAAACCAAATGATGACTGTGTCCACGTTTTAAGGACACGGTTTCCTCACCGTGCGGTTACAAAAGCGGAGCAGCTACTACCAATCGCCTTTGGCTTCAGTGTCCACAAAGATGCTCGTTTGTTCGAACAACTTCTGCAAGCTATCTACATGCCACACAACGTTTATTGTATTCATATCGACAAGAAGTCTCCAGACGTCTTTCGTAAAGCAATACTTGCGATGATACGGTGTCTGCCGAATGTGTTTGTGTCCAAAAAGAGCGCGGATGTTGTTTGGGGACATTTTTCTATTGTTGAAGCTCAGCTAAACTGCATGGAGGAACTTTTGCAATCAACAATAAAGTGGAAATATTACATTAACTTGATTGGACAGGATTTTCCACTTTATGAAAACAGTCAAATCGTGGTAGCTTTACAAAAGTTAAACAATACGAACAGCATAGAAAGTTTCCCGATGCCTGGGCATAATTCTGATAGAACTAAGAAAGTTCACATTTTACAAGACCACACTATTTACAACACAGGGGCTGAAAAGTCTCCACCGCCCCACAATATTCCAATACAAAAAGGCTCAACACACATTGTTGCAATTAGAGAATTTATCGAGTTTCTTCTCCATAGTAAGATAGGAAAAGACTTTGTTAATTTCCTGAAGGACACCTATGTCCCAGATGAAACAATTTACTCGTCTTTACAACAGCATCCGCTGACGCCAGGAGGTCTCCTTGGTGAACAGCATAATCACATAACACGTGCTCTCCATTGGTATGATCAGAATCCCTATTGCAAAGGCGAATGGGTTCGAACCTTGTGCTGGTTGTCCATTGAGGATTTGCAGTGGGCCTTGGGCGAAACAATGAAGGAAAAACTATTTGTTCACAAGATTCCATTTGACAATAATGATGACATAATAGAGTGTATTCTAGTGGCAAGACAAGGAAGAACGTATAACACGACTGCGTGGAACCCAGAAAACCTAGAGAAAAAATTAAAGATAAGAGAATAAATTTTCCCCGGTCTCAAAGTGCCATAAGGATTCTTTTTTGAGCTGAAGACAACCTGAGTGCAACAAATGTTTATCCAATTCGCTTTTGGCTAGAAATAGCAAAGAGAAAAAACTTTAATCCTCACGTTTGCTTTTTTTTTTCTTTTATCGTTGGATATTTTTACCTTGGTGTATCTAATGTTTGACCTTTCCCGTGGCTATGCAAACCTGGGTCACAGCTGACCCAGGCGTAATCGGCACTGTTTGCAGGGGATTAAAGCTCAAATAAATTTAGACGGTTAAAAAATCCTCATTAAAGCATAAACAATGTTTCTCGTTGTTGTTGTTGTTTGTTTGTTTGTTTGTTTTGTTTCTCCTCTCTCACTCTCTGCCAGTAGGTAGGTTAAACGAAGTGAGTAATTAGCTAAGAAAGTAACTAAGTAACCAAGTAGGTGACGCTGCTGATCCTGTAGAGAGAAAAAGTGTGACGACACGTTACCATGGTAGCAAAATTTCTGGATCACAACAATAGGGCGCTTAAGCAACGATGCCGGCGACGGCAGAGAGAACTGGAAAAAAGCAATAGGTTTTTGACTTCAAAACTCAACCAGTTTACTTTATTTACCCATTCCTTCGTCGGCTGAAACTTGGAACATCTTTACAAACAGGTTCGGTCAATTTTGTTTTCGCTTAAGTCACGTTTTAAGCGAGAAAAATCCGTATTTTGGAAAGCATCTTTTTGCAAAACAAGAACTGATTACGCGTGCAAGCCTTCGTCTACACGAATTTCCGACTGGTAAGAATTTCTCTTTTAATCAGTGCCATAACAAAGAGTTTTGCGTTTTTCTCGGGAAAGTTATTTTATAAAAGCAATAGAAAACTTTTTGCCTGAGTTTGCACAGCCTGATATAAAGACTTACGTATGTTTGTGTGTATGTTTTTATCGGCAAAACAACGACTGGGCAAGTGCATCACGCTTTTTTCTACGTTTCTTAGCCGTCGTTGCACTACTGCGACGTGAAACTTCCTAATATCACGCACCCGCAAATTACCTTTACTAACAGTTATTTATTTTTAGCGGAACCTCCATCACGCGCGTTTTGTCCTAATTTGGAATAATTTACCGAGCCTTACTGCGCTTTTCACAAATATGCGAATTCTGAAGTTCAAAAACCAACTGACGGTTACATTTTTTCGCTGCCATAAATCATCTTAACGGACCTCTTAGGAAACAAAACTTTACTTTAACGGGTTCAAAAGGTCATGGTTTGTGATTTGTGATTGGTGGATTTCGATCCATTTTCAGCCTGAATTTCATCCGATTACTTCGAGGCGTTATTACTCCTTCAGTAACGACGTTGTTGAGAGGAGAAAACGACAGAAAACGACTCGAAGCAATCGGATGAATTTCAGGCTAATTCGTTTTGTGTGTTTCTGTGTTTCAAGGTTCGTTGCTTGTGATCGTAATTATGATTGACGGCAGCGAAAAACGCAATTGTGAAGGCGCCTTCTGAACTTTGGAGTTCGCATGTTTGCGAAAAGCGCAGTGAGGCGGGGGAAATAAGAGAATCATGGAATAAGGGTATAAATTCTAATATTTATTGTAGCCTTTAGGCGAAGGAACCCATTAAGATTTGGACAAACCCAAGAGAAATTATTCCATTAGTAAAATTCCGGTTATAAGCCCTCGGCTTATACAACTTCGTAAGGGGTTTTGGGTGGGCTTTCCAGACCTTGAAATAAGGAGGGAGGCACGGTCACCGGGGGCCGGGGGGGGGGGCGCTGGTCTTCCCCAAAATTTTGTTTGGGCTAAAATGAGGGGGGGCCTTCCCTGGATCCGCCACTGGGCTTCTAAACCAAAACGGAGGGGCTTATATCCGGGGGGGGTTATAAGCTGAATAAAAAAAAACGTTTCGAATTGAGCCATAGCAGTGTTGATAGAAATAGGTTTTTCACTTACCAATTTTTAATTAAACTTTCAAGCCTCTTTTTAAATCAAGAGCCATTATGGCTCTTGTATAAATCGAATGCCTTTCCGTAGGAACAAAATCAGAAGTTAACATCGTGAAAGTAACCGGAACGCAACAAACAGGAGGCACAGAGTTCATCTTCGCTGTCCGGCATTGTTAAAAATTTTAAAGGGAGCTTTAGTAACGACGACGGCGATGCCAACGAGAACGTCAAAAAGGCAATAGGCTTACTGAGAAAAAAAACAACTTTGCACGTGCATCACGCTTTTTTGTACATTTCTTTGCCGTCACTGCACATGAAAATGCCTAATTGCACGTTTATATTATAGAGGACGTGAACAAGCGACGACGAATTTTTCTTTGTCTTTGTAAACTTGAGTGCGGTTCCCAAGAAATAAACTCCTGAAAAATTCGCCTACATTTGACATTTTCAGCGAACTGGAATAAACGCGACAAAGTTTGAAGAAACGCGAATTCAGTTCACGGCTTTGAGGCTTCTTGCATTCAATTCTCTCAGTTAATTTGACGTCGTCTTAATTTACTGAGTGATCTAATTTTGTGTTTGAAGTAGTACTGGGTTTTGTGAGAGTACTTAATATAAAAAAAAAAACAAGGAAAACTAGAGGGAGGCTAATACCCCCTGGGGGAACTTATAACAGGATGAATATTTTTGTTTCTAAGTGGATGGGCCTATAACGAGGGGGGCTTATAAGCGGGGGGTGGGGGGGGGGGGGCTTAAAAGCGGAATCTTCCGGTATACCGAGACTCCACGTACTGAGAATTTTAGATCGAGCAAAACTTTAACTAAAGTTCACAAGTTTCAGAATTTTTCGACAACATACCTGTTAGAATCCATCTTAATGAGCTTTTTCGTGTGTTCAGGTTTTCTAAAGCGTCTCTCAATGCCCTGGCATTTAGCTTCATTCATAACAGTTTAAAACTTCGACGCCACCCTGGCAAGTACGTATGAGACGTACCGAACGTTGCCATGGCAATTTTGAAATTGTGAAATAGCCCACGTTCGATATATTGAAATTCTAACATGACTCTGAGGCTTTCTGGTCATTTTTATATATTTGGTTTGGTTTTCTTTGTGCTCAATTCTCTTCTGGGAATTGCGAGACAATGGAGTCGTAAAAATTTGCAATTTTGACCCTCAAGGCTAGGAGTCGTGTTAAATATTTTAAAGCCAGGAACGGAATAGGGAATTTTTCTTTGCGGTTCTCATGCCCTGTTTACTGAATTCGCGTGAGATTAATTTCAAAAGGATTTTCAAACGAATTAAGCGATCTATTAACGCTTAAATTATCAGTTGTCAGACCAACTTCGATATATTCTAATTCATGGCCTCGAGGCTCAGGAAAATAAAGCAACAGAAATGTATTATTCGCTGTTAGTCACTGCTAAGCTTTAAAACGATTAACTTTGTTTTATTACTGCATGCCTCGGAGCCAAGTATGAATTTTAAGACATCGAAATTGGTCTACATTTAATTAGAAGTTTGGAGACACGTCAGTTAAGAAACAGTAGAGCTATTTACACGGAGATCGTGCACAAATAAGAGCAAGACGGGTCTTACACGGAAGACCGCATACGAAGTAAACACAAACATACCAGTATACAAGGTAAGTCCTAGCTAATGTTAAAGAACGCAAAAATACAATTTGACGTGAAAAAAGAAGTTGGCAAAAACCCACAGTAATTTTCAATTAGTTATAATAACTCCTCTAGTGGGGTTAATTTAACTCTTTACAGTGGACGTATTTTGACTCCAAAAAGGAGTTTATTAGACAAAAACTTTTTTTCAAGAGTAAAAATCACCCCAGATATCGAGGAGCTGAAATAACCCCCAAAAGGGAGTTATCCTGTACCTAAAATTTTTCCTCCACTTTCAGAGTTAAAGTAACTGGCTCCAAAAAGAGTAAAAACAACCCATGTAAGGAGTAAAAATTACCCCATTTTCTAAGTTATTTTAACTCCAGACTGGGAGTTAAAAGACTCCATTTTTGGAGTTATAATAACTCCCTAAAAATTAATGTGTATAAAGACGAAATGAATTTTCATTTTCGAAATTGGAATCGTTGCAAGAACAAGGTGTTAGGTCAGTAATCAATCTTTCAGACAGAATCAACCTTGTTCGCATTGACAGACAGGTTTAATTTTAATGTTTTTTAATTAGTGTTATGGGAAATTGTACCTTTTTCTAAGGATTTGAAGTTATTTCAAGACTCTTGACGTTACCGGACAGGCTCGGACGGTCACAAGTCTTTTACTTTATGACAGAAGTCTTTATACGGATATTTTCGATGATTTTTGATTGTTGTGATTTTTTTATTTTTGGTACCACTTATAAATCTGCTGCACAAGACGCTCACCTAATATCAAAAGGGAGACGATGCCATTCTCCAATTACTGTCAATTCGTGAAACTAAATTTAAATAAATTAGGCCTTGAATAGCAGGTAACAAAAATTAGAGTAACTGTACCTCTCAGTACGTATCCTCTGTTAACAACTCCCTAGAAAACTGGATCCTGGAGTCAAGGGTGAGGCGAATCTGATCATTAATCACGTTATAAAAGAAAACAACATCAATAATAAATCTTGTATCAAGTTCACGTAGTCCGAACTGGATATTCGTCATCACTTTTAATTTAAAGATAAATTTCGTAGCCCTTCTTTAAACTGACTCTACAAGACTAATGTTCCTCTTAGTATTGGGATTCAATATTTGTGAGGCATATTCAGAATCTAGACTATAGTAGGAGTTGTGACATCATTGACATCTCGACATGTTATTTGTTATTCCACTGCAGAGCTGGAGTCGCGGGTTCGATTCCCGGCATCGGACCAATACTCAGGGTCTTAACATAACTGAGAAATGAAGGTACTTCCTTTGCCCTGCAAACGGCTAGACCTTTGTGTGGCTCGAATGACTCACTGAAAATGGGGGCCCCATCTCGAGTCAGTTTCGAGCAGTCGACGCACAAATATAGTGTACCCAATAAGCACTTTCGTTTAAATAAATTGACACTCCAACAAAGTGCGTGTTTTAAAGTGCCCAGACAGTATTGCAGATCGCGATCATATATAGCCCAAAATACTCATGAGGCTCTGTCATTCTGCAAACTTTGAGAAAACGCAAGCAGGCGCTCCAATCATTGAGAAACACAGAGACAGTTTGAAGGCTTTACAATAAGGTCATATCACGGTGTAACTTGTGACAATATTTGTTGTAGGAATTGACTAAGTGGGAAAGGTGCAAGAGGTTTATATCAGGAGAAGAAAAACTGACCAAACCTGTAACTTTCCCGAATAATTCTGGAATTCTTGGTATCTATAGGCCTGATCAAGATTGCGCGCGTGTTTTACAAACTCGTTTTGTTCATCCTCCTGTGTCAAAAGAAGAAGGGCAGCTACCTATCGCTTTCGGTCTCACTGTTTATAAAGGTGCTCGTCCGCTTGAGCGACTTCTTCGAGCTATTTACAAGCCAAACAAAGCCTACTGCATTCACATTGAAAAAAGGACTTCGGCGGTCTTCCCTAAAGCAATACGGCAGGCCATTATACGCTCCCTTCCAAACGTTTTTATCGCTGGAAACAGTGTTGACGTCTCATGGGGCCATATTAATGTAGTTGAAGCTCAATTCAGTTGCATGGAAGAGTTGCTGAAATCACCAGTTAAATGGAAATATTACATGAGTTTAGTGGGAAAGGATTTTCCGCTTTTTCGTAACAAGCAATTTGTAAGAGCGTTACAAGGTCTCAACAATACCAACAACTTAGCACATTCTATGTCTAAACGTTATTCTGTTCATATCGAACGGAGTTTGTTTACGTATTAAGAATCCACTTCAATCGTAAGACAACAAAACGGAAAACGCCACCACCGCACAATATTTCAATGTATAAGGGATCCACTCATATTATTCCTTAAAGAGAGGACGACTTTGCCCTTCACAGCCAAAGAGCAAAAGACCTTGATGAATTCTTAAAGGGAACTCAAGTCCCGGGTGAAACGATATACGCTTCTCTACAACACCTTCCAGGAGCTTCTGGCGGAATCAAAGGAAAACAAGCAAAGTGAATACAATGCAGATAATGGGCCATGAATTTGGCAAGAATGCGCCAGGGTAGTCGTGGAATATATGGGAGCGGAATAAATGTTGGATTTCGCCAGAAGATTTACTCTCGGCTGTGGGAGAAAACAACAAGGAGAAACTTTTTGTTCATAAGATTCCGTTTGACTTTAACGAAGAATTAATAGAATGCATTATCGAGGCAAGGTAAAGAGAATACGCCACTGCAGCATGGAAAGAAGACTAACTTGTCGAGTACCATTGCACCAACATTAAAGTTATCGCCTGGTCGACTAAATACAGCGACCAGAAAAAGACGATACTTAGGCATTTAGGATAGAAAGGCAGCTAAAAATGTTAGGTAATTGAGTATATACTTCGAATGATAAGATAATACGCGATCAGTTCACACTACATCCGAGCTTATAGGATAGATAGTTATAATCAGTTTAAATGCATCTGGTTTAAAAAAAAAAAGACCAAAAAACAAGCCGACAAACAGACAGATAGACACACAAATGTACAGCGCTGGCTGTTACCCTGCCGAGCTTGAACTCTTTCAAAAACGTACCCTGACTTGCACGACCATCTCCCTTTGTGTGTTTATATTTATTTATTCATTTATTTATTTATTTATTATTTATCGTATTTATATTTATTTACTTACTCACTCATCTGTTTAAAGAAGGTGACGTTTCTTGGAGGAGAAGAAGGAGGTACTCATAAATCGAGTATGATCTTTGTTGAGCACGCGCTCATGATACAGACTCCGACACCCAGACCTAATAGCCGTGTACAGCGGGCTCAGTTTTTCACTTTGGACTCTTGCCCCCCAGAAGACACGTGGTATGGCGTGATTCTTTGGGTGTTGCGGGTTCTAGGTCAGAGCTTAAATCAGAGTGCGCGGATATTTTGAACCAGAGCTTTCTGGTTGTTACGCCATACTGACGAGCCCCAACGAGGGCGAAACAGCTGTCTATGGCTACAATCCCGCTCTGTTTTGAGTTCTTTCGGTGTCGTGTTGATGTCTTGCAGAGTTAATTTTCACGTAGTACGATCAGCATTGCAGTATTCTGCTTGCAGAATTTAATATGTCTACTTTTCATTTTTGCTGATCAGGTCTTTATAGATCCTACGTTTTCCGGCATATTTCGTTTGCGGTCCTTTGCAGTCCTTTGTGGTTAATGTTTGTACTTCAGTTTTGACCACCGTTTTATGATCTATAAACGGATGTTCGCGCTCGGAAAACCAGTTTGTCAAGGTAGAGAACCGAGATTGACAGATGTGAGTATTAAATAAATATCACTACAGAGCAAAAATCCCAGAGGGATCACCATTGATTTCAAAATGGATGCGATAAACGCCGTAAACTGCTTGAGGAAATAAATTTTTTTCGTAACAGAAATCTTTCTTTTTTGCCTAGAAGGATTGGAAGGTCCATTAGCCAATACCCATCTGTCGTACCTGCAAAGAGTTTACCGAGGGTCCTTTCGACATTGTATGCAATTTAACTTTAAAAGCTCGGTCGGACTGTACTTTTTGGATTAGTTCCTACAATACTAAGAATTCATTTAAAACTCACGACGTGGCTACCATGGTCTACCATGAGGTCAGTTGCGATCACGTTACAGTTAAATAAAGAATGATTATTATTCATTCAAACTATCTCGCCGTTTCTGATCGGCTCCAATCCCCCCGGCGGCGGATGCTGCATGGGACGCTGCATTGACCATCGATCAACTTAATAATAATAATAATAATAATAATTTTATTTATATAGCGCTAAAATCCAATAATTGTCCAAAGCGCTACCTAATTACAAAATAAAATATAAAAAATCTAAAATCTAAAATATCTACAATATACAATATAATTCAAATATAGCCTAAGTTATCTACTATATAAATCAAAAACATCTCAAAACAAAAGGAATCTCATAACCTATATGCTAACTTAAATAAAAAAGTTTTAAGGGATTGCTTAAAAGTTGCCACTGAAGCACATTTCCTAATCTCTAGAGGTAAATCGTTCCACAATTTAGGTCCTGCAATAGAGAAAGCTCCGTTTCCAGGGCGGCAGCCTAGCTGTTTACTACGTGGCTACCATAAGATGTGAAAGATACGTTACTGTTTAATAATAAAAAAAAAAGATGTTTAGCTCCTCTTGGCCTCAGGAAGTCTCGGTGTCCAGGGTTGTTTATTTGGCGAGGGAAAATACATAAACAATGATTAATTTCAAATGGATTTGAAGAGGCTAATTAGACGATCTATTAGCGCTCAAATATCAGTTGTCAAGCCAATAATGCGTGGCTATGAGGCTTAGGCCAAACAATAGAGATGTATTATTCATTACTGAGCTTCAAGGTGATTTCTTTGTTTTATTCCCCTGAGCCTCTGAACCATGAATTTTTCAAAAAAGAAATTGGCCTATTTATATCACAATTAAAAGTTTGGAGACACGTCAGTTATGAAACAATAGAGCCATTTACACGGAGAAAATAAGAGTGAGACGCGTCTTAGAGTGAAGAGCGCGTATAAAATAAGACACAACATACAAGCATATTATAAGGTACGTCTTAGCTAAGCCATTTATCGTGCCATTTATACGAGACATTCGCTCCTTCAGTAAGGCGCGTTTTATTTTTCCTGCTATAAATGACCTTGTATTTTATCAGCACGTTTTTTTTTTTCGCCCCGACTAACTTAGCAGGTCAATAGGTTTAAAGCCAAGATTTTACGACATTCATTTTCGTCTTGGGAACCAAAATTTACTCGCGATTTTTAATACGCTCTTTTAGAATGTAAGAATGTTGTTTTTCCTGCCTACGCTGAATATTCTTATTTTCCTGCCGATTTTAGGCTGAGACGCGTCTTAGAGTGAAGAGCGCGTATAAAATAAGACACAACATACAAGCATATTATAAGGTACGTCTTAGCTAAGCCATTTATCGTGCCATTTATACGAGACATTCGCTCCTTCAGTAAGGCGCGTTTTATTTTTCCTGCTATAAATGACCTTGTATTTTATCAGCACGTTTTTTTTTTCGCCCCGACTAGCTTAGCAGGTCAATAGGTTTAAAGCCAAGATTTTACGACATTCATTTTCGTCTTGGGAACCAAAATTTACTCGCGATTTTTAATACGCTCTTTTAGTATGTAAGAATGTTGTTTTTCCTGCCTACGCTGAATATTCTTATTTTCCTGCCGATTTTAGGCTGAAAGTATTCTTGTGTTATTCTTAAATGAAACTTAGGACATACTGCTCATCGAACTGTTTTTAGCATTGGACATTTAGCTTAACTTAGTGTTGTGTTTTCGTTTTGTTGGCTAGTTTTGCCCTTTAGGGAAAGGAATAGCTTAATCAGTTAACTAAGTTAAAAAAAACATAATTGCATTTTATTTACAGCTTCTCAACAAACAGAATTATATCGTTAATGGAAAAAAGGGTGTAAGTGTTTAATTCTAACAAAGGTCGTTATTCACAGGGATGAATTTCGATGGCATTATCAACAACCAAGACGTTGGCGATATTCTTGGTCATTTTAGCATTCATTGTGTTGGTCAATATTGTTCGCCAGTCGAGTATACTAAACACAAATAGCAAGGTAAGCCTTCAAAACACCAAGGATACCGACTTTCCATTTAAAAAAATTCGTTCCGTCCAGTATTCCACAGCGATACAGCATTTTATTATTACGTTTACCCGGACGATCAAACTCAACCTACATTTCATTATTATTATTATTATTTCGCAGTATGAAACTTTGGAATGCTGTCCACATTATGAGTAGTATAGGGCGCATAGCGTAACCTACACCACTTGAGAAGCTATACGTAAAAGTAAAAAAAGGTCGATACGAAACCTAATACAATCCTAAAATACATAGTGATATGAATCTCTCTCCTTAAAAAGCCAATTTAGAATATTATTAAATTCTGATACTCTGTAAAACCTTCGCTATCTCTACTAAAAGCTTATACATAGTGATATAAATCTCTCTACTTAAAAAGCCAATTTAGAATATTATTAAATTCTGATACTCTGTAAAACCTTCGCTATCTCTACTAAAAACATATTTATAATAATATCACACTCTAATGTTCTAAAAAATCTAAGTAAAAACGTCAGCAAGCTTATTATTATTATTATTATTATTATTATTATTATTATTTTAATAGTCCATTTTGGAGTTCGCTATGACCGCTGAATTAAAGACGTGAAGACGCATTTTTTACAGCCTTAGCCTCAATCTGAGGTAATATATTCACAAATTCCAACGAGAAAAAGACCTGTTTATTACTCTGTCTATTGTGTATATTCAAATTTCAAACAGTCACTTGCCAGAATTTCTGAATATTTCACTTTACGTCGAGGCTAACCCTGTATGAATGTGTCGTTAATGTTTATATTGAGCGGTAATTTTTAATTCGAAACTGGACTATTCTGAAGAAAGCAAAATAGCAAAACAAAATAAAAAAGCACAAGCGCAGAGAAATGCACTCAAACAGTTCGAAAACGTCTCCAAGGAAATTTCTTAGCCTGTGTACAGACGTCCCCTCCCCTCCCCCAGGAAAAATCGAGAGAAGAGACGTCTGTGAATCGCCGTCGTTAATCGTGTTCCGGTATACATTTGCATAAATTATTTTGTTCTTTCGGTGACAGTTGAAAAGGCACATGTAGGTCGAAAAATAGCTCTGGCGTCTGTGCACAGGCTAGCCGAACATCTTCACGCAATGTCCACCCAAAAATCTAGATATAAGATCTCTGATTACAGTCAAGTCAGGTCAAGCGTATGTCCCAAGATCCCATTAATGTTTTTATTATTCGAAAGTTGAACCGTTGGTAGTTGTAGATTTCAGATTCATCTCTGTGTGCATTCTTGCATGCGTATTGAATGAGCCGTGAATTCACACGCCATTCAGTTGCGAAATTTCTACCGGCTCAGTTTCCCTGAATTTGATGTAAATGTCTTCTAAAAGACATTTAATCCATTCAAAGATTTTCAATCTGACCAAATGCAGAGAAGTTCTCTTAAAATATTCACTGCTCATTACGCATACAGGAATACCGATTTTAATTTGACACCAGTTACGGGAACGACTAACGGATTCATTTTTTCAAATAATCAATTTATCAATAGAATCTTTTTGGGGTAAGCTTCACCTTCCTTGGCTGTTAACGTTGGATTTTGTATGCCTTCTCTTTAATTTACAATACCGACCGGTACAGACAGACGCACCCACAACCGGTGCAGCAAACATCGGTGGTCTCAACTTCTCATGCCTTTTCGAGAGAGCCGAAATACAAATACCGGTAAACAAATATGAATGTCCACAAAGGCTGAGCTTTTCCCCGGGGAATCTATTCTGAGTGAGGTTCATTCACCAATCACAACATCGGAAATTATTTGCGTCATGGCATTAACATTACAACCAATCAGAGGCTGTCCCCAACATTCCGGGGAAACGGGAAAAAGATTATCGTCAGCGATTCACAGATCTCCTCTCCCGGTTTTTCCTGAGGGAGGGGGGACGTCTGTACACAGGCTAAATCGATGACAGGCAACGATCGATGACGGCGACGACAACGAGAACGACAAAAAAGCAATAGGTTAGATTAGCAAAACAACAACTTTGTACCTGCATCACACTTTTTTGTACATTTCTTTGCCGTCAATGCACGACTACAACGTGAAAGTGCCTAATTTCACGTTTCGTCGAGGACGGGAACAGATCAAATACAACTTTCTTTTTCTTTTCCTGAACTTTGATATAGTCCTTTAAAATTCAACTCCAAAAAAATTTTCCAACATTTGAAGTTAAAAGCAGCCATCATCCACTTTAAGTGACGTTTTCGTAGCCGTCGCGGTCGTCGGATTAACCTCCCTAATTGCGAGTGATGGAAACAAAACGATCGGGTAAGAGAAAACAATGAGAATGAAAGACCCTTTTGACTCGACTTATACTCGCAAGCTCAAATAGTTTTGAAAAGAGTGATATTCAGGAAACTAAAGAAGGTTTACAAGCATTAGTGGCCAGATAATGTTTTATTACCGTAAATGATCTAATAAACGCCCAGGGGTCCAAGAGAGGGCGTTTAATAGATAGGAGGCGTTTAAAAGAGAGAGGCGTTTATTCTCGTAACTTATTTTAACGGACTCAACATAACTGTATACAGTATCCTTTCGGCCAAAAAGGTTTTTGTGTTAACAGAATCTCGACTGCGGGCTTGACGGCTTATCTAGAAATTGAACATGACGTAATACACAAAATGATGTTAATCAAGCAATGAAATTAATGAGTTGATTGATTTTGCTCTATTTTGACATTTCCTAGTATTTTGGGGACAATTTTCAAGGGGGGGGGGGGGGCCTTTATTAGACAGGGGGCGCTTGTTAGAATGGGGCGTTTAATACTAACTTAACAGCGTAAGGGGGGCGTTTATTAAATAAGAGGCGTTTATTTGAGAGTGGGCGTTTATTAGATCGTTTACGGTAATGGTGTCGAAAGCAGAAAGATTTAAGATCAAAGAACATTTAAGATTTGCAAACTTTCTAAGTT
>OZ037779.1:31650694-31685694 GCA_964035525.1 Porites cylindrica
ATTTACCTATAGCAGTCTTGGGTCTCCCTCAGCAATCCCATGAGTGCTTGCACGGGCTCGTTCGACCCAGGCCACGACTTCCTTTTAAATTGAGGAAATGAAACTATACCATCGTCATTTAATTGCTATCTTTTTTTAATCAGGTTGTGCGAGCGTATTATTATTCGCCTCAGGAAGAGGTAAGGAATGAAAATGATACAATTTTTTTCTTAATGTTCTCTCCACTTGCTTGTATAGACCCCAGACGGTATTAATGTAGATAGCGATCATAATATAGCCCAAAATACTCATGATTCTCTGTCATTCTGCAAACTTTGAGGTCACTTGGATGAAAAAAGGCAGAAATCGTTCCCATATTTTCAGACGCTTTACGGACCCTTTAACTATGCAGGAATCGTCATATCATCTATAGAGTAGATTCTCCGACAGAAATTCAGAACCCATAAACTCCCAAACACAAGTGAGCGCTCCAACCACTAAAAAAACAGAGAGACAACAATATACTATAATACGATATACCAGGGTCATATGTGTAACTTGGGACAATAATTGTTGTAGGAATTCAAGTGGGAAAGGTGCAAGAGGCTTATATCTGGAGAACAAATACTGAACAAGGCTGGAACCTTACGGAATGACTCAGAAATTCTGGGTATCTACAGGCTTGATCAAGATCGCGTGTATGTTTTACAAACTCGTTTTGTTCATCCTCCTGTGTCAAAAGAAGAAGAGCAGCTACCAATCGCTTTCGGTTTGACTGTTCATAAAGGTGCTTGTCTGTTTGAGCGACTTCTTCGAGCTATTTACATGCCAAACAATGTCTACTGCATTCATATAGATAAAAAGGCTTCAGAGGTCTTCCGTACAGCAATAATGGCCATTACACGCTGCCTTTCAAATGTTATTATCGCAGCAAACAGTGTTGACGTCGTCTGGGGACATATTACTCTAGTTGAAGCTTAGTTCAGTTGCATGGAAGAGTTGCTGATATCACCAGTTAAATGGAAATATTACATTAGTTTAGTGGGACAGGATTTTCCTCTATATGATAACAAGCAGATTGTACGAGCGTTACGAGGTCTCAACAACACCAACAACATAATAAGTTCTCCAATGCCTGAACATTTTTCCTATCGAGTTAATTTTGTTCACATATTGAAAGGCCAAGGTGTTCGTAAAAGAACAAACATACCAAAGGTGCCACCACCTCACAATATTTCAATCTATAAAGGATCCACTCATATTATTGCTTTAAGAGAATTTGTCGATTTTGCCCTTCACAGCCAAATAGCAAAAGACTTCTATGAATTCTTAAAGGACACTCTAATCCCGGATGAAATGATATACGCTTCTCTACAACAACTTCCAGGAGCTCCTGGCGGAATCAAAGGAAATCATCTGAAGTGGATTCAACGGGCTATGCATTGGCAATGGGGTGATAAAACCGTTGAGCTTTGTCTTGGGATGTGGAAGCGGGGGATTTGTTTGATTTCTCTAAAAGATTTACGCTGGGCTCTAAGAGAAGACAACAAAGAGAAACTTTTTGTTCATAAGATTCCGTTTGACTTTAACGAGGAGTTAATAGAATGCATTCTTGTGGCAAGGCAGAGCAGGAAATACGCCACTGCTTTGTGGAAAGGAGAAGAGAATGTCCAGAAAGAATAAATTTCGGCTACCATTAATCCAACGGTAAAGTATGAGTTTCCGAATAGTCGTCTGTATACAGCAAACGGAAAAAGAAAATAGGCATTTCGAATAGACAGACAGCGATAAATGTTAGGTTACTGAATAGATGCCGCTTCAAAGGATAAGATGGAACGACTAGTTCAGAGTATACCCGAACTTAAGGGGGAGGTTATCACTTTAAATTCATGGTTTTCAAAAAAAAAAACGCGAAAAAGAAATGTAATGGAAATGTAAAAAGATGTCTCAAAGACATCGTTACTCAATTAAAATACATTTTTATTCACATTTTCAAAGTATAAAGAAATGATTGTTTAAGAGACGTGAATTAGTTAGAATCCTAGGGTAACAAATAAACAAAATACAGTTAGGAGTAATGAAATGCGTGTTGTTTAAAATAGCCGTCAAGCTTTCGAGGTTAAAAAATTACTGTAAGGTTTTAACTTAACTTAACTTTAGTTTTATTATTATTCCATCGCTCATATAGTACAAACTCAGTAAAGCCAAAGCCAGGTGCTTATACGGCCTGTGGTCAGAATGACAGAAATCATTTTATATAGAAATGAAGACTGTAGGCTGTAGATACAAGACTGAAATTAAATAAGTTTACATGCAAGCAATCCTATAACAGAGACGGAACTAGTGACAAATAAACTAACAATACACTATGAGAATCCTGCGCTAGTTCAATTCAGGCTTAAAAAGTGAAGTTTTAGTTTCTTTTTAAAGTTAGTACTGGTAAGGCTGTCACGGACAGTCAAGGGGATATCGTTCCAAATAGCCGGGGCTTGAGAACTAATAGCAAATTGATACCTAAGGGACATTTTATGCAAGTTGAAACGAGAACGAGTTAGATAATCATAAAAATCACAATTAAAGTGGAGGAGCGAGGAAAGAGAGGCAGGTAAAAGGCGATTAAAGTGTAAGAATACAAAACAAGAAACATGAAATTTGTAAAGTGAATGGAGAGAAAGAATATTAAGCTTCGAGAAAAGAGGAGGCTTAGAACGAGTTCGTGGAGGATAAAAGGTGATGATTCGAATGGCTTTCGTTTGGAGTAGATAGAGGGGTTCAAGGTAGGAGGCTTATATAGATGCCCAGATGAGGTTACAATAGTTGATATAAGGTAGAAAGAGGGAATTATATAAGGTTTTTGAGTGACCGAAGGTAAGTATCATCTTGATTTAGACAAAATTCCTATAACCTTAGCGACATTATCACAGATGGAAGTGATGCGCGGTTTCCATGAAAGGTTTTCGTGAATAATTATTCCAAGAAATTTACGTTCCTGTACCCGCCCTATAGGGGTGTTATTTGTTAAGATGCTTAATTCCGAAGAATTGATCTGTTTACGTCGTGGATGGAAGATGACGAATTTGGATTTATCAGGATGAACAGTAAGCTTGTTTGCGTTTAACCAGGAGGAGACATGAGAAAGCTCTTGATTAACCATTCTAGCTAAAGTAGCCAGGTCTTTATAACGAAGAAAAATATTGGTGTCATCAGCGAAGACAATAAATGAAAGATAATTTAAAGAAAGAAAAAGATCATTAATGTATAAGAGGAAAAATAAAGGGCCAAGAACAGAACCTTGAGGGACCCCAGACATAACAGTATTATTAGAAGAAACATGACCATTGAACATAACATACTGTTGTCGGTTGTCTAAATAGCTGGTGAGCCAAGATTAAGGAATACCACGGATACCATAAAAGTTTAATTTGTCAATAAGTTTCTGATGATTTACAGTATCAAATACCTTCTTGAGGTCTAATAACATTCCAATAGTGTATTCATTACTTTCAAAGCCTTCATATATATTGTTTACAAATTCGAGGATCGCTATAGTTGTAGAATGATGTGGTCTGAAGCCATATTGATGGTGACTAAGAGTGTCAAATTTTTCAAGAAATCCAGACAATCTGAAGTAAAAGAGTTTTTCGAAGACCTTGGAAAGACAGGGGAGAATAGAAATAATAGGCCTGTATTTAGAGAACAGGGACGAGTTTATCACATTTGAAGATGGGAAGGATCTTGGCTGTTTTGAGCTTATCTGGAAAAACACCGTGAGAAAATGACAGATAACAGATATGGGTCAAAGAGCAGCTATTAAATCAATAGTATCTTTTACAGGCGAAATAAAGAGACCATAAAAACCCTCACATTGACTATTTTTTAGAGAATGGACTATATTAGCAATCTCGGTGGGAGAAGTTGGGTTAACATAGAAACACTTTGCGTAATGACCAATCAGAAACTTTCTATACGTAATTTGATTGGGAGAGATTTTATTTGCCAAAGAAGGACCAACATTAGCAAGAAATTATTAAACTTTGTAGCTATCTGAGTAGGATTTGAGTATGAACCAGAACTATCTTTCATGTGATTGAAAAGTTGCTCAGTTTCCTTTAAGTAGATAATCTGTTTTATGACTGACCATGTCCTTCTTAAATCTAAACTGACAGAGAGCAGTTTGTCATGGAAGAATTTTTTCCTGGCAAGTTTGATGAGAAAATTGTATTTATTACGGTATTTGTTGTATCTCAACTTGTTGAGTGCAGTTGGGTTTAACTGGAACTGTTTGTAAAGAGAATTTTTCTTTTTACAAGAAGTAAAGAGACCATTTGAGAACCAGGATTTTGAAGAGCGGTGAGGTTTAGAACTTGAATGAGAGTTGAGGATGTCGATATCAACATCACCCATAATATAAGATAGCTTATTCTCAAAACTGATGGCTGACAAGATATCTTCAACAGAAATGTTGAAGTCATTAAGAGAGGCATCGGGAGGTCTATAGAGGCAGCCAACAATAATATTTTTACCACGAGGTCGCATGGTTTCCACAAAGACTGATTCGTACAATGAATTTGTCAGAAGATTGAAGATCAATCCTAAGCTTAAAATTCATATCAGACTGAATGTAAAGACCAACTCCACCACCTAATTTATGTCCTCTTGAATTGGAGATAAAATGGTGGCCAGGAATATTAAGGAGATCAGGATTAGACTTATGTAACCAGGTTTCAGAAACGGCAACAACAGAGAACAACATATTAACGACAAGTCGTCAAAGTGTTTAGGGAGGCTACGGATATTAATATGGAAAGTAGAAAATGCATCAGGAGGAAAAATAATTTTGTTAAATTATGAAGAGGTTAGATATATGCAGTTCGAAAGTAATTCTGAATTTGCGGTAAAAAAAATTGGGGTTAGGATCAAGGTTAGAGTTCATTAGCAGATGAGATGTCTCAGGGTCATCAAAAAAGGGATTAAACACTATTTGCTTAACAACTTTCCTTCAAAATTAAAGTCGAACAGTGAGGGAGAAGAAATCAGTATCATCTTCAAAATGGTTAGATGGAAATAGAGTGGCAAGACAAACCAGCAGAACCAGTCTTCCTTAGTATTAGATAAAGCAATGCATTCCTCACATGTAAAAGGAGTGCACTTTAAATGTGTCCAGTTCTGACATATGTCACATAAAATGGCTTTGTGACTATTAAGGACGCTTAATTTACACACGGTACTTAATAGGCATATAGGACTACTACTACTACTAAAATTAATGCTATGTTAGTGTTAACAAACAAGTGTAAATAAGTAAGCAAGAAATACACAAACAAGTAAATAATATAAATTAATAAATAAAAGTAAGCAACAAGGCAGCAATTATGCAGAAAGCTAAACAATCATAATCTTGATACCTCAAGATATCAAATAGAGTACATTGCGTGACAAAACAAAGTTAACTTCTGTAAAGAGTACCTGCGTCACAAAGCAGAGTTAGCTTCAGTGGCTGACTAGCTATATTCACGGTTCACAATCTCGCGGCATTTAGAGAGAATGGTACATTTCTCAATCACTGAGGAACGGGACGTCGGCCTCATAAAAATAATTCCATCGATGGTCCAGACTTAGTCAATAATGCCTTCTGTGATGTCATTATGAAAATAATGTAGAATGTCACGACGGCATTGTGTCAAGTCCTCCCGAATGTCGAAGTTAGTTTCTCGAGCCTTTATTCGCGACGCTTGCGTAGAAGTTGAACTGTCATGTTATAGAACACAAGTCGAACGATGATCGGCCTGGGTGTACGACCTCTCTTGCCAGTACCGTGGCAACGGCTTGTATGGTCTGAAGACACAGTAATACCAAGCTGATTAGCAAAGAAGTCTATTGCTTTCGCGTCGGTATCTTTTCGAGTTAAGCAACGCTAAAACTCATTAATAACACACCAAACAACAGAAGCTTGGTTCTCAAGAGCGTGCGAGCAAGCGGCGAGCGAAGCGAGTCGCGAGATAACCTGCAAGCTGGCGGCAGTTAGCCGCGTGGGGCTTCCCCTCTTCTTGTTCTCGCGGCGTTTTCTTCCGGTTGACGCATGACCTCTTAAGATATCCCTCAAATGGAGGTTCTGACACAACGGGGCGTAAAAACCAAATACTACACGAGTCCGAGGTCCTGCATGGATTGCTATGAGCTAAGGGTCTGCCCACACTTGGCCGGGAGTCAGTGCTCAGGTACCGGCACAAAATGGTGTTGTGGCCACTCATTGGGTACCCCATATCAGTAATTGTGTACAGTCAAACCCTGTTCGTAATACGGACACTGACGGGGCCATAGAAAGTGTCCGCACCAACGGTGTGTCCGTATTTAGCAGGTCAAGTAACACAAAAATACACCTTTTTTGAACAAAATACTAAAGAAATAAAACAGCAAGGAGACTGGAATTGTCTAACTAAACATCTCTAAACTTCCCAAAGCCTTTATTCCGCGTACTATGTACTTGAAAACACTCAAAACTCTGGATAAGTCGCACATTATACCTTACATAACCAAATAAATCGTTCTCTTCATCCTATTCGGTGCGTTGCAGCGTTGGGAATGTCGATATGATGTCAACTGAAGGTTTTTTTATCTTCAAAATAAAGTGAGGTTTATCACAGCACACAGTGGAAATTGAAGTGTCCGCATTAGCAAGGTTTATTTTATATGAGAATCGGTTGATTGAGCAAGAAAAAAGTGTCTGTTGCCGCATTAAGCGTGTCCGAAATAAATGGTTTGAATTTAGAGAAAATGAAAGGGAGGGCTTTCTTTCCCCATAGACAAAAGACTGTCCGTATAATAACGAGGTGTCCGTATTACGTGGGTGTCCGTAAAGCGGGGTCCAAGTTTTGAGGATGGTCTTGTGAGCAAGTTTGATAAGGGGTGGAGGGGGGATCACAAGCACAAGATCATGCCGAGGCCATTTATGCCAAAATACGGTACACTGTCTCAAGTATTTTTGCAACTGGTTGTAGCAAGGTCTCAACCTTGTACTCAGACACTAAAGTGGGCACCGGGTCCCTGTGTGCACGTGTTTTCCGTTGGTTCCGAGAAGTTTTACCCACACTCAACTCCTTTGCTCCTTTTACAAAAATGGCGTCTGCTGATGTAGCAACTGGATGAAAGACAACTTGGGTACCTAGAGTGTGGACAAAGCACCATTTTGTACCGTGCCCGGGAACTAGTGCCCTGGTACTAAATGTGAACGCACCCTTAGTGTTGTTTAAGAACACATTTTCCACGCCGTTCACAAACAACCGCGCGTAAATATCACTGTACCGGCGCCGAATCTGTTATTAATCGCCCAGTGTCCTCTCGGGGAGGACCGAGAGAGCGGCGGAAATCGAGCCTAGCTTTTAACTGATTTTGTTATATTCCAAGAATTTCACTCAACTAAACAGGGACTGCCATTGGTTGATTCTTGGTCACGTGGCCTTGACTAAAATCAAATGTATCGCGATCGTGATACATTAAACAATGTATCCCGCTCAGGATACATTGCAGAACGTGATCAAATAAAGCATGGTGGAAAGTGGCGTGACAGAAGGCGGGAAAAACACCGCCAGGTTCTGCCGGTTTTCTTTTTCGTGAATGAAAACAACAACACAATCACGAAGCCTCAAGCTAAAAAGCAACGATTTTCAAAGTTATCCCAGAAGTTCCCAGAAGAAAAACAGCAGCTAGTGGAGGAAAAAGATGCAGATGATATAAGGAAAGTACTTTTGTTTGTAAATGATTCGTTCAGTGGTTTTGAGAATTAAATTTGTGTTGCTATAAGTACCCAGTCGACTGTTTCGGTTCGTTTTCGTTCGCTCCGGTTATTCTTTTGTTGCTGTTGAAGTGAAAGTCTAGAAATTTTACAAAACACTTAATGTCAGATCCCTCGGGAAACCAGTTAGTTTTGTTTTCCCGAGAGTCCTGATGTTTCCCGAGACGAAGTTCTAACTGTTTCCCTTGGGATCTGACATTAAGTGTATAGTGTTGCCGACCACAAGACACGGATTTAGGACTTTTTAAAAGGATTTGACTGGAACATGATAAAACTAATCTAAAGTTTCATCATAAGAGTATTTTCTTTCTTGAACCGCCATTTTTATTATCATTATTCTTGTGTCGCGGATGAAGAGCCGGATACTTAGCATCAGTGTTTATCGTGACCTAACTAGTTTTATTGTTTGAGGACCGGTCTTGCAACTGGATTGTACTCTTCAGAATAACATCAAATTGAGAAGGGAATCTGACTTTTGCATTGCAGACATTACATGAACATTTTCATTTTTCTAATGCCATTTTCGATAGGACTTACTGCAAATGACGTGATTTTTTCAGTTGAGAGTTAATGATTAACGGCCTTTTTCTGGATGAAATGCCTCCTTTATGAAATATGAGCTTCGATTATTCCCGTCAGTTCATTTTTCTCGGTCAAGAACCCGAAAACAACACAAGGACACAGCAAAACAGCGCAAGTCTTACGCGTGTTTCAAAACTAAAGGTAAGCATCCTAAGACTATTCTTTCAAGGGGAATGGAAACCGGGGCTTTCCTGTAGCATAATCTCACATTTATAAACAGAAAGATAGCACTTCAGTCACTGAGTTAAAACTGGGTAAAAGAAGATTAGCGTCGTTTCATTTCTCATGTTTTTTCGACAAACCAAACGAATTTCAAGACAACAATTCATGTTACGCAGGCAGATATATATTCTGTGGAAGTTATGATTAAGAACAAAACCAATTGATTCATACAAATGTTTGTGTAGTAAAACATATCAAGTAAAGTTGCCTGCGGAGTCGGAAATCAAAAACATTACGTTGAATATCGACATGCTTGGAGGCATTCCTAGCTTCATTTATGTTCAAAAGTTCTGTCTATAAGAATTATGTTGTGTCTCTTACTAGCATACCAGTTTTGGGCCACTAATCATATCTATATTTGCTAATCATAGAAATCCCAAAGTCACGCCATACTTCCCTTCACATTATGTCTCTGTAATGTGTTGATATTTTCAATTTATCAATCTTGCAAGCAGGTCATCATAGTCTACTACACAGCCGTTTTTAGTGTCGTCACGCAACGCTCCTCCCCACTAAAAACGGCTGTGTAACAGACTAAGCAGGTCATGGCTTTATTCGATATTCGATTATCAGCCGCTATTTCGGAAAATAGCCCGAGCTCCTTTCTTTTTGGGCCAAAAAATCCAGACCAGAGAGAGTGACAGATTTCGAATTTGATTGCAATTTGTCGGTCAAAACCCACCAAGTGTTATCCAAAGAATATGAAAACAAAATGTCAAACTTGCCCGCTCCCTTTAACTCCCCCCCCCCCCCCCCCCCCCCCCTCCTTCGCGCTTGGTGTATCACAACTCCTTATCAAAAGCATTCCCCTAATTAGGTAACGGGTTAAGAATAAAGGTGTTTTCTAGCAAGAAAGAAACAAAGCCTTCGTAATTAGGAACGTCCAGTTCATAAAATGGGTTTTGGAATTTTTCGGTTATCTTTTTCTGGCGCTTATTCAAGGCTAGGCGCTTCTTTGAGGCTGGGCGCTTATTACCTTTTCTCTGCCTTTAGGATGGGTGCTTATGAGAGGTGGGTGCTAGTTCGGAGTTGGGCGCTTATTCGAATAAATACAGTATTCACAATGTAAACAGATCAAATGGTCGATGACATAATTTTTTTATACCGTAATATGAGTTGAGGATTCGCTATTTTCATGGAAGGCAATCACTCTGTTGTTACTACGCCGAAATGTTAGGCGAAACGCTTTTCACAGCTAAATCCGGACTGAACTACAGCGCACTTGAAATTCAATTAGCTCGTGACCTTGGTTTAAATCATAATTAAATATGGGTCGAAGGCTGTTGCATGAACTTAAATTTTTCGGATCATTATACGCTTCCAGGAAACTGCCCACCTACCCCTCCCCTAAGCCAACATTTTGCCCTGAGTGAGATTTAAGGTGGTCGGTTCCTATTTATGTGCGTGTTGGTTATGTTTTTGATTCGCGTTTTTTAGAATGAAAGATTCAACCGATTTCTATGATTTTTGGCATACTAAATAAATAATAATGGAACCTTAAGAAAACGTTATTTATTTTTTTTGTAGGTATAAAAGCTAAATTTGAGATATCGGTATATATTTAAAGCCGCATTTTTACGAAAAATGTAAATAACTTCGAAATCCCAAGACAAATTTTTCCCTAAGTTCAGCAAATAAGCCCCAGAGCTCTCTAGTTTTACATCTGCAAGTTTGAAGGCAATCGTGAGCGTAGAACTCCCTGCTGCTGGAAAAATCTCAACAAAGCAAAATATAGCATCTACGAAAAACTCTCAAGAATTTTTAGCGTCGCAGGCTCCTGTTCTGAAGAGAAATAAGGCCACCAACGCCAGTACTTCTAATCATCCATTTTTCAGCTGCAATGAAAACCCTTGTATTTGGTAATTTATTCAAGCTTTTTAGACTTGCCATCACATTCGCACAGGAAGTTTACCACTTGCGAATAAAGATGAAAACAAATATGACAATCGTCTTATTCTTCTCATTATTCCCAACAGCAAACTGCCTGTGCAAATGTGATGGTAAGTCTTAAAAGCTTGAGTAAATTACCAAATATGAAGGGTTCGTTGCAGATGAAAAATGGATGGTTAGAAGTACTGACGTTGGTGGCCTTATTTCTCTTCAGAACAGGAATCTGCGACTCTAAAAACTCTTGGCAGTTTTTCGTAGATGCTATATTTTGCTTTGTTAAGATTTGTTTTCTAAAGAGAGGGACAAATACAAGGTAAGTTTGACGAATAGAAGTTCTTTAATATCACCGCGCACTCAGCTTAAAATTGTTCTTCTTAAAGTGCTAACTGTATTCGCCGTAAATAACTTTCTGATTACTCCGTTTCTTGCAATAAAGCTTTAGGTAGGAATATCCTTTCTGATAGGAGATAGTCTGTCGGCAGTCTTCCTCTATTCGTGCTTCAACTTTCACAAATGTGTTAGCGTAGCATTTTAAGGTTAAATTTGATCAGCATTTTGTGCAGCGAGTTCTACGGTCACATTGCCTTCAAACTTTCAGATATAAAACTAGAGAGCTCTGAGGCTTATTTGCTGAAGTTAGGGAAAAATCTGTCGTGGGATTTCGAAGCTATTTACATTTTTTGTAAAAATGCAGTTTTAAATTTATGCTGATATCTCAAAAGTTTTTATACCTACAAAAAAAACAAATAATATTTTCTTAAAGTTCCATTATTATTTATTTAGTATGCCTAAAAGCATAGAAATCGGTTGAATCTTTCATTCTGAAAAACGCGAATCAAAAACATAACCAACACACATATAAATAGGAACGGACACCTTAAGTGTTAATGTTGACTTAGGGGAAGGGTAGGTGGGCAGTTTCCCCAGAAACGTATAATGAACCAGTTTTTGTGGGTTCAAGCTATTTATTCTCGATGCACAATGATTGACTTTTACATTTAGTGAAGCCGTATGGTTCATTCATACAGTACTGTCCTTCTCCGTTACATTTACAGTGTACGTATTCAACTTAGAATTGAAACAGGTAGATACGCAAAAATCCCTCGTAATGAAAGGATATGTTCCTTTTGTACAAGTAACAAAATTGAAGATCAAAATCATTCCTTACTAGATTGTAAGGCTTATTCTCAGATCAGAGACATATTTTTCTCCAAAATTAACTGGAAACTAAAATACTTGACTTCAAATCACTTTCACACGATACTTTAATATCTCTTCTTATGATTTCTTCTGATTATTTAATTAACTGTCAATTGGTTTCATTTATCTCGCAATGCTTTGAATTAAGAACCAAATTAATATCATGAATGAATGAATGAGAACTGTAACGTTTTGTAATGTTTTGCACCACTTAGTTGAATTAACACTTAAATTTAGACTAATAGCTTTTGCAATACTGTAATTTCTTTAAGGTCATACAAATAAAACATTTGGTGTTGTTGTATTCAAAACACCTTAAGTAAAATACAGGTCGTCAAGCTTGTGTCCTGTGTGAAGTTTCGAGTGAAATCGATTTATATAGGTTTGTTTTTTGAAGTTCCCATTTCCGATGGCTTTAGTTTACACGTTCATCAAAATTGGTATGTATTACGATAAACGTAAAGCGAGCTGTGAACTTTCAAAGTTTATAGAAACTCCAATCAGTTGTATTTGCTGAAGGGGATAAGAAACAAAACTTGCCGGCAATTGAGAGATTAGCATAACAAGGTCATGCGCAGATTTAATTCAGATATGGCATTTTTTGTCAGTTATAGACTACGAGCAGTCCCCCATTTTTCCTGAGGGATAGTAGAGCGAGCGAAACGCGAGCGCGCGTAAAAATCACCCCACGCGAGAAAAGGCGACACGCGGCGGGGAGAGAGAAAAATGAGGTATTTAGCCCTTTCGGAAGATAAATCATTTTTTGATCTGATTCAGATGATTGATCTGACGCGTCCTAAGTTCGACGTCTGACCCAACATTTTTCTCTCCCCCCGCCGTGTTTCGCATTTTCTCGCGTGGGGTGATTTTCACTCGCGCTGGCGTTTCGCTTGCTCTACTATCCCTGAGGAAAAATGGGGGACTACTCGTAGTCTAGGTCAGTTAATGCCAATGATTCTTTTATTAGTAAGACTTGTCACGTTATTACTTTTGATGGAATAGATACCTTTGATACACAACTTGTGCAGGGAAAATGAATCTACCGAAGCGATTTCGTTTATAGAGATAACGAATGAAAATGATCAAAAGCATTTAGAGTAAGAAATTCCAATGAACATCTAGCTTGTTCTTCTACCTAATAGTACTTTTAAGGTCCTCATAAAAGTAAACAATCAGACCCTTCCACGGTTTTTCACAACTTTTGATATAGACAAGTTATATATAACTAGGGAAACTCCGTCGACACCACTGGAAAAAGCGCCTTAAAATTAGCACAATTGACAAGTGTGATTTGTGGTGGGGGGCACAAACTTCCCCCCACCTTACAAACGTTTGTAAATTTTCTCAACTTAGCCGAGCTATGTCTTGTCTCGCTTATGACATATCACTTTCATATTTGGCAATTTTACTAATTTGAAGACGCTCTTTCTAGTGGCGTCGACGCATTTTCCCCAATTGGTCCATGTGAAAAGTTTGAAAAACTGTGAAAGGGTCTATTACCAGTAACTGTCTTTATCCGCGATGCCCAAATTTACCGCAGGCAAAATTTAACTGTGTTTTCTTATTAATTAATTAATTAATCAATTAATTTGTTTATTTATCTTTTTTTCAGATTCGTAATTTCTATGGCGTTGTCACGTATTAAAATCTTTGTGGTATTATGTTCTCTTTTCGCTGTGGTAACTTTTGTGATTGTCCAAAAGTCGGGAATTTTGAGCCCAAAGCCGAAGGTAATACATCATAAACGAGCTCGTGAAAGAGGATTAGTGTATAGTGAGTCTTGTACTTTCTACTTTGCGAGGCAAAACTTTGTAAGGCCTAGGCGAAACCTGGACTCTTTCATGAGACGAACCAAACTTAGTGCGCTAAGCCTTATCAGTTCATGAAAAGTTCGACGTCTGGCTCAGTTAAGACCGTGTGAATGAGTTTGGATCGTCCAACACGTTCTATCTGTCTGCTCCAGACGGATAGACCGTCTGAAGATCGTCTCCGGGACAAACGTCGATCTTCACATGGGACGAACTAAACTAATAAATTAAGAATTTGTTTGATAATGGATACCGTAAAATTCCGAAATTAAGCCCCGGGGCTTATATTTTTCAAAGGCCCTTTTTGAGGGGCTTATTTTGGAGGAGCTTATCCACGGAGGGAAATTTGCGTTTCAAAATCGATTAGGATAGCCTTACAGTTGGAAGTAAATTTACCGTTTTGGCTTTGTTTTACTTTGTATTTTCAGGGCAATTTTCAAAGTACAAGCCCCCAGGGGGCTTATATTTGGAGGGGCGATTTAAGGAGGGGTTTTTTGCGTTACCGGCTTATATTTGGGGGGGGGGGGGGGCGGGCTCTCATACATGGAGGGGCTTCTTTTTCCGGAATTTTACAGTATTTAGCCCGTTCGGAAGATAAATTATTTTTTTATCTGATTCCGTTCATTGGTCTGACGCGTCCTACGTTTGACGTCTGACCCAACAGACGATCCTAAGTTAATTTAGGTCGGCCCAAATTAAAGTTTGGTTTGTCTGATGAATAGTTCGACTTTTGATCTAGGGCTAAGAGCAAAACGGGTACACGTTCAATAAGAATCCCCATAATGTGATCTACAAATATCCTTCAGATTAATGGATAATAAGTTATACCTTAACTGAACGCAATTTGAGTAGACTGCAAGATCAGTGAGACACTAACGAAGCTTTGGCAAGGTAGAAGAAAGTAGGACTCGAGTGCGCTTTTTTTTTTCGCAACTAAACTGTCACTGATTTTCAACATTTCATACCTCTGCAGTGCGAATGCGTCTAAGAAATATCTCAGTTTTCGAGATAACGATTAGAATAAGTCAGTTTACCAGCAATCGTCTACTTAAATACACAATAGACAAACGTTCTACATATTACCAAGAGCCGCTTTCATCTGTTAGCCCTTCATCGGTAAGCCCATAATTTACAAATAGATAACGTTGATATTATAGATGTAAATTTACTATTATTGTTATAGTTATTATTATTAACGATGATGATGATTATTATTATTTGATAAATTTTTTTATTTATTTATTTTCGACTTACGCTGATTCTTATTTGCCCAGACCCTAGTTATATATTGATAAGGACTTGGAAAAAAAGGTAATTGAGAAGCAACCGAAGGAAAAATTGTAAATTTTGACCTACCACAAAGCACGTTTTTGAGTGTTATCGTTAATTATTGACCTTATTGTTTTTTTCTTTTCTCAGAAGCATAAATGGTACTATTCACCACAGGAAACGGTAAGATGACTAAAATGATAGGAATATTGCATAAAAGAAGTATCAGTCATTTTGTGGGGTTATAGTTATATCCGGCGCGCATGACGCCGAGTTGTTTCTTGCAGCACTGAAAAAGGGAGCAATGTTATCAACATGATGTCTACCACGACGAAGGTGCATCCTCTTTGCAATCTGCAAACAATCTTGGAAACTTACAATTAGAAAGAATCCATTATTATCCTTTATTTCCTGCAATATGGTGAAATGTTTTCTCTGCTGAAATCTTTGCAAATATCTGGCTGTTGATTTTACACTGCTGGTTAAGATGTCTTGGCTGACTCTTTTTCTTCCTTCTCCACATTTTGCAACTTACCACTTTTTACTCCTATTTAGTTGTAAAATTTTGGCGTTGGAAATGGTTTTCAAACTTGAATTGTATTTATTTTGATCTGTTCGTCTGGTGCGTCCAATGGAAATAAAAGAACTAAACTATATCGTCTACAAAGTTAGCTTGCGTACCTGGCGCAGGTTTTTTAAGGCGAAGGAAGAAATCTAACAGGCGCCTTCTACGCAGACTACTACAAAGTATAAATTCCTAAGACGCAGCTTCATTGGATTGCTATCCAATTTGAACCTATACCGTCAAGGATACAGCCTCAAAAAAGGCCTGATCTGCAGAGGTTTCCTTGGTGGTAAGTTATAAATGAGGACGTGATCTGCGCTATTTGTACCTAGGAGCGCAACCTCTCATTGGCTACTTCGCATCACATAAAATCTAACAATAAGTCTCTGGGCGGGCAACATTGCAGAATCCATGACGCCAGAGAGTAACAATACACGTTACCAGTGAATGTAAACCGTCCAGTGTGATTTACTTTCATAAATTTGTACGCCTCGTATTTGTCTCAAAATTAGAGAAGTAGCATGGGATAAATTAGTTATCAAATGCTTGCTCGTGATATACTTGGAACTTGATTTGTATGCCCACTTCAGCTGCCACTTGTTTAAAAACTCGCATGTATGACAAGAAAAATAAAGTCACCTGTGGAAATCGGATATTTCTCGTATCAGAGTAATCGACGGCATTGCATATAACTCGAGTTTCTTTCTTGCAGGCATCTAAGTGGAAAAGGTGCAAAAGACTTATATCTGGCGAAGAGAAAGTCAACAGAACTTATATCCAAAGAAATGACTCTGATATCCTCGATGTGTACAACCTAGATACGGACTGCGATCATGTTTTACGGAGATATTTTGTTCATCCTCCGGTCACGAAAGAAGAAAGGAAGCTGCCGATTGCTTACGCAGTTTTATTATATAAGGGTGCATCCCTCTTTGAACGAACTCTTCGAGCCATCTACATGCCTCATAACGTTTATTGTATCCACATCGACAAGAAGTCCCCGGAGGCTTTCCATAAAGCCATACAGGCGCTAATTCGATGTCTTCCGAATGTTTTCATTTCGGCAAACAGCACTGATGTTGTCTGGGGACATTTCTCAATTGTTGAAGCTCAACTGAACTGCATGGAGGAGCTACTGGAATCCTCAGTGAAATGGAAATATTACATCAGTTTAGTTGGACAGGATTTCCCTCTTTACGATAACAAACAAATTGTGAGAGCATTACGGGGGCTGAACTATACTAACAGCATCGAAAGCATGCCCATGCCTCGACATAATCAGGATCGAACTAAGAAAGTGCACGCGCTGAAAAACCGCGTTATCTACAATACTGGTATCGCAAAGTCGCCACCGCCACACAATATTTCTGTCCATAAAGGATCGACACATATCGTCGCCATAAGAGGATTTGTTGAATTTGTTCTCCATAGTGAAATAGGAAAAGACTTCATTGAATTCTTGAAGGACACCTATGTCCCAGACGAAACAATATACTCATCTTTACAGCAACATCCGCTGGCCCCAGGGGGTATACGTGGCAATCAACCCAAGTACATACCGCGTGCCCTGTACTGGCTTTTAACGAACACTCGTAACATTTGTCATGGGGCCTGGGTACGAGGTCTTTGCTGGATCCAAGTAGAAGATTTGCGCTGGGCGCTTGGAAAGGAGAAAAAAGACAAACTTTTTGTTCACAAGATCCCATTCAACTTCAATGATGATTTGATAGAATGTATTCTTGTTGCAAGACAGGGAAGGAAATATAATACTGCTGTATGGAAACAATAACTGTTCTTTGTATAAGCCATTAATAGACCTTTTAACGGTTTTTGTCAACTTCTGACATGGCCAAGTTAGGTCAAATCCATCGACTCCGCCGGAAAAAGCGCCTTTACATTAGCAAAACTGCCAAGTTTAAAAGTGATTTGTCTAAAACTAACTAAGATATAGCCCCTAAAGTCGCAAAATTTTACAGACGTTTGTATGGTGGGGGAAGGGGTGGGGGGCAAGTTTGTTCCCCCCACCATACAAACGTTTGTAAATTTTCGCGACTTTGTGGAACTATATGTTCGCTCGCGTAAGTCGTTGCTCCTTGAAACTTGGCAAGTTCAGAAATTTTAAGGTGCTCTTTCAAGTGGTTCTACTGGGTTTTCCCTGACTGGTCCATTTCAAAAGTTGAAAACCCGTGGACTAGGGTCTTCATGGAAATTGCAGGAATTGAAGGGATCTACCACCACCTACATTCTTATGAGACTGAACAATATATAAGGAATGTTTATGTTCATACTGTTATTTCCTTTAACCAATAAAGCTTGCACATGCTAGTTAATGTGTCTTAAATTGTTGGTTACTGAACATTGCTAAGCTACACTTCAGCGTTCGTCCTGGTTTGGCAGTGGTAAATTCGCAGTTTTCTGTTCTCCCTAATTTAAATTTGACTAACATTAGATAGTTCCCAGTGAATTTGCTAATAAAAAAAGCAATATTGTCGCTGTTCGTGCATCATCATCATCATCATCCTCATTATTATTGGTCGCCGGAATAGCAGTCGAATGTAGGCGTCTCCAGCTGGCTCGGTCTTAGGCAGTACGCACAATGTCATCCTTTGAGAAACGCTTATTGGGGTCGATCCATTCCTGGACTTGGCTAGAAAAGGACTTTTGCGATCTCCCTTGGGGATGTTGGCGGTTTATCCTTCTCCATACCCGCTAACGCAAAATTTGGCCAGCAGCTAAGCTCGGATGTTCCAAAAGGTACGCACAGTTTTAGTCACTTTTCCCTGGAATCAATCTTACTCATCACTCTTACCATTTCTTTTCATCCCTCTTTGGCTTTAGGCAGAAGTTTCGGCTTTTTTTGCTTGTTGTTTCGCTTGTTCAGTTCAAATAATTTTCATGTTTCAGTTTGTAAGCTGCACGCTTTTGCATTCCGTGTAAATTTGTGACTTGAGGTTTCCCAATGGGTTTTCGGGATCTGGGATTTTCCTTATTTGAAGGCCGGGATTCAGGATTTTATTGCAAAATGGGGTCGAGATTGAGGATTAAAAGTATGCACTGGATGCGGGATGCGGGATGCTGAAAATAGCCATCGGGATTATGGGATGGAGAGAAAATTTGTGTCTTGATGACGGGATCAAAGAACCCGATCACGCAAAAAACAGCGTTTTAACATGACTGTCACATGTGGCAAGTGGTCTTCTAAATCAATAAAGTGACAGCCATGTTGATGTACCAACAGTGAAATTTTATGTTGTTCCAATAAATTAACTGATAGCCGCTGGTCACTAGAGTAAAAGTTACCCATTAGTTGTTTTTCTCATAAAAATGTGAAATATTGGATGGTTGATATTAGCACACAAACATCATCAAGCTATAATAATCAAGACATACAATTCATTTGTAAGGTAGGTTGTCAATTTAGTCCACAGAGGTCACCTCTATTATCGTTTTTCAATGCATTCCCGCTTTCGTCGTTCATTGTTCAGTTTTACTTAATAGATATACTCATGCCTTATCGGACTGTGTTTAGATTGAAGACTAATACAAAGAATGCTTAGTAGAACTTTAGGAATTTAACATCATTGATTCAGTTTTAGGCCGAAAGTCCTTTCAACTAGCAATCTTCCTTGGTAACAGAAAGTAGAAGGGGAGAATTTGTGATTAATAGTTACCTAAATTTTACATTTGATACAAGAAATGTAACCAAGTTGAACTAAATTGGCGTCCGCTAAAAGCTATATCACCTGCAGCCTTCTCAAAACATATAGTACGTACAAAATCGCGTCACGTCTTGACTCTAACCCCGGAAAGTTTTAACATCAAGTGTATCACGGTGACGCTAGCTATAGGTATAACAAGGGGCGGATATATAATTAATAATTGTTAACAATATTACATGTTACAATTTCAGTATTCATCTGCTTATTTGGCTTTTCACTCGTCTGAAAGTTTGCTTTTTTTGTATTTTTCGTTGTCATGTTTCTTTTTTGTCTGTCTTATGAGTATCAGTGATGCAATCTCATAGCCCGTTACTGAAGCAGTTTTTCATTTCTTGTAAAATTAAGATTCTTGGAAGTATAAGATCCCTGGCTTTTGTCCAATACAAATTCGACGCCTGGCACTAACCAAATGCATTTTTCAAATTGAAAACCGAACTCAAGCAATGCGAACAAAAGAACACTGTATGGCTAAAAAATAAAGATTGTTATTTTCCCCTTTTACGATTCCCAACTTCGTAGCGTAAGAGGACTGTTTGTGCTATTACTATTCTGGATTAACTTTATTTAATTAATTTTAAAGTTCTAATATCAGCTACTTGAGCTGACGGCAATTCGATTTCTGATGTTGTCGTTCGGTTATTTTCGTGTTTAGCACATGTGTATGTTTGTATGCGTGCATGTTCCCACGGAACAAAAAACCTTTCCTTTTTCTTATAGGGACCTATGACTCCTTAGTATGGTATTGAAAGTCGCCAAGGCTTGGTTCTTGTGTTTCATCATGGTTATGGTTACTATGGTAATCTTCGGGTCAGTTTTTCTTAATGTGAACAAGATGACGCAAAGACGAGCCCTCAGTGTATCGAAGGTAAAAACTGAGTGCTCAGCTTAAGTGCGCGCAAGAATGCCTGGGTCAAATGAGGTTACTAGGTAACTGCAATTCCGCATTTCCTTATTTTAACTTTAAGTGATTATATAAATCATAACAGCGGGGTGTTAGCCAACAAAGAGTTGTCAGAGATCTGACAATAGTTTAACAGCGCTAAGTGTCTTTAAGTTGAGTACCCACACCACGGTATGGGAGGCAAGTTGGAAGGCGAACGAAGGTGAAGAAAGTATTCCTTCCTTTCCTTTTAGGAGACCCGCTCTTCGTTCCTTTGGATTTAGGATTTTTATTTCTCTTTAATCAGGAATTAGTGGCCTACTCAGTTTTATGAGACTCCTCCTTCAAACACTCAAATACAGCGGTTATAAGAAGACGAGTTTTGTTAGCAAGATTTTGATAAAGGAACAATGAGATGTTGTTTTTCTCTCTCAAGTTGGCTATAAGACTTCAGGGCATGATCCGAGTAGCTGGCCGGACCAAAAACCAGGGTCTTAAAAAAACTGAGGTCTGCTGTCTCTGGTTGGACCTTCCAGTCTTCTCTCATAAGAAAGAAGAGAAAAGGCTCCGCCTCACAGATTCTTCTCCCAGTTTTACTCTGTGAGCCACTTGGGGTGCATCAAATACCGCACCTGGGACTGTTAACGTGATCGCCCGGTTTTTTGTATTTGCTGTGATTTGTGATTGTTAAAAATTAGAAGCAGTGAACTGTGAACAATTCTCCGGGAAAAATGAGAAGAAAACGCTACTTGTTTCGATGAAAACTTATCCGCCGAAGACCTTCGAAATCTAGGAAGGGTATTCTTGGCTCGCGAACCCTTTTTTTCAATCTTGCTTTAGCGAAAGAACCGTTGAAAATTAAATAAAACCTCCTGTAGGTTGTATCTAAAATTAATACATCATGTTTATACTTAGTTCTCTGATCTTCTTCCCAGGGGGTGGGGGACTCCGCATGTGAAAGGGGTGGGGATGCTCGTCGGAAATTTTGAATTAAACCCCTAAAGGAGACCGATCTGGGCGTGGCCCAAGCTTTTTTTGACCCCCAAAAAGGACCATGTTAAAACACAGACAAATGAGAAAACTTGGACTATATGAATGGAGTAAATAAAACGAACTGAAAATATACATATCAAATATGTATTTTTAAATGTTTTCGCGTGCAACCCTCAACGAGACCTTCACGGCTAAATATGATGGTGTCTTGCCCAGAACACCCTAAGTGAGACCAAAGTCCGAAATTTACACCCCTAAGCGAGACGATGAGCATCCCCACCCATTTCATATCTGGAGTTCCCCCCCCCCCCCCCCCCCCCGCGTCTTCTTCATACAAAAGTAAAACGTGCAATTGAACACAGATAACAGTGGAATTGAATCTTTGCACGAAATAAGAAAGAAACGTGAAGCGAAATGGAATGGTCTTGAATCGAACAGCTCCCCCCCCCCCACCCCCCTGGATCTCTCTTACGGACACTCTGACAAGGATCACCCCTAACGTGCTGTCCTTGGACTTCGTTAGGTTCGTAGTTTGTCGGGAGATGTCAAGGCGGTTTATTTGGGTCAGGACAGGTTGCAGCATCGTTTCAGTAGAAAAATCCAATGCTGAATTCATCCCATACTTTACGGCCAGTCCAACTTACCTCATTTTCTGTGGTCTCGATCCATCAAACAACGATAAAGTTTGGAACAGCGTGAATTCGTTTTTTAACTGACCTCTTCACCTTCGTAATTGCTTTGCTGGGCGCAGTTGTTCGAAAGGTGGAAAATGCTTTCCCTTGGATAAATCTCTATCCAGTACATAACGCAACCAGTTTCCCTAATACTTATCCATTTGATAGCAATTTAACCGGCGGATAGCGCTGCTTAACGTTTGAACAACCGGGGCCTGGGGCCCGTTTCTCGAAGCTCCCGGTAATTACCGGGCCCGTTAAGCTGTTTTGTTTTCCATTTTAGAAGGAAGTTTTAAAAGTTTTGAAAATTATACAGTAGAGTTATTAGCTAACGAAACAAAACGGACTTCATTAGAGGTCAGAACACACCCTACTTTTCTTGAGACTTTGGTTTAAAAATATGATTCCGGGCCCGTTAAGTTACCGGGACTTTCGAGAAACGGGCCCCAGGGGCCCGTTTCTCGAAAGTCCCGGTAACTTTACGGGCCCGAAATCAAATATTCAAATCGAAATATAAAGAATAAGAGCGCGGGTCCTGGCTAGCAAACTACTCCATCTGGTTTCATTAACTGACAGTTTTATCGTGTTGGATGCAAAACTGTTGAAACCTCGATCTTTAATGTAAACGGAGACAGCTTACCGGGCCCGTTAATTATCGGGACTTTCGAGAAACGGGCCCCAGGTCCGTGAGACCAGTAGATTACCTAGTGCTCGCAGGTGCACTCAAATCTAGTGCGTAGTCCTGTGACCACGGCCTAAACGATATTTGCAGGAGCCCATTATAACCAAGTTAATAACTCTTCGTCAAATGTAGAGTATTTCTTCGTCAGGTGGATGTTGAATGGAATTATTTCCCTGAGGAAAAGACTAAGTAAAAAAAATACCACTAAAAAACAAACAAAACAGTTTATATTCATTCCTTTTGTTATTCCTTCGTTGTAGTCTAGATGTTCAGTTTATCGGGTTACACCTGGCTGTCAGATTAGCTGATGGTACTAACACATGATGGCCGTTGTCTCTTCGTCATAGCTACTTCTTGGGTTCCTACTAGGCAGAGTATCTTTTTTAAAATTCCTTTCTCTTTCTTTTTTTGTAGTAAGACTCTTATGCTGCCTTTTTATTGCAGAAATCAAAGTGGAAAAGATGTACAAAACTTATTTCTGGCAAAGAAAAACCAAATCAGAGTTGGAATTTATCAACTGTAGCAACTTCCGACATCTACAGATCTGATCAAGACTGCTTACATGTTTTAAGCAAACGCTTTATTCATCCTCCTGTTTCAAAAGAAGAAAAGCAGTCACCAATCGCCTTTGGCCTGACTGTTTATAAAGGTGCGCGTCTATTTGAAAAAATTCTACGAGCTGTTTACATGCCAAACAATATCCACTGCATTCATATCGACAAAAAATCTTCAGCTGTCTTCCGTAAAGAGATACAGGCCGTTATACGTCGCCTTCCAAACGTTTTTATCGCATCAAACAGTGTTGACGTAACCTGGGGACATATTTCTATAGTTCAAGCTCAATTCATTTGCATGGAGGAACTTTTGAAATGGACTGTCAAATGGAAATATTACATTAGTTTAGTTGGACAGGATTTTCCTCTTTATGATAACAAGCAAATTGTTAAGGCATTAAGTGGTCTTAACAACTTTAATAACATAGTAAGTAGACCAGTTTCCAAAAAGTTGCAAAACAGAACTAAATATGTTCACCTATTAATCGATAATAAGGTTGTAATGACTGGTCAACCAAAATTACCCCCTCCGCATAATATTTCGATCTATAAAGGATCAACACATATCATTGCATTAAGAGACTTTATCGAGTTTGTTGTTCATAGCAAAATAGCAAAAGACTTTTATGAATTCTTAAAGGATACTTTTATCCCGGATGAAACGATATACTCTTCTCTACAACGGAATCCTCAAGCCCCAGGAGGAATCAATGGCAATCAACCAAAGTCCATATCACGTGTCTTGGCCTGGCGAGCCCATAACTCAAATATCTGTCATGGAAAGTGGGTACGGAGTCTTTGCTGGATTTCCTTGAAAGATTTACAATGGGTCCTAGGAGAAGAACAGAGAGACAAACTCTTTGTTCATAAGATTCCGTTTGACTTCAACGATGACCTGATAGAGTGCATTCTTGTGGCACGACAGGGAAGAAAATATGCAACCGCTGTGTGGAAACAGGGATTGTGGGATACAGCGTCTTAACATACGGAGAAATATAGCCCACTGAAAAAAACCTTTGACTTGAAGGTCGAGAAGGGGAAATGATTCGAGACTTCGCACAGACAGACCTTGTCACTGTAAACATTGTGGGTATAATGAACCTCTTAGTAAGATACGTGTAGGTCACTTGACCATTTTTAGCGACAGGTGTTTATAGGGTATTTACCTCATGGTGGAAAGCCACAAGTGCACCGGTAATACACACTCTGTGTAATACGTATTATACAGAGTGTATATTACCGGTGCGCTTGTGGCTTTCCACCATGAGTTATATACCTGTTTATAATTAAATAATCAAATTAAAACTTTTGCTTAATGCATATCTAACATTTCCAGCCTTTCGTGTTTGGAAAAGCTGTGTATACTTTTCTTTGATGACAATAGATATTGAGGGAAAAGGTTTTTATCTACACAAAGTACCGCTAATACGCCCCGGAGCTCCGATACCAAAAAAGAAAACAAATAAAATAAGCCAACAAACAAACAAGTCGCTAGACTGAATGCCGGTAAGTTAAGAATGAAATCTCTCTAAATGAAAAGTCACTTTCTACCTTAGGGTGTTAAGGTAAGCCGACTATTTATTTACTTTTATTAATTAAAGGTTACTGTTCGGTCAGGTTTTCTTCTCCTGATCAGTAAGCCTCTTGCACCTTTCCCACTTAGTCAATTCCTACAACAAATATTGTCACAAGTTACACATATGACCTTATTGTAAAGCCTTCAAACTGTCTCTCTGTTTCTCAATGATTAGAGCGCCCGCTTGCGTTTTCTCAAAGTTTGCAGAATGACAGAGCCTCATGAGTATTTTGGGCTATATATGATCGCGATCAGCAATACTGTCTGGGCACTTTAAAAAAAATGCACTTTGTTGGAGTGTCGATGTATTTAAACGAAAGTACTAATTGTGGAAACTATTTTTACGTCTACTACTCGAAACTGACTCGAGACAGGACCCCCATTTTACGTGGTCTTTCGAGCCACACGAAGGTCTAGCCGTTTGCAGGGCAAAGGAAGGGTTTAGCATCTGTGAACTTCTCGTGGCACGCCCGCTTATTTCTCCTCGCTTAATGAACTGGGAGGAAAGGTACTCCGGCACGTGGAAAGTAAGCAATTTAAAGACTGTGATATAGCGTTCCTAAAGCTCTTTTAAAACTGGTGTAATGTGATCATATTTGCGCGTACCTGTCGCAATTCGAGCAGCAAAGTTCTGAAAACTTTGTAATCTACATATAATTACTTTTTGATGTATTCGCCCATGCGTTTGAACAATAAAAAAGTTTACTAAAAACTAAAACATTCAAAATAGTTAGTACGTTGTGTTTGTCAAAAACATGCTTTGTGCGGCTTATTTGACTGAGGCAAGACATAAGGAGGAAACAGTTTTGGTAATGTGTCCGTCATAGGTCAGGTTAGTATCTAAAATCACCCCAAGATCTTTAGCGATGTGTTCCGGTACGAGTTTTCTTCTCCCAAAATTACCTATTGCTTTTTTCCAGTTCTCTTTGCCGTCGCCGGCATCGTTGCTTAAGCGGCCCTATTGTTGTGATCCAGAAATATTTTGCTACCATGGTAACGTGTCGTCACACTTTTCCTCTCTAAGGTTCAGCAACGTCACCTACTTGCTTAGTTAGTTACTTTCTTACCTAATTGCCCACTTCCTTTAACCTACCTAATGGCAGAGAGAGAGAGAGGAGAAACAAAACAAACAAACAAACAAAAAACAACAACAACAACACAGAGAAATACTGTTTATGCTTTAATGAGGATTGTTTAACCTTCTATATTTATTTGAGCTTTAATCCCCTGCAAACAGTGCCGGTTACGCCTGGGTCAGCTGTGGCCCAGGTTTGCATAGCCACGGGAAAGGTCAAACATTAGATACACCAAGGTAAAAATATCCAACGATAATAGAAAAAAAAAGGCGAACGTGAACATTCAGGTTTCTTTCTCTTTGCTATTTCTAGCCAAAAGTGAATTGGATAAACATTTGTTGCACTCAGGCTGTCTTCAGGTCAAAAAACAATCCTTATGGCACTTTGAGACCGGGGAAAATTTATTCTCTTATCTTTAATTTTTTCTCTAGGTTGTCTGGGTTCCACGCAGTCGTGTTATACGTTCTTCCTTGTCTTGCCACTAGAATACACTCTATTATCTCATCATTATTGTCAAATGGAATCTTGTGAACAAATAGTTTTTCCTTCATTGTTTCGCCCAAGGCCCACTGCAAATCCTCAATGGACAACCAGCACAAGGTTCGAACCCATTCGCCTTTGCAATCGGAAAACTCATCATCCCAGTGGAGAGCACGTGTTATGTGATTATGCTGTTCACCAAGGAGACCTCCTGGCGTCAGAGGATGCTGTTGTAAAGACGAGTAAATTGTTTCATCTGGGACATAGGTGTCCTTCAGGAAATTAACAAAGTCTTTTCCTATCCTACTATGGAGAAGAAACTCGATAAATTCTCTAATTGCAACAATGTGTGTTGAGCCTTTTTGTATTGGAATATTGTGGGGCGGTGGAGACTTTTCAGCCCCTGTGTTGTAAATAGTGTGGTCTTGTAAAATGTGAACTTTCTTAGTTCTATCAAAATTATGCCCAGGCATCGGGAAACTTTCTATGCTGTTCGTATTGTTTAACTTTTGTAAAGCTACCACGATTTGACTGTTTTCATAAAGTGGAAAATCCTGTCCAACCAAGTTAATGTAATACTTCCACTTTATTGTTGATTGCAAAAGCTCGTCCATGCAGTTTAGCTGAGCTTCAACAATAGAAAAATGACCCCAAACAACATCCGCGCTCTTTTTGGACACAAACACATTCGGCAGACACCGTATCATCGCAAGTATTGCTTTACGAAAGACGTTTGGAGACTTCTTGTCGATATGAATACAATAAACGTTGTGTGGCATGTAGATAGTTTGCAGAAGTTGTTCGAACAAACGAGCACCTTTGTGGACACTGAAGCCAAAGGCGATTGGTAGTTGCTGTTCCGTTTTTGTAACCGCACGGTGAGGAAACCGTGTCCTTAAAACGTGGACACAGTCATCATTTGGTTTGTAGCTATCCAGGATCTCCGAGTCAGTCTTCAAGTTGGTCTTACTACTCATTTTATCTTTGCCAGATATCAGTATTTCACATCTTTTCCATTCTGACGCCTAAGACACAACAATCGAAAGGACATTACAATTATGATGCATTAGAAAGAAAAAAAGTCACAAAGTTCTGTTCAGAGCTTTGTTTTAAAACTTGTAGATACTTTGTATTTGTCGTGTACATCCAGGACTTCCCTGGCGTGCGAAGTCTGAAGTCATGTGACTTAACAGCGAGAGTGTTTAGAGAGTGTAGCGGTGAGCTGAGTAGTGCTCAAGTTTATGGCCTCAGTGGCACATTAGAAATATTACACTTTTTGATGTATGGGGCAATCAATATTGTTCTTTTCATATTTACAGTAATAGGCCATTTCTTAGTTCCAAAAACTCTGACTTAAAAAACGAGGCTAAGTGTAAAATCTTTCCTTTGAAACTGAGTTTTTTTTGCATGAGAAAAAAAAAACAACTCAGAAATGGCCTATTTAAACTTGAGAGAATCATGTGTTTTTAGTAAACTGTTGTTTATCAGCATCATCATCAACTTACATTTCTGCAAATCTCTAGCCCGATAGGTTGTAATCAGTCAAGAAAAAGCGCCTGTACACGAAATTTCACTGGACTGTATTTATTCAGGATTAGTGAACTCCACTTCCAAAGGTAACAACTCTGATAGGCTCCACCTTCCTGAACGATTACTTGATAGTCACACTACCCTTAAACATCAAGATGGAGACTCCAAGAAAGAAGCACTTTAACAGAACTTTTCCATAGCACTTGTGAACCTTACAATGACGTCATCGCGCACATATGTCCACTGACTAATGAACAATTAAGGTGTTTTCTAAAGTGTTCAAGCAGTTCCTAAACACGTGGAAATTTCCTACATGAGTTTCCGACCCTTCCAACTTTTTTTTTCTACGCAGGGAGAAAGTTAGTTCTTTATCCCTTACCTCCCTCCCCCCCTCCCCTACAGCCCCAAACTATTATGAGGGTCTCAATGGGAAAACCTTATAGCTGAGAACTGCGCAAAACAATGGTGCTGAAGCTGTTAAAGAACGAGGTTTAATTAAAGGAATAAAAGTGCAAAATTTATTACCTTCTCTTCGGGAGAAAACTGGGACCACTGGGACATTTGCATCTGTTTTTGAATCTTTTCAAAAGTAAACAACAACAACAGCAACAAAATGGAATTAACGATAATGTCTTCAATTTCCAAATGACAAAACCTCACTCAGTAAAAAAGATTCTAGGGTATTTTGAGACTAAGCTATAAGTCGTCACTTTAAGCATCATCATCATCATCATCATCATCATCATTTAAATTACACCTGTATTAAATTTTATTTCCTTCTAGCATTAGCTTATTCCTCGTTATTGCTTATTCATTTTGACCAGCTTTCACGTAAAGTAGTGATCACTTGTTTGCTTTCGGTGTTAACAAGACCTTATTTCCTGCCCAGCCTTCTTTGTGTTATTCTTAAAGCGGCGCAATGATTAATGTTACTGGAAAAAAAAAAGAGAAAAAAAACGGCAACAAGAGGGACTAACATACAAAAAACGAAAACTTTCGAAAACAAGCGGGATTGAAGAGATCCATGTTTGCTGTTCTGGGCCTTTAAGATTGGCGACCTTCAGGTTTTGGATCTGCGCGCAAGGTAAAGAAAAACTTAGGCTTCAAGTGTGCGGTTGAAAAAGTTAAAACTACGGCGATTCACGGCTCAGTTCTAATGCTTTACAGGAAAAAAAAAGGAAAATAAGGACTGATTAACCTCTGTTGTTAGCTAATGGCGTCAGGAACATAGTCATCCACTGAGGGCATGGACTGCAAGTGCGTGGAGAGTGACGCTAGTGGTTGTGATCTAAGCGATCGAGGGTTTAGTAGTCTTTCCATTTGATCCAAATGTTAACCGAAATGTCATCAGAAATATCCCTGAAAATTTGTTAACCTGAAAATTCCAAAAGCGAACCGTTCCGATGAACATTTGGGTAATTCTGGCTCGCAACACGAATGGAAGGGAAATTTCCAGGAAGAAATCAAAGAAATTTCGGTAAACCGAGAGAAACGCCCATTCGCTAAATAGAACTTTTGATACCCTGACCCAGGAAAATGTAATAATGTCCTTCCGCTATCTCGTCCGATCTTTTGTTGTTTGACGTTCTTAACATTTCTCACTTTTTTATTCAACCCGGGCCGGCTGTAATTGGCCTCAGCTATTCCGTTGTCCCTGCCGACACCCTTCTTAAGCTTAATTACGTTTTATGTTTCATTATTATTATTATTATTATTATTATTATTATTATTATTATTATTATTATTATTATTATTATTATTATTATTTCTTCGGCGAAGCTAATAAAATAAATAGAATTTTGCTGAATTGCAATCAACCCTCAGTGCTTAGAATGCTTACCTTTGGATTCATTTTTAAGACACCTGACTGCTGAACAATGAAAATCACTATCACGCCCAAAGCGACTATAAGTCGCAGTTTTGGTCGTCGATAAAGCCATCGAAGTTTAACCCTGTGAGCAAAAAAAGTAGCCTTTGTTAGAAAAAAAAAAAACGAACCTTTATTTACTCGTGAGTGAATTTAACTCACACAAAGGACAACGAACGTAGAAGTACATGTAATTCCGGTCGTCGCTTCTGATCTCAATCTGCACCCAGCCCTAACGTCTGCGACAGAGCCACAGCGACTTTTGACGGGCAGTAATAATTAATTATTATCGTAAGTAAGTGGAATGAGATCGTCCGGGTGGAGGCTAGTGCTGAGAGATCCATATTCCACCTACAGCTTGTCTGTGACATTACTCCCGGGCTCAACCCTTTTTTAGGCCTACTCTGGGACCTTTTTACAAGTGGCCTAAAGTCGCCTTAGGTCGCCTTTAGTCGCCTTAAGTCACTCTAAATCATTAAAATCTTAGAGAGGTTCAAATTGTCTCGTAGTTATTACTTCTTTAGTTTTCTATTTCCAGAATGCACGATTTCTCATAAAGTGTGTAATAACCCATGTTCAATAATATTAGCCACAAGGCCGCCCCATCCCCCCACCCCCCACAAAAAACTCCCACGGTGACTTAAGACCCTGTTTTATTATTCAGTCAAATAATTCCTAGTTTAAAAACATGCCTACCTCCATCGATCCATCGATGTTAAGTTCATCTTCGATAGTGCACGTTTAGGTTTGTCCAAATTCTATTCTCCAAATAGCAGATGTCGCCCTTCGAGTTGTCTTCTTGCTGTTCTCGCCACGTTTTTAGTTATTTTTTCGCCTAGTTTCTTACTCTTGAAACGAGTGAAATGTCCGCCATTTTTCAAGTTCACAACCAAAACAACTCAACCTCGTCCCCAGGTCTTCTCGGTTAACGGTGCCTTAACCTGCACGAGCGCTGCATTTTTGACGTCATTTCCTCGTCAACCACAAAATTCTTCCAAAATGGTCATCAGAAACTGGTAATGGTGAGTTATGCGTGTGCTTTTAGCCAATCAGAATCGGAGAAATATTTTGAATGAATAATAATATCTATTATTAGTGCTCTTAATTTTTTTATTTGAAAACATGTCATGATTCAGCAGTTCTAAGTACCTGTAGGAGCATATTCCAATACTGGCTGGCAGAGTAGCAGAGTAGCAGTATTTAGCACTACCAGAACGTATTTTAAGCAGATCATTACTTTATTCCCCTATATCTATATGTATCCTTAAGATTAATCATTTATATTATGGTGTTATACTTGACTGGGTCTCATTCCTTTATTAGGTGCCGGGGATATGAATCTGCTGTCTGGCTTCCAAATAAAAGGAGTGGCAGCGAAGTGCAACCCCTGGCTGCACTTTACCCCACAGTAACACTTAGCCCTTGGAGACAGGTCCGGAAAAATATCCATTCCAGGGTGTGGAACCCCGGTCCCACCTGATCTGTACTCCACCCAGGAGGGCCACCCCTCCTGGTTCCCCTCAGTTCCTGTACTGGGGGATATGGGCCTCACCCCCGGAGACTGATCAGGACTCCTGTCCAGGGTGGCTACCCACGGTACCACTCGATCTTGTCTCCCCCCAGGAGGACTTCTCTCCTGGTCCCCTTATCCCTAGATTTAAGAGCTTCCCTACCACCAGAATTTTGCCCATTACCCTTTGTGTGTTTTCTGTGTGGTACCGAAATTATGCGTAAAACAATGCCAATTGGAAGAGTTTATTAATTGTCCATTTGCCAATCATGTTGAAGGGAAACTCAAAATGCTGTTAATTCGTTGAGAACGTCGGGGCCCAGAACAAGGATATTAGTGCTGCTTCACAAATGTTACTAACCAGGGTTAGAATACACCTGCAACACAAGCTTCCTTGATATTTAATGCTCAAAATATTAGGTAGCTGAGATTGTTGAAAATTTGGAAGACTAATGTAGATGTCTTCAAGACTGAATTAACTTATGCTATGACATTGTGTCCCTAGAGAGGTAGTGTTATCAGTAGTTTTGATTTTGTACATGATGGAGTTAAGTTTTATTTCAGTTAATTTTTATTTTTCCATTGTTTCTGGGTATGGTTATCTATGCTAATGAATTTAAAACAAAGGAAAACCAAAAAATAACTCAGTGAAATAAAAAATTAACTGCAACATATTCACTAACATGTAATTCACCTAATTGTCTAAATGTCACCTTTTTCTCCTTGAGTCGCCTGAAGTCGCCTTAAATCGCCTTAAGTCGCACAACATTTTGACCAAATTTTCCTAAAGTCGCCTTAAATCGACTTAAGGTCCCAGAGTAGGCCTCTTTGTTTTTTTGCGGATTTTCTTTGTTAGCAAACGTTTCTTAGTTACACAATAGACTAGTTTGCAGTGAAGGTCACTTGGATTGTGGAACGGCTGCGGTAGAGCTAACAAGCCTGTAGAAGCCTTGTACAAGGCACTTGTTACGGGATGCCGAGATGGTAGGGTCCTACTTCTTAGCTTCTGCTATGGCACAGAGGTACTTCCAGAACTACAAACGATTGTATTATAGGAGCACGTCGTCATAGTCAGCGGGGTGGTTGATCGATATGGCCCAGTTTTCATTTTATACTTATATATAGTTTAGGCAATATTACTGTATGGTACTTTTGCGAATAAAAATGTTTTAACGCTTGACGAGTTTCTAGAGAGACAGTAAATATTGCCAATAATACGGCTACATTTCCTATTGGTGGAATCTAGTTTAATGTTTAGATTTTAATTTAGTTTTGACCTTGATGAGTCGAGACAAACTGATTCTTTTGAAATGTAAAACTTTGTTGGCTCAGTCAGTGTTCTATTCGAGGGCAATCTTCATTATAATAAGAGTTACTTAGTTTACTTATCCTGTGCCGGTTTCTTTTGAATGATCTGCCATTTTACATGTACAAAAGAAAAAAAACTTATTTTGCCATGTTACTGTGTTTATTTAAATGCTTACCATTTCTTTGTTAGACTCTTGTCTAGTTAGCTGAGATCGTACCATGTTAGCTTCTGCTCGAAACACTATTAATAACCTTAGTCAGGTCATGCAGTTTACGAGTCAACTTGTGAAACTTGCCTAAATCGATAAAATTACAACGGTACACGTTGTTAAGGTAAACGTTTTATTGATATGCAAAAAGCAATCACGTGATGAAATGTTGTTTTTAAACCCCAATAAATCAGAGAGAAATTCATTGAGCAAAGCTCTTTTTAAGGGCGACCTTGTAGCAACCCATTTATAGTGTCAATTATAGTGTCATTATAGTGACCTTGCAGCTACCCATTTATAGTGGTCCAGTTAAATTTGATAGAGGTTCTGAAGAGCTACAAGGTTATCGCTTTTACTTTTATAAGATTCCGTCAAGATTTCCCTGTTTCACAGCGGATACCTGTAATCAAGTAAGGGAGGCTTTTTCTTTATCTTGACAATATTCAGAAATATTTGATTGTGATTTTGACCTAGACACCAGCCTAAGGATTATTCAACAGAACAGAATTCGAATCATTCGAAATTTTTCCTTTTGCGTCCTACTCATCGCATTGGCAAGGGTCATACAGGTTAATCAGAACTGATTAAAAAAACCGGTAGAAAGATTTATGACCAAAGCGAAATCGCAGTCCTCGCGTGATACGCGCGCTTTGCGCGCAACAAAATTATAAACTCGCTCCGCGAGAATAATACTTTTAATATTTTATAGCAGTCGAGAATAAACTTAGTCTGCTACACAGCAGTTCTTTTCAATTGTCGCCTAAGGACGGCCGTGTTGCAGACTAGGATAAAAGGAGTTATAACGTACATAGGCTCCAACTGAGAAATACCACAAGATGACGCTGGTATCCTAGGACTAAGAAACAAATATGTTTAAACTGGGAACTGATTCAACTCTTCCTGAGTACAAAGTGTCTCGACTGAAAATACTGACAGGATATCTCTTTCGTCGACAGAAGCGCCAGAAAGGGATCTTTATAAGAAGGTTCAGATACATGTATCAGAAAGGATCGGTTATACTTCAGGTAAAATCATCGCTTCAGATGACCCGCGGGTTGCATGGTCAGTCGAAATTAGCTTTATGTAATCAGACTATAAGATGTAATTTAAGAATATTAGCATGCATATGTTAGTTATACTTAAGACCATAGTTGATAGAGGGGAGTCTTCTTATATATATAACTATGTCAGTTGAAACCAAGCGTTGTAAAACTAACTTGATAGTTACATGTCAGTAAAATCGCTTGTCAGGCTGTCTGGGCTGTTGAGTCTTTTAGAGTGTTCAGTACTCGGCGTCCGTTTCGGGCGAATGGATTATTAATGAAATGAGGTGCTTTGCCCATGGAGGTTAGTAGTGTGTTCCAATACTGAGCCGCGACTGAAAAAGTTAGCAAGTTAGTGGTTTCATCATCCCCTTTGATTTAGTTTCATCGCAAATCGATACGCTGCAAGAATTCTTTCTTATATTCACCTTAAAGAGACATATGTACATATAGAGCTATATGCCACAAACGAATCCTTCCAAAGCTTGAGGATATAAAAATATAATTGTGGGAAGGAAACTGAACTTTTACTTAAAGCTGTCATCGATCACATTCATTTACATTTACATTCATTTTTTTTCATACCTGCCAATCATTTCCCTATGGTAGCAATGTGAGTCGGTTACGTTGGCTTTCAAAGTTCAAATAGCATGAGAACTTTAACTTGAAATCCGCCGGGGAGAGTGTCAGGATAATTGAAAATTTTATTTGTAAAAGAGTATATCCCCCATTCAATTGTATTTTTTAACTTGAAGCTGTCGAATGTACCCGCAACCAGATTGGATAACATTGAACTCGTTTCGATTTCTTCATTTTCCTTTCAGTTTGCTTATATCAGATAATTTCGATTTCATTGAGGAAACATATTTTACTCTTGGCATCTATTTACTTGATTACTCTTTAAAAGAGTTTTTAGCGGTTCTAAAGCACTAGTAAGTACTTTAAAATAATATTTTAATAATACTTTTAATATTTTATAGCAGTCGAGAATAAACTTAGTCTGCTACACAGCCGTTCTTTTTAATTGTCGCCTAAGGACGGCCGTGTTGCAGACTACTGGATAAACGGAGTTATAACGTACGCTCCAACTGAGAAATACCACAAGATGACGCTGGTATCCTAGGACGACTGGGTCTTGGATATGTCTCGAAAACAATACAGTTTACCTTGACAGCTACCCCAAAGCAATAGCTAGGGAAAAATAAAATACCGAGGTTACTGGCCAATAGACGCTCATCGGCGAACATTTTGATGACAGAACCGGACATAGATCACACTGTGAAAGAAATTTGGCGGGCACGAGTCGTCTACGTCTTCGCCTTTCTTCACCTTGCACGTTGAATTAGCGTAAGAAATAACAGCGAGATAAAAGAAAAAAACGTTTCTTTGATCAGCTAGTTCCTTGCGCATTTTGCCTTCTTGAATTTACGCTCCAAAATATTAAACTGGCGTGAAAACTTTGGGAGCCGATATCAGTAGTGTGACCCGAGATGAATTTACCTCGGGAGATTTTTGATGAATTTGCCCTAGGTAAATCGGTTTTACCTGGGTAAAAGTCTGTAGTGTGACCACAGCTATTCTTTCATGGTGGT
>OZ037779.1:31690694-31783194 GCA_964035525.1 Porites cylindrica
GCCGGGATGCGTAAATTTCACATAAGTTATTTTTAGAGGCCGTAAACAAATGCAAGTCAGGAGCCTATCAATCCTGACGGAAGTCTAGTTCTCAAGACGAAGGCAACACTGAATAGAAGTTTGCGGACTTCTCCACAAACCAAGTTCCGGATAATTTCAAGGGTTTAATTGATCTAAAAATAACTTTGGTGAAATTCGCATATCTCAACGGCTTGACTGGAAGTTTCCCTCTTTATTCCATCATTCTCTCTTAACTATACTGAGTACCAGGTCTTCCCGGAAGTGGGGAGCCTTGGTGTTTACCATTTGACATAAAAATTTGGTTTAAAGGCCCATTGGCACAATGGTCAGCTTTTACGGTTTTTTTTTTTTTGTGGTTTTATTTACACGATGGTCAGAATATAGGTGTTTTTCCTCCCACATAGGTCACAGAGACGTGAAGAATTTTCCAAATGGCATGAAACTCGGCAGGATTGTTGCTTGAGAGATTCTACATTTTTTGGTGGCAGTGTGACAGTCTTGATGGACATTGTGACGTCTCAAATAGTTTCCAAATTTGGTGCTAAAATTTAGAATTAAGAAAATCGTCGGAAAAACCACATAGAGGTGTTTTGTGATCAGAGTGAAGCTTTCCAGTGAAAACCCCGTTAAAATCCATTAAAACGGGACAAAGTTACAAGCTATTTTGTGACTGACAATAAAAGAAGGAATTTAAAGAATTTAATTGTTTTATTACCTTATATGGTAAAACTTTAGGGAGGTTTCCAGTTCAAGACAATAACTGGAAGTTAAAAGAAAAATAGCGGATAACACACTGGAGAAAATTTGTAGTTTTTTGAATTTGGGACTCTATCGGTATTTTCACTTGTGACGTCATCAACACGTAAATATGACGTCAACATGGTATGAAATGACGTAACATGCAACCTGACACCCCATATCCCAAATTTAAAAGCTACAAATTTGCTTTTATGCATGGTTCGCTTAGTTTCCTTACTGTTTCGTTTAATAAGCTGGAGTTTAAATGCCCCTAAAGTTTGACCATATATGGTTAATTCAATACATTTGGCGGGAAATTTGAATTTCTTTAGTTAGCTCTAACTTTGTAACAATTTAACGGAGTTAAGTGGGGTTTTCACCAGAAAGCTCCGTTTTTTTATAGATTTTATTTATAAAGTTATTTGAGTCAAATAATTAATTCCAAATTTTAGCGCCATGTTTCAACGTCACTTATGACGTCATGCTGTCAATCAAAAGTATAAAACTACCATAAATACATGTGGAATTTCTTTTACTATGTTCCTGCCAAGTTTCGTTTCATTCGGAATATTTCATAATCATCTATGTGTCTCTAATGAGCCATGTGGGAGGAAAAACACCCATTCCTGACCATCGTGTTACGCATGAGCAGAATATTATTTGCAGGCAGTAATTTGCAGGTCACGTGGTGGCCTCTCGGCCAATGAAAACACCATTTATCGTGAACAGTTTCATGAGCGCCATATAGTGTAGACCCGAAAATCGTTTGTCTCCTTAAAATAACCCACTGGAGATCTGGAGATCTAAAGATTTCCTCATCCCCGATCTAAGTTAGACTTCGCTTAAATAGCCAACCCTTACTGTCCATTAACTTCTTTTTTGCTACTTTTACTGATAAAGTTGTTCTATCGACGATGTCATAAAATAAAGACGTCACTTTCGACCCTCCTTGTATGAAAGATACACCTTGTTGCTTTTGATTAAATTCTATTCTTGCTTGTTTTATCTTTATTGAGTAAGAATAAAGTCTTTATTTTGGCAGTGAAAGAGAATTCAACCCCTAAAGGAGGCCACCTAATATAGGTGTGGTTCAGGCTTCTGAGCACACCTGTTCACCCAAATTCGTCCTCGGGGGTTTTCTCAGTAAGGAAAAGTTCCGATACTCATCACGCAACACCCTCCTTCCCAAAAAGGGGAAGTGGTTGCGTTAGACACTTATTTGCAGCTGACTACTTCAAATCATCATCATTATCATTATTATTATTATTATTATTATTATTATTATTATTATTATTATTATTGTCACAAGATAATAATAATAGTAATAATAATAATAACTCGTGTCACTCTTTCTGGGTCTTCTCAACCATGTCTCACAAGCTTCCACAGCTTAGAGACACAATGCTTTATCATCATCATCATCATCATCATCATCATCATTATCATTATTATTGCGCTATGCCCCAGACGTTATATATCGCCTGAGTGGAATATAAGCTGTCCTTGCTTGAGAAAAGGAAGCTTGTTTAAAGAATGATTAGAAGTTTTCTTTATGGGATCGAAGAGATTTTTTACGTTGGTCCTCATCTTGAGCATGATGAGGACTCACCGCCATTGGTCAAACATTATCTTGCAAAGTATCGACTTAAACAGCTCGGGACAAAAACATGACACATGACACAATTAACATTTCTTTTAACTTTCGTTGAAATATTCACGATGAAGTCTGTGTTTAAGAGCAAATTGTAGCCGCTGTACTGTTCCTCTGTATGATGAAGAATAGATGCTCAGATTTCAATAAACAATGACTTGCCATACCAACAGAGGGTGGTCTGCCTGTGCTACGTCTGCTTGCTGTTGGTGCGTTACATTAACCACAGATACTTGTCTATATGGTGTAGCCTATACAAGACCAGCAATTATTGTATTTATCCTTGAATTTTCTCGGGAATGTTCCATTCACAACTCTTTTGCTCATTAAATTGATCGCCGGAAGCTCTTTTCTTCCGATTGCTTTGGAGGATTCTGGACTAAGGTAGGTAATTGTCACAATCAGTTTTCTATAATTGTTAATGAAAGGGAAAACAGATATTAGCAAACATTAACTTTCGAGAAGGAAGCAACCAGCAGAATCGGTCTTGATCGCCTCATATCTGTTAGTGAACGGAATCAAAGCCAGATTTGATCGACCAGGGTTAATCTATACGAATCTTGAAAACTTGAAAGTTTAAAAACAAGTGAACTATGGTCAATCAGCAACAGTTACGCTTTAGACTGAAAATAGAAGGGAACTTCTTGAAACGCAGCTTACTATTTTTAAAACATATGCACAAGAAAGTTTCACTCTAGACTCTTTAAATGCAAATAGACCTGTATTTTTCAGTGCGTTTGCAACAGTTTTAAAAAACCTGATATTAGTTATGCCTGCCACAAATGCTTTGATTAAGGGTCCTTAAGAGGAATCGGAACTACTATGACGTAAACAAAGAACAACCCAAAACTGATGTTAGTATACAAGGAAGACGCGGATATTGCAAACGATGTTGTGAGCGTAAACTCTAGCAGGTTATCCTAAAATTTGGACCTTTTTTCGACCTACATTGAAAATTTAGCTAGTAAATGATCATGAGTACTGATGGAAACAACAACAACAACAACACTTTATTCACATTTCCAATACACGGTTTGTCAAACTTATTGAATAATTAGTAACTTAACACGTAGAATATTCAATTACAATTTAAACTAAATGTTATTACATAGAAGGAAATGCCTAGCGGCTAGATAACCGTAAGGATTTCGAGCTAGCAACTAGTTCTTTGAAAGTAGTGTCGAATGTACAGGACATCACAATAACTAGACATACAAAACATCTTAAGACATACACACACCATAAAAAAAAAGATGAGAGCACATAGATGGCAAAAAAAAGAAGAGAAAACAGTCATCATAGTACATGACGATATGATTAAAATAAAATAATTTCAGTAAGTTAATTGTTCGGCCAACAAGTATTCTTTTAATGTTTTAGGAAAGTTATAAGTTGAAAGGTCTTTTATATGGGTAGGGAGCTGTTGCCACAATTCGGTCGCCATAGCCGCTGTTGTTTGCTTTCCTATATTGGTCCTGGAACGTGGTTTGTAGAAGTTACTTTTTGAAGCATATCTCGTATTATATGTATGGACTTCACTTGCATAGCGAAAATGCTGATTAAAGATATTTGGTAATTTTTTAGAATGCCACTGATGCGTGAAGTTAAGAAGCTGTAGTTTATAGATATTTGTAACAGTAAGTAAATCCAATAAATTAAGTAATAGTAATGCACAATTTCTTTCTTGCTTGTGTTAGCGACTCGGAGATATATAATTTCTTCTTTGGGTCTTGAGAAAGATCCCGTAGAGTGCCAACTTTACCAACTTCTTTGCCGGCGATTGTTTTCCTCTTTCCGTAAAACTCGTCCCGAATACTGCGACTCGTAAACTTGACGATAATCTAGTCTTCTGCACTTTTATTGTAAGTGGGTGAACGGTGGGCCGTGGAGATGTCTTCATCTTGCAGCTCGATACCCATTTCCTTCCCAATAAAACAAACAAGGTCAAAACAAGATACTTCTTCCGTTGGTAAAACGCCTGTCAGCTCCAAGCAGTCGCGGCGCAAGTATTGAGAAAGGTCTTCAATTTCGCGCCCTATTTTCTTGCACTGCTTCATATCTTCCTTTAGGTTCTTGACATCAGTGGAAAGGCTTGCTGTTCTATCATATGAGCGCTGTACTTGCTTCAAGAGCTCATCATACTTTGCGGAGAAGTGTTCGACCGACTTTTCCAATTCAGAGAATGACTTTTCAATCATGAGGTTAATTTAGCTTTTAGAGGTCCAATTTCGGCCTCCAAGAGTGACTTTAATAATTTCATCTTTAGTTGCCATCAAAGCAATACAATTGCAGATGCCTGCACTTAACAATGGTAGCCGAAAATTTGGCCAACGTTAAAAAACACGTGCGGCCACCATTGCGCCATATGCTAATACCAAACCTCCATGTGCGACCACCTATCCAAACACCGAAATTTTCCCGCTCAAAGCCCTATGATAAGAACTTCTCGTAAGCGACCACCTATCCAAACACCAAAATTTTAGCGCTCAAAGCCCTATGATAAGAACTTCTCATAAGCGACCACCTATCCAAACATCAAAATTTTCCTACTAAAAGCCCTATGGTAAGAACCTCTCGTAAGCGGCCACATCCCATAAGAGATCCGCGACCACCTATCCAAACCCAAAATTTTCCCGCTGAAAGCCCTATGATAAGAACCTCTTGTAAACGACCACCTCTCAAAAAAGAACGCGACTATGTTTTGACCTTATAGTTTCTTGTTCATTGTTCTTACACTTTGGTAAGCGAACACTTGACCCGTGGTGTGTTCTCTTTATTCGTGGTTTGTACTACACCACTCAGAGTTTAAGAGCCAATGTCTGTAATTTTCGAGAATCGGTTGACAGCTGTGAATTTTTGAATTTCTTCATATTTTGCCCACATAATCTCTATAGTACACTTATTTCAAAAGTCACATTAAAACTTCTAACGGGTTTTTATTTTTTTCCTGAATCGGGCAAAGTTTGAAAAACGCCAAATCGGCGCTCTTTCGAGTATGAAATTAGCGAAAATTAAGCATTTTCGGCACTTGTTCGCAGGCTAGAATATAAACCAATTCACTGACAAGTTCTTTTTCATAATGTCAAAATCCGTCGCGTAAATAAAAATATACTTTAAAATGCCTCAGCCATTTTACTTTCTTCTTTTAACCAAATACGTTGGGGAGAAAAGGCTGAAAATAGCCTTTCACTTCGATTTAAAATTTCAGATGGAGAATACCACCCTTTTCCTGGTCCTGCACCTGCAGTGACTTGTGTGCTAAAACTCCTTCGTGGTGGTATCTTTCAGGCAAAAACGATCGCCTAGCGGCGAGGAGCGAGGAGAGAAGTCCGTGTAGTGGCCATTTTCGAAAAGAAAAAGAAGTGTAAAGGGAGCAACCTTCGTCGGTCTGAAAACGTCTGCGTATATAATTTTCTTCAGGCCACACAGAGTCATCAATTAATGTGCCTTTACGGACCCCTTTTAAATGAGCAGCCAGCATGGCCAGTAGGCTGTTCTGGAACGGTACAACGTGATTTGTTCTCCGCCACCCGGAGGCCAAACATTTAGCGGTGGTGAGGAAAAACTTTTATTTTCATGCTCCAATTTTGTGGATCAAACAAAGTCTGCTAGCTCTAAATGTAGTGATAAAGACATGAATTGTTGTATGTGTAGGGTTGATCCTAATGCAGAACCCAATGCCAACCAACCCACCCATCTCCTCCTCCTTCCCTAAAGTAGACTTTTCACGACGTTAGCATAATCACCTGAGACCTCTTGTAAAGAGTTCACTAAAATATAGCAAGCACCTTCGTAGCCTGTTAACAGACCCTCTACTTTTTCATTAGAGATCGTGGATCTATTTTCTCCTTGGAGATCGTCGATTTCGCGTATGAAAATAAAAGCCGCGGGGGATTTATTGACCATTAGAGCAAGGGTCTCTCTCTCGCGCGCTCGCTTTGCTCGCATGCTCGTCTATTTTCGAAACGAAAAAGGAGTGTAAAAGCTGCACCTTCGTCGCTCAGAAAACGTCTGCGTATATCATTTTCAGTTCAGGCCATACAGAGCCATCAATCAATGCGCCTTTATGGACGCCTCTATAAGCAGCCAGTAGGTTGATCTAGAACGGTACCACGTGATTTGTTGCACCGCTACCTGAAACCAAACATTTAGAGGTGGTGAGGAAAAACTCTTACTATGCACCAATTTTGTGGATCAAACAAAGATCACCTAACGTAAATGCAGAAAACCTTACTTTTATCATTAGCATGGTAGGGTCGATGTTTGGTTATTGACCTACGTACATAACTAACAAGTCAGGAGCATACCAAGTGGCTCACGACATCTTTTCTATGATCGCAATACATTGAGCATTACTTGGGCAACAGGCGCCACAAACCAAGTTTGAATATGTGCGAAATGCTATAGGAACATACAACAAAGACTTGCACCGTAAAACACTTATACCTGGAATTTCTTTTCCTGCGCGTTACGCGTCACGCACTTCCGGAATGTCATCTTCCCTCGTGTTGACAGATTGAAAACATATACAAACTTAACTTCGATTCTGTCGTGATGCAGAATTTAGTTAGCGGTACTGTGACCCCGTCTAGCATTTAAATTCAGGTAAGTAAATAACTTTTCTGATTTTAAGGTTTCAATATGATTAAAACTATCGCAAGCGAGTATTTCGACAATATTCCCCTCTACTAACTGTGATTTGAACTACGTATTCGTCTCTTCATTTCGGTTTATCTCAAAAATCAGTTGAAAGGAATCATGTTAAACCGAACAGAAACGCCGAAAAATAATCTGAAACCGTTACAACTCTGACTAGGGTTTAAATGTCGAAGTAACTTACGTTTGCGAAGGATTAATATTCCAAGCGTCGAAATTTGCTTGTTGCACGCGCTTTGTTGGTGTCAAAATACCCTTCAGGTTTTGGTCTCTCGACGGTGTGCATTTGAAATGCCGCCAGAAATACTTTAACACAAACAACAGCAGAGGACATGCTTCAATGTAGTTCTTGTTTCATATTTAAATTCCGTGTACCAACTGGGTTTTTACGATGGTGAAGTTAGGTCAAATTTGCCATTTTTGAAAAGTGCTGAAACCATGTTTCTTCTTGCGGCCGGTACAGTCACATTTAAACGGTTTATTTAAAGTTAACTGCTGAATTATAAAGTAAAAAGGTGTGTCTGTGTTGTGACTTGATTTCATCTAGAGATATTATTCCGTTTTTATGTACGAGCGCGAAGAAAATGCTCAATTTTCGCTAATTTCATACTCGAAAGAGCGCCGATTTAGAGTTTTTCAAACTTTGCCTGATTCCTGAAAAGATAAAAAGCTTTTACAAATTTTAACGTGATTTTTGAAATTAGTATACTATAGAGATTATTTGGGCAAAATATAAAGAAATTTAAAAATTCACGACTGTCAACCGATTCTCGATAATTACAGACATTGGCTCTTAAAAACTTTCAGTGGAACACAGAACAATACGTATCCGTAACTTACAAATTGCATGCAATAAATTCTCTGTCAAAGCATGTAGAAATGTCAGGAACTATTATTAACTAAGGTTGAGATAATAGAACAAAATGCTCCAACAACCAACCAAACAGGCAAACAAACAAAACTGGAAAGACATTTTATAAGTTAAGATCGACCCACAAATATACCTCGATGACGGCAAGTGGATTTTGATGTTTGGGCGACGACACTGCCTTTTTTAAAAACACAGCAGCCGAATATGGTGCTTGAACGTCAGACCACAATCTTTAGAAATCCAGTGGCAAGGCGACTTTCAAGATAGCCTGAGGTCACCAGCATAGGCAAACGTTTGAGACGAAAGCAAATAAAAGGAATGAAGGTCAAGGCCAAAAATTTTAATTCGAAGTGGCCAAACACATAGTTCCAAGTCTACCTCACAAAGCAAAAACTCGATATTCAGGTGAAACCATGCGAATGATGCGAATCAGAAAGAGAAATCACGTGATTTTGCTTCAGTACTTTTGTGATGGTTTTCACACTTGGCTAATCTGTAACGCATACGTTTTTTCCGTGACCTATATAAGTAACTTTTAGCAATTTTTGTCTCCGGGCTACAGTGGAATCTCGGGAATTCTCGATACAAAGAACCTCTATAACTAAGTCCTCGGTCAGCAACAAACGACAGCTATGAACATATCATCAACATATGAAAATTTAAAAAGAACCTCGATATTACGAAACCTCTTTATAGCGAACATATTTTGCCCTCGTTATATCAAGGCTTCACTGTGCTATATGATCAACTTGCTGTATCTTGATCAACCCCTCTTCAACCCCAATCTTTCAAAATTAGAGATGGCTACCGTGACACACAAGACACGACCGACATGTTGAGCGAACGCCGATAAACACGAGTACACTTCAAGTTAAACACATGTCAAAAGATGATTATAGTATGCCATATTTTTCCTATTCTCTCTCTCTCTTTTCTGATCCATAATGAAGAATTTCGAGAAAATAGAGACTTTCAATACCTTCTCAATGGATCAAGATATATTCACACAAACCAAAAAAGCGGAGAGAAAATCAAAAAAATTGCGGGTAGGTACTTATCTGCCAAACGAGTATGAAAAATAGCTGGTATTCCAACCATCATTTCATATTGCAAGGACATTTGTGAAAAGGTTTTAAACGCTGCCCTCAGCAACAAGGATTACATGTAGCCAATAAAGTTCAATATTCACTAAGAAATCACCGACACTTTGTACTTCCAAAGTGGAAGACGGGCCGTTTTAAGAACACTTTTATTCAGTTGCTATCGTGCCTAAAGTACAATTAAATGATTTGGTTATTGTGATAGTGATATATTGTAAATTATTCTATTTTTAACTTAAGTTTTTAGCCTAAGTCCAAAATCACATGACATATTGGATATTGGACGTTAACTATTTTGTCAGACGCCCAGGGGAGGAGGGGAGGGGGGGCAAAGTGTATACCAGTTTTAAGACCAAAACGGCACAGAAACCCTACCCGATGGGGCGGCACATGCCTATATAGCTTATATAAGGGAATAACCCCCCCTCCCCTTCCTCCCGGAGGGGGGCTGAGACGATATTGCGACTTCTTTTTCAAGGCTCCATGCCCATTTATTATCGTAGGTTTTAGAAAAACAAGTGAGAATAAAAATTAGCGATAGCAATGAATGCCTTTTCGATGACTCCATGTCATCACTGTGTTCAAATTCTTGTCCTTCCTAATTCCGTGAGTTCAATATATAGGGAGTTGCGTGCGAACGTTTAGTTGCATGTATAAAAAAGAGAAAATTAAAATACAAAGCGTCAAAGGTGCTAATTATCATGTAAATAGTGTTGCTTTGATATAATCAGATTGGGTGTTCAGCTTAGTTTCTTTTCTTTGATAAAGAGTATTTCGTAAATTAAGCAATCCAGCTTTCCACGGCATTTCGAATTCTTCAGGATGGTATTGGTCACGTAGATCTTTATCCGATGGGTTGTATACGTCGCGTAGGTGTTTGCCAATCGCCGAATGTTTATGTTCGTCCACGCGTTAAGGTGTAGGCGTGTAAAACCTACGTAATCTGCATCACACAGATCACATTTGTTGCTGATTGACCAGATGTGGTTTAGCTTAATTCTCAGTGTAATTTTGATCTCATCGGCAGTTTTTTTCCTCGTAAACACTAGTCACAGATCACTGTTTATTTTCTTTCCACGATTCGTACAACGTCAGCTGATCTTTGATCCTTGAACGGCAGAATAAACCGAGCGGGTGTGTACCGGTTTTTATTTGATGAACAAGAACTTGCTCTTGATCTTGTGACTCAATGAATGACTGTTTTCTTTGAAATATCTGCATGTTCGGAGAAGCTAGACTGTTCACAGTCCCTATTTTTTCGTGAGATCGTTTAGATATACCGCGTCTTACCGTCACCTGTATCTTGATTTTCGGATGTACCGAGGGGGCGGGCGTCGGGGATTATAAGTAGTTTTGACACTCATGCAAGATGGCAGCCCGTAACGCAAGGCGCACGATCTCGATGATCTTACGGAAAAATAGAGGACTGTGAACAGTCTAAGGAGAAGCAAATATTGCCTAGAATTTTCTATTGCTTGAATACGGCTAAAATTTGTAGATGAGCGTTCCACTCAGGTACAATTTTCGAAGCTTATCTAAAAAATTCCCTACGATTCTCTGAAGTTTAATAATTTTTTGTCTTTTACTTTTTATGTTAGCAAGAAAGCTACAAGTTTCGGATTCCAAAATGTGATGGAGAGAGGAATAAGAAAAATTCTCACTTTTACGTAAACAGCTCAACTGCATCTAAAATTTTTGGGAAAATAACACTAACTGTAGCCCTTTGTAATTTCGAAAAGCCTTAAGTCCCCCTAGGATGACCGAACAGATACAAATTTTATAGCGCCGCTTAGAGTGCATTTCTAGAGATCTAAACTGAGTACTCTGAATAGTAGGCTCGATTTTGGCCGTCTCCCGGGTCCGGTCTTTGATCCTCCCCGAAGAGAGAGAGCTCTTTCGGGGGGTGAGCATGAGCTCATTTTCTCGAACAGAGGCTGGTAATCGAGCCCAGGTTATCGCATTCCGCCGCAAATGGGGCAGGTGACGATGAGAGGCAGTGGGCTCGGTTTAGCATGGTCTGAGAAGGGATCGTTTGTATCGGGTGTCTGCATGGTTTTCATAATGGAGGAGGAGATCCTTGTTCGTTGCTTTCTTGTATACACATGTTTTCAGTTGACTACCCATCAGTTCAGTAAAAAATGAGTTCCATTCCGATGAAAAGTAGTTTGTTGTTAATTAGTTACTGCCATCGTGAAACTGATTGACGGGTGAGCTTCACCAGTTCACTTAGTGTTGCTAGGAAACCTGTAGCTGTTGGAATGTCCTTTACCGCAGTTAACATGTCGTCCATGTTTTCTCTCTTGTGGTATCTCGTTCTCACTTTCTAGCTTCTCCGCAATAAAGCATATAAACGTGTTAGCAATGAGTGGCCCTAGCCCCCTCATCGCTTCACCATCAATTTGTTCATACAGACTACAATTGAACTGGAAACGTTGATGTTTCGGTAGCCACTCTTAGAAGCTCAACAAGGTGATCCTGACTGATTTTGAGGTTATGTGTTTCATTGAACCAATTCTGAGAAAAGGCTTTGTTGGCAAGAATCTGTATTGTTTCATCTTGGGGCACGTTCGTAAAGAGCGCCGATACATCGTAGGAAACCAAAATATCGTTGTCGTTGAATTGCAGCTCCTGGATCTCTTCAGCAAATTGGAACACATCAGAAATTGTGTATATGTTGACTGACAGCTATTTCGATCAGCTTCTCGTCAAGCCATTTGCAACTAAAGGCCGTGGTCGTATGTCCTCGTAGCGAATAGAATTGGTCGCATCGCTAGACGGTCCTTGTGTCTTGGGTGGGCAGGCCACAAGGGTGTGCTAATCTAGACCCTTTCTGGTATAGGGAATAAGCAACGTGTTAAGGAAGAATTTTCCTGACCACTGAATCAAGATGCTTTTCTTTCTCCAATAATGGGTGACTGACAACCCCTGACCCTTTGGCCGGTTTTGTAATGACTATATCATCTCGTTTCTTCAGTTGGTTGTATACCTGCCAACTCTCACGTATTATGCGTGAGTCTCACGCCTTACGGACTAACGCATCACGAACAATTTCTCTGCCTGACTCTCGAATCTGGAAGAACTGTTCTTTCACACATACTTAATAACGAAAATTCAATTCAGTTTCCACGAAAATATTCCAAAAAGGCGCGTAAAGATGACTTTGTGTCCTAGTGAAATGAAAACATGCTAAAATTGTCGTCTTTTGAATAGCTTCGGAAGTGCTCAAAAGTCGTCGGAAAATCTTTGGGCATTTTCCGCTATGTTCGGAAGTCTTCGGAAAATCATCGGAAATCTTTGGAACTGCTGGGACGTTTTGGCAAATCCCGGTCATGACTACCTCACACATTTGACTGAGAAAAAGTTGACAGGTATATGGTTGATTGATCTCAGTAGTTCGTAGTGCTTTCGGTGGTATTGGGCATTTCCGTTCGATATAGTTTAGTGGAATGGATCGAAGTGTCGCCGAGTTTCAAGTTGCCAGTAGGTCTTTTCCAAGTTGGCTTGGACCTCCATAGCAGATATTTGGCGTTGAGAAATAGCGAACTTAGGCCTCGGCACAGTACAAGCTTCTGTTAAAGGTTAGTTGATTAGATGATATGTTAAGGATATGCTGGTCGACATCAACATCCCTCCGTAACATCCGTGCGATTTTCGAAATGTGGCCGTTCATCATTTTATGATTATACTGTTTCTCTTCTGTTTCTCTCTTTTCTTGTTTTCATGATGCATAAATAACGGAAAGATGGACACTTATGGCGAATTTCATCGTAGGCTTCAATGATTTGATTTTTTAATTCAGGGCCACATTCTGCCGAGATTTCAAGCGTAGTTCCTCGGTAATGACATTCATATGCGACTAAACCCAGTTTCGCACGCAACTCCTTAAACTCTCGGAATTAAGAACTACACGAAATTGAAAATGATGACATAGAGTCAACGTCATTCATTGCTATCGCTAATTTTTATTCTCAGTCATTCCCATTTGTGACACAAAGTCAGTGATTATGAGTCTTTTGGCAATAATATCGATTCCATTAATCATGATATATAAAATAACTCATCTTTTGAGGAGACGTGAGATAGCGCAAGTCGTCGCCTTTAACAGAGAAAGCCGTCGATCGTAATTGGCAAAGTTGTCTGGAGGTGAAAAAAAATTCCCGCAAAATCCCTTGACCTTGTTTCAGGTTTCAATGTTGAATGAGGTCATGTTCTCTTGGGAAAAGGGAGGGGAGGTGTGTACAGACGTCTCCCCTCCCTCGGGAAAAAATCGATTTTTTCCTTAGGGAGGGAAGACATCTGTACACAGGCTAGCTACACCGGGGCCTGGGTCACCCTGCGAGCAAAAACACTTGTTGAAGCAAAACCACAACGACAAACCAGTGAGGGTCCGCCGGATTTTTAGTAGACCTGGATCAGTAAAATCGTGAGTAGCAAATTTTAACCTGAAAACAGTAAACTGATCCTTACGGCAGGAAGAGTGATGGAAAAAATAAAGAAAGAAAACAAAAATTAAGTGGTGAATTATATTTGCCCGATATTTCGGTTTCCAACACAAACCTTCAACGGGGGCTTTAAAAGATAAATAAAACGAGAACGGCGCGCGTCCTCGAGATTTCTTCCTTCGCCCTATAGGCTACCCAGAGTCTCGAGTCACGGGCAAAATCAAGCAAGCGAAAGAAAGGCGCGCTCTGCTGGCGGAGTGTGGTAACCATCACAGGGCATCCTATGCAAGTCAAGTCGCGCTGGATTTTGTGATATTCCAAGCTTTCACCGATCCATGGCGGGACGAAGCCATGCGAAGAAGGCTCTCCGGATGGAAAACATTTATGGATAACGGTTACATTTTGGCTTTCGACTAAAGATTAATCTCTTTTCGTTACGGTTAAGAAACATCTGAAAAAGAAAAAGAAATTGAGGGTGTGGATGAGGGATTAGAACCGTCAGTCGTCATGCAGTTACAATTTTGGCCATTTGTCAGTTGTCAGTTAAATTTTAGGCATTTTGTAAGTTGTCAGTTAAATGATTATTAGTGATTAACTATGAAACTTATTTGTATATTTTTTTATGTGAAATTTAGCTTAAATGCCGCATATAAATGTAAATTAAACATTTTATACTACTACATGAGAAATTTAGGCAATTTGATTGTCCTAGAACAGTGGTATTTCAGCTTAATTTGTAATACCTACATGTGAAAATTACAAACCTTTTGCGGGTAGTAGTATAAACAAATAATAGCATGATTTGTACTTGACATTTGGCATAAATACCACTCGTGAAATTTCAAAATTGTCTCAAATTTCACTCGCCAATCGGCTCGTGAAATTACGTATAACAATTTTGAAATATCACCCGTGGTATTTACGCAAAATATCACTACAAATCATGCTATTACCTATACAAATTCGAAAACTGATGCAATGGATGACCAAGTTTTGCAATATTCGTTGACTATGCTAAAAGCCTCTGACATTTTAGAAGATGATCCCAAATAAAGGGACCCTGAGTATTCCGATTGGTAACTGGGGTATACCGGGTCAGGAGCCGATTAGTAATCGATAAGTAATCGGCTCCTGACCGGGTCTATCATGACCTCGCCCCATGTGTAAATCTGGAATCCGGAATCCGAGAAATTTTTGCTATGGGATCCGGAATTCTAGACTGCGTGAAACGGAATACAGCTCAAGGAATCCGGAATCCTCTGTCGGAGTTGGCATCCGGAATCCACGTTCCACTGATAACTTAAAGAATCCGGAGTTCAGTACTTAAAATCGATCCGGTATCCATGATGTAGAATCCAGAATCCAAGACACGTGTGTGGGTTGAGATCTTGCGTGTTGAACTTTGGCCGCTTCGATCATGTATTATATTGAACCCATATTGACTTTGCTTGAATTGAAACAGAGGAGCTCAGGTTGTAGTTCGGACGTCTAAAACTTTGATCACATTGGCTTCTATAAGGAGAGGAGGCTGCCAGATAGCACCTGCAAGAAGGAGGTACCAACACTAAATCATATTGACAATAAGAGGGGACGCATAACTAGAAACGTCCCCGATCTTTGATTGTCAGATTGATTGTCATAATTTATTATATAGGGTACTCGAGCCAGAGTCGCCAGAAAATTGATGATATAAGTGTTCAAACTATGTTTATAAGGATTAAGGATGAGCAAGGATAATAATATAGAGAGGATAAGAACTGCTTAAAATCAGTTTAAAAGTTAACGGAATTCAGGACCTACAGCGGGAAAGGGTGCTTCCATACTTGAGCTATATAAGCTCGATTAGGGTCTTGTTATGCATGCATATTTTTTGTGCTGTGAAATAGGGTTTTTTGCACCTTGGGTACATACCTCAGGCAGTCACCCGACGACAGTTTCCTCCTAAATGCATTGAACACTTATTAGACTATATAGTGTATCTCTAGAAAGGCATTCTAAGCGGCACTATGAAATTTGTATCTGTTCGATCATCCTAGGGCAACTTGAGTCTTTTCGAAATTACAAAGGCTTCAGTATTATTTTCCCGAAAATGCCAACTGAAATTTAAGGTTTTACGAAACTGACAATTCTTCTGACTCCCCTCTCCATCGCACTTTAAAATGCAGAAGTTTAGGTGTCCTTTTTCCACGAAATATAGCTTAACCTGGGGAGTGAAACGCAAAAAATTGAACTTCCGAAAATCGTAGATAAGCTTCTAAAATTGTACATGAATGCAACGGTCGTCCAGAAATTTTTAGCCTTCCTCAAGATTTAGAAAATTCTAGGCAATTTCTCCTTCTCCGAACAGATAGTTTACACAGGGCTGGTTTACAGAATACATCGAATCCTACATATTCTTCATAGAATTCTAAGGCTGACTTTTTTTTAAAATATGTCCAGTGGACGCTCAACAGGGAAAAAAATAAAAACAACCCGCTCATACAATGATAGCCTCGATTACCAGCTTCCTGTAATTCCTCCTTTTTGCCAGTAGCTATTTTAGGCACCTCTCCCCCTTCCCCATTCCTCACCTCCCCCTTCCCAAAGAAAATGACCGCGCGTCTTCCGATCATTTACTCCTGAAAACTGAAACCTGAAATTTTCAATAACAAGGTCAAGGGATTTTACCTCAGTGCAACAAGTCTTAGTTTTCCAATTCGGCAGCATCTTTTACAAAGGTGACGACTTGAGCTGCCTTACGGCACCACAAAAGGTAGGTTTTTGTACAGATCATAGTACACTGGGGTAGAGTTTACTGCCAGTGAGCTCATAATCACCAATTCGGTGTGAAATGTGCCTTGTAAAGGAAATGGTAGTGTTTCGACCGGCAAACCGGTCAAGTACGATTTTGCACCAATACAGTTGACTAATATAAATTTAAATGTAATGTTTATATTTTATATATTCAACCTCTTGAACTCTTAGAACGTCGTAGTTAGTGTACGCTGTCTCTCGATCTATGGATGTCGAAGTACAGCGCGCGTCCATGTCTTCGGGCCCCACGTCTTGCATTGCGCGAGTTCATTTGTTTGATTTTATTTATTGTCAAAAGGCAATTTAGGAATTCATTTCCCGGTGCATCCTTCACTACACTATCCAACAACAAATGTGAAGAATTGTGGATAATGGATTAACATCGTTTGGTACGGAAATTGGCTTTTGAACTATCTCTGAAGGGAATGCAAATGAATGTTGTTGTGGTTGTTGTTGTTGACACGTACCGGAACAAATTAATCCCCTCTTTAGTGACTAGGGCCGAGGCTGGATCTGGTCCAATCCGTGTAATTTATTATTAGTATATTTATTATTTTTTTTTCCTCCAGCTTTTTTAATACAAGATCATTCATCATTATTTTAATTCTAGCCTGCGAGAGCATCCGGTTTTTTCGGCATTAGTTTCTATTTTCACCCGCCTGGAAAACCTTATTTTTGGGAGGGAGAGAAGTGACGACCGGAAATATGTCTGTGGTTCGCAGCCTATTTTAATTCATGATCATTCATCATTCATAAGGATGAGCCGCACGCAAAGACGGATGGTAATTATGAAAATGACACAAAATACCCCTACAAACATTTAAATGTTTTTGACTAGGGTTGATAAGCCGAATAAGGCCTGTTTCAGTCGCTCGATCATACGACTGTCTCAGACTCAGTAAAAATACCAGGAGATAATTGACCAAAGGTCAGTCATTAATGAAATACTTATCATGTCTATCATGTCCATCATCTACACCAGCGGGTGGGGAGGGGGGGGGGGCGGGGAGAGACGAGGTCTGGGATCGAGAAACGATGTTCTCACAACTTGCAAAGCGATCACCCAGCTTGGTGGTCAGCGGATAATTACAGTATTTTTCCCACAGTAAATATTTTAGAAGCAAGAATTGAAGCGAGCAGGCAGAGGAAATCAGAAGTGCTTAAAAAATTGAAAAAAATCATATCATGCATCTTTGTTTTTCTTGCATATCGTATTTGTCTTTCGGTACTGAAATGCGGGGGAAACTAAAACGCAACCGTGCTAGATTTTAACCAACAACAACGCGCTCGATGGATTTATTTATAGGTTACATCGTTTTTTCCGGGCAAGGGTAACTTCATGCTAATAAAAATTACTGGAGCAAGTGTCAAATTTATCGGAAGCAAGTATATTCAAGAGAACTTTATAAATATGAGCTTACTGTACTACATATCATATTAACTGAATAAAAATTAACACTTCATAACATTTCACTTCGTTTATTTCGATCAGTCAACACCTTGAATCCAAGGTTAAAATTCAAAACGATCCTAAAACAAATAACAGCTACTACTGAAAGCTCTGTACCTTGAAGCGACTTCAACTTTCCTGAGGTTTGCAGCAAAACACTGCTCGATAGCTCAACTCTTGGGCGGCCTTTTCTTAGTAGCTATACGGAGCTAGCTATACGTTGCATATTCCAAACTCTGCAAAGGGAAATTGTTTAACAGAAAAAGAAAACCACACACTATGTCTGAAAAGCGACATAAAATCAATAAATTTGGGAATTACCAAAATATAATAGTGAGAAACAGTCCCGCCTTCGACCGCCATGTTTTTGTTTTTTCTCAAGACCGTTGATCTATGGCTTTTGACGTAACGCTCCACTGAAAGACAAGAATTAACCCCCGCGTCACTCTGAGGTTTTCCTTGAGTTTTTTCTTAGATGACCAAACATCAGCCCCTGACGTTTTCAGTTACTGCTCGTTTATCCCTTACGCGCATTTTGAGACAAGTTTAGTGATATCAGTTACTATGGTTACAAGATATGACGCCATAAGTAGCAGGTGGTCAAGCCGTTTTTGAGTGAAAATGTATGTTTCCTGAACTTCTTTCAACAATAAAGGTAAAGCTGGTGGATAAAATGATGCAAAGTACTTATTTATGTGTTATTTTATGTGTCAAGGACAAAATCCAAGATGGCGACCATGTTTGGTGACGTCACAGGCCTCCAGCAACGCCACATCCGTAAAATGTATCTCATCTTGTCTAGAAGATCAAAGGCTTTCCACTGAAAGTAAAATCATTTCGAAATACTGCAACCTATCAAAAACTCAAGGGAGGGTTCCATCAAACCCCTGGGGCTATAACTTTGCGTGTAGGTCAGAGAGTGAAGAGCAGATTTTTCTTTTCTATTATAATTTTTTAGCAATTCGCATCACGCGTGGATCAGCTGAAATGCGTTTAAGTTCGGCTTTTTATCGTCGAAACGCTGCTCATACATCTTTGAATTAATGCTAGATGGGGGAGGCGAGGGCTGGTGGGATTTGACGGATAGGTCTCGTAGTTTATGATGACCACCCCGCCCCCTCTACATATGAATTTTTTTTGTGGCCGACCCATGTATCCCGTCACTGCAAAACTTGAAGAAGTTTTGTTGGTGATCCCCCATACACCAAATAGGGAGATTAATTAGCGACGTTTCGGAACGACGCACGTTAGCCGGAAGTGGACTTTTTGCGTTCTTGAGCCGTGATTTTGAACAAATCCTTGGACAAATCGTCTCGTTAAGAGTAAAGAATTTGGTTGCGTCAAGGCATATTAAAAGTTTCAAAGGCTCACTAACGTTTGACGTGCGTTGCTTAAAAACGGCTCTCGTACGAAGGGATTATATATCCTAACGAAGCTCTTACTTGAACAAGGAATTTGGTCTCTCTTTTTCACGATGTATTCGCTTTTGAAAGCCATATAAAGGTGGCTCTATCACTGCTATTAACGTTTGGTTAAAAGCAGGTTTCTTTTTTTTTTTTTTTTGTAGGGCCAGGTGACTGGTATGGCATTGTCAAGGGCCAAAATAGTCTTCCGTCTGTGCTTCATATTGGCAGCAGTTACCTTAATAATTTTCAATCAGTCAGACGTTGTCCACGTTAAGCCGAAAATGAAAAGTGTTCGCCGTACACCAAAGACAGAGTTGAATGAACAGGCGACACCATTCCAAACTAAAGTTAAAGGATTTGTTATGGTACCAGCTGGTCTTCAAAAAACACGGAAACCAAATGGGGCGCATCCATTGAATTCACCGAAGCCAAGGATAATGGAGGATGTGAACAAAAATGAGTCAAGATCTATAAAAAGGAACAACAGTAATAGTGCTTCAAAGCCAAGGAATAAAACAAGCGCTCCGTACACGGCAAAGCCAAAGGTATTCATTATCGGTTAACATTGTTAAAACCATGTCTCGCTTTCGTGCGTTTTAAAAAGAAGCCACACTAAGTAGCTAACAGGAAATGCTGGGCTTTTTTTAAAGCATCGAGGCATGTACAAATTCCTTTGACCAGGAAAACTGTTAGTAAGGAGTGAGAAATGGCGACATGTGTGAGACGATGCTCTTGTAAACATGATCTGACATCGGAACATAATAAGCCAGTACAGATTTTAATCGAACCAAACTGAGCAGATACAAGAATTTTGACTAAGGTATTCTCTACTATCGGTTTCACACTGATATAAACTAAATATATAAAAAAGATATGTTTACTGCGGTGCTTTTCGACACTTTCTCCTAGACCGATTGGATTATATATTCGTCATGTAGAAGTAGGAGATATCAGTAAAACAAAAAGTAGCCTACGTTGCAGGCGTTAGGAAAAGACGAGAAACAAAAACAAAAAGACGAGACGAACTCTTTTTGTCACATAAGCGATCCGACTTGCCTGCACTTCAGCGATATGATCGTCGTGTTTAAAATGCTATTTCTTTTAATAATTTCATTTCATTTGTTCACTTATTAATTCATTACTTTACATATTTATTTATTTCTCTGTAACAGATTACTAAATGGTATTATTCTTCTCAGGAAAAGGTAAACAATGAAAATTATTCAATTTAATACTTTTTAACCTTATGTCCACCAGCCTTTAGCCCCACCCAGAATAGCCTAAGTGTCAGCTGTTAATTATATTGTAGCACAAAATAAAAGTTAATGTTGGCAATCATTAACCTCTGAGTCTGCAGATTATTGCGGTTGACCGCACGTGGTATTTCCTTATTTAGCACTGTCCCCCAACCAGTGTTGTAAATTATCCCTGAAAAGCCCTGTGGGGAGTGGATAATAAGATATTTACAATATACAATTTACAATTACTGTGCCTTATATATTATGCTAAATGCCCCCTCAGTCAGCACTTTCTTTGATCTCTGCAAGTTCAAACAGCAAGTTAAACTTTTTTGGGGAAGAGGGAAGAGAGATATCTCTTTTTCCCTTAGCCCCAAGGTAGGCCTAACACTCAGGTTACACCACCCAGAAAGGCATTGCAGATTGCAATCAAACTCCAGAATACTCATGATGCTCTATTTAAAGGACTCTAGCTAGAGAATTGTTTTTGAAGACATCTTTTCAATAGCGACAGCATCGGAGTGGGAGTCGTAATCAGAAGCACGGAGGGCTGCGATCTGCTCAACTAAAGAGTTCTGATTCCGCTTACTCTGAAGTCGCTTACGATCTAGTTAAAACTAGGGATTTTCTGGCAAGGCACAGCCAAGTTCATATGAGTAATTTGAGGCAATACTCAAAGTGGGAATCGAAGTGGAAACGAACCTTGTCGAATGAGTGTGGGGAAAAAAAATATGTTTATGGATTCCCCGATTTGGAACCTGCCCAAACGCGTGTGGGCAGGTTCATACTCTAGGTTCATTATTTGTGTAACTTGTGGCAATACTCATTGCAGGAATTTAAGTGGGAAAGGTGCAAGAGGCTTATATCTGGAGAAGAAATGCTGAAAAAGACTGGAACCTTGTCGAATGAAACAGATATTCTTGACGAGTATCATCCTGATGAGGATTGCACGCATGTTTTAAGGACTCGCTTTCTTCATCCTCCAGTTTCTAGAGAGGAAAAGCAGTTACCAATCGCATTTGGATTCACTATTCACAGAGGTGCACGTCTGTTTGAACGTATTCTACGAGCTATTTACATGCCAAACAATGTCTTCTGCATTCATATCGACAAAAAATCTTCAGCGGTTTTTCGTAAAGCAATAGAGGCCATTATACGCTGCCTTCCAAACGTTTTTATCGCAGCAAACAGTGTTGACGTCACCTGGGGACATATTTCTGTAGTTCAAGCTCAATTCAGTTGCATGGAAGAGCTGCTAAAATCACCATCAGTTAAATGGAAATATTACATAAGTCTAGTGGGACAGGATTTTCCTCTTTATGATAACAAACAGATTGTACAAGCGTTACAAGGCCTTAACAACACCAACAGCATACAAAGTTCTCCCGTCCCTAAAAATAATTTGGATCGAACAAAATTTGTTCACATACTGAAAGACCGCGAGGTTTATAAAACAAAAATGCCAAAAGTGCTGCCCCCAAATAACATTTTAATCTATAAAGGATCCACTCACATTATTGCTATCAGAGAATTCGTCGAGTTTGTTCTTCATAACCAAATAGGAAAAGACTTCTACGAATTCTTAAAGGATACTTACGTCCCGGATGAAACGATATATTCATCTTTACAAAGACATCCAGGAGTTCCAGGAGGAATCACCGGAAATCAACCGACATGGATACCACGGGCCTTGTATTGGATTAGTAAGGAAACCCGTGGCATTTGTCGTGGGAAATGGGTGCGACAGCTATGTTGGATTTCCCTCCAAGATTTACGCTGGGCGCTGGGAGAAGATAAAAAAGACAAACTCTTCGTTCATAAGATTCCATTTAACTTCAGCGAGGAATTAATAGAATGCATTCTTGTGGCAAGGCAAGGAAGGAAGTACGCTACTTCAGCGTGGAAAGAAGATAAGGGAATATCTAAAACGATTAGCATTTTGACTACTGTTCCACCAACGGTAAAGGAAAATGGTCGTCCGCATACAGCGAAGGAAAAGGAGATAGGCCTTCCGACTAAACAAAAATCGAAAGTGTCGGGTAATCGGACTGATACTTCAAAGGATAAGGTCGAAAATGTTCACGGTACACCAAGGATTAAAGTTATAGGAACTGCAGAGACATCTAATGTTCCAAAACGGCAGGAAACAAATAAAAAGGATGTCCCTAAGACACCAACGCCAAAGGAAAAGCAAGAACGCAACAAACAAAAAACAAGTAACAATGAAAAGATGAAAAGCAACAAAAAAACAAAATTTAATGACGCAAGGCCTAATGGTCCGTTCACGGAAAAACCGAAGGTAACTCCGATTAGATTTCTCCTTGAACTATACTGCAGGCATTATTTTTTAAGTGCCCATAACCTATTAAGTACACATTACTACGAGAACCTCTGCGAAAAAATTTTGCGATGTGAACAAAACGTGATTTTTTTGAAACGTTCATGTCATTTTGGCACTCCATCAAAACCTCTCTGGAAACAAAGGAGCTGTGACGTAGTTTAAGGAACTATTACGTAAATCAAGGAACACGTGACTTGATATACAGGTACACGAGAGTAGTGTTTTTGTAATATTTGTGCTACTTAACAAATTGAAACAGCTGTTAAAAGTATACATGGCAATAAGATGCGTTGCAGTTAGATGCAACAAGCAATGGCGACCTTAACAAAAGGATAAACACCCATAAAATTTCGTTTTTCATTTCCCGAATTATCTAATGACGTCACATATGAGCCTGTCATATGTTTAGCGGAACGAATCTTCCAAAGAAATCTAGACTTGAAAAATTTCTATAAATATCTAGACTCAAAAGAAAAATAAGAGAGTGTTTGCAGTCCATAAAAATACATCACGTTCAAAACGCAACATTTTTTAGTAGAAGTTCTTGTATAGCGCTTAGTGATGTGTTCTTTCAGTTAACAAATTAAAACATTTTGCGTTTTGTCAGTTAATTTCTTAGCTGAGATCTCTATTTTTCTCTCCACGAACTTTACTAACAATGGTTAGAAACTGTCGACGCAATACGTTAATTATCAGCGGTTGATGGTATCCACTGGCAACTGGTTAACCAATTATTTTTGATACTGCCAATCTCAAGTTTACGCCTTTTACCCATTTCTCTGCAGTTTAGAAAGAAGCGAAGTCTAAAGTTGTCCTCTTCTCTATCTCAGATCATAATCCCGTAACTATTCTGTATCTTAACCATGGTATTCTTCGAGAACTAGGGATTTGAGAAACTATTCTATTTTATAACAATCCGTTAAGCTTTATCGTACTTTAGTTAGCGAATAACGGCACACTATGCCAGACCAAACCGCTAAACCTTCACAATTTTCGGAAGCATATTTTATAGAGTGTTTTCATTCACGTGGCCAGCATCTATGCAAATTTATTGGAACAAGAGAAAGGGTTTGCATAAGAAAAGATTTCAACTCCCAAAGGATGGGTTTGGGACACCAACATGGCCGCCGTTTCATTGTTTTGGGACTTCAATGTGGCCGCAGTGACGTCATGTGAAAACACCCTATATGAAAGCGAGAATCGACGATAGGGTCACCCAACAGCACGCACCGTTCTACCCGACATTTAGGGTGGGTACCTTTACTACAATCCAACGTCAGATAAAAGTCTGGATCATCATGGGCTATTTCGTTTGGAAAAAGAAAACCACAAACCCAGAAAAAGATCATTTTCCATCCATTCGCATAGAAACGGTTCGCACTGTCGTTGTTAATGTTGTGAGTGAACTGATCATTTATTGTAGGGTATAACCCATGCGAGAAAATTTGCTTACGGCGTCAGCAGACGCCCGTACGTCCGTCCGTACAGTTTGTCGGGGTAGGGGAAGGGGCACCGAGCGGAAGGTAAGGGAATCCCACACCGGCATACCTTACGTTTGTCTCAGTGAAAGGCAAACCACCTTACAGCCATGAGCAATAGAGTTGCTCCAGTAAAAATCTTAAAGTTTCTTGTGTTTGAATTACCCCAAAAACAATAACTTTCAAAAAATTATTATTTTAAGAAAAATCCGGGCTTGGATAATAGTGAGGAAAGGCAGAAGGAGTGCGATTAAATCGCTGAGAGAGACCAACACAGTTCTGTTATTTATATATTATGTATATGAAATATAATATTATGCTTTTTCTTCTTTTTTATCAGATTCTTCATTGGTATTATTCTCCGAAGGAAAAGGTAAAGAGTGAAAATGATAGTATTCATCGTCTTAAGGGTTTGTCGTTAATGCCTATCTGATTTGCTTAGCCTTAAATTACGGTTAAACGGGCAACAAAAACGTGCAGCTTGTTTTGCAACCTTGCTGCAAAACCATGTTGCACGTTTTACCAGCCACAAATCAACCTGTCTTGAACCAAATCAGGTTGATGCAGTTTGCAGAAAGGAGACAGTTCTACATGATTTTGCAACAAAGTCTGTATATGTTACGCGTCTGACCGGCCCAAGACAAACTTGCTTTGCTGCAAGGGACTTATCACATGTATTTTGTGACTCCCGTATTCACACAACTTGTAACAAGAGAATTTTAAACGTGGCTTTTCAACTCGTTAGGCAGCAATGCTGCTATATGCAAGTTAAAGGATTTTGTTTCCCCTTTCAACGCTGTTTAAGATTTCAATGCACAAGATTAGACCGGCATAGCGCAGTTACAGGTTTATTTTTTCCGTAGTCTCTGTAGCAAGCGTTTCCGTGCAGTTTCGGAGCAAAGAACGAGAAACGATCGAGAGCCGAAGACCACGCGAAAAATAGGGGGGAGTAAAAGAGCGGGGAGAATGGCTCTCGCTCCAATTTTCCTGCGGCCAAAACCGATCGTAAGATCCGTATTTCTTGACTCTAAGGCATTTCACAAAGAAAAACACAGCGTTTAAAAACAGCCTAAAGCGTTTACACTCTTGTATTAGTATTGTAAGATGACTAAGATGCCACAGGTTAACATTTTAATGCAGTAACCTTAGCGGCGACCATTTTTCTTTTAGGAATCCAAGTGGAAAAGATGCAAGAGGCTTATATCTGGAGAGCAAAAAATCAAGAAGACTCAAATCTCATCGAATGACTCAGAAATTCTGAGTATCTACAGGCCTGATCAAGATTGCGCGAGTGTTTTACAAACTCGTTTTGTTCATCCTCCTGTGTCAAAAGAAGAAAAGCAACTTCCGATCGCTTTTAGTCTCACTGTTTATAAAGGTTGGCGTCTGCTCGACCGAATTCTACGAGCTATTTACATGCCAAACAATGTCTACTGCATCCACATCGACAAGAAATCCCCAGAGGTTTTCCGTAAAGCGATACAGGCCATTATACGCTGCCTTCCAAACGTTTTTATCGCAGCAAACAGTGTTGACGTCATATGGGGACATATTACTGTAGTTCAAGCTCAATTTAGTTGCATGGAAGAGCTTTTGAAATCACAAGTTAAGTGGAAATATTACATTAGTTTAGTTGGACAGGATTTTCCACTTTATGATAACAAGCAGGTTGTAAAAGCATTACAAGCTCTTAACAATACTAACAACATAGAAAGTTTTCCAATGTCCAAAAGTCAATCATATCGAAATAAATTTGTTTTCATATTAAAGAAACGCCGGATGTACAATACAAAAAAGCCAAAAGGGCCGCCACCACACAATATTTCCATCTATAAAGGATCAACACATATTATTGCTATAAGACAATTCGTCGAATTTGTTCTTGATAGTCAAATAGGAAAAGACTTCTATCAATTCTTAAAAGATTCTCAAATACCAGATGAAACGATATATTCATCTTTACAAAGACATCCAGGAGTTCCAGGCGGAATCAACGGAAATCAACCAACATGGATACCACGGGCCTTGTATTGGATTAGTAAGGAAACCCGCGGCATCTGTCGTGGGAAATGGGTGCGACAGCTATGTTGGATTACCTTCCAAGATTTACGCTGGGCACTGGGAGAAAAAAAGAAAGACAAACTTTTTGTTCATAAGGTTCCGTTTACGTTTAACGATGAATTAATAGAATGCATTCTCGTGGCAAGGCAAGGAAGGACGTACGACACTGCAATGTGGAAAGAAGAGAAGAGAATATACAATACAACTAGTGTTTACCAGTCGACTAAAGTCGCACCAACGGTAAAGGCGAATGGTACTTTAAATATTGCGAAGGAAAAGAAGACAGGACTTCTGAATAAACAGAAATCGAATAATGGCAGGTAATTGGACTAATACTTGCTGTTAATTCAGAGGATAAAGTGAAACGCCTTGTTCACAGTATACTAGAACTGAATGTTAAAGGTGTGTTGTAAATGCAGCTGCTTTTCATGACAGGAAACACAAAAATACCTATGTCTCAAAAGTATCAAAGCTAAAGGTAACGCAATAACTCGATCAGAACGTACGAAGGGACATTATAAAGAACAGTGGCAATGTAGCAAAGCTTAGATATCCAGACAAAAGGTATTATTCACCACTTTCACATTGCCCATAATACACCTTGTTTAAGTGCCGATGCCGATTACTTAGAAATGATATTAAAGAGGGGTGGGGGTGGGGGGGGGGGGGGGGGGTATCGGCCATCTACTCCTAATGGCTTTCTCCTTTCTCATTACGCCTTTGGTACAGGAAATATTTTATAACAGATGTACATATGTATCCTTAAAAGGCTGAATTAATAGTCTCTATTTATCATTATCATCATCAATGATCATCATTATAATTGTGAATACACTCCTTTTATAAATTAAAATGTCTCACGTTTGTGGCCAATTCTAATAAACCGACACTGAGTCTACTTTCATGTTTGGAGCCTAAAACGTTCCCAACTTGACTTTTTGTTAACGTAAAGTGCGTGTGGAATTTCAGGAAAGTAATACAAACTTGAGCAGGAAACCTGTAAAAGATCATTGTAATTTGCACCTTATGAATCAATTTTCTTTCACATATGGCCCAGCTAGACTTTACTTAAATTATGCCGCACCAGCCCACTTTTGGCTACGAGAGAACTAAAATCAATACTGATGAAATAGTTTAGGATTGTTTTAACATCAAGGAAAAAATATTCGGCACGACACCCTTTGACGAAAAAAAAAAGAACATCCCTCTTAAATGTTAACGAGAAATACTTTCACATGGCTGGAAAAATTCCCATCTCCATAACTATTCTAAAGGCCTGTTTACATGGAGGTGGTGGACCCCAGGTAGGAGGTGATGTAACCCGCTTTGGTTGGGTAACCCGACTGTCAATACAATCTCTCATTTTAATTCGATCACGTTTACATGATAGGTGGGGTGACCCGCTGCATGTTACCTCACCTATCGGGAGTACCCTACCGCCATGTTAACCGGGCCTAATTCCATTCTAAAGGTCAACCGTTTACTCTAATGCCACAGAAATGAAACAGCCTGCAGTTTCTGCAACCTTACAGAGATTCGTTCAAGAACAGATACTCTTCATGAAAAATCTAAACTATAGCATTTTTTTAACGAAGAGATATGGCCTAAGTTCATATGCAGCCATGGCTACTAAGTTTACCAAAATAAGATGACGTTATGTCTTCCATCCGAGGAGTCCCGGATTCCCCCTCCCCCGTGCGCCCCTTTAAATACGCCCCTCAGATCACAGGTCATTTTATATTGTAATAGACTAACTACCTGGGGGTTCAAAAAAGGCAGTGCTTTCATCTTACAGCTACAAAACGGATATTGCTATCGCTGTCGCTGCAATAGCCACACTTCCGGACTATACCCCTGTCAGCTCTATACATGGAGCCCCGTCTGTAAAAGTAATGGAATTTTGCCATGTGAATATCTCCGACTGCAAATCAAACAGAATTTCAGCACAGGACGTATCCGCCAGTATGTCCATTTTTGGAAATCTTTGCCTTTTGCTAACACGTGCATGAACAAGACTCGGGCTTTATTTCTTGCTTAGCTTGCAAGCAAGTTCGCAGAGCACCCAGGAGAGCTTGCTTGAAGCCTAGCTATTTCCTGCTTTTATCATGATGATCGATGGCTCCGCTACACGTGTCGTTCTGTTACTCTAAGACCGGAGAAAAGTAGTTGGGAAGGTTGTACAGCTTAACATTAGTCTAGTTAATCCTTGTTTAATCCTCAAAAAAGAGGATCGATTGTCGGTCCATCAGTTAAAAATAGAAGGTTTACTTCGATCTAAGTTCTGCCAGTTGAGTTGGCTAGGTGGATGTTTCTATTGCTTCACTGCTGGATTCCATTAGGCGATAAAGCCAATTTTCTACGTTGACTGCGGGTCACAGAAAATGTATATGAATGAACACACTGGTTGCATAGACTGAGAAAATGTTCTCTCTTTTATGGAAACATAAACCTGCTATGGAATCAAATAGCACAACCAAATGCGTACAAGACCCCCACCCCCTACCCATACGGAAAGTTTGCTTTTCAACCTTTCTGGACTTGGTCCTCGATTTCCTCCTCTTTTGCAACGCTACTTGTGCTCATTCCTGTTTAAAGTCTCCTTATTTTCTTCCATTCCTAAATCCGCGCAACAACAGGCCCGCGTGACAGAAGTAGAAGTCTTCAAAATAGTCCTTTTTTCCTCACGGGGAAGACTGACTTCCGCGCGAAGACTGTATAAAACCGCATATTTTTCGCGTCTCTCCCTTGTCAAACTCTTCGTTTTTCGACCTCACTCCAGACTTCTCCTTTGAAGGTTCGCTTGCGCCTTCTTTCCCGAAAAAACGAACAATACGAAAAAACGCAAAGGTGATAATGGATAAATTGGACGGGCTTCATTTCCTTGGTGACTTCTACAAAATTGGTCTACACAAACAAGTCATTTTTTCAGTCAGTGTTGGTTAATTTTAAATAAAACATACGGTCACGACAAAGCTAAATTCCCGTTTCCCGCTGCTTTCTCTTTACGATTCCGGCATCCCAACACAATAATAATAGGAAATTCCGCTCCCGCACGTTATCGAAATATCCGCTTTCCAGGCATCTTTGAGGCCCGGCCAGGGGTTTTGGGTATTCGGTTATCCAGGATCTTTTTTAGCGGGGCTCCTGCGCGCGCGAAGCGCGCATGGGACAGAGCCCCATACTCATGGAAAACGGTCAACCTCTTTTCGTTTGGTTGTCACGTGATTGACCGAGCGTACGCGTCTAGAGATTGTACGGGTGGGGTAGGGGAGGCTATCAAAAGGAAGGGAAGGATGTCTCAGGCGTGTCTTGGCAAGTCCACATCTTTTATATAGGACATTCACAATATGGTCGATACTGGCCTTACTTGATACCTTTCAGGAGCTGCATCTCGAATGGTAAGCCAGAGTAATTATTGTATTTGATGTTTGTGTTTTTGTATCCAGTTTAATAAAGTCGAGCGTAGTTTATGCGGGTATTGAGTTTATGCACGTTTGTAAGATTTGAGACAATGATCTGACCGAGTATCAGGTTTGTTATAAGCTTACAGAACTTTAGCCTTTAGACAGTTTCTCATCGCAGATAGAAAGAAAACGTACCAAAGAATATTTAGTTATAATTCTGGCTGTAAAAGAAAGCTTTGAGCAATTTTCTTGCCTCGAGTTCGTCTTGGAAAAATGCAAACACCGGGAAGCGGTTTAAAACATAAAGTTAAGCTTAAAGCTTGAAAGACTGAGGATTTTTAGAGACAGTCAATACTTGTCTTCCTGAACGAAAATTGTTGTCTCTGTATATTTTTCGCCGAATAATATTTCTTTTATTGATTGTTAGAAGTCTCTCTTGTGCCGATTTTTTTCAGTGATTCAGTGAACATCGCTTGCAGGAGTATTCAAAGTGCCGCGCGTTAAATCATTTTAAAATAAAAAATAAACATAATAAATTCTTTATTATGTTGGAGCGTAACTTTGTTAATGTTCATTCAAACTCTCGCCACAGCTTGCATCACAAAAGTCACAACCGGATGGCTATATAGGTGATTTTGGAAATTTTTTTAACGGTTTAGCTAAAAGCCCACGCGTAGTTCCATCGTCCTTAATATTGAATGAGTACAATTTGTATCGCAAAATTGTGAAATACCGCTTTCTGTCCAAGGTCTGTATGATAAAAATAGTGCCTCATAGTACTGTTTCACCTCAGATGTGATGTATAAATGGCATAAAAGGTTGGTTTACACGCACCCAGATTTGTTGGCAAGATTTTGCAAAGTAAACTTGTCGAACGCAAAAAAATTCGGCCTGATTTTTTTTTCCAGGCCTAATTAATCTACGGTGATCAAGAGCCATTATGGCTCTTAAATGTGATCGAAGATGATTACCAGTTTATGGGTGTACATATGAGGCTATCAACTCGACAAGATTTGGTTCACTCTTGGGCTATTTGCAAATTATTTTTCCCTAAAATCACTTAGCCTTTCCCTCAAAAGTCACATAAATGTGCTCTTAAGTTAACTGAATTGTGGAATACAAGTTTATTGTTTGATTTAAATTATAAATTTATTAATGGGAGCCTCGCTTTTAGCCCTGGCTAAATCTATATATTATTCAGGTATACGGTATTTCATTGCTGCAATATGGATATTTAGAATCTTGTTTTTCTAACTTTTTGGTATTTGGTATTTAGACCACCTCTCGTAAGTGACCACCTTCCATAAGAGACCACCAATCCAAAACTTTCCCTGTCAAAACCTTACAGTTAGAACCTCTAGTAAACAACCACCTCCTGTCCAGGACCGCGACCATGTTTTGGGCCTGACGGTTAACGATTTTCCATTGTTTTTAACCTCTTGAAGCGACCAGTTGGCGCATTCTCTGATCTCTATTTTCGCTAAGTATGCACTATGTTACTTAGAATATACGAAGAACTTTAGTGACAACACATATCGTAACTAAGACATTGCATGCAATAAATTATCTTCCATAAAGTAGATGTGGCTGGCGTTGACCTCTTCTCAGAAGAGACCTCCTGTGGTTCGATTCTTGTAAACGACCACCTCCTGTAAGCGACCACTCAATCCTTGCATTCTGGGTGGTCACTTAAGGGAGATTAGACGGTGCTCCCAATATTCAGAGTCCCTTTCTGGAAAAATCCACCGGTTGTGTTTGGTTTAGGTCTGTGTTCTTCCAGAAGTTGCAGTAACCCTTTCGCAAAAATCCCTCCTTTTAGGTCTGAAAGTACATCAGGCAACTCCAATGTTGCTTCTGCTTCCTCTTCCCCAGATGCTTGAGTGGAAGTGATGCTCCCTGCTTTTGATTTGGCTTGGATAACAGGGTCAGCAGTTAAAATTGATGGATTGCTAACTTTTTGTGTCTTTTCAAACATAGCGTTAGCTTTCCTCTACTCATCCTGTATTTTGACAGATTTTAAATAGAATGGTTGACATGACATGCATATGTAGTTTACTTGAGATTTCATTATCATTTGAATCTTTAGCTTTATATAGGTCATGGTGAAAGTCAGTTTTACTTCCATTTGTCTTATCTAGAAAGCTGCATGCCACTGCAAACAAATTGTTAAACACATAAATATTGGGTTTCAGGCAGCGAATGTCACTGGAAAGACAGACATTTTTTTTTTGCACTGTGAACATTGCACAATGCATGGATTGAGCTTGAAAATTCCATGATAGGCGTCACTTCGGGTTTTGGATTGAGTTTTACCCTTTGAGGGCATTTGTCCTGTGGATGCCAAACTAGAATAGTGTTTGTTACACACTCTTAGATTGTGAACATCATCATGATCAGTAAGTTCTTGGGGGGACAACTTCAATTAAGCTGTCAAATTTTCGAATGCCAACATCATTTTCGCACCCCTTAAGGCAACATTCTGCACCTCCAGTTAAACGCCCATTCATTATAACAGCCCCTGCTGGTATTTCCCGTAAAGGCACAAACTCATGTTGTAAAGGTTTGCCTTTATTTGAAAGCCAGTATAAATCACTTGTTATGTTGAATTTTGAATTAATTTGTGATTTCAAGTCAAAGACCATTGCATGTGGAGCAAAGGTAAAAGAGTGTGATTTCCCTGTTACATCAATAACTAAAACAGATGTAACAAACCTTTTTGACCTGAACACCATACCAAAGCAAAAGCCAGGGTGATGAAATTCAACCTGTTTTATACAACGATAACCAATTAATAACATGCCAAAGAAAGTATACAAAGAAGGGAACAACAGGGGAAGATCTGTGGGATAGACAGAGTTAGCATCAAAGCTCTCGCCAACTGTTGTTGAGATTACCAAATAAGAAACTGCAAGAAATCCACAGGGAAGAGCAGATAGAGTCAGAATGAGGACAGTGGCTGCTAAGTAAAAGGGAACTGAATGGCGCACTGCCAGAGTTTGAGTTGGAGAAAGGTTCAACAAGATGCTGTAATACAGTAAAAGGCATGTAACCATAACCAAAAAGAGAAAAATCTTGGATGCTAGACTCCAAAAATAATGCACAAGAGAAAATCTGGATCTAGACTTGATCTGCAAGCAACTGTTACGAAGAAGTTCAAGGAAAGGTAAAACTACTCTTATAATGACAACAGAAGGGAAAAAAATCATCTCCAACAAAGAATTTAATGTATGGCTGCACTCGACAATTTTCTTTAAACAAGTGTAAATTTTTTTCCCATTTCATGAAGATAAGGATTGTAAGCATCCCAAAAACCAACGTGAAGGCTGAATAAAAGAAACTGGATAGAAAAGTGAGATGACACGGCCTTATTTTTAGGTGCTGCAAACACAAGCTAAGCATAACACCAGTAACAGTGCCCATTGAAGCACACATAAATTGGAATCAATTTGCCTCAGTTTAACTCTTACCTTACTCCATAATACTTTTCCATTTTAATTTCAATTTGGAAAGAGATTGATGGGATATAAAGACAATAAGGCAGCCTTGCAATGTTGGGAAAAGCTTTCGCAATAGCTGCCATTATTACATGGCTGTATAGAACAGATTGCACCAGATGCACCAAAAAATAGCATTGCTCAGGGACACACAACACTCACAACACTAAATCATACAACAAAATAGTTGTTACCAATATTACACTAAAGGCCATTCTTTTATTCATGTTAATATAGGTTTTTCTTTGCTTTCTCCTTAAATAATATAATTATTATTCATACTAAAAGATTATTACATAAATATTAAGCCACTTTCCTTTTAATTACTATTATATCTAACTGTTTAATTGAAAACACTATAATTATTTCCCTTTTCCCCAAATTCTTTATGGAATACTTAAATTGTAAATTAATAGTTGTGAATTTATATACTTCACCTAGATCGGTTGTGCTCAATTACTGTATAAATAACTTAATGTTCTCATACACAAAATTTAACAACATTTATCAATAATTACAACACCCAATTTTTTTGGTTTGTGTTTTTGTTTTTGTTTTTTTTTTAAGGAACTATCAAACAATATTCAAACAAATGCCTACAAGAGCAAACACCACACGATGAAAAGTTCAGCAAAACAACCACAGCAACAATTTAAGCTGTATAAAAAACCAAAAGTACCACATACAATCAATTTTCAAAAAGCCAATTTACCAGCGTAAAAGCCCTCAAATATTAAGCCACACAAGAAACCAAAGTTTATCAATTATGATACAAGGACCGTCAGACAAAATATTTACAAATAGTCAGCAAAGAATGAAAGACACTGCCTCAGCGACAAAGAAATCGATCACAGCTGTAAAATTTGGTGAAGAATTAGATAGAGGCCCACACTCGAAAGGAATGATATGAAGTTAGGTCGTTTAAACCAGCGAAAGATTAGATGAAATACAAACGTGTATGATCTGTGAGTGGAACCTCGTATTTTGGAGACTAGACCTTGCTTATTTTAGAGAAAAAAAGGATTTATGTTTTGATGACCTTGCCGGTCCCGTGAAAAAGATGGCGATCCCGCAACACGGCCGCAAAACAAATTAACAAAATTACACAATTACGGACAAAAAATAGCAAAACGGTTTACACAAGCAGATTATAGTAACAACAAAGCTCACACACTTACGATCAAATTAGCAATATATAGCGATAATTTCTAGCTTCTTAGCTTTTCCTTGACCTCGCTCGTCCTACTAACTGTCGTATCCCTTGCTAATTTGCACAAGCGACCCGAGGCTCTTGCCCGTTACTATGTGACGTCATACTGGCAGGCGGAGTGGGTAAAGAAACTTCGGTGGAAAACAATAGAGTTATCTTCCACCCCGCCCCGGATTGAAAACAGGCATAAAAATGACGATCAATTACCAAATATTTTTGACTAAAATTTTTTGCACAGTAAGGACACTAGAAATGGCGTCATAGAGCTTTAAAGTGCCCATAACCTAAAATTTTTTATTCTCCTATCTGAAACGATACCTTATTAAAATAACTTCTGCGAAAAACTTTTGCAGTTTGAACAAAACGCGATTTTTTTACCAATTTTTGCGGTACACCCGCCATGCTGGTCACGCAAACTAGCAGGCTCACATATGACGTCATGTGACGTAAATTAAGGAACTCGCATTACCTTGCTTTCACCAGCTGTACACAAAAAAGATCAATTACAAGTAAGGATTGACTCACAACGTCTTAGCAAGAAGAAAGGTTTTCTGAAACAGAAAAACCTACCAGAACTATTAATGTTTTCCTGTCGATAAAGTCACATGTTCCTTAAAGTATGTCATGTGACGTCATACTCCGAGAGAAGACTAAGATAAATGGTGTGCCAAAATGGCGGCAAATTTGAACGTATTTAAAAAATTCTAAAAAAATCGTCTTTGGTTCAAATAGCAAAATTTTGTTAGCAGAAGTTATTTTAATAAGGTGAAGTTTCAGATAAGAAAATATAAAATTTTAGGTTATGGGCACTTTAACATTTCATATATAGCAGTCAGTTAATCCAGTATTGTCAGCATGGCTATTATCCTTTAAATTCTCAGAACTGTCCAATTTGGGATTTAATTTGGACAGTTTTCAATATGGAATTTGCGTAAGAATGCAGAAACTGTCCTATTTGGGAAAAAATAGGACAGTCTGTTTCAGCCAATGAAATCCGAAAAAAACAATAGATTGTGAAACCAACCAATCAGCAGTGAGCAAACGTCAGCACTGAAAGAAGGACAGGTCGCCATTGTTGTTGACAACATGGAGGAATTCAGTGAAGAAAATTTGCCAAATTTTTCCATCTTTAGCAGTTCTAACACAAATGAGAGATTTCCATGGTTGCAGGAAGAGGAAATTAACACTCTTAGAAGCAGAAACGAAAACTCAAACACCGCCAAGAGCACAAAAACGTGGCTGAGCGTTTTCAACGAGTGGAAACTCCAGCGTAACGAAGCGAGACGTTTTGAAGATATCCTTCCAGAAGAGCTAGATGCAATTGTCTGCCGCTTCTTTGCCGAAATTCGAAAAAAAGACGGCGGTGAATATGAACCAGAAAGTCTGGCAGTGATGCAGAGCGCGTTGGACCGCCATTTGAAAAACGCTGGCAAAAAACACAGCATCTTGCGAGACCGCGAATTTGAAAAGTCAAGGCAACAACTTGAGGCGAAAGCAAGAGAATTGAGAGTGAAGGGTTACGGAAGGCGAAAAAGTGCATCTCACGCTTTGAATGAAGAAGACGAAGAATTCCTCTTGCAGCCAGGTCAGCTCGGTAAACATTCTGCTCAAGCTCTGGTCAATGTAAACTTTAAAAATGTCACTGAAAACTTTGGCCTCCGAGGGAGACAAGAGCACTATTCAATGATGGTGGAAGATTTCAGCATCATAACCAGTCCTGACAGCGTTGTCAAATACATAACTTTTAAAGAAGGTCCTTCAAAAACGAGGCAAGGAGGTCTCCGGATCGCCCACAGAGCTGTACAACCCAAAATGTTTTCCGCTGGCGGCGAAAGATGCCCTGTAATGCTTTTCGAAAAATGTTGTCTAGAAGACTACCAGAAATAAGAGACAGTGGGCCATTCTACTTGACAACTATTTCAAAACCCAAGGGCCAAGTATGGTTTAGCAGACAACGAATGGGTGAACACAAAATTGAACACCTTATGAAAGACTTGGCTGTCAAGTCTGGTTTAACTGCCGCCAATGGTAAGAAAATTACCAATCATTCGAGCAGAAAAACTTGTGTGCAAAAGCTAAAGAATGCTGGTGTCCCGAGGAACAAGATTATTGATGTTACTGGACACCGTAATATTCTCAGTCCTAATTCATATGAAGGAGATGACAAGAATCAGGCAAGGGAACTGTCAAATATAATCAGTGGATGCAAGCAAACAAGTGATATTCAACAACAACCTGCTAACAGCAGCCCCAATAAGGATAGACTACCCCTTCAAGCCAGTTCTTCCAGCAACAGTTTCAGTACCATCAACAACTTTACAGGTACAGTGAATTTCTATGGTGCATTTCCTGGCTTTCCAGGTCTATGTAATATGCCAGTGCCAACTCACCAAAGCACAGAGCCACGACGTACATGGAAAAGGATCAGAGCTTCTGTACTCTCAGACTCAGATGAGGACTAGCTATTGCTGACTGTACAAAAACTTTAAATTTACACCTTTCTTGTATTCATTGTAGTTTTGCACTTTTTTAATGTGTGCGTGTTTTGTACAGACTAAAATAATTAATTTTATTTTTTCTGCACTTTGTTAATTGCATTCTTTTCTTAATCTTTTCCATCTTTATTGTGTGTGTGTGTTATTTCTTTACACGCTTTTATTTCTTGATATTGAAAACTGGATGGTTTCAAAATAATGAAATTCTAAATTTTTTGACCTTAAAGTTTTACAGTATTGTTATATTTATTATATTTATTAAATTCAATTGTGATAATGAAATTCATTTCTATTTGGACTACAGTATGCATTTAAAAATGAATTAAAATGTACGAGACATTCGCACCTTTTTGCGTGGTATAAATGGCCTGGTATTTCTTCAGCATGTTTTGTTTTGCCCCGGCTAGCTAACGACATTCAGTTTCGTCCGTTGAATAAAAATTTACCTGCGATTTTTTAATACGCTCTTTTAGTAAAGTATATAAGGAAGTTGTTTTCCTTGCCTAGGCTGAATATTCTTATTTTTCTTCCAATTTTAGGCTGAAAATATTCTTGTATTATTCTTCAATTAATTATAAACTTAGGACATGTACTGTTCATCAAACTGTCTTTAGCATTGGACAACTGGCTGAAGGTAGTGCTGTTTTTTCGTTTTGTTGGCTAGTTTTGCCCTTTAAGGAAAGGAATAACTTAATCAGTTAACTAAGTTGAAAAAACATAATTGCATTTTATTAACAGCTTTTCAACACACAGAACTATATCCTTTATGGAAAAAAAAGGAGTGTAAGTGTTTAATTGTAACGAAGGCCCTTCTTAACAGGGATGAATTTCGATGGCATTATCAACAACCAAGACTGTGGCGATATTGTAGGTCATGTTGGCCTTCATTGTGTTTGTCGATATTGTTCGCCAGTCGAGTATGCTAAACACAAATGGCAAGGTAAGCCTTTAAAGCACCAAGGATGCCGACTTTCCATTTATATATTTAAAAAAACCCTTTTTTTTAATTCTGAAGAAAGCAAAACAAAAAAGAGAGATACAAACACAGAGAGATATATTCAAAGTTCGAAAGCAATTGCCAGGAAATTTCCCTTCCTCGGTAATTTGTCTTGCAGAATTTTTGCATAGTGGCTCGCTTTCAGAAATTTTCCAGTTTACGGATTTTCCATGGAAATTTCCGTTCCTTTGCTCTCGTTTTAGCTTAAGGCAGCGGGAGACACCTATCTATGAATAGATTCATAAGGCAATTGTAACGTGACAGGACCAGGGCGTAAGAAGCTAGGGCGTTGAAACGCTCATACGCGCTCTCTGGTTCAGCTGTGATGCGGAGTAGGAATGGAACTAGTTGGCCTTTCCGCTCTCGACCCGCCGTGAGGCCAAGAAAAATGGCGCCGTCTAGCTGAAGGAAGGTTCGGATTTATTGCGCTATATCTTTAGATCGCTGCAATCTATGATTAGATTTGATATTTGACGTATTTCTATGCGCTATACAGAAACTATTTAGGTGGTATTTTATAGTTAGTCTTATAAGTTAAGGTGTTTTTTCGCCTTTTATGTCTATGTTAAAAATGGCCTATCGAAGGTTGAAGGTCGCGTTTTATCTTGCCAGTCAAAACCAAATGATAATAAACGGCTACAAAAAAAATATGTAATGGTTTTATAAATTTTGTTTGTGCATGCAAATTGTTATATTTTTTATATTTGCTGGGCTACTTATTTGTGTTCTTGCGACCTCTTTGTTACTTTTTCAAGGGCAGTGAATTATATTTTTGTCACACACTTATTCTTCATTGCACAGTAGTATTAGTGTACAAGATAAAAAACAATGATGATTTTATTATATTTAAAATTTACCCCGACTTAAGTTTTCACAATCTGTCCAACTGTAGTGCTCAATATTGGAGATAGCTCAATAAGGTGTTTAGATAAGAATACTGATGTTCACCAACAATCCGCACTTTAATAATGAAAACAGATCATCTGGTCTTGAAACTGGGCAGCAAAAAATGAATGCCATAGCAGATGATGAATTACCCAACTTGATATTAAACTGAAGTAAAGAACCTATAATATTATTTTAAAAATGATGTCAGTGCAATCATCTGAGTTGTGATGCCATTTTGTTACCAAGTCACGAAATGTTAATACCGAGGTCACGGATGTGGAACTATATTCAATACAGATATTTGGTCGCGGGGGAAAAATTGAACAAAACAGAAAACGAACGTGAGAAAAATAGTTTGTTCCTTCGCTATTGTTTGCAGCAAATGAATGCCACGGGATAATGGCTAACTTTCGCTGGATAAACTCTCTGACGGTCTAGTATAATGTCCGCCATCTTGTTTTGTCTCTTTGGTAGTACCCAGACCCTTGCATCACAGCTAGATCGCTCGACCCCGCTCGTTTCAACGCCCTAGCTTATTACGCCCTGGACAGGACCTAACGAGCTGCTCTCCTCTGAATCATTTCAACCACAGGCGTCCCAAGCTCACTTTACGAGTGCGTTATGTAAATTAACTTTCTCAGTAGAGAGTCGATGTCGCGTTACAAGCAACCGTTAAGACCTTGGTTGAGCACTGTTTCAGTAATAAAATACTGAGGTCTGCTAACGCTAAATATTGTTATTTTTACTTTTTTTTCTATAAAAAAAGGAGACTTACCTTTGATGTATTCCTATGTTTTTTGGTGTGAATTCATCGATTTAGTCGGGTTTTTTGGCAATTATTGTTTGACGCTTGTCACTTTCCTTATAATAGGCAGCACAGAAAAACAGCCGTCGGTCCGGAACCTTGTCTACTCGAAGGCGGTTTGCGGCCTGAAAACCCATCGAATCGCAGATTTTTTTCGACCAGAGGCAAACTTCTATCATCGCTGCACCGCAATAAACGTTTAAAAGCGAAATATCCCCAAGCATGTTGCTGGAAATGAGCATTTCCTAGCGCCGTATCCAAAATACCTTCTTTCTCCAGACGCTTTGATATCGCAACTGGAAACGGCGTTGGTCCAAGGTCAAATTTCCCACGTAGCCAGCATCTATGCAAATTTATTGGAACAAAAGAAATAGTTTGCATAAGAAAAGAGTTCAACTCTCAAAGGATTGGTTTGGGGCACCGTTTGGGACACCACCGTTTCATTGCTTTGGGGGACAAATATGGTCGCAGTGACGTCATGTGAAAACGTTCTATATGAAGGCGAGAATCGACGATAGGGTCACTCAACAGCACGTCTCCCCTCTACCCGACATTTAGGTTGGGCACCTTTACTACAATCCAAGGACAGATAAAAGTCTGGATCATCATGGGCTATTTCGTTTGGAAAAGAAACCACAAACCCACGAAAAAGATCATTTTCCATCCATTCGCATAGAAACGGTTTGCACTGTCGCTGTTGATATTGTGAGTGAACTGATCATTTATTGTAGCGTAGCCCAGACGAGAAAATTTTCTTATGGCGTCAGCGTAAGCCCGTGCGTCCGTCCGCACAGATTGTCGGGTAGTGCAAGGGGGACTGACGGGAAAGTAAACGAATCCCACACATACCTTGCGTTTGTCTTAGTGAAAGGCAAGCCACCTTACAGCTCATGAGCAATTGGGTTGCTTCGGTAAAAATCTTGAAGTTTCTCGTGTTTGAATTACCACAAAAACAAAAACTTTCAAAAAATAATTATTTTAAGAAAAAAATCGGACTTGAATAATGGCGAGGAAAGGTAAAAGGAGTGCGATTAAATCGCTGAGAGAGACCAACACAGTTCTATTATTCGTATGTGATATATATGAAATATAATATTATGCTTTTCTTGTTTTTATATCAGATTCTTCAATGGATTTATTCTCCGAAGGAAAAGGTAAAGAGTGAAAATGATAGTATTCATCGTCTTAAGGGTTTGTCGTTTTGTACTTAGCCTTAAATTATGGTAAAACAGGCAACAAAAGCGTGCAGCTTGTTTTGCAACCTTGCTGCAAAACGAGTTGAATAGCAATGTTGCGCGTTTTACCAGCCACGAATCAAACTGTCTTGCAACAAATCAGGTTGATGCAGTTTGCTAGAAGTTGTTGCGGAAAGAAGAGAGTTCTACTATTTGCAACAAAATCTGTACATGTTACGCGTTTTACCGGCCCAATACACTGACAACTTGACACTGACAACTTGCAACATGAGAGGTTTGAACGTAACTTTTTAACTCGTTTTGCAGCAATGTTGCTATACAAGTTAAAGGATTTTGTTTCCCCCTTCAACGCTGCTTTATTTATGAGTTCAATACACAAGTAAGCCTACGTATTCCAGTGCAAGTTTTCGCTACGGTTCTGTGAGGCATTTTACAGGGGACTTTTTAAGACACGTGATTTGATCGGCATAGCGCAGTTACAGGTTTATTTTTTTTCCGTAGTCTGTGTGGCAAGCTTTTCTGTGTAGTTTAGGAGCAAAGAACGAGACACGATCGAGAGTCAAAGACCACGCGAAAAATGGAGCGAGTAAAAGAGCGGGGAGGATGGCTCTCGCTCCAATTTTCCTGCGGCCAAAACCGATCGTAACATTCGTATTTCTTGACTCTAAGGCCTTTCAAAAAGAAAAAAAGAGCGTTTAAAAAGAGCCTAAAGCGTTTACACTCTTGTATTGGTATTGTAGATGACTAAGTTGCCACAGGTTAACACTTTAATCCAGTAACCTTAGCGGCGACCATTTTTCTTTTAGGAATGCAAGTGGAAAAGATGCAAGAGGCTTATATCTGGAGAGGAAAAAATCAAAAAGACTCAAATCTCATCAAATGACTCAGAAATTCTGAGTGTCTAAAGGCCTGATCAAGATTGCGCGAGTGTTTTACAAACTCGTTTTGTTCATCCTCCTGCGTCAAAAGAAGCCGGAAAAGCAGCTTCCGATCGCTTTTAGTCTCACTGTTCATAAAGGTTCGCGTCTGCTCGACCGAATTGTACGAGCTATTTACGTGCCAAACAATGTCTACTGCATCCACATCGACAAGAACTCCTCAGAGGTCTTCCGTAAAGCGATACAGGCCATTTTACGCTGCCTTCCAAACGTTTTTATCGCAGCAAACAGTGTTGACGTCCACTGGGGACATATTAATGTAGTTGAAGCTCAATTTAGTTGCATGGAAGAGCTTTTGAAATCACACGGTTAAGTGGGAAGATTACATTAGTTTAGTTGGGCAGGATTTTCCACTTTATGATTACAAGCAGGTTGTAAAAGCATTACGGGTCTTAACAATACCAACAACATAGAAAGTTTTCCAATGCCCAGATATGAATTAGGTCGAACTAAATTTGTTTTCATATTAAAAAACGGCCGGACATACAAAACACAAAAGCCAAAAGGGCCGCCACCACCCAATATTTCAATCTATAAAGGATCAACACATATTATTGCTATAAGACAATTCGTCGAATTTGTTCTTTATGTTCAAATAGGAAAAGACTTCTATGAATTCTTAAAAGATACTCGAACACCGGATGAAACGACATTTTCATCTTTAAAAAGACATCCATGAGTTCCAGGCGGAATCAACGGAAATCAACCAACATGGATACCACGGGCCTTGTATTGGATTAGTAAGGAAAACAGTGGCATTTGTCGTGGGAAATGGGTGCGAATGCTATGTTGGATTACCTTCCAAGATTTACGCTGGGTGCTGGGAGAAGAAAAGAAAGACAAACTTTTTGTTCATAAGGTTCCGTTTGAGTTTAACGATGAATTAATAGAATGCATTCTCGTGGCAAGGCAAGGAAGGAAGTACGACACTGCAATGTGGAAAGAAGAGAAGAGAATATACAATACAACTAGTGTTTCACCATTCGACTAAAGTCGCACCAACGGTAAAGGCGAATGGTAGTTTGAATTCTGCGAAGGAAAAGAAGACAGGACTTCTGAATAAACAGAAATCGAAAAATGTCAGGTAATTGAACTAATAGCAGGGGCGGATCCAGGATTTTTTTTTAGTAGAGGGTGCACTCGTCTCTTGCTCTACTTCAACACCAATAAACCACATAGTTTTTGCAGAATACCAGTTGTATTAGAAAACCGCAGGTCATCTCTGAAGGGGGGGGGGGGGGTGCGCACCCCCTGCATCCTCCCCCTAGATCCGCCCCTGAATACTTACTGTTGATTCAAAGGATAGAGATGAACGCCTTGTTCACAGTATACTTGAACTTAAGGTTAAAGGTGTTGTAAATACAGCTGGTTTTCATTGACACGAAACACAAAAATACGTAAGTCTCAAAGGTATCAAAGCTAAAGGTACCGTAAAATTCCGAAAATAAGCCCCTCCATGTATAAGCCCCTCCAAATATAAGCCCCCCAAACCGGCAACACAAAAAACCCTCCGTTAAATCGCCCCTCCAAATATAAGCCCCCCGGGGGCTTGTACTTGGAAAATTGCCCCCAAATACAAAGTAAAACAAAGCAAAAACGGTAATTTTACTTCCAACTATAAGGCTAGCCCTGTCGATTTTGAAACGCAAATTTCCCTCCGTAGATAAGCCCCTCCGAATATAAGCCCCTCCAAAAATAAGCCCCTCAAAAAGGGCCTTTGAAAAATATAAGCCCCGGAGCTTATATTTTCGGAATTTTACGGTATTACAATAACTAGACCAGAACGTACGAAGGAACATTATAAAGAACAATGGCAATGTAGCAAAGCTTCGATACCTAGACAAAAGAAATTATAAATTACACCACTTTCACATTGCCCATAATACACCTTGTTTAGTGCTGATCAATGGAAATGTCATTGGTTAGGGAAGGGGGGGGGGGGGGGTGGCAGGAGTTTCGAGCATCTACTCCTAATGGCTTTCTCCTTTCGCATTACGCCTTTGGTACAGGAAATATTTTATAACAGATGTACATATGTATCCTTAAAGACTGCAACAATAGTCTCTACTTAATATATAGATTTAGCAAGGGCTAAAAGGGAAGCTGCCATTAATAAATTTGTAATTTAAATTAAACAATAAACTTGTATTCCACAAATCAGTTAACTCAGAGCACATTCATGTGACTTTTGAGGGATGGAAAGGATACGTGATTTTAGAGAAAAATAATTTGCAAACAGTCCAAGAGTGAACCAAATCTTACATCGAGTTGATAGCCTTATATGTACACCCAAAAAATAGCAATCATCTTCGATCACATTGAAGAGCCATAATGGCTCTTGATTACTGTAGATTAGGCTTGGAAAACAAATCAGGCCGAATTTTTTTGCGTTCGACAAGTTCGCTTTACAAAATCTTGCTAACAATGCAAATCTGAGGGCGTGTAACCCAACTTTTATGCTTTTTATACATCACATCTGAGGTAAAACTATTATGAGGCGCTGTTTTTATCATACAGACCTCGGATAGAATGCAGAGTTTCACAATTTTGCAATACAAATTGCACTCATTCAATATTCAGGGCGATCGAGGCACGCGTTAGCTTTTACCGAAACTACTAATTTAAAAAAATTCTAAAATCACCACCTATACGGCCAGCCGCTTATGAGCTGTGGAGTGTTTGAATGGGCATTAATAGAGTTACGCTTCAACATAATAAAGAATTTATCATGTTTCCTTTTTATTTAGTGTTTTTTTTTTTTAACGCGATGTTCATGAACGACTGAAAACAAACGGCAAAGCGATGAAAATTGCAGGAGAGACTACTGACAATCAATAAAAGAACTATAATTCGGTGAAACATATACAGAGACAACAATTTTTACTGGGAAAGAAAGCAGATTGGCTCATCTGTCAAGGACAGGAAAAAATTGAAGAGGGTTGTAAAGCCATGTTCTTGATTTTATGTATGCATTTCTTCATTGCTTATCGAGCCAGGATTACATAGCGAAATCGGGAGCTATCGACGTGTATCAACGTTTTTTGGTCATTGAATCAAATTTCTGTTGATAATTTTTGAAAAGCTTCATATTTATAAAACTATTCATAACATATAACTTTACAGCACTCTATTAATTTTAATGTCAATAACTTTACATCTGAACTAAAATTATTTACTGGTCAGGGGCGGATCTAGGGGGAGGGTGTGTACTGTCGCACTTGGTAATGCCCTAAGATGACCTGCGGTTTTCTAATACAATTGGTATTCTTCAAAAAAAAACAAAAACTATGTGGTTTATTGGTGTTGAAGTAGAGCAAGAGACGAGTGCACCCCCTCCTGAAAAAATCCTGGATCCGCCCCTGCTGGTGCGTGTCGTCGCGGGGTGAAGTCTTCATGAGAATCCTAGCGCTATTACAAAGGAAGACGTTAATTAAAACAAAAAATCGCTCATTAAAATGCTTAAAACACTATTCGACTGTGCGATCAATGAAAAAATTTGCAGTGTTGACGGAGGACGGGGCATTTGCCCTCCTCTTTCGTCCCCACCCCGGGGAACTTGACAGCTCCAGAGTCCCCACCCTCGGAAATTTGCCATCCAAGGCAAAAAAAATGCTAATGCCCGGGGGTCAGCCCGGGGGGGGGGGGGAGGGTTAGGCGCAGCTGGAATTGACTGATGCATAAAGCTTAAAGGTTTATGTTTTAACGTTGCTTCCCGGTGTTTGCTTTTTTCAAAGACGAACTTGAGGCAAGAAAATCGCTCAAAGCTTTCTTTAACCGAGCCAGAATTATAACAAAATATTCTTTGGAACGTTTTCTTTCTATTTGTGGTGAGAAAATGTCTACTAAAGTTCTGTAAACTTATATCAAACCTGAGACTCGGTCAGATCATTGTCTCAAATCTTACAAACGTGCATAAACTAAATAGCCGCATAAACTACGCTCGACTTCGTTAAATTAGACATAAAAAACCGTCACGTCAAATACAATAATTGCTCAGGCTTACCATTGAAGATGCAGCTTCTGGAAGCTATCAAGTATTCTAGAATCGCTTCAGACTTTTCAACTTTCTTACGCATCAAGCAAGGTGAAAAACGAAAACGATGCCGTCTGAAATAGGATTTCCGACTTTGACAAGCGAAGTATTTCTAAACCAAAAACCCAATAAACATACTAGCCATGAATAACAGAAGACTCTTGACGGCAGCTGAATTTCATTTTGTTCATCCAGTAGAGAAAGACAGCTAAGAGCATCACAAGTTGACATAAAACTTTTTCAGCTTCAGCTGTCAAAGTAAACAGGTTGCAATTGACCAATCAGAGCATAAAAATTGGACGTAGAGCGCTGCGGGGCTAAAGTGCAGGTAACTGGTCACAGGTCGGGTCACAGGTCACAGGCCACAGGTCAGATCACAGGTCACACACAAAAACAATAGGACACTGGACAAAACTGTTCTGGACTGACTGACGTTTTACTATACAAAAATAAAAAGAGCCAAGGGACCTTGATGATATTTTTGTCCTTTAAACAATATTAAATTCCACACGTGGAATAATATTTTCTTGCTGATCATACGACATATCGTAAGGAAATCACAAAGGTTTGCAAAATCATGTGATTTCTACGAAAAACAAATCACACGTTTTTCACTGAAAACGAAGGGTTGTCGTGTTATTAGAATGTTATCTCCAAATAAGCCGTGCAGCCAAGATAACTTGGAACGAGTCATTGACATGCAGCACTGTAATCCTTTGATACATTAGCAGTTTACAGAGTCAAAGATTCAAGTTGTAATGGCGGAATGCTCCCACCTAAAGGCCACGAGGTAAATCCAACATACTTTCAAGCTGTTGTGCAACAGAAGGTGAGGAAATGGCAAGATTTTGGGAGAAGAGCCGAGAAATAAGGACCAGCAAGTATTCGAGAGGCCCAAATAGCAGTGTCTGAAGTTCTTGACCGACTACACTTTAACACAGAGGCATTTTGTGGCTGGTGCGAAGCGCGAGCAACAGGCCGCCATCTTCAAAAGAGATGGAAGACCGATCTAGTGGCAAGAACAGTTTAGGACGAGTAAAGTCTGAAGAAAGTTGCCGTATTTCAGTGCTCAAATAAGTTTTAGACTGTCCGTAAGTTTTTCTTCCGTTTTCCCATGTAATGCCTTTCAAAACATCCACAAACACGTCCTGATATTCTTAACACAACAACCCTTCGTTTTGAGATTCGTTTTTTCTTACAAATCACGTGATTTTGCGTACCTTTGTGATTTCATTACCAACTTTGGTTACGCTGTAATGCAAGTCCTCCTCGCGTGATCAACATGAATATATTTTCGCATGCGTGGAATTTGGTAAAGTTCAGAATAGAAAAAATATAATTGAGGTTCCTTGGCTTGTTTTATTTTTGTATAATAAAATGTCAATCAAGAACAGTTTTGTCCAGTGTCCTGTAGTTTTTGTGTGTGACCTGTGATCTGACCAGTGACCTGACCTGTGGCCTGTGATCTGACCCGTGACCTGTGACCTGAGACCTGCACTTTAGCCCCGCGGCACAGAGCGTGATCAACGCGTGACCATGGTGAGGAAAGTCAAAAGCAACTGTCTTCCCTGCCTGTAATAGCTGGCTGAATTTTCGCGTCCGAGGTCAGTTTGAAATAAAAAATTTTAATTGTGCGGCACACAAACACAATATATGTCATGAATTTAAAAGAACTAAACTTGAGCCCGCGATCGTTTGAAAACTAGTAACTTGTCAGCGGATAACTTCAAAAAATACTCGAACTCGATGAGTGGACACCTGCGCCGGCGATACGGTCAGGTGATACTGGTCAGCGGATACCCTGTTTGACAGCTGTCAAATGATCACAACATTGATGTGCAATATGTGTGCAACATCAGTTTTCCTGTGCTCCCAAACTAGCTAGAAAGTGTTGAGATTGAACATTGGTTAACCTGTGGTGCGGACGGACGGTCAGTAAAGCGTACGATCACGTGATTACCCAAATTTCTTGGATGGGTAGATGCTCCGCTATCATCATCATCATCAATGATCTTCATTATAATTGTGAATACACTCCTTTTATGGATGGTTTTCACTGTGACGTCATCAAATTGTAAAGTCAAAATTGGGAGGTTTTACGAATTCTTATTTACACTAGGTTGAAGATAAACAAAAAGTAAATCTTTTTATTATATAAACACCAATGAAATACCAAGTGAGCTTTCGCGCGAAAACTTGATATCTTCACATGTGAAAATAACATATTATCTTCACATGTGAAAATATCACCATTTATGACTTCATAATAAACCGCACCTTTCAGACCTGGAAAATTTTAAGTAAAATGGTTTGGCATTTCATTGGTGTTTATATAATAAATAGAATATTACTCGGTCGCTTGGAGATACGAAATTCTCTTCTCGTGTTGAAAAAGATATTTCACTAGTTTGCTGCACTCACTCGTGAAATATTTTTCAACACTCGAAGAGAAATTTCTTATCTCCGCGCGGCCATGTAATTCCCTCGATGTCCAAGTTTCCATTTCCGTAGCACGTTTCATTTCGAAAGAACAGCAATTTGAACCTCCGAGTTTTCACAGCTCGTGACACCAAAATAGAAATGCTGTCTCATTGAATGCATTTTATAGCAGCATAATAACCTTATCTTTTACGCCACGAAACGATTTCTTTGGGCCGTAGAAATTACATGTATAAGCGTTGCAAGCTCAAAGTTTTTAGCCTTGAATTCACTGATTCCATATTTAGGCAAAATAATTTTCCGTGCTTCTGATTGGACGGCTGCGTAGGCTAAAAAACCCGAGAATGGTTCTTAACACAGAAGGGGTTAGACGCTACGATAGTGCACGTTTAGGGTTGTTCAGCTCCGCAAATATTCTCTAAATAGCAGATGTCGCCCTTTGAGTTGTCTTCTTGCTGTTCTTGCCATGTTTTTAGCTATTATTTCACCTAGTTCCTACGGTTGAAACGAGTCAAATGTTCGCCATTTTTGTTTTCACCACAGGGAGCCCACACAATCTGTTTGAGTAGCCGATTGTTATTTTATGGTAAATGTACTGGATTTACCGTTTGCTTCACCTACAGCGATATATCGCCAACTATGTATATAAATCAATGATAAATAAACGTTGAATTACCTTACCTGTGGTATATAGTCGTCGTTTTACCTCAAAAGCGGTTTTTTGAGCGATTTTGAAGGAGATGGATTTCGCCGTTGACTGTTATAATAGAAGGTCCTTCTATTATAAGGAATAGTCAACGGCGAAATCCAACTCCTTCAAAATCGCTCAAAAAACCGCTTTTGAGGTAAAACGACGACTATATACCACAGGTAAGTTAATTCAACGTTTATTTATCATTGATTTATATACATAGTTAGCGATATATCGCTGTAGGTGAAGCAAACGGTAAATCCAGTACATTTACTATAAAATAACAATCGGCTACACAAACAGATTGTGTGGGCACCCTGTGTTTTCACAACCAAAACAACTCACCGTTAACCGAGAAGACCTGAGGACGAGGTGGCATTAACCCGCAAGAACGCTGCTCTTTTGACGTCATCGGTCCATTAAACGCAAAATTTTTCCAAATTTGGTTATCAGTAGCTGGTTATGGTGAATTATGAGCGTGCTTTTAGCCAATCAGAATCGCGGAAATATTTTGCATGAATAAGAAATATACATATATATTTATTATAGAATTTTCTTTTTTCTCTTGTGCCCGCCTCGAATAGCCTTCTTTAATTGCGGGCACAAGCTTTGTAAGGGGCTGTTTACATGGAGGGGGGAAGATCCTAGAGGGCGGATCATCCTAGCGCCATTTGTTTTCCGTATTCAGTTTACATGCAAAGGGTTGTACTTGTCCCTAGCGCTAGGATCTTCCTCGTACTAGGATCTTCGTAGCTGAGCACCATGTAAACTGCTTTCGCTAGGAAGATCCTAGTACTAGGGACAAACGCGACAAAGATGGCGAAGGGTCGTTCAGTGGCTAATTACGCCAATAAAGGCCGACCATCTCGTTTGGAGTTATCCACGAGCAGATTACAGTCAACTCTCTTTATAGCGGACACTGTAGGGACCTTAAGTTAGTGTCCTCTGTAGCGAGAGTCCGTAATAGTGGGAGTTTATTTTAGTCAAATGTCTGTAATTTATTTTTGCCCGGAATTTATCTGCTGTCCGTATTATCGGGGTGTCCGTTATAGCGGGGTGTCCGCAAGGCGAGAGTTGACTGTATTGTGTTTATTCAGCTGAAAGGTAGTGATTTACGCCAGTAAAGAGAGCAGAAGGACGCAAATTGGATTTTTGATTTTGTCGCCCGCCATATGCCGTCTCTAACCTTCTCTGCTTGGACAACTCAAATTTCTGCATGTAAACCCAACGTAAAGTTATTCCACCTTCTAGGATCTTCCTGGTACTAGGATCTTCCGCCCTCCATGTTAACAGCCCGTAGGCTATACTTAACTTGAAATAAGCTTGTTGTTGTTGTTGTTATGCTGAACCGGCACTGATTCTACTTTCATGTTTTGAGCCCAAAACGTTCCTAACATGACTTCTTCTTAACGTAAATTATAAAATGCGTGTGGAATTTCAGGAAAGCAACACAAACTTGAGCAGGACACCTATAAACGATCCTTGTACTTTGCACCTTATGTATCCATTTACTTTTACATATGCCTAGCTAGCCTTTACTTGAGTTATGCCGCACCAGCCCACTTTTCGCTCCGAGAGAGCTAAAATCAATACTGATGAAATAGTTTAAGATTGTTTTAACATCAAGGAAAAAATACTCGGCACGACACCCTTTGACGAAAAAAAAAAATGCCACTTAAATGTCAACGAGAAAAACTTTCACATGGCTGGAAAAATGTTCATCCCCATAACTATTCTAAGGGCCTGTTTACATGGAGGTGGTGGACCCCAATTAGGAGGTGATGTAACCCGCTTTGGTTGGGTAACCCGACTGTCAATACAATCTCTCATTTTAATTTGATCACGTTTACATGATAGGTGCGTTGACCAGCTGCATGTTACGTCACCTATCTGGAGTACCCCACCTCCATGTAAACTGGGCCTAATTCCATTCTAATGGTCAACCGTTTACTCTATTGCCACAGAAATGAAACAGCCTGCAATTTCTACAACCTTAAAGAGATTCGTTCAAGAACAGATCTTCTTTCTAAAAAATCTAAACTACAGTATTTTTTTTCACGAGGATGGCCTAACTTCATATGCAGCCATGGCTACTAAGCTTACTAAAATAAGAGGTTGTTATGTCTTCCACCCGAGAGGTGGTACCGAGAAGTCCCGGATTCCCCCTCCCCCGGGCGTCCCTTTAAATACTCCCCTCTGATCACAGGTCATTTTTTGTTGTAATAGATTAACTACTTCTTGGGATTCAAAAAAGGCAGCGCTTTCATCTTATAGCTACAAAACGGATATTGTTATAGCAAGAAGCTAAAAGCTTGAAAAGTAAAGTTCGTTCAACGTCGCTTCTGACACCATACGGTCATGGCAAAAAAAAAAAAGAGAGGTAAGAAGCGGTAGCCTTCTTGACCGTGTTTGACTATGATTGTAGTTAGTAATGATGTTGACTAATTCTAGGAGTCGTTAGTAAACGAATTTAATTGCTGGGCTTTTCCCCCTGATGTTTTTAATGTGACACGCTTGTCTTTATCTTTTCAATTATCCCTCTAATTAGCAAACTTCAATCCACCTTTTCTTGCCCAATTCCTTTCCTATAAAGCCGTTGTTCGCAAATATTGGCGAAACCACAGGTACCCCAAGCTCACTATGACAGCCCTTAGCCTTTTTTTCTATAATTCAGATCGAAATCTACATTTATGTGTTTAATTCGAACTGGTATGTTCTCTCTCTTTGTTCTCTATAATCCGAGAGAGAATAATCCGGCTCAATAATAAAAAATCCATAAACCGGCCATAAATTGGCTTGGGAACCACAGTTTTGAGCTTGAGCATTTGTGATCAAACATGGCCAAGCATGGCGGAGGTGACTAGTTTACAGGGGTTGACTCGATCCGGTCCGATGCAGACGCCCATCCACTGCTTCGACAAAGCTGACCTCTTCCTTGAAAAGCTTAGTCCGCTAAACTCAAGTTTTACCGCGATCACTGTATTATTATCTGGGCTCGCTTAGTTTATACAATACCTCCGAGTTTTTCTCCCTCATGGTGGGGATTCGCCGTCTGACTTTCCAAATCCTTACCCTAGACAGTATTTCAGACCAATACCTATAAGAGGGGGGTAAAGGGGTTATTGCGTGATATTCGTGAAAGGTGAAAATACGAAATTAAAACCCGTGAACTGTGACTGGTTCCCTTGTCGTGATACGTGAACTTTAAAATCTTTTACCCGACATTCGTGATTTTCAACTAATTTTTTCGTGAAATAGTCTCAACTCAAGACAAATTCTACAGGGAAGCCAGTGGACCTTCAAATGGACTTTTCTGAAAGGTCTTAAAAAACTCAAAGGCCGCTTATTTAAACGAAGTTTAGCCAGTGGTTGACAAAACCGTGTTCTAAGCCATTTTCAATTTTTTCAACGTTTTTATCTTAACACCGGTTATGGTGAACGTTTCATGGCAGCAACAGGGTAGACTAAGGTCGTATACGTCCCCATATGGTACAATGTATACAATTTTCCCCTGACCCATTTAGCTGTCAGTTGATGTTAATAAATTGGTAAGCAACAACGTCAGCAAAGATAAATCTTTCCAGCGATACCTCGTTTTGGGATATTCTGACTAACCCTGACAGAGTTACACTCCCAAAAAAAGGTAAAATTCTGGGGAAAATTCCAACTCCAATTTCACTGTTTACGTACTACTCCTTGAAAATTAAATTTGTCCCTTTCCTAAAAAGTTAGCCAGTCACAATTCCATGCAAAAGAAAGACGATAAAGTGGGCAACAAAACCGCCAATAAAGAAGGTAAAAAAAAAAGCGAGAGGGAAAGATCGAAATAGATTCGCCAAAAAAAGTCCAAATTTTGGCTTTTGCGCATGAGTGAAAAACAAAAAAGCTGTTTAAGAGTGTGTCCATGAGAGAACCAGGCAGGAGGTGATAATGCTCAAATCACGGATTTCGCTCAAACTTGGCACAATTGATGGGTGTGGTGAGATATTAACCTCGACAAAAAATAAGGTCGCAATATTGAATTCCCTGGGATTTACAGGGACCCCCCCTAAAAACGACAAAATCTACTCATTTTTGCATAATTAATTAGCTGACTTTGGTTTGGCTGTTCAACAAGAAGAAAAGACAACTTCAAATCTAATCAACTTTATCATCTTCTATGTTTATCAAACTTAATGCTCAGTAATTTATTTTTACTCTCTAATTCGATCTCTTCCTGTTATTTAGCCTAAAGTAAGGACATCTTCTCACTGTTTTGACCAAACCCTAAATTTAAGGGATTTTAGTGGCTAACATCTCCCATGAGCAACAACCTATTTACTTAATTCTAACATATTCTTTGAAAGACATCTTTAAGGTTATCAAATCAATCATAAAATATTTGGGCAATCTCATACTTTATCAATAATGACGTATTATGTACATCTGACTTAACGCTTATTTGTCATTGGACCAAAATTGGAAGAAACGTAACATTCGTTTTTTTAAACAAAAATAGCACAAAGTTGACGAGAAGTCACAATTCAGATGCGTCATTATCGATACTAATAGCGGAATTGTTAGAACGTGTCACCTGAGGCATGTTTTCTGTGTTATTTATGGACGTTTGGATGGATATTTTATGGAACGCTTAGTAAACACAAGGAGCAAAAGAGTTAGTTCAAAACTTCGATCGGTCCAACTTGTAGGTGAAACAAGACCCAACAAGGATAAAAGATAGTGAATAAATGTTACATACACGTTCCTCAGGTGCTTTAGTCCAGATTTGCTGCTCCAGTTTCGTCTGGTCCTTTGTGGCGTTACTTCGTGACGAGGTAATGAAATCGAAACATCTTGAAACATTGCAGAATTAAAAGTGTCGGCTTTTCACCGAACATTCGAAGTCTTTGAAATAAGTTGTAGTCAGAAAGAGCAAAATCATTCTCAAAGGACAAAAAGGATCACTGACAATCCGTCTATATCTACAGAAAACAACCACCTGCTCGAACACCCTCCATCTTTGACTTTAGACTCTGCCAAAAAGATGGAATTTATGACGCCGGACTACCGGACTCCGGAATGCGGAATACGCTATCTATCTTGTACGCGCCAATATCCTGTTATAACTGGTGTGTTGAAAATAGGTCGTGAAAGTCGTGTTACTTGAAATTTTGAGTTTATTCGATGTTGACATTAATTACCATGATAATAATGGTCCATAATAGCCCTTTTTGTAGTCAGACCGTACCGTGCAATTTTTAGACAATTAATGACTTGCCACTGGGTATAATTACTTACTTAGTTGTATTTTAATCCTCGTAGTCTTAAAACTATACAGGTTGGTATCTGTATCTGGGTATATTATTGACTACAAAAATGTAATAATAACCGTTTATAAACGTGTTGAGGAAAAACTTCTGAGGGATACAAAAGACCCAAAAAACTAATACATTGCAAAAAAAGTCGGCTAGACTTCTTTGGCTATAAGGAAGGTGTAAGAGAACAGTTTCTTGAACACAGACTAATACACTATATTCACTTCTCATTTAAGCTGTCATTTGCGGATTCATACAGTAGATTAAGTTCTCTTAACGGACACTCTCGTATATAGCGAATAGCTCTACTTACGAGCCATCACAAAATCCCGTTTCAACTCCCACACAAACTCTTGATTTTTACATTCCCGTAGGCGGCCGCGGACACTTAAAGGGTTTACCGGCGAATTAGATGTTAGCTTTGATTTAAAGCTCTCCTAAGCAGACACTCGAACGAAATCTTATCCGCCTCTGAATGCTGTTTTTTTTTTCATATCATGTCCACAGTCATATGGCTGTTTGTCACTGTTATGAATCATTCTTATATATCCTTTTCAGAGTTACCGTTTTTTGACATACTCGTCCGGTTACACTTGAAAATACAAACTGAATTGTATGCTTTTACCTAAATTACAACAAGGCAAGAACATCAGCGTAACCATACACTAAAAAACAGTTTCTTGCTATTACCAGTGTTAATTTGTAGCTGGGAGGAGCTTCCGTAAGCAGCTATCTAACCTTTACACCACTTTTAAAGTGGCTGAATTCCACTTGCATAACTATGCTGCATCGGAGATTCATTCTTGTAAGCGGCCAGATCCAGTTAAGGACACCTTTTTCTCGTCCCGAGGGCGCCCTCGTAGGACAGCTTCCACTGTATTACAATTTTAGGATTTCTCTTACATTTTAACAAATTTTCGCTTAACGAGGCACAGTCGAACCTACGTGCGACCACCCAACTTAAGTGACCACTTCCCAGTAAGCGATCACTTATTCAAAACACAAAATATATTATCAAGTCAAGGCGCTTGTAGTTGGAACCTCCTGTAAACGAACACATCCACATCCAGTAAGCGACCGCGACCACTTTTTACGATGACAGTCTGATTGAGAATTTTCCATGATGCAATGGTCTGATCTCTGCGTTCCCTGTATGTCCTAAGCTACTCGGGGTATGAGAGTAACTTTAGAAACAAATTAGATTTATCTACAGTATATTGTAACTTAAAAATTGCATGCAGTACATTCACTCCCAAAAGTAGATGTGTCCGCACTTTTCCTCTTTAAAGACCTCCTGCAGTTCGACTCTCGTAAAACCCAAATTTTCCTTGGGCAACCCCATGGGCATTATTTACTGGGTGTCTTCCGACCACGCACGGACCGGAACATCAAATGTCTGTAACTTAATTGTTGTGTCTGTCCATAATTCAACATCTGCCTGCCTCAGCACCGCACACGGCTGGGCACTAAACTGGTTTTGGTGCCCAAGAGTACGCAAAAAGGCCCTTCCGAGATCGATGTCTAGGACGAGAAAATTGACCTTACCTGGGTAGGGTGGGAAATTTGAAATCGAAGTATTACAGTTGCAGTATCTCTCGGAGGGAATGTGGGAAGGGTGTTAAACATATGGAAGCGGTTGTTTGAGAAAAATATCTAACTCAATGTGAAAGTGTGGTGTATTTTGAATTCTACTTGGGAACATTAGTGCCACAGTTAGGCTTTATAAGACCCCCAAAAGACCGTGCGAGATAAAAAATTCACTGTTTATGACAGTCAAATCTGGTGCCAGCAGGGTAGGGCATTTGTATGCAATTTGGACACTCCCCCGGGGAGAAGGGACTCCAGTATGAAAAGAAATGGAATTCTTGTCGCAAGCCAATCTGGACGTGTCTCACGCTTTATTTGTATCTTTGAACTGGTCTGCACCAACATCCGGCTTCACTTCGCTGCTATTTCACGTGCAACTAAAATAGAAAAAATAGTTTTTTCCAAAACACGAAGACAAAACGACTTCTATCTCCGAGTTTGAGAAGACATCGGATCATTTATAACCATGGTCTGATTAAAGTTGCCAATAGATTTGGAATTCTAAATTATTTATCAGCATACAATAACAGTAAATTAAAATAATCTCAGAGAATGTCGGAAAGTCATTTTGTTCACTGAACTCTCGCTCCTGGCTCCTGGTTCCTGACTCCCGATACGATGTTTCCGTATGTTGGCAACCGCTGCTTAAAAATGCGGGCTCCATTTAATGTCAAAGATGTCGGACGTTTGCAACATGTGAATTGAGCTACAACAATGGCAGAAATAATTATTTCAATGGGTTAAGAATCGGCTTTCTACCTTTCGTATTGTTTTTTCCTAAAACAACTTGATTTGGATTTTGGTGCGTAAACTGATGGTTAAGGAATTTTAGTCGTACAGCGGGTCACGACGCTGAACTACGCTGAACTGGACATCGAAGGTGGCATGAAGAACAAATCAAAGCGAGCACAAACTAGCAGTTGAGACATCTAAGAGATACGTATATGGATTTTATTGATCGTTTATATTGTTTTTAGGGCGAAATTGTTAAAGTAAGTAGAACTGTGAATTAAATCTTTGTATGTTGTTTTTACTTGAAAAGATCGCGTATATAGCTATCAAAAATCATCGTTAGCGTTTCTTGCACAACAATTTTTATGATTTTACCCTTATTAATGTTAAATCATTGTCTGAGGAGTTTTTTTGTTCGATTTCTCCTCATTCAAAGGCAAACACACGAATATTGTGAGGGCCTGAATTTTGATGAAATATGCAAAAGTCGTTCAGTCACTTGAACAGTTTATGTCAACACATGGAAGAAAGTGAATTGCCCAAACTTTTTATGATCTTTTTCTCAACTTAAGTGATGGCTTTAACTACTCATGCAAAAGTTATAAAGATAAGCGGTTGCTCATCAGAGATATTTGGGAATAAAATACCCTAATTTTACGTCTTACTCAAAACTTGGAAATGATGACCCTACTTAAGGGGGCTAAGAGGAGGGAAATCGAATCGGCGACTTTAAACAGTTTATTGTGCTTAAAGTCTTATGATGTCAGATTATCTCTCAGTGCATTTAAGTTCCAGGTGACTTTTCTGTTTGTTGCACTGGCATCGAAAAGTTAGCTAATTAATTATGCATAAACGGGCAAAATGGCGATTTTTACAGGGAGAGCCCGGATCTCCCAGGGAATTTAATATTTTGACCTGACATTCTGTCACATAAGCTAACTCCTGATACCCAACATTTGTGCCAAGTTTGAGCGAAATCGGTGATTTGAGCATTATCACCCCCTGCCTGGTTCTGCCTGGTTTTCTCATGGACACACTCTTAATTACGTCAGATTAGTTGGAAAATATGTCTTTTTTCTCGAAAAACTCGTTTTTCGCCATAGTTATGTTAATTAGCCGAAAACTAGTCCAAGGGAGAGGAATTGGTGGAAAATGCTGTTTTTTCGCTGACTCGCCGGCCGTCACCAAAGGGTTAAAATAACCAGATCTGGTTGCCCAATGATTTCTTAAACCACGGCCTAAGTTGGGCTTTGTTTTACTTGAATAACCGGCCCTTACAGTCGTTCCTATTATATATGTCGTCCTAAACTATGACCAAGCCTGCGAGAGCAGACAACTTTTTTGGCTCTTGTTTCACCCGCCGAGAAAAGGGCGTCTGCGATCCCGAGCTGGGAAACGATTTGGCCATCCCCATAAAATGTTTCGTTTCCCATTCCAGAATCACTTGTAAAGAAGCAAGTACTTTAAGTAATGGTCCAGCTAAGAAGCAGGCAGAAAAACAATAGCCCGCGGCAATAGCGTCAGTTATTTTTCAGGCGCTAATTTCTCTAATCAAATTAAATCTGAATGCTCTGATTGGTCAATACAGCGAAAAGCGCGAAATTTGAATTTTAAAGTTGAATTAAGATAGCTTAAGACTCATTCGAACAACTTTTTATTTCGTCTATTGCTTTGTTATGTTGAAAAATATAACATATCTAAAATTTAAAAGATTTCTATGCGCCAAACCCGAGGAAGTTAAACTGATATGAAATTACACGAAGACGAGCACAGTGTTACATCAATCAGCGACGTTGGGACCAACATTTACGTCGGCTCTCACAAACGAAATGTCAAAACCATGATCGTAAACAGCAGCAATTCACTCTCACGTGGCAAATCTGGCGAACGCGCCAATGTCGCGCGTTCATATTCGGCCACCATACAGAACAACAACAAGTACACAAAATCAAATCTAAATGTTATCTAAATGTTCTGCTTTTGGAAAAAAAGATGATGTTGCCCAGATAGAAAAAATTCCTGCATGTTCGGATAATCGGGTTTCAGAAAAAGCTCTCCTACAGTTTATCTGTTTTCAAGGTTTTGATATTACTCTATAAAAATCCTTCTTACAATCTCTCTCGTCCATGGAAAAAATAAAGGCAAGCTACAGTCATGCTCGCTAGATCTTCCGTACCAAGAGAAACTCAAACACCAGTGACAGCTATTTATGATACCTAAGCGGCTTCCGTCTCGGTATTCTCCGTCTCAGAACTCAAAGGTACAAAATGCAAACGTGTCACAAATTTCAATTCGCTCATTTTAACTTAAGGTCCACGGCGAACTTCCTGCTTGATGAAGCAGTCTAGAGAGAAAAAAATCGAATGAGAGATGGGTAAAGATACACGGAATATGGAAGTTTCGAAAAGGGCAAACACATGAATAACACATAATGCGCGCGGAGGTGCGAAAATCTACTAAATTCAGCTTACCTCAAGCTCAAGTGTTCTACATCTCTTCGAGAAATAAATTCATCCTTGTAAAAACAACAAATCTTTCGCTTTCTCCTTTTATGCCCAGCTGTACTCCAATTTCTAGCGCCACAATTATTCCGATCTCCTCCTGATCCGGCCTGACAACGAAAACAACTACGCCGGGCCCAAATTTCCATATGGCGACTCGGCATGTCGAGGACGGCAGCAAACCACGTTTAAGAGCATTTTGACGATCACTCCGATGATAAAATACAGTAAATTTGAGATAAATATTCAATAAAGAAAAAATGCAGATTTTTCACGAAGAAATTGACGAGATTTCTTCGGGTAAAAGACAAATTTCCTTACATCTCAAGTGTCACACTAAGATGGGGTCACAACAAGGTCGCGCGTGTGTTGCACGTTTTTCCTCTCTAACTTTTGATTGGCGCATAGAACAATGCTGAAACTTGGCGGTGAGGTATAAGACAGGGGAATGGGAAAAATAAACCTAAAAAAAGGTGTTTTTGTCACGTTTCTGACTGTTTTTTTGGCGATTTTTGGATTTCGGCCAATCAGAACGCTTGATTTAATTGAAATTAATGATTAAAAGTTAGCACCTTTTAATCACTTTTGCCGTTCGCCTGCCTACCTCTTACACGGACCATTACTTAATTTACAAGCACACGATCTTTTCTTATTAACACCAATTACCTTAAATTATCATCGATACTTCGTTTTCGTAGTCTTTTTAGACATTTGATAGTCCTGTTAATAGTACATCTTTTACCATCTGATTATATCTTGCACACTAAACGCGAGATTTAATATGCAATCATGTGTTCATTCTTTTTTTTTTTGCCCGGCCGACCGACCCACCTTCACGAGAGGGAGGGCGATGGGAAACGAAACATTTTATGGGGATGGCCTTTCCGTGAGCTGATGAGTCAGTTTTTTCTTCCAGCAATCATAATTCAACTCTTATTTTCGTGGAGCTAACACATGTGGGGTTTGCGTGGGGATCTTGGTTGCATGGCCGGCAGTTTTTAAATTAGAGGGAGAAGTTTTTAAATTGGAAGGAGTAATATATCATGTAGATCCTAAATCTGTGGGATCCATGGGTTTTCTTGGAGGGAAAGAACGAACTCGAATACCCATAAACAGTAAACATTCATCCCCTGAAGCTCTTAAGCGTCACATCATTGAGTAGACTGGTTTGAAATCTTAGTCCGAAAAGCGTGGTCTAATAAGGTCCTCGATTGAAATAAAACTCTAGATCTGTCGGTTAGAAAAGTCTGCAGAATGAAGCAAAGCTTCAGTGGTAAACAACGACGACAACGAGAATGAAATGACTTTCCTACGAGCAGTTACTATACTCGTAGCAGAAGAACCGTCAAACTCAACTTTGAGACAAAGGAGAGTCAAATGACGTTCCTTTCGAGTACTATATATCCGTCAGCATTAGTCATCATCAGTTTACCTACACCTACATTTCATTTAGCCTGCGAAAATATCCGTTTCTCCTCGCTCTTCGTCGCTGGGGACGTTTCGCGCGGAGGAAAAAACCCGGCTCGCCAGCGGCGAAGAGCGAGGAGAAACGGATGTTTCATTGTATGTTTACCTGACTTCCGTCACTTCTCTGTATTAGTTGTACGGGAGGTCCAGCCATGCACTAACTGTCCTTTTACTTCGGAAATTTCCGTGAAACGTGATGCGTTATTTCTACTTTTTAATTTTCGTAATTCGTGCGTAGGACCCGCCCTTTACCCCCCTCTCATAAGGCAAATGTAGAGGAGGGGGGCGTAAGGGGGGTACGAATACCGCAATACCGCACATGGTAGCGCGAGAATACCGCAATACCGCATCAAAATTTAGCCAAATACCGAAACCGCAGTTACAAATGGGAAAATTTGACGTTGTCAATACTAAAAATCCTCCTTTCAAATAGAAATAATACTTTTATGTCAGTCTTTCCAAATTATGATGCGTCGATGTCAAGCGTACGATAAACATAAGATCATCCCACTCGTTTAACTTTGTTCATTACATGTATACGTTTACATAAATGATACAACAGGAGTTTTCTAGTATTACTTTATATATTACTGACCTAGATCATAAACGGACGGTAAACAGTTGACTCTTATGAGGTTGTTTCAGATTCACAATTAACCCGATTCTTTGTTGAGAATTTCAAAACGTCGACCCGGGCTGCCTTTGGGATTCGAAGGGCACACAGCACACACTAGCCTGCGTAGCATGGCGGTTTTGGTTGGGCGCGCTAAATAATAAAGGCGGGCGCGGGCAAGGAGATTGGGGCGGGAGCTGCTAAGCCGCTCACAGTCGTGCTGCCGACAAAACCACGTAAAACTGCCATGCCCGGAGGAGTACTTGGGTTAATTTTTGCTTGGTATGTGCCACTGGCCTCTCAGAGCCTCTACCCTATTATAGTCTATTCAGTGCCCATGCCAATTATAGACCCCATCTTAGTCACTTTTGGACAAATATTCAATTTTCGCGATCCCAGCTTAGTCACTTCCTATTTTAATGAATTGACCATTTTTTAGGTTGAATGAAGAACACTTTACTTTTCATCTACAATACAAACATTCTGGTATGTTTGCTAACCGTAAATATGAAGAACTGTCTTGCCCCAAAAGAGCAGAAAATGTGCGACCCCATTCTAGTAACTCTCTGAAAATGCGACCTCATTATAGTCAATCCAGTCGTGAAAATGCGACCCATCCAGCGGCACATCCCCATTAGCCTCTTATAAGGAAGTACCCCCGCCCCCCGCGCCCCCATGCTACGTAGGCCAGGGCTCGAAATTGCGACTGATACGGTCGCCAATGCGACTAACATTTCTCCTTGGCGACTAAAAATTCTGGTTTAGTCGCCAAAGTGGCGACCAGATTTTAGAAGAGTAAAATTAAAACAAACATTTCATCTTATCTTGCTTTGCTTTCATCATGAAAAATGTGCCAAAACGCATAAACAAAGCCACTTTACCTCCAAATTTATACCGACTTCATGATATTCAGTTTTCAAATCTGATGGATCGCACCATACTATGCTGGGCTTCTGATAGGTAGCGGAAAAAAGTCAAATTTCGCGGGATTTTTAGGGGCAAATTCGCGGAAAAATCGGCCGATTTTGCGGCACTTTCGCGGGAATGTTTGGGCCAAACTTCGCCGAAAATCAATCGGTAAAAAAGGCCGATTTTGTGGTTATTTTTGAGGGAAAATTTTGTCAGATGTCGATCGGCTTTGCGCCGATCAGACCAGCGTTTTAACGTTTTTCTAACAGGTCATCATTTCCTCTTTCAACAACAATACGCTCCAGAAATGAACTAATGGCAAAGCCTTTAACATCATGGCTAGTGCCCAGTTTTTCGCAACATAATTGCCGCAGTTTCGGGACGGTAGTCGCACGTTTCAGTGACGAAGTATGAAGATAAATTTGCAAGTTTAGGGCAAGTAAATAGCCCCAATAGCTGAGATAAGTTTCAAATATGTTGTACAGACATGTGTTTGATAAGATTTCTACTGAATTTCGCGGTATTTTGCGAGTTTTTGTGAATTTCGCGGCTCCGCTACTTTTCGAAATATCAGCAACCCTGTACCTATGAGCTGCGTCATTTACATATTACAAACTGGCGACTACATTTCTCCGGTTGGTCGCCAAAAGGCGACCTGAAGATGTTTTTAATTTCGAGCCCTGTAGGCTAAGCACACACGAATACTAGTACATTCTACATTCCTACATGCACAACGAGAAGGACGAGTAATAATTTTTAGACCACACCATCTTCATAGATTATCTTTCGACACTACGCAATTTATAACGACCTCACTGACCTCACTATTTGCTGGAATATCTGACTGATCACTCAGTTGACCCTCTGGATCGCTCGCCATTGTTTTACGACCGGCACGAAAGTGGCGGTAAGATTGGTAAGGAGGTTAACCAAGCTGACTATTTCCACAAGGTCCATGAGGTTATACAGCTATTTCGAGAAAGGTTGTCGGAAAAAAGTGCGCGCGACAATCCCGAAAGGTATTGTGGTTGGTTTTGAGTTCACTGTTGTTCAAAGAAATTTGAAAGAATGGCACGAAAGGCCATGGGAGTATGTTTACGAGTGATAAAGGAAAGTAACAAAAGTAGGTTCGACGGCTACAGTGTCAGGAACAGCGTATTGATCATATCCCGTGTTACCTTTCGGGATTGTCGCCTGCACATTTTTTCCGACAACCGTTCTCGAAATAGCTGTATATAATGTGACATGTTTACGTATCATTGGATAAAAAAGTCAATGTCGTTAATCGTATCAAGTATTAACTGAAATTACAAGCCATACGATTTGTCTGGACTGTTTGCGCAATATACGATCCCCGACTGTGCAACTATAGGAAGAAACGCAGGTCACGCAGGCTAGCGAGGGAGACCTTTCAGAATTTGTATCCTCTTGTCATGAAAAAGAAGCAGATCACCGCGACACAACGATTTTTTCACCGCCTACCGCGACATAAGATTTGAACTTACCGCACACCGCTTGGACTCTGAAAACCGCAATACCGTACTTTGAAACAAAAATTACCGCAACACCGCACCAAAAATAACCCAATACCGCAATACCGCAAACCCTTACGCCCCCCTCGTAGAGAAGTATCCAGCGGGAATTTTGGTTCATAAAATGAACGCTATCAATTATGAACTGAGAAACCCGGGGCGTATTCCTGGTAGACTGCTTGCAGTCCGCCTTTTCTCTTAAAATGCGCCTAGTTCTTATCTCATCCAGCGCGATTGCAAACCACGTTACTATTACAGAGACGCCCTCGTTTCCTGCGGCTCCCGACTTCACCGCTCGCGTGCAGTGACTTTGCAAAGAAAAACAAGAGACTGCTCGCAGTCTATATTCCTGGGTATTTGTTGTGGATTATGCTTTAGCTTTTCAAATTGTGACTCTAGATCTTATTTCAGGTCAGTACCTGAAATGTAGGGGAGTAGTTCCTCGGGGATTTTCGTTGTCATGACCATAAATTATGTCATCATATTCTTGCTCCGCATTTACAAAGTCATTCGTTACAGCAAAAGCTAGCAAAGGAACGTGCTTATTGTAGATCACCACGTCTAAAAAATATATATATTCACTTGGACAGCGAGAAAGGCTTTAAACGCAGTATCAGACAAAAATAAAACTTAAATTTATTTTGCTTTTGTTAGCTTTAAGAACCAGAATTGAGAAATGTACTGCTTGTTTAAAGTAGAGCGACAATAATTCAGGAATTCCCGGTTAGGTCAAATTAGTTACGTTATACTGTCACGCTATATTTTGGGAGGCAGGGGGATGGATGCGTTAAAACAATGCGAACCGTTTCCTGCTTAGAATGGCTAACTTGCCTATTTTTATTCACAATCCGGTTAAATTTAAAAGTTACTGTACAGCCCCGACTTAATAATAGTCCTTATTTTTCTTGTTACGAAAGTCTTCCAAAAACGGTACAATGTTTTACTCTCACATGAGAGTTTACGTCACGCAACGGTCGGTTTTATGGTAGCCTGAGTATGTATAGTCTGCCACACAGCCGTTTTTTAGTGTCGTCACGCAACGCTCCTCCCCACTAGTGGGTTTAGTGGGGAGGAGCGTTGCGTGACGACTCTAAAAACGGCTGTGTAGCAGACTAGAGTATGTACAGCCGCCCCTTCCACTTAGAAAAAATCGCCCCGTGGCAGCCCGGTTAAAATCGCTTTTCGGCGATTCTTGTTTAGCATAGTTTCCCTGCATGCTGTTTGCTTGTTTAATCAAAGTTCGAATTTTTACTTTTTTAAAAGAGCCATTGCGTTTAGGGGAGGGACAGAGGATTTTGAGGGGGGAACTTACCGACAATATTTTGGAAAAAAAGGAGCCGTAAAAATTACTGAAGGTAGGATGCAAGTTCTTATTAATTACTCACGTATTTGTAACATTTACTAATAAACCATGATACAAGTGAAGTCCCTTATTTCCACGTGAGAACTGCTAGTTAATGTACAAAAAGTCCTTTATTTAGGTAACGAGTAATCAGCTCAATCTTCATCATCTAGATGGGGGTGATGAACGATAGAGACATCCAGAAAGATGTACATGAAGACGAAGAGCAAAGGAAAAACTAAACGAGTTACGACTGGGCCCAAGATTGAGGCCTTCACCATTGCCCTCCTTGAACAAGCAGGATTTCCTGTTCCCTGCTCCCTTCAAGGGGAGATTGAAATGATGATAATAATATAGCAGTGAAAAACTTTTTTTTTACTGTAATTGTCTAGCTTTATATGAACACGAGGATATTTAGGGAAGAAATTTAATAAGACAAAAGTAAATTCAATATTCAAACCCAAGACGAAGTCGAAGGATTGCTTAAGTATTCCAAAGTTTTCGATTTGGGTCAATATTCGGCCATTCCACGCTATAAGATTACGGGTTGTTTTTCCCCGTTCCCGCGTTCCGTTAATCCGCTACGCCGCTATTCCACTATTCCTCCCTTTACGATCGTCCATTGCTTACGCCAAAGCTGAACCATCTCGGTCGCGATCCATACACCTACAATACAATTATCAGTCCAAAATCTCCCTCACGTACATACCCTGCTAGCAGAGGTTTCTTTCTCCTCAGCGAATGACCATCAAGGGAAAAGAGCCTCTGTTAGCAGATCTAGCAAATTTGTCTTGCTCGTGCCGTTTGGACTTTTTTACCTCTTAAACCTGGCTTTAAAAGTCACAGATAATGTCAGCTGGCATGCTAGAACTTTGACATTTATTTATACTTGCAGTGACGTTTTACAACGTTTTGGACTTGTACAACAGTCTTGAAACTTGCATTAATTATTTCAGTTGTCACTGGCAACACACTAAATAATTTACGTAAAACAAAGCCTGATACGTCCAAAATGACATCACTGTCCTAGGATATCTACCCTATGATTGGCTACTGATGACATCAGTGATAAATTTAGTTAGGCGATTGCACCACCATGCATTGAAATAGTGCAACAAGCGTCCAATGTTTCATCTTTATTGACAAATTTCCTCGCGAGGTACGTCGGGGAAATCAACAAGACTTCGGCAGGTTGACAGCGCTCGAAATCGACAGCATTGGCGCCGATTTACAGCAAGTCGGTGCTCCACGGAACAACTTCTCAAAAGCTCAAGGTTTAGCCACACGACGGCAGATTTGACGCACAACTTTTACTCATCAAAAATTTCAAAATGTCACTTGTCAGAGCAGCCGAAAACATATATTTCTCCGCCACTAAGAACGAACTTTGCCAGCCTTTGCCTCGAAATAGTCGACCGTCGAGTCGACCTAATCGAGGTAAAGCAGGGCTATTCTTTACACGCCGACGAAAACCCATACGAAACGACAACGGACTACAAGGACATGATCAAAAGCACTGGAAACGGAACCGCAACAGTGGATACAAGTGGACTGTTTGATGACCTTGGTAAGTCTCGTTCTAGAATTAGTAGAATCACGATTTGTCTATGCAGCATCACGATAATTCGAACGTAACCTAACTTGTTCCCTTCCTCAGTTTAATTCTACCCCGATATTTACAACCCCCTGATAATTCGAATCATGCATTTAAATACTTGTAGCGTTGACCGGTCGTTTCGCCAACGTCCCATTCGCTAACGTGAAAACGTCCGTAAACCCGTTTAGCGCATCATTTTTCTGTACATAATTACCTCGAAAGTCTAACTCTAAGTACTTGTGTACGCCGTACTCGTTTAACTGTGAACACTTTGAAGTATTTAAAAGTCTTTTCTACCGATGCGAAACCCTTCTTGGCCGTGCACACATAACAATAATGCAGATAATTATTTACAATTGTATTAATCAGTGCTCCTTTATCAATTTCTTTCTGTCTCTGTTCTGGTTAATATTTACTTTTTTTTCAAAGATAACAGTTAGAATTGTGGGAACAAATAATTATACAACATTTTTCATGTATCTCTGCATCACCCTTGTAATTTTTTCACAACCGAAAGCTTGTCTTAACAGCTTTCTGACATTCTGTTGTTTATTTACAGAATTGCTGAATAACCCATTAGAAGACACCGATATCTTAGACCAGGAAGGTCCTGATGAAACCAAGTTTCCACTTGGCTTTCTTGATGAGCTGAACACCACCTTGCCACTAACTACAGATCCATTAGAAAGTATTCTGGATTTGGAAAAGTCAACAAGTTCAATGGACAATCCATTCTTTGAAGAATTTATGGATCTTGACCAGCTATTTCCAGAACTCTCATCTGTTGATTTTGGGTTTGAAGTGGAGCAGGCCTCGCCAGTTCTCACTTCAGACATCTGCCAATCAGATGTAGTGACCGTAGATACTGGCGAGTGTCCTGAAGCAGCTTCCCCCTGTAGTGACATCATTGATGTGGTAACATTTGAAAGTAGTGCTGAGGTACCAATATGTCCGCTGGATGAAAGCATCATTGACATTGCCCTCTCCTCTGAGTACACAGTAGATGTAGTGACTGTGGACGAGGGTAGTGTCTCCATGGAGACAGTCACAGATCTTGTTGACTGCCACCAAATTGAGGCATCATCTCAACCTGTGTCTGATAAAGCTGAGATCACAGTAGTTGAAGCATCAGACCCGTTGACACTTTTGACACAAGAGCTGACAGAAACATCCTCCTTGAAAGAAATCAGTGAGCTTCCCCCGTCAACTCTGACAGTCGACCTTGATCAACTGCTGGCATTTTCTTCTACTGTTGAACTTGCTGATGTTGCATCACCTTGCACAGATGATGGTACTGAAAGCACAACAGGATCACCAGAGGTTTCTGTTAACCCTGCAACTCGGGCAAACAAAAAGAGAGCATCTTCTGAGGAAAGATCCCATCCTCCACCCAAAAAACCTAAGTGTAATGATGGTGATGGTAGTGAACTTGACAGAAAAACTATCAGGCGACTTAAGAATAATGTTGCTTCTAAATATGCTCGTGCTGCCAGAAAGCAGAAAGAACAGGAATTGTTTAAGCAGGAAGAGGAATTAGAGAAAAGCAATGCTGAACTGCGGAAGCAGTTACAAGAACTTGAGCTTCTCACAACTGCATTAAGGAAAGTTCTTGTTGAAAAATTAAGTGGAGCAACATTTCCTTTGTAAACTAGCAACAATGAGTGAAAGAAAAAAAAAGAGGAAAATTTAAAAATGAATAAGGTTTCCATTAATACTTAACTGTAATGGAAATTACTCAAAAAAAAAAAAAAATAACAAAACAACAACTTACAACAAAAATAATAGGTGAAAAAAATTAAAGCAAACATTTGTTACTCGCTTTGAATTAATATGACCAGCACTGTCTGTTGGGACTACAGACATGTGTTTTATTGTACAAGCCATTTGGTCTAGCTGCTGTTTATTCATAACATTATAGTGGTATATTGTACTCACATTATTAACCAGAAGTATGTTAACCTCTCCGTCATTTAAAATACTGTTTGTTGTAATGATATTATTATTAGGGTGTTTGAGTTGGAAATAAACAGGGTTAATCAATGTTATGGTTGAGGATCTTTGTTTTTTTGCAGGGGATAGATTATTACTTTGTGGCTCAGTCAGATCATGTAACAGAACAAGCAGGGAGATTTTAATAAGGGCAGGGCCTCCTTGCATTGGCACGATTTGCTTTGCACTACATAGTAGGGTTCAGCAAGGGCTAATGAATGTCAACAAACGATTGGTAGGTAATCACACAATTTTACAATTTTCTAAAAAGGGATTCATTTTTGAAGAATTAGTTATTGTTTTTTGGTAGATTGTAATGGTTCTTCAATGACAAAATCCAACGTTCCTACATATTCTCAAGGCTGTAATTATTGTCTCATGTTGCCAGGGAATACTGTAAAATGCCGAAAATAAGCCCTGGGGCTTATATTTTTCAAAGGCTCTTTTTGGGGGGCTTATATTCGAAGGGGCTCATCTACGGAGGGAAATCTGCATTTCAAAATCGAGTGGGCTGGCCTTATAATTGGAAGTAAATTTACCGTTTTTTCTTTGTTTTACTTTGTAGTTGAGGGCTTATGTTTGGAGGGGCGATTTAACAGAGGGTTTTTTTGCGTTACCAGTTGGAGGGTTTATATTTGGAGGGAATTATACATGGAGGTGCTTATTTGCGGAATTTTACGGTATGCAATTTGAACAGCTGGGAATTTCCTTTGGTTGTACATTGTATTTTCCTTCAGTTTCCTATGAAAAAAGGTTGCCAGGGGTTATGCTCATAGCAGCCTGGGGAAATCCCTCAAATTATTCCACCGGCATGTAAAATGAAATGTGGCTTGGTTCTTAACGTTGGAGTTTTTAATTGTTTTGACACGCTTTTTTTCCAACTTATAAGAGTTGGGAAGAGTTGAAGAGAGGTGTGCAGATTTGGCTTGTGCTTCTTTAGCTTTCTCAGCCTCCCAGAGTTGTTGTCCTTCTTGTGTTCTTCTTACTTGTTTCATGATTTTGGTGCAATATTGGTGGATGAAGGAAGTGGTGAAAAATCAAAATAGAACATAATAATAGTGGTGATGATCACAACAACAACAATAATAAGGCATAGCTACTGAGATATATCACCTATGAGACTATATTTCTTCAATCTACAATATTAGTATTAAATTCCCAACAAAATATCAACTTTATAATGTGTTATCTTCATCATTATTATTATATTTTATTCATAAATGTACCAATGCCATCAACATAATTTTCATTTGATTATGAAATTCTTTCTATTCCCAAGAATGATGATACTAATTCAGAAAACGTTGATTAATGACTCTCCACAAAGCATTTTATAAGTATAAAAGTTACATTTTAACTGTAACTAATAGTATATAAAATTAATTTCTTGATTGACTAGTGAGGAGTTAAGAAAACAACTGAACATACTTGGCAGGTTAACAGAGCTACTTTTACTTGGTAGTGGTAGGGCTATTTCCTACTATAAACTGTATAACAGACAAACAGTGTGACTGCTAATGGAAGATTGAGTCCTCACACTCATTTTCTGTTATTTCTGGAAGGTCATGTTTGCCTATAGTCATCACGAACTGAACAGTAACAAATGTAAGGTATAAACCTAAGTGACCTTTCTTAACACAAAATAGTGTTAAGAAACAATAATATTAATAAGCAACAATTGCCATTCCTCACCAAGAAAAACAACAACAACTCAGTTTACACCTGCAAGGCTTTCTTTCTTTGAATAAATTTTCCAATGCTCCACTGGGTGTGCGGAACCATATAGTATCCATTAAAGACACACAGAATCGTCATTTTGTCTGTGTATGTTAAATCTGGTAACAACTGAAACAAAACACGCAAAGATTATGTTTTACAGCTGTAAACTATAATTACATTGTAAAAAGCAACTTTCATGTTGATGTTAACACATGATCAATAAAACAGTTCAATTCAATTTTCCTGAAAACATTCCAAAGAGGTGCTTAATGTTCACCTTGTGTCCTAACTGTATCAAACCCACGCTAAAATTGTTGCCTTTTAAACAGCTTTGGGAGTGCTCAAAGGTCGTCGGGAACACCTTCGGACATTTCCGGTAATGTTCAGAAGTCTTTGAAAAATTGTCAAAGATCTTCAGAAGCTGCATGCTGGGATGTTTTGTGAAATCCCAGTCATGACAAGAAGGACACAGAAGGAAGTCTCATGCCTTTGACTCAGAAAAAGGTGGCAGATAAAGTCTTACCTTTGGTGTTATGAGGAAATATTGTGAGGTGTTCTCCTTGCAAGCTGTCTTCACTACAAGTTCAAATACTCTCCTCTCATTATTGGGGTCCATACCCTGAAAAATCCAACACATTAGAATGGTTCTCAATGATAAATTATTGATTGATGAAAAAAACTTTTGCTGATTGTCTTACATAATGGCATTTCAAAGGGTTTCAATATTACCATTATGTAGCTTTCTTAGACATGCAAAAGGGCATGCTTCTACTAAAATAATGCCTCCTCCCACTGTAAACAAACATCATTTTCTGTACCAGGTGTTTGTTGGGGGGATGCTGTAACCATTTGACAAAGGGTTTCAACAGTCTCTCAAAACCACTCAACAAATGGAGAGAGAAATTGAGTCTGACTGAATTGAGTTCGTGGGAGCTGTGTCAGTAACTCTATCAAAATTCTAACAGTAGGACCTGCCACAAAATTGAGTGAAACATAAAAATAATCGCTCCAAACATTAAAAGGAGGTATTAATACCACCGTAAATACAAGAGGAGGCATGGATGGACAAACGTGAAGAAGACTGAACCAGATTAACATTGTTTGTAATGCTTAAAATAATACTTGGGGTATATATTTTTTTAAGAAGCTGTGATTTTGTTGTTTACAAGTAAGTTCTTCATTAACATTCAGTTCCATAATCAATAAGGAAGCGTAATTGGCAATAATAATTATTAGCAAAATGCAGGGGCACCCAATGACTGTTTTCTGTAAAATATCTGCTTGGAGGAGCAAAAATTAGCTAAAATTTTCCATAGCTGGAGGCAAAGCTACAACTGTCTAGATGACAGTTACATTCATGTACAATTTTCGAAGTCTATTCACTAAACTCCCTATGATTTTCTGAAGTTTAATCTTTCACATTTCACTCCCAACATTAAGCTTTTTAGAAAAGGGACACTAAAATTTTTGCGATTCAAAAATGTGATGGAGAAAGGAACCAGAAAAATTCTTACTTTCATAAGGCTTTAGATTGCATCTACAATTTTTAGGAAAATAATACTGACGCCCTTGTAATTTCGAAAAGACTCGAGTTGCCCTAGGAGAACCGAACAGATACAAATTTTATAGCGCCGCTTAAAATGCATTTCTAGAGATCTAAGAGTTCTCTGGATAGCCTAAAAAGTGTATTGAATGCATTTAGAATGAAACCATCATTGGGTGCCCCTGAAAATGAACGAGACAGCTGTGACACAGCCTCTCAAAGTAAAAATTAATGTAATGTAAAGGACCCACCTGGTTAATCTCATCCACTACTCTAAATGGACATTTAGTGAGTTCTTGTAGAGCCATCAAGTACAGCATAGTTGAAACACTTCGTTCTCCACCACTCTGATGGAATGGTGTCAGCACATGGAGGCTGTCTTTAGAACGGAATTTCACTTTAATCTGAATACCATACTTGTCAAAATTGTTTTCTCCCTGCAAAAAAGGCAAATTGGTTTTTGAATTTATCCTAAGGATTTTTTGTTTTGAAGTCTTATCATAAACAAGTAGGTATCTTGAATGCAACCCAGGCCTTTAAGCTACAGGGCCTCTGGGTTTAACTCCTGATAAGCTGACCATAAGTTCAAAGTTTTACTCTTCCACTAACACTTTGTTCCCAAAAGCACAAATTATTAACTGACATTAAATCAAACCTGTTCAGCAGAAAGAGCCACTTCCCCTGCACAGCCCATCATTCTAAAGAACTCGCCGTACTTAACATTAATTTCCGAAACCAATTTTTGTAGAGGTCCTAACCACCTGAAATTTAGGAAGAAAAATTGCGAAGAAATTTAGGAAAAAAAGTAGGAAGCTGAAGGAACGAACCTGCTATGTTATTGCGTAATTATTACATAATATACACACAGAAGTTGTAGTTTGTGTTAATACTTGCATTGTCAAATACTAATATTATTTACCTTTCTTTGAGACTTGCTATCTCTGTCTGCTCACTCTCCAAATCCTTCTCCTGGTCACTGACCTAATTAACCAAATAAACAAACCAGTATCTTCACTTACAAACACAAAAATGTAAGGAAATCATATCAGGAATTAAAGATCCTCTCTGGTCAATGGCATGAATGAAGGATGCAGGAGCAGAAAAAAAGTTCACATAAAATTATTTTCAAATTTATAAAATGACATTCGTTAAACACTTTTGATTCTCTGTAAGATAACTTTCATAGATAATGAATTTGAAGGAGCAAGGGATGGCGTAGTGGCAAGAGCGCTCACCTCCCACCAATGTGGCCCGGGTTCAAATCCTGGCATCGATGCCATATGTGGGTTGAGTTTGTTGTTGGTTCTCTCCTTTGCTCCAAGAGGTTTTCTCTGGGTACTCCAGTTTTTCTCACAAACCAACGTTTCCAAATTCCAATTCGATCAGGAATCAGGTAGACGAGAAACTACTTTATGGATGTGCTACCCCCCAAATCATATTGTTATTATTATTATTATAAACATTTTCAGTGCTATTAATTATTGCTTCCTACACTCTCCTAGAACTGGAGCCAATCCTTGGTCCTGAGGTACCAGGGGAATTTTTAATTGATGGACAGCAACCCTCTCAGTATGTGCACAATTCCTAGGATGATTATGATGATGATGATGATGATGATTATTAGAGCTTTTGGATCAATCCATGAGCCTTGATTACAATTTATTATTCTTGCAACCAGTCATTCAAGCCCAATCCTCTCCCCTACATCAGAGACCATTCCAAAGAATGAAAGCAAACAGCAGCCTATAACATTTCAAGAGCACCATACCTTTGTACTAAGGTCACTGATATCTTTTTTGCGTCTTTCATACTCTTTAATAACCTATTAAAAAACGTAGCAATGATAAATGTCTTTTTGGTACCCTTGTAATAAGGTGTGATCACTTTCCCCTGCACATCATCTTTGCCTTCCTGGCAAGTCAAAGATTATTTTAATCTATACATGAAATGTGTGTTATGGTGTGGGCAGGGGATTTCCCCTGGCTACTACGAACGTGACCCCCTGCCACTTTTATAGGAAAACAGAAGAAAAATAAAACCAAAAGAAACCCCTAGCTGTTTGATTCCCTGCCTATTTGAATTTACCCGACAACTTGAAATCTTAGTGAGATCCCTGGGTGTGAGTATTATTCAGTGTTTTTTTTTATCTTTTGTACAAAGTCTATCATTTGGTGGTTGCACCCACCTGCAACACCAAGACACTACCAAGATAGTTACAGTAGCTTTGGATACGATAAACAAATAACTTAACTACAACCATACCTGTGGATTACTCTGATACTGGCACTCAATCCTGGCCTTCTCATCATGAATCATCATATCAATTTCATCCAGTGTGTCAGGGTATTGCCGGAAGGCCTAGGTAAAAATGCACTTAGTTTAAGACATTACTAGAAAGCCCATTTCAAGAAATTACTTTCTCCTTGTTCCTCTACATTATAGCCAAATTGTTTAGATTATGGTGATTTTGCTCATACATGTATGAAGAGTTCAGTACTGTGAGCTTAACTTGATCAAAGTTGAGTTGCCTTTTGCCTTAAAGTACAAAATGGTCAGCAAGAAGAAAAATAAAAAACATAAACAAAGAGAAATTTGTGCCATATTACATGGGTTAAAAAACGGACTTTATCAAGACGACTGCACAACTAGCAACTATTGCAATCAAATCTAGAGGCAGTGTCAACATCTCAAGGCTTAATACCAGAACTGCCAAAGAGAGAGAGGTTATTATAACAAAAATGGATCTTATGCAAAGGATTTATGATCTCCCTTCAAATTTAGAAAGACCACAGATATGAACCAATCACAACACTGCAACTTTGGAACAACTACCAACAAAGACTACCAAATTGGCAACTTGCACTGCAATATCAATTATTTTAGTGCCCAAAATTAGTTCCATTTTGCCATAAAAACCACTCATGTCTTACATGAAGCAAACAAAAGCTTGCACAAGCTTCCAGCATTTAAAGAATACGCAATAATTTTCCATGGATAAACCTGTACATTTTTTGTTATTCTTTCTATTGATAAAACATTTTATTTTGGGGGTCCAATGGATCTTGTCCAGGAACGAGCAGTTATTAGTACAGGGTCTGAAATTAACTTTTTAATACGGGCGCCAACTGGCGATCAAGTATAAATTTTTGGTCGCCAGAGGGCAAATTGTGGTCGCCAAAAATTCCCCCTCCCTTTTTTTTCAATAATAGTTTAAACACGAATAAAAAATGCATGGTGTGGACGTTTTTATGCTCGAAAATTGCACTACTTCCAATACCAGAAAACAACCGTACGTGTACGAGTGAAGACTTTTTTTTTTTCCACAAATTACTTTTTGGAGATATAAAGCTGTCTGACTTAGAACGTAGGAACAGAAAGCTGTCTGCCCATTACTGCACTGATCATATCAAAACTCTATTTTTTTCCGATAACTACCACGAAACGTAAACACTAGCCTGCAGTGCAGGCGTTTTCTTTGAGCGCGAAATTTGCTCGCGAAAGTGCCATGTTGAAACTTCCACCTACCGTAAAGGTTACTATTTCTACTCTCCCCAATCTTCCACTGTCATAAAATCAAAGATGGCGGTTACAACAATATTACGAACATGAACAAGGTTTCGCCCACCCAAAATACGCCTGCACTGCAGGCTACGTAAACACGAGTCAAGCCGCCATGTTGCTCGTACCAGGCTACAACTGTGCCACATCACTCGTACCAGTCCCCAAAGTACATAACGCACTTACCGTATTTCAGCTGAAAACAACATGATGGCTTGGAAACGTACAACTCATATTGATCGTAGCTGTTGTGGAGGTATTATTACAGGAAGATTCGTTTCACTTTTAATTAAAAAATATCAGCAGGACAAAAAGTAAGACTCCTGTTGGCAAATAGCTTCGAGGTTTCAATTGTTAATCAGTTTCTCCGAACGTTAAAGTCCACAGTAACAACCTGCTTTACAAGTCGCTAGCTGGCGACCAGCTATGAAATTCTGGTCGCCAGGACTAAATTTTTAGTCGCATTGGCGCCCAGGAAGGCGCAAATTCGGACCCTGATTAGATGGATCAAGAATGATGGATCAGTCAAACAAACCTCTTTAAGTTCATCAGGTATGTCTGAACCAACAGGAATTCCAGTTTTCTCATGGGCAACCTTTTGCAAATCTTTAGCATGCTTCTTTTGTGTTTCAGATGTGTTGCATATACTCAGATAATCTGCCTAAAAGAATAATAATGCTTATCAAACATTAATAGCATAACTCAGTGACCATTAAAATTAATACCACTATCTTACAGTCAAACAGGGACAACTGTGAACACCAGAAATAATTCTGGAATGCTAATGCCTTGCAAGAGAAAAGCCAATCAGGCATGAGAAAACTAAACCGCAAGCAAGAATGTTAATTAGTTTTTGGTTTTGTGGCCAGTTCGCTTGTCCTGATCTTTGCTGTGATTGATCATAACACAATAAAGTTATAACATTACTGAGATATTTCAAGCAGTCAAACTGTAACAGCCAGGCTAAAAAATATAACTTAAAAACCACATTAATGTACCTTGCCTTAACTGTGTATAATATGAGTCAGTTAAAGCGAGGTGTCCTCAAGACAAAAGTTGACAGACTGCAATTTGACCAGTCTTTTTGCCATAGTAATACCATCTATAGCTTATTGTTTATGAATAATCCTTTCTGTAAGCTGATGTCAGGGAAATGTGATGTTGGATTCAGCAGCATTATTTTTTTCAAAAACAAAAACAAAACTGACTAATTTGTTGTAAGAACCAGACAGCTTGACGGTAAAGCCTTTCTTTTGTTTGCTTGATCTTGGCGTAATTAAGAAAGACTCTGGATGAATCAGTTAAGTGAGTATGAATCTTTGTTGAGCACGTGCCATATGTTTTCAAGCCCAGGCCTAATAGCCATGTGTTTGGTATTGTGCGCTAAGATGGAACTGTCAATTTCATCAATGAATGGATGCTTGCACTGGAAAAAACAGATTAATGAGAGAAAAGAAAATTGACTGTAGTCCAAAAGTTTGGGTTATGTTGACTCAGAGGTTTGATGCAATTCAGGCATAGCCTCCTTTTCGCAACTCAGTAAAGAAGTGGACCCTGCTCACAGGGTGAAAACCAGTTTCCCAAAGCATATAATTATAAGCCCAAATGATTGGTTATACCAACCCACCAGTGCAAAAATGACCTTTGGGATGTCTGTTCAATGAAAAGTCTGTCCAGTAAAAAATAATAGAGAAATGCTGGAAATGGCATTATAAACTCATATGCATTTACATCTTCACATACCTCTAGAGCTTTTAGCTGCTGTGATGATTCGCGAAACATCTCTTCTACTTTTGATCTCTCGATAGTTGTTTGCACTTGTTGAAGGCTCTGTGTAATCCTTTCCTTAGCAACTCTAGTGCATTCCTGACATAAATAAAACAATAATTATTTTATTGTTTGGTTGTTTAGGAAGTCTATTACACTATTTTTTTTTTCTGGAAACAGTAAGGATCCATTGGTTTGAAAGACAGCATTTTTAAATAAAAAATAAACTGGAAGTAATGCATTCCAATTTTTTTGCTATTATTTTAAGTCTTGTTCTAGTGTCTTAAAGGGGTAAGACCATAGTATTGTGCCATATTGCACAATTTGCCTAATTCCCGCATAATTCGGGGATTTTTGGCGCATAATTCACCAAAAAATAGCGCATAATTTGCTAAAAAAAACCGCATAATTCCAGAAGCCCTGGATAAGGTTGTTTTTCTTGTTGCTAGAACACAAAGAAGACACAGTGTCAAACTTACACGCACTGCATCCTTGTATTCAACGGCAATTTGTGCCCTCTGCTGGTTTATTTTGACAATCTGCTGCTGTATTCTTGCTGATTGCCCCTCTAGGTCTGGAGAAGATTTCTGTACTGCCTCTAAGGTCTTTTGTTTGGTCTCCAACTGGTTCTCAAGTGTTCTTCTTCTTTGTGTCTTTGATTGAAGTTCTTTCTAATCAAAGCACAAGTTAAGTTAAGTGAGAGCTACTTCGCAGAAAGTTACTGAGTCACATTGTGTTGAATGCATAACCTTTTTCTTTCTTAATTTTCAACAACTACATGTACATGTACGTGGCTTCTGCAAATTATTGTATACTGGATAGGAGGAAAAGCTGAAGTTTTGTTTTTATAGCTACAGTAGTCATTACAAGGAGCACTTCTGTATCTACTGTTGTATCATATAGCCCTAATTTTTACACATTATTAAGTATCAGGACAACCATAAACACTAACTAATTAATACATTATACAAATGCACATTGGCACATGACTGCTTTACACAGGGCACCAAACTGGCAACTTTTGATGCAATTTTACTCCCAAGTTCTTTTCTCTACTTTCCATGGCGACCGATGCAAAATGATTGCAGCTTGTACTTTATGGAAAGGGTGTAATGTTGGTCTTTACAGTGAAGAACGCTCAAACTAATACTTATTGACCAACCTTTTCGTTCCTCAGAGCCTCTTGTTCCTTCTGCAAGATCCTTTCCCTCTCACTCAGAGTTTTGTATTCTTCATTTTTCTGCTGCATTTGTTGATTGATGTCCTATGGAAGAAACAAATACCACTTATAAAGATAAAAAAAAAGTAAGTGAAACAAAGGGCTTGGAAAGGCTCACAACAAAGAGAATTACTTTTATTGGTAAAGCACTTCTCCTGCCATTCTATCAAACAACAATAACAAAACAACAAAACAAAAACAATCAGATGATTCTGTTGTGTAAAAACACAGGAAATACCTGTTGTTCCATTTCAAGTTGTTTTTTCTTCTCTGTATCAACAGCAATGTTAAACAGCCTGGCATCTCTAAAAGAAAAGTCTGGTCAGTAAGATTAATGTGTTGTAATGTTTAGTATGGTTTTGATAGCTCTTAATAGCTTATCAGAACCAGTACTCATAGCAACTGCTACATTATACTGGTTTACTACTGCAAATCCTGTATTCTAATTGGCTGATATGCTGTACATGATAATGCATACAGAAAAAAACACAAACAAACAAAAACAAGTCAGCCTCTTACATGTACCAGTTCTTTGACTCCCAGAATTTTACAAACAAAGAGAAGGTTCACTCTTGATTTCTACAACCACACATGACCTTTACCACTTCAAGACTGAAGTGTGTTTTTAAATATTAATAATATTTGTTACTGTAAAATAGGAAAGACTGTAAGTTTTATGGAATCACAGCCTACTCTTTTAAGAACTAGTCACATACCTAATGTGATCAACCATTGTTGACCTTTCCCTGTTCCCATATAATGATCTCTTTACATTGTACTATTAGAAAAGAGAAAAAAGATTTATTGTCAGTATCGTAATGGTACATTGTAGATATCATGGATGTCATTTCCACATATAGCTGTGTATAATTGTTACACAACTACAATCGGCGACAAAATGAGTTGAGACACTTCGCCCTAAATGGACTTTTTGACGTTTTCTGGACTTCAAAAGGGGAAAAGGTAGCGTTTCCTCCCCCATCCCCTCCATGCAGTGTTGTTCCACTGTTTGAGCTACCTTTAGAAAACAAGAAACATCCCAACTTTGAAAGGAGGGGACAGGGGAGGGGTGTGGATTCTTATGTTTCAGAAGTTACCCTATTTGAGTACAATGTCTCAACAATTTTGTCGCCGATTGTATGTAGTTGAACCTTTCTGAGATAACGTAAATTAATACTGTCTTTCTTTACCTTAAACAGTGAAACCATGCCTTACGGCAACCTCAGTAATACAGTCACCTCGTTATTACAGCCATACATTTTCTTGTAAAAAAAAATCGTCGTAAATATGGCCACCCTGCTAATACTGCCAATTTTTTTTGGGCCCATTGGTGACTGTATTAACAGGGTTCCACTGTATTATCTTTTTGACGAAAAAAAATTAATTCACGGGAATTGATCCAAAACCAGCTGACCATTAAACAAAAAAAAAGTGAAGAAAAAGGAAAAAATATATATGTGTTTATACTGCAATCAAAGATGGAAGATGGTGGCAATATTATTATGTAAGTCAGGATGTATGAAACACTGGTATGTCTTTTAGAAAGGGAAAGTAGTAGATGATTTGGGAAAAAGGGGGAGCATGATATTCATTGCTTCTCCAGGTTGTAACTTTCAAAACCCCGTGAACTTTGGGAAAGCAATCATTCTGCTTTACATAGTATGATTGGAAACATCGACCTGGGAGAACTGGCATATCCACGAATTCAGTCATATTGCCTACTGCAGTAATGAGAAATTTCTGGAATAACACATTGCAACATGACAACTTTCTCAGGGCTTGTTAACTTGTCTATTGAAGGGATGGAGAGAACCAAAAGAACAAAAAAAAAGCCATGACTTGTGGTACCTTTGAGGATGGAGTGTAGAATGTCCTAATGTTGGTTTCCTCTATCACCTTAAACATGAAACATTAATTTTGTCATTGATCAGCAAGTAGTGATAATTACATGGACAAGGAGATCATAAGGCAACAGGCAAATGAGAGGAATAAACAATGTCATTGTTTTATGGTGATATTATATGATGCAGTGATTGATGTCAGTAACATGATTTGGAGTTGCAATTTAATTACCAAGGACATACAATAATACATGTACGTTAACGTAAAGTATCATTAAAGCTCAAGGAAAGTGTATGTGTAGGTATTTCTGGCTCATCATGTAGAAAGTACTGTTAGCTTGCTATTGCTTTGACACTGGCAATGGTGCATAAATAACAAGCACCTTGGAATACATAAAGAAAATTTGAAAAAAGAAAGAAAATACATAGAAAAATTCTACTATTACTCACCAACAGTAAGAGAGCTTGAGATTTGAGGACAAGGACGACTACGAGTACAAGATTTTCTCAATACTAAGTAGCGCACATGCATGAGCCTGCATCATTTTGGCAAGGAAACGTGATAGCTGTCGTCATTCAACAACAGCTTTTAGCGAGAATGTCATAGTGGCGGGAACAAGTTATCAGATGTGAGAAGTTTTATCATTTTGCCATTGGGAGAGGGATAAACCTCCTTCAGTTAAAATAACCGTACTAACTTTTGTGGTGAAAAAAAGTAAAATGAGGCTTTCCTGGGTGTCTTTGTTATAGAGCATGCACAAAAACGTTAAATAAATATCGTACTCGTACTCACTCTTGTCCTCAAATCTAAAGCTCTCTATCATTAAGGTCGGTACTTTAAAAAATATTAAGCTCGATGTTCAGTCATTTGCCTCTACATCCAAACATAATTTTTTAATCTTTAATTTATTTTTATGCAAATGCAGTTTCTGTGCATTTCTCCCGAATTAGTAACTGTATCCTTTTTTGTGACAAGAAATCTTTTCTCAATCAGCGTAAGCTTTTTTGACGACTGCTTAATAGTGGCGGATCCAGGGGGAGGGGGGTCCAATGAGAGCTAATGCTTGTTGAGACTGAAAATTAATTCTAGCCTGTGTGCAGACCCCCCCCCCCCCCCCACCCCATTCTTACATCGACAGGATGGTTTATCATTTTTTGACTGGCTGATTTTTTTAAGAAACGGGCGTTGCATTTTGCCGCTAACTAAATTTCAGGGATATTCCAAAATGTAACTGTTTTTGGGTACCCTCACATGATCCATTCGCCTCTGCTCGCAAAGTAGAATTCAAGTACACGGTATTGGGGCCAAGGGTATAAGCTTATAATGTGCAACCGTGACTGGTGGGAGGGGGGTGTGGGGAAGAAGTTATTTAACCCCAAAATCAAAATGTTCAAAAGTACTTTCTGAATTCCTGGATCTGCCCCTGCTTAATTTAGGCCTACTACAGCAGTTTAAAGGCCTTTACTTTCTCAAACTACCTACAAGTGGTGGTATCTTAAATGTTCCATCAAAGCATGTTCTTCATGATCACCCATCCTCTCACCTTATCTGCATTCTTTTCTGTCCAATCATTTCCAAGAGGAATGTCATGAATATTGTTATTCTGGCACAGATACCTCATCACATCATCATGAGCAGTAAACAAGTCCTTCATGTAACCATGGAAACCCCAACGTCTGCAGAGGAATATAATCAGTATTACTTTTGAGTTAGTTAACCGTTATAGTAGCTGTACTCATTGCATGACAAAAGGACAGTATTTTTTTTTTGTTACAAAAATATTTAATTACTAGTAATATTATTACAATAATTATTTTATAAATACTAATTAGTATTACTACTATCATCATCATTATTGTTGTTCTTACTATTTTACAAAAGAAAGTTGTTTTTCAGTGCACATTTCTGTTAATATTTTTCAGCTACCAGGAACTGTTAAATAAATAATAATTATTTTATTTTGTTGTTCTCTTTAGTGTTTACACAACAATTATTGTTGTGTAAACACTAAAGAGAACAATGATTTATTTTCCAGTTTGCAAAACATCATCTGAGCACAATCAAACAACAAAAAATGAGAATTTTAATGCTGGGCTCAGGTGACGAATTTTTTATGACCTAAACGTAATTTGAATTAAGGTCAACCCAAATTATCATGACCGGCTGAATTTAGACACCGATCTTAATTCTAGCCAAACTTAATTCAAAATGAAAAAATTGCTTACACTGTACTTCTTTCAAACTGCTTGTAAAATAAGTTATGATAATTTAATATGCACCAGGTTCAGCACATGAAAAGTTCAGCATCAAGTCGCTCCAAAGTCAAAATTCCCGAAGAAAGGCTGAGCTTTTCCAAATTGAAACTGCGGATCTTGATTGATTCAGACACCAAACTTTTCAAGTACTTAATTCCTCCACTAAGAAAAATTACAAATTTCAAAATATCGGCAAAACCGTCTTAACGACCCCATGTTTTTTCCACTTTAAAATGTTAAGCAATATAATTAATATAAAGTGGCAAAGTTTAAGGACATTTCACTGAGGGAAATAAGAAATATTAAGAAAAAATGATCAAAAATGACAAAATTACTGCCTGTCAAAGGATGCGATGTTGCCATGGCAATGGCCTTAATCCAGAAAACGAAACTTGATAAAGGAGCCTTCTTATATGGGTAACCTTAGAGGTGAATCTTGTGAACAAATCGCAAAGACAAAGTAACTAGATTTCGTTCTGCAACGTATGCTAGATAGCTAAGGGTTATTAGTAAAAACTCTAGGGAGCCACCTTAACCTAAAATTTACATGGAAAACAGACCCTATCTCTTTCAACGATCGTGATGGTTTGAAGCTTTCCAAAGGTTCATCTGGTGGTGCCACGCCATTCACTCTTAATCCTTGCTTATCACGCACCTATTTCCAAGAAGATATAAGGTGCGATAATTCAAATAATAACTTGAGGGGGAGGGGGAAAGGAAAGGGTAAAGCTAACGTGAATTTCAAAGGGGTTGGGAACTAAACCAAAACCTCTCCTCTCACTTGACCATGATTCCAAGACTCTTACCCTGAAGACTACATGTAATTAAAAAAAGCAATAAACCTACAAAATTATTTTGCTAAATGTAACAATAAATGATTAAATGATTTTTTCCAATGTCATTAATTTATTATATTTAAATTGGCAATAAGTGAATAAGCAACTAGTATAAATCCATAGGTTTTGTTCAAACAGCTACTGTGATTATTAGTCAAAAAATCTACATGTTGAAGCTTGAAAAGTAACAGTGACAAACCTCATTTAAAAAGAGCTTCAAATCTTCCCTGTTACTACAAACAAAGGCTCTCAGGTCATTCTGACTGATCAGGCTTTCTATATATTTGGCATCTCTTACATTCTTCATTTCAACCTGCAAAATGACAAATTAGAAGCCAAAGAGGGTGTTCTACATGTAGTATAGCACCTTTCAAGTACAGTAAGCTGTAAGTACAAGAGATTAGTCAATGTGTTTATGATTTTTCTTGTTGTAATATAATTATTAAACTTAAGGCTTTGCCATTAACAACAGTACCATTGCGGGGTTGTCAAAAGTAGTCGGCTGCCGACAAAAATCACCTCCTACTTGGTTAGTATCAGCCGGCTACTCTGCTTGGCATTTCTTTACGGATGGCGTTTTTTAAATAAAATATCCCTGGACTGGCCACTTACTTTGACAACTCAACCATCTACTTCAAAACTTTCTGGCAACCCTGCCAAGCATTGTCTTTGTAAGAAAATTTTTAAAGATCAACTTTAGACCATGTGACATACAAAGTGCAATATTAAGGCTACTACAAGTAGATCCCCTAAGTGAGGACTACACAGTGTACAATCCCTTACCTGAAGTAGGATGGGTTCATGCACAGGGCTACTAAACAGGTGCTGATTTGCCCGGAGCCATATCACTGCATTGTAAGTGTCCCGGAATTTATTGCGCAAGAATTCTAAGCGAAGATTCTTCATATCTTCAAGTTTAGTGATTCTGCTTTTGATGTCTGTGATAAAAAGGGAAAAAAGATAACAAAAATAGAAATTAAAAAAGGTGATATTTACTCAAGAGGTATAAGCATTGTATTGTAAATATTTGTACCCACTGATTGATCAGAACTGGACAAGTAGTGGACAAATACTTTTTCAATTGAAATGGCAAGCATTGTAAGCTGCGACACTACAACCCCTGCAGTAGTTTGTCTCAGTTTCAATCATTCTGGACTGCTTTACCAATACATGTAAGAATCCCTTTAACACCTATCACTGCACCCTTCTACAGTGACGGAATTTTAGCACAGGGTTACCAGGTTGGAGGACTTGCCTATAATATCCTTTTGGAAGATCTGGATTCAGATCTGGGTAAATTGGGATTGTTTGAATTCTAATACTTACAGCCAAAAAACAAACAAACTTGAAAATTGCCTGATAATCATTTGTCTATGCCTTTATGCAAAACTCTGTGTTGCAGTTCTGTTTTGACAAATACAATGCACCTGATTAAACCAGTTCCAGAGAGTAAATGGACATTTTACTTGTAAAATAGAGTTAACTAATTAGAGCGTACTTCAGCCATTGTTTCATTATGATTTACTTTGCCCTGGGTGGCAAATATGTTGCTATCGCACATAAAGAACATTGCGTGACTCAGCTCTGGTTCATGAGCTCCTTGTTTATCTTAGATTACATCAATAACTGACCTTCAGTTGTTTCTACAAACTTCGGTGATAACAAGTTTTCATTGTTAGTAGCTGTAATCAATACTATGTTTTACTTATATCCATCAATGCTAGCTGTGTGCTCCTTTGTTTTGTTCACTTTGCGTGCACGCGTTGTATTTTCCAATACTAGTTTACTACGCATTAGTTTCCGATTTTCCCTGCCACACCCGCCCTTCAATTCAATAAAGCTGGACTACTGGCTTGGATGCACACCTGCTACTTTTACCTCCGCGTAGCAGGCCGGGTGGGGCCCCCACCCCACCTTAGTTTATTCACTCCTGGGTGGGGATGCGCTCCACTCGTTGCCTCGTCCGTTACCGTGCAGGGTGTGTCGCTGCCACCCTCACTGCACTGCTCATTGCTAGGGTGTGTTGCTGTCACCCTCATTCCATTATGTATATTACTAGGGTGTGTCGCTGCCACCCTCATTCCATTATGTATATTACTAGGGTGTGTCGCTGCCACCCTTATTGCTCTACTCAGTTTTGGGTGTGTCGCTGCCACCCTTACTGCATGCACTTTATGGGGTGTGTTGCTGCCACCCTTGTTTTACCCCAGGGTGCACCCAACAACCTTTAGTCCCATTTACTGCCAAAGACTGTGTATTTTATCTTGGACTACATAGTTAAGCGATTAAGTTGTTAACTGGACACACCACCAAATCTTTGATAAAATACAACCTATGATTGTACTGATTTATGAAACAGAATACCTATTGAGTTTTGTTTCTCTCATTCTCAGAGCCTGCCCAATTTAAAGAAATGCTACCTGTGGAATGTACCTGCATTGTCAAAGAAAGTTATTCAAACCTTGGCTCACCTTGACTTTGCACCTTCAAACGATCAGAGTCCTCTCTAATTCCACGAGCTTGATTTTGAATAGTCATCACTTCACGATTCTTTTGCCTTGCTTGGGTGTTAAGTTCATCAATGCGAGGCTGAGAAGAGAAAAAAGCTTTACAGTAAACCGTTCCCCAAAATTTGTCCTGGTGTATGTTAATACAAGGGGGCACAAAACAAAAATTGTTTTGAATTCAAGCTCTTAATAATCCCTGCCATGGCCACTTGAAAGAAGATTGAAGCAGTGATAGCAATAAAATCAAATAACATAAACCAAAGAAAAATGAAGATTGTTGAAAATATCAACATAATTTCTTTTTTTTCATAATTTGACCAATTGATAGATTAGCTCTTAATCAAGCATTACAGCGTGTAATTATTATATTGATTTTTAAAAGGCAAACTGATCATGAGGAAACTTTGGACAGTTAAAGGCAAAAGGAATTGCCACCTAATACTACTGTGCATGTATTTTAATTACCTGCAGTTCAGATGGGTCTGGGAGATTATCTAACTCATTTTGAAATCCTTGTATTGTTCTCTCAAGGTCAGTAATCCTACAAAAAGGAATAAGTATGAAAAAAAATATGAAAATTGCTCCTTAACAGAAAAGAAATTTAACATTGAAATAGTGTTACAAACAAGTCACTGGGACTTTTCAAGCATTTTAAATTCTTTCAACGTAAGAGACCAAAGACGTCTCTTGACAAGTCCAACAAGTCCCTCAACATTTGTTTGCTGTCACTGCATGACTTACTAGGATATGAAAACGACTTATTTCCCATTTGATGGCTCCAGAACGTAAACAAGAAATCACAAAATTTTCTTTTCCAACTTTTTCTGACACTGGATATGATTCTTTGGAATTCAACTGCAGAAGGGTTTGCCCAGGTTTGACAAAGTGAGCAAGTTGGAATAATCACATCACATGGAAAATTGCGATGACAATTTATTGGAAAAACGCAAAATCATGCTATCTTTAACTTCCTTATAAGTACAGGTGCATCATAAAAATGAAAAATAATGATAATAGTTATAATAATAATACTACTAATTATAAGGCACATCTTTTAAAGGTATGACCAAAAGGTACTATACAGCTGTAGGATTTCATCTGGAGATTATTACATTTCAGACCTTCATTACTGGCTTTGGAATAGTAAGGGTGAATTTTCAGGAAAATTTGGCTGTGTTTTAGAAACTTAGGAGCTGTAATTTTAAAATATTGTCTAAAAATTCTGGAATCATTAACAGAGTAAAAATGTTTTCCGTAACAGTGAATATAATTTTACTTCTTTTGTCTTTTCTTTTCTTCTTCCTTCAAATCTTTCAATTCCCCCTGTAACTCTTCTATCTGTCAATCAAAACACTTTGGATTAACTGAAATTCATTATTTTTTAAAATAAAGTTGTAGCAAGTCAAAATTAGCAACAATCACAACTACATAACACATTGAGAGTTATTTACAGACTTGACACTTACCTTGTCACCTTTTTTCTCAATCTGTTCACTCTTTGCTTTTGCTTTTTTCAACACCTCATTACCTTTCTGCATCTACATTGGGAATAAACAAAAACCAATATTACAACATTTTACAGTAATCTCTAAACGTTCGTGTACATATATATATATGTATATGTATTTCAAGTTTGGAGCCTTGACTAGATAACCCTTCATTGATATTGTAGTTACTTTTGCCACATAATAAACATTAGACAGTATAATAAAAACACAACAAGACAAATAGTGTAAAGGGGAGATAAACTAAAATAAAATTATGAGGGATAAGTCAAATAATAAGAAAAAATTAGTTTCCTCACCAACTCTCGGGTAGACTCTTCAAGCTCTCTGGCTTTCCGCATAACCTCATCAAGACGTTTTTGCATTGGACCATTTTGTTTCCTGGCTTCCTCCAGGCTTTTCTTGACTTCATCTTTTTTCTTTTTGATTTCCACAAACAGCTTACGTGCTGCCTCATATTCCTTTAGTACAAGAACATCAAAACAATATGAGAACAGTTAGTTGTACATGTACTAGTAACAACGAAAGGTTACGGAGTGAAGGTGACAACGATCTAAGGTCAAACGCTTTTGCTCTAACACAAACACAGTGAGTGCTTTGTGTAGGTTTCTCGTGACAGATGGTCAAAACACGTGTGATCATATTACCAGGTGTAGAAGGTCAAAACCTGCATGATCAAACTGCATTCTGTGCATTCCATTCATTCTTAATGGAAGTCCAAACAAGTGCTGTCCACATACATGCAACGCATGCATAATAACAACCTGGAGATTAGGATTGCGGGCTCCCCTTGTTGCCCACAACAACTAGCACAATAATAGTACCAGTGAATTATTATTTGCTACAGATTATACATACATGTTGTATACATATTCAATGCACTATGTTAACACAAGTGTTTTTGCTGTGACTCAAACTACTTACTGCCCAAGGTCTTTTCTTCTCCAGAATCTGAACTTTCTGCAAGTGGCGTTCTCTTTCTTGATACCTTTTAACATCCTGCTCAAGACGCTCATTCTGTTGCTCAAGCTTTTCAAGATGTTCTTTGTTGTTTCTAAGAGAAACCTAAAAAGATCCCGAAAAGTCAACAATAGAACAGAATAAAATGCAAGACCTTTGCAGCTCAGTAAATTGGCACCACTAGCCCCCTCCACTGAAGTGAATACCCATGTGAGTAATTATTGTTCTTTATCAAGTAAACAAGTAAACAATCAGAGTAAAAACTATGGGGTAATTATGGGTACATTGTTTAGAAAACAGAGAATTCATGTGAGAAAAAAGAAAATCTTACTTTAACTTGAAATGATAATACCCAAGAAAAATTCATACTGCTGTGTATATATGTACATTTCTACCAGTGCCAGATCCGTCAGGGGCGGTCCCCCCCAAAATAAATTTGACCCTCAGTTTGTTTCTAAAAATAGGGGGGCCCGGGCCCCCCAGGCCTCTCCCCTGGATCCACCACTGTCTATGTACCTGTCAAAACATGATTTGCATATCCATGATTCAATTTGAAAAATAGCCAGTTCAGCTTCAGTAATCTAAGTTGGACTGTGTCCGAGAGTGACAACCATGTGACAACCTCATTTCCCCGGTTCTCTCGTGAGGTTGCATGTCGAATGAATGCGTGCCTGAAGTGAACTTTGATTGCTGTTCAGTTTGGAAACAACAAACTGCTATAAAGGCAGCATTTACAGCTGTAAAAAAACATCCATTTAAAAACATCCAAACATCTATTTAAGATGGACACCTAGAGCAAGTCCCTGCCATCCTTTCTAGCGTGAATCAACTGACCTCAAGTTCTTTCTCTTGCTTCCTCAGTTCAATGAGCCTCTGGTGATTGTCAAACATTTCTGGTGGACCAACCTGGAACACAAAGGAGAGTTAAGCAAGCCTTGGCTTTAACTTTTGAAAAGGAAATTGAATAAAATTTAAAATATTGTACATTCTGTTTTTATCAATAATATTATAGTGCTTTATTAGGGGCACCTAGAGAGCGATACCAGTCTTATGAGGCAAGAACTTTCATTTGTCAGGGATAACAGACAGGAATGGGACAGACTCAACAGACTCAACAAATTGGTCAAGTGCACCCAAAATAGATAGATTATAAGCCTAATTATATATAAGTCATTTGCTGTTCAATTCATGTAGTTGGTCAATTTTCTGGTTTGTAGGAACAAACCTCTGTTTCCTTTAATTCAGTCAAAAAAGCTTCTACTCTACTCAGAGCTCGGAAAAATCCTGTCTGGTAGTCCAGTACAAATAGATTTTTTTGCTGGGCAAGAAACTTTTAAAGATTATTTGTCCAATGGGCCACGGTCTAGGAAAGTCATCCTCCAACTAAATTATTACTTAAGACAAGTAAGAAGTGGGCCTGAGTGAACACAATGTGAGAACTGCTTGTCCAAAAGACAAGCTGGAATTCAAATTGTTTTCAAGTCCTGTCTACGGAACATGTGAAAGTTGCTGCACTTTTTCTTGCTTAAATTATTGTACAATTAATATATAATTTTATTTTATCAATCCTTTGAAGGGCACCTACAGCTTTCTCTATATTTCCACAGCTCATAAGAGGTATGAATAATAGTGGTAGGTATTCTGACAACTTACTGCTTTCTCTGTTGCCTCTAACAGCTGTTGTTGAGTCATCTTTGCAAATTCTGCTACTTTGTCCTGATGATTTTAATGAGTAAATATATGTTTGTTTCAACGGCAGAAATTATACAAGCAACTAAAGCACAACATAAGAATCAATCTGCTCCACGAGTACCATGGTGTATAGACAAAGAAAAAAACTATCAACATTAATGAATTATTCTTTTGTCTCAAGTCTTAAATCACATCAGCATAATACCTGGGGTAGGAATTGACACAGGTTACCAATTTGTACATTCAGTTTTTTGGTCAACTCTTGAACCTGATAAACAACATAACATTTTATACACATTAAATTTATAAATATATTCTATTTTGACAACACACACACAATGAAAAAAGCAGTAGTAAATTTAAGCACCACAGCTGTAATGAATGCGGTAACAATTACCGGAAATAATTTTATCTACTTTATCTTGCTTTTACTTTTGTTTACCCTGTTTATTATAATAGCACAAGTACAAGTTGTGGTTATTATTTTGTCTGAGGAACTAGAAACTTTTATTTAAAATACAACAATAGTTCATGTTTTAAAAGCACCTTGGCATAGCAAAAAATAATAGTTAAAATAAAAAAAAGTCAAAGTCAAAATGACAGTTTCAGTACAGATAACAAGCAATCAAACTGTTTTCAAACCAAACAGAAATGCAAGCTACAGTTGTACATTGTATAGTGCACAAGTAAATTTGGAGAAAGACTAAATACAAAACAAACACCTGCAATGAAGAAATCAAACTCAGACTTCAGCTACATGTACACAAGTAGCATCCAACTGGAACTTTGAACCTGCTGACAAAACCGTGTGAACAGCTGCAAATAGAGATCCTGAACTTCTCTAAACATAAAACAATGCTTACAAATCACTCTTGATTGTAAAGAGCTACACTGTATACACTAAAATGTACCTCCTTCATGGTGGCATTTTTCCCATTGATTCTCCATTTGGAGTTATTTTCACTTCTGTACATGTCTCGGGTTACCACATAATTCCCTCCAGTTGAATTATATCTGGAAACAACACACACACAAAAAAAATGAGTTGCACCGTACAGCGATACTTTCTGAAGTAGGATAGCAAATGGGACGAGTAACCCGCTATTAAATGATCTCTTGTACATAGAACTGTAACCACTGTATTAGCAGTCAAATGACAGTACAATAGTTACAAGACTGATCAGAATATAGCAAGGTGTTCCATAGCTCCAGGCAGCAGTAAAAAAAGCATAATACAAATGACTAGGGGTCTGGGGGTAGAGGAGGGGAATTCATGTACATGTACAAGTATAATTTCATTTTCTTAGTAGAGCCCCCGCGTGACTTCATGCATGTGGCAGAGCAACAATGCTACATTGAATGGAAAAATGGGAACATATCGAACCTGTCCGTACATTCTTTTAGGGTAAGTCTAACTACACCCTGTAGATATGAATTCACCCCTCCCCTAGAGAGTTTGTTGCTGTTGTTTCAAAAGGCTTTAGGAATAATTGACCAATCAGAATCTGTTTAGTGAACATACATGTTTGTTGGGGGAAGAAATAGATTTGATACATTAGTGAAGGACATACAATGTACAATTTCAACAAAATGGCTGGTGTGTGCTTACCATGCGGTGGTTTTCAAGACCAAAATTTTGCAATTCAAAAATGAAAATGCACTGACAAAAGACACAAATGGAAAGGAATTTGACCTTGTTTTCTTCATGGCAGAGCACTTGGCTTGTTTTGGACCACCCAAGGCACCCATGTTTTCTGTACTCTATAGTCAAGGAAAGTAAGTTTCTAAAAGAGAAATTTTTGAATTTATAAAGGTTTCATAGATTTTTTGTACATTTTGACATCAGCATGAAAGAAAAACTACAAAATGTTCCCTGATTTGAAACTGATTTTAATTACTGTCAACATATTAATCATTGCATTGATCACACGAAACACGAAGTTCATGTTAGCTTTCAAATATCTCGCAGAGGTTTTCTAGGCCTTTCTACCTCAATCATTTGCTCAAAAAGAAAGCGTCTTTCCTTTAAACTCTTAAATGATGCATTGATTTTTTTTCCTCCATGTACAAACTGATGACAAAGACAGTAAGCAATTTCTTCGACGGATGCCAAAAATACTGTGAAGTAGGGTAATGATGAAGCAAAAACCTCATGTATCTTTTTAAAGCATATGTACATGTATTAAAAATATTCTTTACAGAAATTTTTATAGCTTTCTAAATAGGAACACTTTAAGTGAAATATTGAAAAAGGAACAATGTCAACTACTTGTAGCAGAATTGACAAATTACCCACTGCTGGAACTGACAAGTTGACAAATGCTGGGGGGGGGGGGGGGGGTGGGGTGGTGGGGATAGGCACGCTAGGAATTGGCTGATCGACTACGGCAAATTGTCCGATTGAAAAGAGGGTTTTTAAGAATTACGCTTATTGCAATAAGTTTTCATGTAACTTTTTCTAAGTCACAATACATGTACTTTGCAAAGAACATGCCTTGCATGAGTGTACTTACAGTTCAATTTCAGTCATGGCTTGTGTTGCTCCATGCTTGATAAAATCCCTTACCTAGTATTGTGAATATTAAAATGTCAGTAAAAACTTGTGGGTTTTTTTGTAATTTATCACATATCAAACACCTCACTCAATCACATTTTGAAATAGACAACACTATTAAAGGTGGATGGGGAAAAAAAATCA
>OZ037779.1:31788194-31873194 GCA_964035525.1 Porites cylindrica
CAAATCATCTCACTATAACTAAGAAAGCGCAAAGCCACATTTACCTGTGGTAAGCCTTGCTTCATACTTATCGCAAATTTGCTACATTAATTACAATAACATAGGCTTAAGCTTAACAGCCCTAAAAATAAATGGCATCTGCGTAGCTTTCTCCTTGAAATTTCAGGTGATAGAAAGTAACGTAACAGTATGGTACAGATTAGGAAGGAGAACATAAATGTATAACTGATGAATACAAATTTCCCTGTCAGAGAAACAGTCGGTGAGCGATCAGTGAGCGCGTGCCCTCTCTGCGCTACGCCCTAGTCGTTTAACTTACACAAAATTTCGCATCTTCACTCGTACTATAGCACCATCCACAAAACCATTGTTTTCTTCGTGACCTTCAGTACTGCCGCCAGCAGAAGACCGTGCTTTTTTGCTTGATTCAAAATGGCTTTTCAGGCTTGATGTTGGCCGCTTCGACGCCATGTTGGATGGTGAAATTTCCCGCTAAATGTGTGTTAGCATACGGGGTTTTCAATTTTTCCATATATGGGCAATAATTTCCAAATTTGGAAAACTGACTGTTGAAAAACTTACAGAGCATGACGGAAATACTGCGTCACGCAACGGGCAGCTGCACTGTTCTGTTACCTGGAAGTTTGCTATGTTTTGATCGAAGATCTCGAAGGCAGCTTATATCGTTGCTTTCAGTTATCACTTTCCAGAAAAGGGAATGTTCTCGGAATGGATCTAGTGACGACGCAATGAACAAAGGTAATTTTTTATATATATTGATTATGCATGAAACGAGACATGTAAGGACACAGTCGAATATAGGCTGAAGCTCTAAGAATAGCAAACTGTCATCGGATGATGCCTCTCACATTCTTTCTCTGATCTTCCGTGTTTTCGTGGAAGTGTGATGTCTTAAGTACAGTTTGGTATATCTTTTACGTGTCATAGTTTGCTACTGAACCATATCACTAAGTGAAACTGAATGTTAAGTCAATTGGTAACCGCTTTTTGCACTTGGCTGGCTGTCAAAATTTTCTGTCATTAGACTTTAATACTTCATTATAAGCCACTCATCAGATGTCAACTTGTTAATGCATGTAAGCTTTTGTAAGCATACGAATGTTTCATCCCTCTTTGTATTTTGAAATGCCAGTTGAACGTACATTTGCAAGAAACGTCACTTCACAATGCTGAATTTAAATCAAGGTAAAATTGAACCTCAACATGTTCACTGTGTACATGTAAATGTTGTGGTTTCAATTTAATCATCGGTTCAAATTTTATTTTCCTTTATTTTTTACTCATTATCAAGAAATAGCTTGCACGAAATTAAAAGAAAATAAGATTTTAATCAACAACTTATTTTAACAAAAATAACTGTTTAGTTCTGAAATTGGGTAAAGTTTTCTGCTCTTGTAAACCATATAGGGATGAAGATCTAAATGACTTTTTGGGCATGAAATAGGGTGATTAAATTAAGGGTTGTGAGAAGCCTGCTACACACATGCACTCAAATATTCCAGGAATACCCCTTCCCCCAAGGGAGTGGGAGGTAAGGCCAGGATGGCTCATCACGACTACAAGGAAGGACTATCTGCTGAGGAGGCTAACTTTGTATGTAAAGACAAATACAGGCATCTATGCTCAGAGACAATAATTACATGACTTTATTGCTCTCTAATTTGTTCTTTTGTGATTCAGGTGTTTTCAAACAGTTGTGTGAAGCCTGCAGGACAGGTAACCTTAACACACTGTTTCAAGCAATCTACCACAACCAGGATATCGCACATGAGCTCATTTGTGGGGAAGAGAGTGGGACAAACGATTCAACTACTAGAAACTTTTTGTATTTGGCTTGTGAAAATGGACACCTGGATGTTGTGCGTCAACTTGTGGATTTTGGAGCAGATGTCAATCTTGCGTCTTACGATGATCTCACCCCTTTATGTGCGGCTTGCATGAATGGACATGCAGCCATTGCCAGATTTTTGATATCCAGGGGTGCACTTGTACATGACCCAGCACTGGGTCGCTTTTCACCAATTTTATTGGCCTGTAGATCCGGCAAACATGATGTTGTTGAACTTTTATTGTCAGAACAACCACTTCTCTTGCGGACACACGGGCAATTACTACTACATGAGGCCTGTAGACTTGGACATGTGCAGGTAGTAAGGTTATTGATTAAGAAAGGAATAGACATTAATCCCCTTCCTTACAGGGTGACTACAACTGACGCTGAAGCTCAAGTACCAGGAAGTCCCCTTGAAGGTGCTTGTGTAGGACTTCAAACATCTGTCGTTAACTACCTCATTGAAAATGGTGCTGAGGTGACAGATGACATTGTTGAGAATCACTGGGAAATCATAGGAGAAGCGCTCATGAGGTATGGTAATAATAAACAATTATTAGATTGGAGTTTTGTCATATCCTGTAGCCTGGCATTGACTGATAACCTGTGATAACACTTGACAAGACCTTGATTACATATGTATTTTGCATATTACAAAACCCAGATGTAATAATAAAATTGTTATTGATTTTGTTATAATATAATTATACATTGTTTAAAAAAATAATTGTGATAAACACTCGTCGCACAGGACACAGTTTGACATTGCTCTTGGAATCTTGCATTGCATGTACAACCTACATACATTGTATATCTGCAAGCAGATAACTAACTAATTTGATTTGTAGCCTGTACTTATTTCCAAAATTAACTGTGGGCTCTTTGCCAATGAGAAGACAGATAGTGAGTTTATTGTAAAATAATACAAGTAATTTTCATGAACAGTGATCCATTCTCAAGCTAGCATGTTTTTTCGTATTTGCACTACAGCTAAAATTAGGCGATACTACCTTATCCGCCAGGACACTGCCCAGACTACTGTTTGTGCCTATGTAACCTATACTGAGATATAAGAACTTTGGCTGCATAGTAAGATCCTCATACAGCCAGTTGCTTGATGAGACCGTGGCCAATCTGAAAATGTATGGCAATAGGGTATACTCTGTAGGAGGACCGAAATATGGAACAAACTACCACTGAAAATTAGGCAATCATTATAAACCGTATTTAATACTTAGCTCAATGCATATCTTTTTAAGGATGCTTTTGATTTGTACTCTTTTTTTCCTCATTTTTATCCTTTGCGTGAACATTACTGGTACTTGATTTCTTGTTTATGGATGTTGGTTTTTTTTTACGTAATAAAGAGTTATATAAAAGTCACTGTACCCTTGCGCATTATAAATAACATGTAGACAGTTAAGAGATTTGTCAAAATTAGCTCTCACAAACAAAGTTTAGCTTAACGAAGAAATGTGTCCAGGAAAACCTAAGGATTTATATTCACAAGCCAGCTCTTAAGGCAAGCTCATAGATCCTATATGTTTACTGATTGAGTCTGCCATAATAACAATATGGCGGCTTTTCAATCTTTGTGTCATTTAAAGAAAAGCACTATAATTTTTGGGATCAAAGAAGAATACGATGGATCCTGCTCATAGTGGACACTAGCATGATTTGAGTGTATTTTAAGAAATATATGCGTCTGAGATGCGGGACACACAGGTAGATGGATCACTGCACAGGGTTGTCACTAAGATTTCAAGTTGCCGGGTAAAATAATTAATACAACAAGTAGGCAGGGAATCAAACAGCTAAGGATTTCTTTTGGTTCTATTTTTCTTCTATTTTCCAATAAAAGTAGCCAGGGGCCACTCTCTTATTAGTAGCCGGGGAAAATCCCCGGCCCCCGGCTATTAATGACAACCCTGACTGCATAATGCCCATAAATGTTACTAATAATATTATTAATAATCACATATGATGTCCATATAGAGAGCTGCCAATAGATTGGGAAATAGTACCTCAAACATGTGTACCAAACTTTATCATAACATTATAGAGTTAAATTTAGTTTATGTTTTGATTATAACTAGAGCAAGGAACGTCATTCCTTGTAAATGTACCAGGGTGATTTTTGTATTAGGGTTTCACTGTTAGCTAGGATTTTTTCACCAAGAGCATGTGTTAGTTCAAAGTCACATGACAATCTTAAAACGAAGCGTTTTCCCGCAAGAGTCTCTAGGACAACTAGTTAATTTTAGTCTCCTCTTAAAAATGTACAGTCAAACCTTGTTAACCCTTTAAGGCACAATATCAACATACCAATTCTCCAAATTGATCTCTGTACATTTCCTTAAAAATGTAGTTGAGAGAATTTGATAAAAGATCAAAGCTTTTTCTATTTAGTGATCATTTCATTAATTGACCACTCCAGAAATACCATAACATACCATAATGCTCTTTGTTTATCACCCCAAAATTTTGCATAAGCATTGTTTTTAGTTTCTCTTGGGGCCATTTTAACTCCCAAGAGAAACTGAAGACAATGCTTATGCAAAATTTTGGGGTGACAAGCAAAGAGCATTATGGTATGTTATGGTATTTTCTGGAGTGGTCAATTCTCATAACCTTATCTCTTGACAAGGTATGTATATCATTGGGAGAAAATTGATGTTTGTCACCATTGGGGGCTTAAAGGGTTAATGCCGACACTGAGTGGCCTTAGAAATTGTCCGCTAATAATGGGGTGTCGGTATCAAGCTGAGACGCGGGTTTCGAGTTAAGAAAAAAATGTAAGGGCTTTCTTTCCCCAGGGAAAAAGCAAACTGTCTGTAATAATCAGGTGCCGGATTAAGCAGGCGTCCCGTAATGCAGGGTTTTGCTGTAATTTTCCCCTTGGCAGATTCCCACGGTTCGTATCTTATTCCTTTTTTGTGATGATTTCTTTATAGATACACGAAAGAGTCACAAAACAAGTCAAGATCATCACTTTCCTACGAGGTGGATCCATCTATCACCATGTTCTCTGCCACCTGGAACAAGAAAAACTTGTTTGCTGTTCACAAGGCCTGGTTTGTCAATTTATCAGCGCGGCTTGTGAGTGTTTATTTGTCAGATAACCACATTGAAGAACTACCAGATGAGCTTTTCAACACTCTACCTGTGTTAGAGGTCTTAGATGTATCCAAAAATAGGCTGCAGTACTTGCCGGATGTTTCCAGCACCTTTACCAGGTACTTAATGCAAATATTCAGCCCTTTCAGGGTTCTCCAGAAAAGTTAAAGAAGAAGGAGAAAAAAGTTTTACACGGCAATGCATTAGATGGAAAAGTGCTTGTGTGTGGGGTTAGGTGTTGAAAGGGGGCATTAGCCTCCATTGCCCCCCGCCCCTACCCTCATCAGTCATCAATCAGTGCGAAGCGGAAAGGAACGCGGATGTAAACAAACATTGAAAAACACGTGCCAAGGGTAATGACGTCATTACTAATGCGATCTCCGCCAATCAGCATTTCGTGAAAATAACCGTTTAAATCATGAAAGGAAGGTTAAAATAACACAACAGATACAACAGATGGGCAAAACTGAGGAAGATTGAAACGGATTGAAATAAGGGTTTTTGAAAACTGTCCAGCCTAACAGTTTTTCAAAGTTGATCTCTGCTTTTTCAAAAATAATGCTCGGGAGACATATCTGTTTGTCTCGAATCTCTGATTTTGTCATTTCCATGTCATTTCCTTGCTTATTTGCCGCGACACAGCCCCTTTGAGTTCACTGTTTTTCAAAGAAATTTGAAAGAATGGCATGGACATATGTCTGCGAGTGCTAAAAGAAAGCAACAAAAGTAGGTTTGACAGCTACAGTGTCAGGAAAAGTGTATTGAACATATCCCATATTACCTTTCGGGATTGTCTTGTGCACATTTTTTCCGACAACCTTTCTCGAAATAGCTGTTTTCAAATTCCACAGACGTAGTTGTAAGGTCTCCTTCTTTTTCCCGCCCCACCGCCAGAGCGCCCCGGAGAACTTGCTTGCAGGCTGTACCGTAAACTGCCGATAATAAACCTCCCGACTTATAAGCCCCCCCACCCCCCACCTCAAGATATAGGTCCTTCTACCAGTAAACAAAAAAATACATCCGATTATAATTCCCCGTGATATAAGCCCCTCCCCTCCCCCCTCTAGCTTTTCCTTTCTTGAATTCGACTTATTATTATGCTTTGAAGCTTAATTATAGAGAAGTAAGTGCAAAACGTTTTTGGATCTGCACTGCTAAACATGTAGCTTTTTTCAGTTGAAGCGCCTTTTTTTTCTGGTTATAAGCCCATCTCGGATTTAAGCCTCTCAGTTTAGAAGGGTTGACGGTCGTTTCGCCAACGAGTCGTTTGGCCTACGTCCTGTTTTAAAGAGTACTACCGAGAATTCGAAGGAAAAACGTTTCTCCAGGATCTAAAAGGTTTCTTCGAAGAGTGAACATTGGATTAATTTTTAAACTTTCGAAGTGGACAGCAAGTATCACCTTAATAGCGAAATTTGAAACGCCTTCCGTCGCCTCGGTCATTTAAAAAATATTCTTGTTAGAAACCATGAGAGTAGCGCCTGGAAAACCATTGCTCCGCATGTTAGTGGTTTTAAATCGCTCGGCCGTAAGGAATTTTGTTCTTATTCAAAGAATGACTTACAAGATGTTAGCAAAACGACTTATAAAACGTTTGCGAAACGGCTTATAGCACGTTGGCGAAACGACCTAACACGTAAGCGAACGGGATGTGGGCGAAAGGACTCGTAGGCGAAACGACCGGTCACCGTTTAGAAGCCCTGCTAAAACTCCTTACGAAGGTGAATAAGCCCGGTATTTATAAGCGGCAGTTTAGGGTTTCTTTCGTTTGTTTGTTTTCAAATGCGTTTCAAAATGTTTCCTCATCGCCCAGAATTCTATTTTCATTAGCGACATGCACTTACAGCAACCAGTTCGTCAATGCACGGAAAAGCAATTAAATGAATTAACCTTTCGGAATCGCGATTCGGAATGCCCACGAGTCTCCGCAAACTCGGAATCGGTGGCTGTCATTTAAACTGGTTGATGCGTGTAGCTTGAATCTCAAGGTGTGATAAGCGGGCAATGGCACACTAAAAAGGCGGGTCGCGCCGTCATTCGTGTGCAACTAGATTCTTTCTTTCTTTTTTAGATGTTACACTGGTAAAGTAAAGTAAATGACATTTTTTTTTCTTCCGTAAAACAGGTTACAGAAACTGTCAGCTTGTGATAACGAGCTGATATCCATCCCCGCATCAGTACTGCAAATCCCAACATTGGTAAAGCTCCACTTGGCGCGTAACAAAATCGCATCCTTGTGTGACAACCACGATGACAGTGAAGAAATTTCCAGCACGCCTGACAGTGAGACATGGGGCTGTACTGCTCTGAAGGTGCTCAATCTGTCGGACAATAATCTGCAGCATTTACCCAGTGGAATCCAGGGCGCTACTGCATTAACAAAGCTATTGCTTGATCGTAATGACCTGAAAAATTTTCCAATGCCTTGGAAGTGTCCCTTGGTAAGTATGAAGGAGCAATTTACAAATAAAAGCATTTGTATGATAACGCTATACGAGAAAAGACGTTTGTGAAAGATTTTTGCTTCAGAGGTGAAACAGGCGTTTCGGAAAAAAATTCCGAGTTCTCCGTACAGGAGACTAACCTATGACCTTCTGGTGACTAGTTTAGACGCTCTACCACCAAGCTATAGGAGACCCGTGGACGTTGAGTCCATTAACTACTTTCATGTCATTGCGACAAACAACTTGTCAGCTACTTCTAGGAGAGAGATTTCGAAAGTAGACATACTTTTTAATCCCCCTTGGCGGCTTATTTATTTTAAGCAGGTTTTTCTTGATGGGGGAGAGAGTTAATAGAGAGAGGCGGTTTATTTCATTTAGTGTAACTGGGCGCTTTTTCAAATAACCAGAAGAGCAGCGTAGAGAAAGCATACAATTATAATGCAGAGACTAATAATACAAAAATACATGTAGTTCCAATAATTGTCCTAAATCACACTGGGGGTTAGGCCTCTTTTAACTTGGTTAGTGTGCGGCCTTCTGTGCGAAAGGTTCCGATTTCACTGCCCAAGTGTGACTTCAAGTTTCCGGATTCTTTTCTCAGGATCTCCCCATTCTCACACTTTGTTTTCACTCTCGCTCCAGGAATTTTGTTTAACCGCTCCCTCGAACTTCTCTAATACGGGCTGTTTTGCAGTCTAACGGCGCTTTCCAAAAGTTAGAATTGCCCGCCGGAGCCATGGCCGGACCAGCCATTTTGAAAAAGAATTAGGCTCTTACCCAGAGCTTTTGTTTTAAAACCATCTCTTCGTGCCCACTTTTGCAAGGATTTGACTAATCTGGCTGGATGGTTTTGGTTAACATTGAATTTTTTTATTACGACGGAAATGGTCTGGCCGGTCAGCTCTATCAAATCAGTGAAAAGCACCAGACTCTCGTTTCTTGCTTGTCAAGCTAAAGGATGATGCTTTCCATTTTGCGATGACAGGAAACCCTGGATCTTTCCCACAACAACTTCACGCACTTTTCCTGCAATATGGAATTGGTGTGGGCGAGTTCTCTGAAGCGTCTGAATCTTTCATATAACAAACTGGGCACCATTTCGTGGAATATCTGCCAGCTGACTTGTCTTCAAGACCTGGATGTGAGTCACAATTGCCTCCGGCGACTGCCAAATGAAGAGTTTTGGACATGTACTACTTTGCATAAATTAAACCTTTCACATAACAAAGTAAGTTCGCCGTGTTCTAAACGAGTGAAAAGCTGGGTACGAAATGCGACCTCAAAGCTTCTTGGGATAGTTTTGAGGGACAGCATTAAGGCCAACAAACATGACGTACTTCAAGTGTGTTTTTATCTGTCCCTTTGAACAATCCCTAAAGCCTTTGCGTTCATAAGTCGTACCAGATGCCCACGATTGACCATTTTGAGTTTGCGAGGGGACTGGGTCGATGTTATGTGGAATTGCATCATGGGACTGTTTAGGGGAACAAAATTTTGAGCAAGTTTTCTGCGCAACGTCGTAGTAGCGAGAGAGTCCCTGGTAGAAGAGTCACTCGCCTACCCGCCCTATGGCCAATAAGTACTGTTACGTGGGTCACTCGCCTACCCGCGCTACCCTGGGCGAGCCAGCTTCTCGTACATTTCCAAACTAAACGCGGGGAACCGTTTAAATGAGAAAGAAAGAGTTGGCTCGGCTAGAAGGGTCACCTGCCTAGCCGGGTCAACCTTTTTTGATGGTAGGATCACCTTCCGCTAAGAAGCGGAACGAGCGCTGTGCATGTATATGCTTCGTTCTCTCCGACAGCCATGATACAAAAAAGTGCGATACGCATGTATATACCTCGTTCTTTCAGCCACTGATCAGGCGAAAGCCGTAAGCTAACTGACCCAACACGTAAGCGAAACGACTTCAGAAGTTAGCGAACAGGACGTTGGCGAGACGACTTGTAGGCGAAACGACCCTTTCCTTTCTTTCTCCTTTGGCTCGCCCATCCAGGTCAACTCGGTGAAAGCGACAATTGGAGCATGCGCAAGTGTTGCTGGCTCGGGCAAAGGGGACAACTTTGTTGTTGTTGTTGTTGTTGTCGTTGTTGTTGTTGTTGATATACATAAAACACTCGCTAAAGTTGACTAGGCTGGGAGGGTGACCCCCTTTCCCGGGACAACTTTTCTTCATATAAACTAGGACTTACTAGTAACAGTCAGGACCGTTTTTCGTTTTGTTGTTGTGTTTAATTTTGTTATGATTTGATGCAGCTTTCTGCCAAGCCACTGATAGATTCACAGACCGGAACACCGAGGCGGTTTCCGTTTTTCAAGAGTTCCAGCCAGGAAGACGCTCAAGATGTCAAGACTGATTGTGAGGTTCCCGTCTCACTGTTCTCTCCTACGCTGGAAACGCTTCTTCTAAACGATAACATCTTACACGTAGTTCCGTTAAGTGTCTGCCGACTGCTGAGTCTCATAGAACTGGATTTAAGCAAGTAAGAAGGCCTTTCTTTTCGTCTCCTTTTTTAGTCCATAGAGAATTTAAGATGAAAGAATACGGTTAAAGAGCCATAGTTGGACTAGGAAATTCTTGGAGACTAGGAAGGAAACCAAAAAGAAAAGCGACACAGTCGCCAAGAGAAAATGTACCACGGGTTGTTATAAGCCCGTCAAGGTTATGACTCATGTGTACGGTCGATTTTTGAGAGATTCTGGTCTTAGGTTTTGCATTAGAGTTGTCTCTGAGATAACGAATTAAGATAATCTGTGTAAAGAAAGTGGAATGTAAAGGTTGGGATATTCTTACAGAGGCTTAGGAAATGAGAAACTACTTAATTTATTGATTGTTTTCGCATAATCTTCGACTTTATCAATTCACGAGTCGGCTCGAAGAGCCCTTTGATTCGAAATCAGTGCTTGTCGTTCCCAGTCGTCCTCGGCGATTTATCGGATGTGACGTGACGTCACCTGTCAAACTAGTCGGAAGAATTCGCCGAGGACGCCTCGCGCTATCGCGCTCGGTTTCAAGCCTCCTCTGCTCACTCGAATCGCGCAAACTGGCCTGGGAAGGAGGCTGAATTAACCTGTTTTGTTATATTTTGTTACAGCAATCCAGAATTACGAACACTTCCTCCTGAGCTTGGTAATTTACGTGAGTGCTGGCAGCTTCGACTCACGAAGTTAACCCTTCCTGGCATTCCTAAACACGTGAGACCAGGTGAGCTGACAACTGAATATAGCTACGGTAAAACGTGCAACAAAAAACTGCATTTTGTTTCGAAACATTGCTGCAAGACGAATTCAGAAGTGATGTTGCGCGTTTAACTACCTACGTTCAAACCTGTCTTGCAACAAATCAAGTTGCTGCAGGTTGCGTGAATACTGACTTCTGATTGGATAAAATTACGTGGAAGTCACGCCGTACACGGGAGATACGTCACTTGTTGCAAAACAAGTTTGCTTTCGACCACATCAAAACCTTGAAGGAGACTACAATGAGCGACAAAATTAAGTGAGACAATTTGCCCTAATGGCCTTTCTGACGTTTTCCCGACTTCTAAAGAAGAATGAAACTTTCCCTTCCCCACCGCTCCATGTAATGTTGTGCCGCTTTTCGAGCTACCCATCATGAGAAAGAACATTACAATCACCCCAACTTTCAACAGAGGCGAGGGGAAGAGGGGAAGTGAGTTTTTTTGTTCTCCGAAGTTACCCCATTTGAGGATATTAACCCAACAGTTTTGTCGCCGATATTAGTTTTTCTTTGAAACAATTTTTTACGACGATCATTCTAAAACTGCCCAGCTCACTAACCTTGCATTTTGTTTTTAGGAGAAAATGGCGTTCGACCTAAAGACACACTGGCGTACCTAAGAGCCACGTTGCGAAAGGCAGTTCCGTATTACCGCATGAAACTTATGGTAGTCGGGTTACAAGTAAGTAATAGTTCGAGCAGCGTGCTAATTATGGCCCATCCACGCGACAATGACAAAATGTGTTCAGGTAGCGTGCTAGTTAGGGCCCATCCACGCGACAATGGCAAACTGTGTTCAGGTAGCGTGCTAGTTAGGGCCCATCCACGCGGTAATAACAAACTGTGTTCAGGTAGCGTGCTAGTTAGGGCCTATCCACGCGACAATGGCAAACTGTGTTCAGGTAGCGTGCTAGTTAGGGCCCATCCACGCGACAATGGCAAAATGTGTTCAGGTAGCGTGCTAGTTAGGGCCCATCCACGCGACAATGACAAAATGTGTTCTGGTAGCGTGCTAGTTAGGGCCCATCCACGCGACAATGACAAAATGTGTTGTCTCTTTTAACTTAAAGTCATAATTTTGCGGTTGCCAAATTTTTTTTAAAATTACGAATATCGTCGCACCGAAAACATCAGTTCCAAAGGTGCTTTTGAAGTTGATTGATTTACGGTTTTACAGTTATTGCAATCACCTCTCGCCTTGCTTTGGTATCACGAACACGAGCAAACTCTCCTGCCAAAAAATTATAGTCATTTCACTGAAACAAGCTCCCGCCGTGAGGTGATCTGGTGATAAAGGACGTAACGCGACGGCACAATTTTATTGTTCTATTCTGACTAAGGGGCAATGAACGGTATCTTTCAACACTTAGACAGCAGTAAGATTTTCGTTTTCCGTTTTTATCATCCAATTTCTGCTTTTAGTTAGGTGAAGGCTTTTTCTGTTGCGCGTCAGTGTAAGGAAAGTTTTTAGATCTGTTTTGGCTCATTGTGCTTCACTCGCTTGTGACACTGGTTGTACCTTTTTGTAGGGTCGTGGAAAGACCACGCTGTTATCGGCTCTTAAAGGCCAGAAGCTGCCTCCCAATCTGTCTACTGTTGGTATTGTAATTAATGAGTGGCAAGTGCAGATATCGTCCTCTTCTAGGTTCACTCTGCCTCGCTTTCTGGCACAGGTATGTGATTGAAGCCTGGGAATCCTGTGTCATTATTTCTTAATGTTGGTCAACGTCATCAGTTTGTATTATTTACTTGCTTGTGCAATTTATGTAAGACTGTGTGCGAGCGGAAGTGAAGGAGCTGTTCCGTCGTAGCATCTGCTTTACAGAGGGTGGAATTTGTAGGGGGACAGATATAGGCTGATTTAGCAATAGAACGGGAACGTCAGTTGACGACAGCGCCCGCAAATCAAACAACTGGCTTGACCAAACGGGGTGAAACAGCAAAAAATCGGCGGGCAGTGCTCTTTCCCCTCGCCAGACTCCCTTCAGTTCGACTCGCTTTCGCTCGACGATTTTTCGCCTTTTTTGCCGTGCGAAGCCGGGTTCCAGGCTCTCTCAGATCTGAATCGGGGGGCAATACGAACCAGCTGTGCAATGTCTCGATCACTTGCAATTGGGGTCCATTTCCTCTTTAATCCAGTACAAGTACCACTGTGACTGATGTTACGGTTAGCGTTGTCTTTGATAGAGGTTACAGAGGGTATAGCCTTCTTTCTGTTTGTTTCTCTTTTAGAGTGATGCGCCTTCGATAACATTCAGTACATGGGATCTGGCAGGACAGAACGTTTATTACGCAGCGCATCAAATGTTTCTGTCGCCCAACACGCTTTACCTGGCTGTGTGGAACGTTACGCATGGAGAGGAAGGAGTAGAAAGCCTCAGACGCTGGCTTCTTAATATACAGGTAAAAAAAACTCGTGAACCCTTCAAGGGGCTTGTCGCTGAGACCATTACTTAATACAAGTGAACAAGTCTTTCTAAAACTAGTAAAAGTCGTTGCGAAAAAATTATCCACGCTACATTTTTTTTAACAATGTCTTTAGTAAGGTATATACATGCTCAACGCTCGTTTCGCTTCTTAAAAGGAATGACATTAGACGTTAGCGAACAGGGCGTTAGCGAAACGACCGGTCACCACGTTGACTTAGCGGGTGTTTACATGACACTGGCGCGACTTTCGCCCCGGAGCGAGTTCACTCCGGTTCCCTCTCATGGCTCTATATTTGTTTACATGATACCACCACAAAATGTCATGCCGGCGCGAGTCACCCCGGCCTGAGTTCACCACAGTTGTTGTACCGGGGCGAGAATTTCACTCCGGTACGAAATCTCGCAACGGTATCATGTAAACGCGAACCGACCTAAAGAACCGACCACATGTGTCGGTGTGAAATCAGTCTGCGGGTGGACTGGAACGGGTAGCGCATGCGTAATGTTTGCGATTTTGAATCACACGTATATTTCATTGACATTAAGTGAAGTCATCATGTAAACGGGATACAAAATCAAAAAGACATCCCAGTATGAAACTCGCGCCGATGGGAGTTTTCTGATGGAAACACACCCTTAGCCAACTTTGGAATTAAAAGAACTTGCAGGACTGAAATCGTGGCATGAAAGGTTCTCTCTTAATCGCTACTTACTTGAATTCCAGTTTAAGTAAGGTTCTCAATTTTTACCTTAAATTTTCTTGGTCTTCTACGCTGTTTTTGCCGGTTGTATGTCAGCGTTTGTCCTAATCAATCACAATTTTGTCGTCAATACAAGCAAATTAGAAAACGTGCCCCTTACGTTTTCCGCAATAAAAAGGGATCCATACTTGAAAAATAAAAAATGCTTTCTTTTCCAGGCACGCGCGCCCTTTTCCGAAGTGTTAATCGTCGGGACGCACGTCGACTTACTCCCGAAGAACAACCGACAAGCTCGCGCAGACGCACTCAAGCACAGCATTGTTAAGAAATACCTGGATAACCAAGGATTCCCGAAAATTGTCGGAAATATTATGGTGTCTCCGGTAACTGGCGAGAACATCCCCGAGTTGAAGGAGATGATATACAGCAAGGCGCTTAAGGTTAAGGACAACGGAGAAAACATAATTGGTCGAAGGGTAAGTTGGACGCGGAAATCCCCCCCCCCCCCCCACCCCCAATTTTATTGTTCCACTATGACAATATTTGTTCATTGGGAAGCAAACAGATCACGCATATGATATCCGCGTGTATGTCTCACTTCTTTTTGCGAACTCTAATTACTGATTTTTTTTTCCTTTTTTGGCTACGAGAATAAATACTACGCATATTGTAATCTCGTACTCAGTCGACAAGAGATCTGGGTACGAGAATACCCACATCGTGAAATCTCGCCTCTTTTATACATGTATCTTAAATCACGAGCATAAGGGATATAGATTCTATAGAGCAAACGCAATGGAATAAAGGCCCGCATTATAGAAATGTAAGTACGTTACTCTTCATCATACCAGATTTTGTACAAATAGTGAAAATCAAAACGACTCTTGCTTGAGCTTTTCTTATTGTTATTGTTATTCGTGAGGTTTAATTTTAGTAGGTTATACTAGTCTACTCTCTGTGTTGTCACGCAACGCTCCTTTGGGAGAAGCGTTGCGTGACGTCTAAACAAAAAACGATTTTGTAGCGCGTGAGGATACAATGTCACGATGAACAAAGTCATTTTTTCTCGATGGCGTGAGCTTTCGTTGCAGAAAAACTTAAAACAAGGGTGACATAGTCTCTGAATTGTCTTGTTGATCTGTCTTCATACAGGTGCCGCAAAGCTACATTGATCTGCAGCAAGCTGTTATTCAGGAAGCCGAGCGAAGACGATCCACTGGTGAACCGCCCATTCTTCTAGAAGACGAAATCCTTCAACTCGCCAAATCCAGTCCCCAGAATGACATTCTGGATACGGAGGAGTTGACTTTAGGTAGGCTCAGTCAAGTTTCGGAACAGGGAACAGTTATAAAAACACATTTTGTGGTTGGGTTCTCATCTCGTTGAAGCCTTTGGCTTGGTTCCTGAAAGGCTGATTCGCCGTTATACACAGTTGCGTTTACCTTCTTATATGTTGCTTAGATTGTCATTGACTTGTCTTGTCATAACTTGAGCTCAACAATTGCTTCGATTACATGTTTCTAGATAGAGCGATTTTCGTATGACCTTAAAATGAAAACGCGCGAACAAAATAGAAACAACAAACGAACGGAAATAGAGCGATTTGATTGGTTTATCGAACGGATACAAACGCACGTGGCTTTTAGTTGGTTAAGCGAACCTTCGAGTGAAAAAAACTTCTTTTCCGAGAACTTTCTAGAAATCCACTGCTACTTCGCTCTGATGTCATGCTGCAACACCATTGGCCAATCGAACAATGCCTCCTCCATATTAGGGTTTTCTTTGGCGGGAAAACGAAGAGGCCATGTTTTGATGTCTTTGTCCATTGGCTGATAAAACAAATAACGAAAACTTACCGAAACCATTGCTCAAGGTCATACGAAAATCGCTCTCGCAATACTTTGCTTCAAAGTTTACCTAACCCTGCATAGCTAACAACTGTTAAGTTATGTTCACACTTGATACCCGAGAACTAGCGCCTGGGTAACGGCACGAAATGGTGTTGTGTTCACACCTCAAAGTGAGGTCAAGTGCACAGCCTTTCTTGCATGAGAATGAAAAATCATGTCCATATAAAAGGCTGAGTACTTAATCTCGTTTTGATACAGTGGCCCGGGGGGAACTGGGAAATGGCCTACTATTTTCTCAATTTCACCCTATCAGACGCCATTTTAAAACTGGAGCGAAGTAGGGAGTTTGGGTTATTCTAAGCAGTGGATTGCCTCAGAACTGACAGAAAACGTGAGCAAACAGGGACCCGTGCCCACTTTAGAGCCATGTTACAAGGTCTTGACCTCGTAGTCGGGCACCACATTGTGCCCGAATTCTGGCGTGGATACTTGGAAAAAGGGTGTTTCAGACTAGTGCCCAGCGAGTACCGTACTCGGGCACCGTGCTAGGACACCAAATGTGAACATAACCCATAGTTCTGGGAGAAATGTGTCATAATGTCTTTGCTAGATTTTTTCTCTACCGTTTTTTTTTTCCTCCAGCTACAAGATTTTTGCACGAAAACGGAGTCCTTCTTCACTACAATGACCAGCTGCGCGGTTTAAACCATCTTTACTTCATCGATCCTTCTTGGGTGTGTGACCTGATCGCTACTCTTGTCACCATCCGAGAGAGGAATCCTTTCATTGTGGACGGCGTCATGAAGATGAAAGATCTGGAATTAGTGTTAAGAGATCCAAAGTTTCCTGAAGAATTTATACCGCAGGTAATGTTTATCAGTCGACTTAAAGTACGATCAATCTGTCATTTGGTTCCCCCTCCTATCTGCCCGTTCACCGGCGTGAGGGGACCAGGCGTACCACAAAATTATAATCTAGGTTCTTGTTTCTTCGTTACTGAATCCGACGACTATTAAAGGACATAGATGTACTATGTTTTGCCTAAAACCTGCGGACTAAATATGCGTCGATGGATACCATTTTTACCAAAATGACCTTAAAACTTTTCTCAATGTCCTGAAAGATCAGATTTACAACTCTGCAAAACTTCCTTAAAAAGGTTATTACATAGTTTATTAATTAGCAGAAGCGTTTATAGACAGAGCGCAGCAGAGAAGACTTGATAAAATCCGAACTGCGAACTTTCTCGAAAACATCTCTTGAAGATCCATTCCCCGAGGTCTTCCGGTATCCAATGCTTGTTTGAATAATTGTTGGGCCCTTTATGTTTTTGCGATGAAAATTGGGGCTAAAATTCAAGCCGTGTTTTACACTCCTTAAGCACATTAATAGGCCTTTCGACGGTTTTTTCAACTTTGACATGGACAAGTTAGGGAAAATCCGTCAACTCCACTGGAAAGAGCGCCTTTGCCAAGTTTGAACGTGATTTGCTGAAAACTAACAAAGATATAGCTCTAATCTCGTACCCAGATCTCTCGATTTGGTCACGTGATTGCCTGTCAGTATTGTGACAGGCGATGAAAGAGCGCATGCTAGAAATAAATCCTAAATTTTTGAAGTATTAAACAACTAATTTGATAGAATCCAAAAAATCGAACTTCTTACTTGACCAGATCTCCCCCTCGGCTTCGTGAATATTATAAGAGATCTGGATACGAGATTTGTTTAGTTCCTCAAAGTCGCGAAATTTTACACCGACATTTGTGTGCCCCTTGCCATACAAACGTCTGTAAATTTTCGCGACTTTCCGGAGCTATATATGCGCTCGCTTCAGACGTATCACTTTCAAATTTGGCAATTGTACTAATTTTACCGTGTGAGCAATTCCCATACTAGGCCTATGTCAGGCAGGGCGTTTTCACGGACCAGAGACATTTTAGGGCACTTTTCCCCGCGAAAATAGAATCTCCGTTATGTCTATGAGCGCAAAAAGGAAAACTAAACGTTATTAAAAGGCAAAAAATATCATTTTCAGGTCTGTAGGTTTTGCTGACTGGTTTGTGGAATCTAAAAGATATTCAAAATTCGCGCCAAAACAGTTCTAAAAATAAACTGGTCCGTGAAAACGCCTTGATACTAGCGCATGGAAGTTGCTCGCTCCGGGTTATGGGCTCATGTTTTAAGGCGCTCTTTCTATTGGCGATGGATGTTCCCTAACTTGTCCTTGCATTGTCCAAAGTTGAAGAAACCGTGGAAGGTTCTATTCCCTTAATGATGTACAAACTATTAATTGTGATTGTAAATTATCTTGCAGTACCTTCAGCTTATGGAGCGTTTTGAGATCGCTCTGTCGTTGGACGATAAACAGCTTTTAATTCCTTCTATGCTGCCAAAGGAAAAACCTGGAATGCAACTTCACCAACTTCAGAAGCTCATTAGAAGAAGAGCCAACGCAAAGGTATGCAAGTTCACAGCAATATGAACATTTTTCTTCCATCTTTGCACAGTGAGGACGCATTGGCGCAGTGGTCAATTCCTTTCACTTCAGTTCTGGGGTTCCGCTTCTTTTCGTGACTGTGTCATCACATTTTTATCCCTTACAATACAGGAAACCGCCCCAAGTTATCCAGATTCTTAGATCATTCTTAGACCGTCGACCTCACGTTTATCAGTTGAATTACTGTCACGAGTTATCAACGTAAAATGTGGTTGCTTTACCTTTATTATCAACCTTCCCTGTAGGGGTGGCGGAGAATAGAATATAATAGAATAGAGGGAGAGAGTTGGGGTAGTAACATTCCAAGATGCTTTGTGTTATAAGAAGCCGCGATAATCTCAGGCCAAAATAGCGTCTTTTGTGGCTCGTGATGCGTCTCTTTTGTCTTTGTACAGAGTGAGGCGAAGAATGATCGCGACCGTTCAAGCCCCCATCCAACCGACAGCAAAGAAATCACCACCGTGCGCAGAAACTACCAAATGGCCTACACCCCGAGCGGCTTCTGGAGCCGGCTGATCACCAGGCTTATAGTTTCAGTGCAAAGATGGCGGGCAATTGAGCAAATAAAGGAAGAGAGCTATTCTTTGGTTTACTGGCGTGAGGGAATTGGAGTTGTGTACGAAGGAGGTTATTTCCAAGTGGAGTCATATCAGGAGTTGGTAGGTTGCGTGATGGTTTTGTGTTTCTCGTGTTGTGTGACCATGATTGGTGGGCTGTTGTCAAATTTTCCCTATTTGCCATGCACTCCATAAGCTACATACTGACTCTCAATTGCTCACGCAGGGCGCTCCAGAAACTTAAACTGGTATTAATCAAAGGTTATGTTGCGTCGCCTTACGGAATTACGCACCTAGCTGGGTTGCATAAGAAGAGTCAATACTTTCCTGATCATGCTTTAATGCAATTAATTACAAACCGACAACTTCGTTTCTCGATTTCTCGCGCTTATGAACATGCACAGACTGCCTACGAAATCACAGGATACCCAACGACTCGATTACGGTGGGTCTACTTCGTCCACGCAAAATCATGGAGAATTCTTTTAGGCGGCAATACATTACATGGAAAACTGCTTGTGTGTGTGTGGTGGTGGTTTGGGGGGGGGGGGGGAGGTGTTAGGTATAGAAAGGGGGAATTAACTTTCTTTTTTTATGGGTTTGGTCTGGAGGACTACCCGGGGAAATTTTAAATCTTGGAGGCCTGAAAAGTGAATTTCACTGCATTTTGGGCGACAAGGGAAATGGGTGTAACTATGAGAATGGCACCTTTAAATACTCTTATTTGCTTCTTTTATATCACGTTTGCTTTCACCGACCAAGGTTGCGTAACAAATAAGACCAATTTATTGTCCTCCTTACAAAAAAGTATTTTCTCTAAGTAGCCGGCGCTTTGGTGACGACCAGACGGCGATTTTCGCTGTCGTCGGTTGCCGGAGCTTCTGGAGAACCTTTATTTTTTTAACAGAGAGAATGGGCACAGGCTCTCAGGGCAACGATTTCTGGGGTCGATTGTTTATTGTTTCACCTGTTTGGAAGTCAGTCCTATTCTAGAGCCAAACGATTGTAAACTGAAGGATACAAAACTGAAACACTTTTATCACAAGTCAATACTTATTCTGTATCAAATGATGATCAAACAAAGATGATCGTGAAATCTTTTTATCGTCTACTGTTTTTGCACCTTCTTAGTATCTATTAATTGCTTAACTTTGGAAACTACCGTAAAATTTCGAAGATAAGCCCCGGGGCTTGTATTTTTCAATATATTCGAAGGGGCTTATCTACGTAAGGAAATTTGCGTTTTAAAATCGATTGGGCTAGCCTTATAGTTGAAGGACATTTACCGGTTTTGCTTTGTTTTACTTTGTATTTGAGGGCAATTTCCAAGTACAAGCTCCCGAGGGAGCTTATACTTGGAGGGGGATTTAACGGAGGGTCTTTTGCGTTACGAGTTTGGGGGGCTTAAATTTAGAGGGGCTTATACGTGGAGGGCCTTATTTCCGGAATTTTACGGTATCCTTTTTAGATAACATTAGTTACTTCTGCCTTGTCCCGAAGCGCTTCTTGGGAATATTTCGGCGTCAAAGCAAGAAGGATCCTGGGAAAGGCGCAGCCGAAAAACCCAAGGAGAACCTGAGCACTCTGTCCTCCGCAGAAGCCTTTTTGTGTCGCAAGGAGGCAGTGGGGAGGGAAAAATGAGAGCGCGGGGGACGACGGGATCGTCCCCCGCGCTTATTGCTATTAGTGAGTTTACGCAACAGGTCGGCTGGAAGAAGAAGACGTGTGACAAAAGTGACAGGGCTATTACTGGCGTGTTTTGTCGTGATATTCACTGAACATTAATGTTTTCTGGTCTTTATCAAGAAGATCTGTCTAAAGAAAAGTGAAGTTTTGCGAAAATTCATTTCAAACAAAATTTTTGTCACAGTTGTCACACACGTCTTTTTTCCTCTCCCGTCCTGTTGGGTAAGTTCGCAAAAAAAAACAACAACAAATACTTAATTGTCTGTTCGTTTATGTGCTTGTACTTTTTAGATCCCCATCAGTCAGGGAAATAAGGTGGCATTTCAGGAAATCAGCGGTATAGCCATCACTGTTTGGTCGGAGCAAAATGACTTTGCTGCAATTGGATTCATTGTCGACCAAATTGATGCTCTGATAACCGAATGGTATCCAGGTGAATATGAAAGTCGAAATTCTCCCTTCTTGTCCGTATACAGTTCTCTTGTAAGTAAGCGGGAAAAGACCCTATCCTTCCTCACCTAAGCGTGTCCAGGTTTAAATTTTGACGAAAGAGAAGTCCCAAACTTCATTTTCCCAAGTAATGAAAGAGTTATAATACCATGCAAAAATACTGGCAAAAGCGTTTCAACTGAGTGTGCTCATCACTACGTTGTCATAATAAACACGGCCACATCAACGTACTGCTCTCTAGCTTTCGTTTGCATCTCCACAGTGTACGATTTGGTCAAGGATGAAACGTTAGAAGCATTCACAATGTACTGCATAATTGGCTACTTTAAGTATGAGACCGGGTCGGTGTTGTACCTTGCAAATTTGAGCAGATGATCCCACCTCTTAGTAGGTCAAAGTTTGCTTTGGATTCGATGTCACAGAAATGTTTGAGGTTTTTCCCAAAAAAGGTTTTTGTCTTGATATGTTCCAATTCTCACAAGGAAAAATTATTTCCAAGCCATTAACACAAACAATTGCTCGATGGTTTTTAATGATTTAAGGTACGGTCTTGCTATACAAAACGGCTTTTTTATTCCTTGTGTTAACTTAGGTCTAGACGAGACAGACATGTACGGATTGCCGTTGGTTCGGCGATTAATCCCATGTCCACTCTGCAACGAGTTGATGATGTCACATCGCCCGTCAATGAAGCGTTCCGTTTCCATGGAGTTTCCCGCTTCTTTTCACCCCTTGCATCCTCCGCGGCCGCACAATTTCACGCTTCCGACATGCGCAGCAACGGCTCTGACTTTCTCCACAATAAACTGTCCCTACCACCCTGACAGAGTGGTGTCGCTTCAATACCTTATTCCTGATTTGATGATGGCAGATCTGCCGCGTCATTTCTTGGTTGATCACAGCCAGTTCAAGTTTGAAGCGCTCGAATCACATAGGATCGGAAGTGGAGGTTCGGGAGAGGTTTATCGTGGCTTCTACAGGAACGAAGCTGTGGCCGTTAAAACGTTCCACTCTACGAAGCTTACAGGGTAATTAAGTAATAGATACAAAATCACATGAAAAGCCTTACTAACCAACGGACGTTATGGTTAAAAAGTAAATTGTTTGGGGTAGGGTGGGGTGGGGTAAGGGAGAAAAGGGAGGAGTAGGCGGGGGAAGGAGTTAGTATTTGGGTTGATTAACTACCAATACCGCTAATACCGAATTAATTCTTGGTTAATCACAACTATGAGAAGCAATCCTTAGTATGATAGGCAATTAGTAGCTCTGATTTTAGACAAAATTGGACTGCACTCGTTTCTGTTGCAGTTACAATGAAGGGTAAGACAGAAACAGTCGATAAGGTGTCGTTAAAATTGAAAAACAAAGTAAAAGTAAAACGATTTTGCGGGGGTACTAACCCAATTATTGGTAATCGATTAGCTTACATTGAAGACCACAAATAAAGGCAGAGACAAATGATCGAAAGAAACATAACAAGAAAAAACCTCAACTGGCTAGAGACAAACCAGTTGGCTATTTACAAGCATGGTCGAGGACATCCGGGATTGCCGAGTACTAATCGAGCTAGTGTTTAGGGCGGGGCTTGAATTCGTGGCTTCCGAATTGTAAGTCCATATCGCTCTAATCGCCCTGGACCAGTCAAATATAGTAACTGTAATTTCAGTTATTCTCTCTTTCAGTGCTCTGACTCGAAAACTTGGTACCTCACTACTATACAGGAGTTAAAACAATGGCATTCAAACTCGTTGTGTCAGTCGAAAACGTTCCATCGAGCGAAATATCAAACTTCCGGTTGCTATTTAAGACGTCTGTGGAGTCAAAGAGCGCTAATCCTGCTCATGAACCGTTTACAGTGGCAAATGTAAACCTGAGTGTTAAATTAGCAGCCTTTCATTCATCAGCTGTGGCTAACTTCAGCAAGCAACCCAACGGAGCGAATAGTTACGCTAAAGCTCTAAATTAGAAACAGACGCTATAGATATTCGGCATTTACCACGAGCGTTCGCCAAGTATCCAAATACAAATTGTTCATACTGATTTCGCTAAATTCCGTCGAAGACTTAGTTGAGAGAATTTGAAAAGATCAAAGCATTTTTTTCCGTTGCTGATCATTTTAGTAATCCTCATAACCTTCTCTCTTGATAATATAGCGACACTGATAGGAAAAAATTAATATTGGTCACTCTTCGGACCTGTGAAGAACCTGTGGATATTCTTTCTCGTTTTCTTTGGTGCCTAGGTCGCCTCATGATAGTGGTCTTGGAGACACTAGGCCCAGAACTGTAGGAGGCGCTGGCTATCGCAGACCTCACCGAAGCGAGAGTTCGAGCTTGCGCAGATCAGATTTCCTTTCGACTTCGTTTGAAGATGATATGGAGGAGGAACTGGAGAAGACCAAGATTGTTAAAGCATTCTGGGATTTACGACAAGAGGTAAAATCATTCTAGTTTTAGTACTTCTCAGTTGGCAGTTGGCAGAGCAAATTTTCTGTAGGTTTGGGTTTATACGGTTATCCGAGTGCTTCATCCTCCAACGGTTGAAAAGGAGATCAAAGCAAGCGTTATTTTTCACATTTTGAAATCCACGGGATTCTGCTTATGTTTAGCGAGAAAGCGGAAAGTACTACTCAATAACCAGCTAATACGCGCAGACACATGTTACGCATGTAGAAAAATGCCCAAGCGTATGGCGTACCCAAAAAAAACCCGCGATGTAGTGATTTGACTATCGCTCCTTGCCAGAGTAAAGAGTAAAGAGGGAAAATCTTCCCAATTTCGCAAAGTCGATGTGAAATGCTTTAATTCCATTTTCAATCTCGTATTCAGTTGTTAGCTATTATCTATTCATTTTTAATCGTAGCAATTTTAGTAATCTTAGTTCTTATAATTTATAGTCACATGCATTTGTTTATTATTGTAGTTTTGAATTGATGATGCATCTAGTCGTTGTGTTTTCTTTTTTAAAAAATTCTCTGTATTTTTCAAGTAAATGTTATGTTGGTACGTACGCATCTTGAATGAGCTTGTCAGCCCATTAGACGAAAGGTAGATAGGTAAATGATTACTTGTATGATTGATTCATTGAACAGAATATTTTATTGACGTTTCGTTTATGACGACTCCTTGTGATCGTGCATTTTATCATTATGTAATCACAAACTTTTCTTGCAATCCATTGGCATTATACTGCTTGTTGGTGAGGTCAACAGATGCCTTACTCGTTTCCTCTTGTCTTCCTCGCCAATCCCGTTTTCGTTACATTGTATACCATTGCTCTTTCGTTTGTTTTGTTGCAGTTGATGTTTTTTCTCCCCGTATTTAAGGGCTTTTCATTCAAGGAGCGTCTAGGCTAAAACCATGGGTAGTTACTATGGCAACTCATATGTACTGTTGCAACTAGCCGCACTTGCAACTACTCGGCCCGGAAAACAGAGCTTAAGGTTGCCATGGCAACTAATGGCACTTCAACTGTAACTTGGCACTCGTACTTTATAGTGCGCTCATTGGTTTGCTGTGATTACCCCTAATTTCCAGACTATGCGAAAATCGCTCCAGTGATCAATGTTTTTGTTTGACTCTTTGAAATGAATATTTGTTTAGGTTGCTGTCCTTTGCCGTTTAAGCCACCCATGTGTAGTCCGACTTCTCGGTATTTCCTTGCACCCACTGTGTTTTGTGTTGGAGCTCGCTCCCTATGGCAGCCTAGCTGCTGTACTTGAAGAGCTTTCTACGAAGCGCGAGGAGAGAGAGCAGAGCCAGGAGACCTGTGTTGCTCGGTCTCGCGAGCCTATACTCGGGCGCGAGCTGTCTTACAAAATCGCATTCCAGGTAAATTTATAAGCTATTCCCGTTAAGACTTACAGTAAAACCCCGCGTATAAGAACGTGGATTTTTTAATTTAGCCTTAACAGGTTCTTATATAAATGGTACTTAAAGCAAATTTAGACTACCAAGGTTCTTAAAATAGGTTCTTATATTTTCATCTGAATTTCATTTAAGTATATTATAAATATCATCTCATAATACAATATAAATCGTTTATACCATAATGCCTAAAGGCAGTACAGTGCAGGTATGTCCTTAACAAAACATAACAAACAAACTCATAGTCAGTTCTCTGAAATGCCATTTCAAAGTTGATACACTCTTACAGCAACTCCACTGATAAGAACCTAACTAAAATTTTAGCCTCAATAGGTTCTTATGTAGAGGGGGCTTGAAATGAAAATTTTAGCCTAAACGGTCCTGAAAAACCAGGTTCTTATACGCGGGGTTTTACTTTAATTCATTCCGTGTCTTGTATTCTCCTGACTTGTTTTCTTTCCTGTCGCCCCATGTAAGGGAATCCAAGACAGTCTTGAATTGTGGATTCCACGTAGTGGATTCCGGGTCCCAAATACTGGATTCCGGATTCTTTTTTAACTTGTATTCCGGATTCCAAAGCCCAAGATTCACGATTCTACAATTCCGGTGTCCGGATTCCCTTACGTTGTGTGATTTCAGGGACCCGATTCCCGAAAGTCTTGATAACTTTTCGTGACTGAAATCAAATATTCAAACCAAACCTAAAGAATAAAAGCGCGAATCCTGGGTAACAAACCAGTCCGTTTTGTATTGTTAACTGATAGTTTTATCAATCATTTGCAAAACTATTGAACCCCGATCTTGAACATAAACAGCAACAGCTTTTCGAGCCCTTTAATTTTTGGGACTTTTGAGAAACAAGCCTCTGAACCGGATTCCTGAAAAAATCCTTACCAAAGATAGGTCTTCAATATTGTGGTCATAATAAGTCAAAGAATACTTAGGTGGATATCTCGACCGCTGTTGTGTTAAGTAATGATTGGAAGGGAACGAAGAGGTAAGTTTTTAAAGAAACTGTGGTGCATGTTTTTTCATCTGCTGTTGACGAAGGGCTATCGCTTGTGTGAAAGATGCTACTAGTTTCCCTTGTGAGCTCATATTTCCATTTTTTTTTCCCAGGTCGCCAGCGCCATTTGGTATCTTCACGATTGTGACATCATTTACCGAGATCTTAAAGCCGACAATGTGTTAGTATGGTCTTTGGACGAGACCAGTCTGCTTAACGTCAAGCTCTCCGACTACGGGATATCGTGTTTTGCTACACCCCAGGGAGTTGCCGGAGAGGAAGGAACGCCGGGGTATCAAGCACCCGAAATTCGGACCGGGGTTGGATATGACGAAAAGGTAATTGGCTCGGAGTAGCACATTTTTATTGGAGTCTAATTGTAGTGAAGCTCCGTCGAGGTTTTGCCTCCTCTGGAGTCATTAGTGAGTTTACGCAACAGGACGGCAGGAAGAAGAGGACAGCAAAATGTTTGTGTCTGACAAACGTGACAGGGCTATAACTTGCATGTTATGTCGTGATCTTCACTTAGGATTAATGTTTTGTGGTTTTTACAAAAAGATCTGTTTAAAGGAAAGTGATGTTTGGCGAAAAGTTATTTCAAACAAAATTGTTGTCACGGTAGTCACACAAGGTTTGCCGTCTTCTTTCCTCTCCCGTCCTGTTGCGTAATTTCACTATTTTTGGGCGAAGGGAGAGGCGAGGAGAGGGTAGGAACGTGTGCTGAAACCCAAAGTATGTCTGCATAGGAGGCCACCTGCCTCCCAATACGTGAAAGTTGGGCACTATCCATTACAGAGTGACGGCTAAATCCTTGTGTGTCGTTGTTATGGGCTGGCGTCGTTCCTTGACCATTACGAGCGTGCTTTTCCGACCATCCTCCATGTTCACCGTATTAAACTAGTTTGTCCCCATAAGGAAATTTTGCTGGGCGTTTTCTCTAATGTCCAACCAAAACCACACCTCTGTACGGTACAAAATTAAAGAACTAGTCCTCACAAGGGCATCTGTGGGCTCCTGCCCATTAAGAACAGTTGACGAGAAATAAGGGGAGGGAAAGAGGGAAAAGGTCGTCTTTCGGGCTTGCGATAGATTATCGACGATCATATACTCTGACTAGGACAGGCGGGCTTAGTGTTTTTTACTGGGCTGTTTATGGCATGCCGAGTCATAAATCCTGTTTCGGTGTTAATTATTAACCCAATAAGCCAGAGGGCGTTGCGTGTTTCCATAAAGCATTTTTGCCATCTTTGCAGCTTCTGTTTGGTTTTAGTAGTTAACGCCAATACTCAAACAATTTTTTTAGAAGTAGCACCAAACTAGCCAGAAAGATAACAACAACAGTAACTGTTTTATCCAGTCATAAATACGCACAGTGAAGTAAATACAATCTGCAAGCTTCGATATTAAAACCCGTAAGTAGCATATCATCCAAACACATGGCGTTTGTTTTTGTTCTAGGTGGACATTTTCTCCTTTGCAGTCTTCGTTTATGAGCTTCTCAGTGGCTGCCGGCCCTTCCGTGAATATCGCAATGTAGTAGATATAAAGAAGGCGATTAGACGTGGAGTAAGGCCATCAATGGAAAAAAATGCCTTAGATACGCAGTTACCACGACTGGAAGGCATCATGAGGTAAGATATGATTTACTTAAATACACTTTAAGTATGAAAACAATAAATTCTAGTCTCTAGTCTAGTATAGCTTTCGACTATATCGCACAGTCTTCGTCAAAAAAAAAAAACCCTCAGTGTTGTCACGTGAATTTGTCACGCCGAGACAACAAATAATTAAAAAGCGCGGGAAGTTCATAACCCTTATCTCTATTTATAGAGGGGCCGTACCCTGGCGTCTGATGTGGGTGGCAGCGCAGCTTCGCTGCGTTACAGAGTTCGCGCCAAAATCACCGTTCCTGTGTGTGAACAGAAGCCCCATCCGGTAGAGCTATCAAGTATAGTGTGAACATAGCTTTACTTTTTTTAAATAACAAACGTTGCGTATTAACCATGTCGCTGCGGAATTTAGAACTGGTTTTCAATTTATAGATCTTGCTGGCATCAGTTACCAGAGAAGCGACCGCCAGCCAGCGAAATATTGCGGCAGATGGAAGAGCCAGCATTCCTTTGTCAGTGTCGTCTTGTTCCAGAAACCAGCGAAGAACGACTGGAAAAAGTTACAGCCATTCATGGGCTGTCACAATCTGGACCAGGTAATAAGCCTAAACCTCCTTCTCTTCTTTTGCTTCTGCAAGGGCCAACAATCAATTTTTTTTACGGAAAAAAGGCCAAATTTCCCTTTGTGAAATATTAAAAAAAAAAACATACAAAATAGCACGATCTAATTTGAATGGTCACACCACAGCAGTTCATCCTCAGACTCGAAAGTTAGAACTACCTACCAAATAAACAGTACCTTGTAAAAGTACTACTGAAGAGGTTTCATTTGAATGGTAACACCATAGGATTTCATCCTCAGACTTCAGAGTTGGAAATACTACTAAATACTGCATTCTACATACTTAACAAAAAAGTAATGATAAGTACTCGTTTAATAGTCGTAAAAGCCAGTCATGTTGGCCCAGCGATAAGTTAATGCTAGGACCACCATCATGATAACAAATCACTGTGAAATTGATAGAAATATACTCTAAATTCCAGTTTTTGTAGGACGTGAAAAAAGATGTGGGGAAAATTTGATATGCGCAGACACCATTTTAAAAACCAAAGATACCATACCAGGGGACAGAAGCAGTGTATCTTAGGATCACCCCTCAAATCCAGTCTCAAATGAACAGATGAACTCTTCAGTTCATCTTTTCCCTAAATAATATCAATATACTGCAATTTATTGTGTTTGTTTAAGTGTTGATAGAGATTGAAATAAAATATTTTTTAAAAAAATCTTTTCCCTTAAGTCTCACTATACGTTCTAAGTGAACAACAGGGAGTGGTCAAATCCAGACTAATAAGGACGTAACCGTTTTGGAACTTAAAAACCTGTTCGCTTGTCCGATCTCACTGCTATCGTCGCTTTTAGTCCATGTCCTGTCTTACGCCTACTATTTCTAATGGGTTTCTTTTTTTAGGAAATCCCATGGTTTCTTCGAGTACTGATGGCAACTCCGAAAATTCCTCTAGTTATGTGCTGTTATGGAGCCGTGAGCGTGACAAGCGCCATTACAGTATGGTAAACATTGAAACAGGAACATTCTTATCAGAAGAGCAAAACTGCCCTGGCCATAGGGTCCTTTGTATGACAAAAGTTGAAAATCGAACCTGGCTTGGAACAGAGGTGAGGATAACATGTTGCTGCTTTTTTCGGGCGAGCGAAGGAAAGCGCGAAGCATGTGAGGAGCGCAAGATATGCGCTTCTCCTTCCCTCGTCGCGCGTGTTTCGCTCTCTACGCCCACTACATGGTCTATTTGCATGTCAAACGCGAGAAAATAGCGTCTGTCCGCCTTATTGAGTTCGTGTAATCGAGAGACAAGACTGCTTAATTGGAGATCGTAGCTAAGCTTTCCGGTCTTACAACAGACTAAGTGTAATGACGTTTACAGTAGCCTCACAGGCAAATCAAGCAGAGGGTCGAGCACTCCTCCACCCATTTTTGTCTGAAATTTTGTTTTATTTCTAAAGTCTATTTCCGAGTCTTCCAGAGCTTTGATTTCTTGTCTGAAATTTCTGGAGGCAAATGCTCTAAGAGTTCTTTAATCAATAAATAGTAAGTAAACGACCAGAAGCCTCGGCTGCCCCCTTTCTGGATCCACATTTGTCGAGGTCACATATATCGCAAGAGACTCAGACATTATACTTTATATTTTTATCTTGTTAGGTGTAGGTTTTCTCTTCATGGCCCCTCTAATGTTTCAACGTTCGATCATTTATCGTAGTATAGTGAGTGTAAACTCGGATGGATTAGCCTACGTGGCAGCCGTCAAAAGGGGAGGGGAAGGGGGAATTAGCGCGCCCGAAATTCCCCCTGCCCCTGAACCTCCCCCTCCCCCTTCCCTTTTAACGCTTGCCACGTAGGCTGGAATTGAATATTTGGTATTTACTAGAGAGCTTTAGATTCTGAGACGAGGACGACTACGAGTACGAGATTTTCTCAATACTGAGTATTGCTCACACGTCAGTCAGCGTTATTTTGGAGGGAAAACGTGATAGCCGTCGTCATTCTACTGCGAGCTTTAGCGAGAATGTCGTAGTGGCGGGAACAAGTTATCAAATTTGAGAAGCTTAATCATTTTGCGACCGTGAAGGGCTAAACCTTGTCCGAAAAAAGTAACCGCACTAACTTTTCAGGCGAAAAATAATACAATGAAGCTTTCCAGGTTGAATATTTTTCGAGTATACGCGAAAAAACTTTTAAGTTAAGTCTCGTACTCGTAGTTGTCTTCGTCCCCAAATCTAAAGCTCCGCACTAACCCAATCACTAGAAAGAATTCTTTCCTTTACAGCTTGTCTCACTTCTCTGATCTTCCAACAATAAAGCAACGGGTATTTAGGCCCCGTTTCTTCATTTTTGGGAGACCAGAGACGACGAGGTTAGATACACTTAGGTAAACGTAAATTGCCTGGCAAGGTAAGTAGATAAAGGCACCCCTTTATCGATCTAACGAAACTACGGAACCGCTATACAATATCACAAACAACCAATGTTATTTACGCGCATAGTGCACTGTACACATCCTTTCTGTATCGACCTATGGTCAGTGGCCAAGTGGAATTGCATAGGAGAGTTTTCTTAAAACGTAAAAAAGTTATTTTAGTGAAGTAAAGTGAATGAATTTAATTCGAACATGGGCGGATTTAGCAGGCGGCACCACCTTTTCCTTTGGATATTAGAATTATCATAATACAGTATACAGTATTTATAGAGCGCTAATTCCCAATGGTCCAAAAGTCTTCCCGAGACTTTAAAATTTCTTGACACAAATGCGTTCAGAGTTCTCTGGGCAATGAATGGTATCTATAAAGTTAGCACACCGGAAGCCTCGATCCCCTCTTCATAAATCTTCTAGATCCGCCCGTGAGGGAGTCTGAAATGTCAGCGTCTCTTTGAGGACGGAGAGGGGAGAAGACACGGAGGACATTTCAGACTACCCCTGAGGAAACCTTTCACATGGAGAACTCCCAAGACAGAATTATAAGAAAGATAAAGAATGCTTTTGAGCACACGTTAATAGTGTATATCGATTTAGCCTGCGAAAACAGTCGTTTCTCCTCTCTCCTCGCCGCCAGGGACATTTAGCGCCGAGGAACGTCTGCGACTCTTTGACAGAAATTCCACACTGATGACGTAAAATCTGTCCGGAATCCGGTCAAAAGAGCTGATTGGTCAAAAACAGTCATTATTTGTGGAATATATTCTTCTCTAGAAGAAGCATTTGAGTTTTGCTGGAGCTCGTTCGCAGAAGAACACAACACTTCACCAAAATCGAGAAACGTAAAATTGAACAAATTTGCATTCGGAACCCCATGACTATTTATTATGTAAACATTGATTTATTTTCGGCTGTTTTAGCAGGCTAATATCGGTTAAATATAGGAAGAGCGAACCCTTTGTCATATCACTTTAGTTTCATTTCAAGTTTATGTTGACGAATGAGGACACAAATGATTTAACAGTGGCACTCGGAGATGCCTTATTTCCTTGCTTATCTCAATGGCAGTTTAATGCTAAGTAAACACGTAAGTTTTTCACCTTTTATCCACAACTTTGATAACTTCCTCTTCTCTGGAAGCCTCTTTCGAGTTAAAGTAGGCTTTATGACAAACGCAAATGCTCAGAAACTGGGAAGAGTGGGGTGGCGGTTGACAAGAAGGCACGTAGTAAATACTGGGTAGAGGACTTCTTCCTTCCCCCGTTATTCCCTACTCACACACTCCCATTTTCCGTCTCCGGGAGGGACTGGAACTAGCAGGATTAAAAAAGGTCTATTAGTACTCTGGTTTCAACAACATAATTATAACTGAACAGTATCATTATCATTTACGTCAGGAGCCGATCGGCTCCTGTTTACGTGCGTTTATTGCTTTCTATTTCATCTGGTATTTCCCAGTAAATTTAACGTATCTCCTAGATTCCATGTGTCAATAACAAAAACCACGCTTGTAATGTATTACCGTGCTATAATTCTTTCGATCAAGGTTAACCTAGACTACCCTGGGTACCAGAGGTTCTTTCTTGCTTGCGGTGAGTTACTTCGGGGGCCGACACATCTTCGACCGAAGGCCGAAGCCACAAACGACAAAGTAGCGCGGGCCACTATAAAAACGTTACCGAAACCGAAAACTGCGCATGAAAAGTCTTTGGCACCCAGGGTAAATCTAACCCCAGAGATTCTTGATGCAAGCCCTATGACTTGTTTTATTTGAACGGGCACGCTAGCTGAAAGATCATATGACAGCGTCGTTATTGTTTGCCTCCATAGGGGTGCACAGTAGAGGTGTTCGGACGACGGTCCTGGCGTTCGCCCTCAACACTATGGTCCTACACTACTAAGGCCCCTGTCTTAGAGCTACTGACTGAATGTGCCTCTTCTGAGTCCGCTTCTTTTGACATGTTTCAACCACAGGTAAATAAGGGTATTTTTGTATAAAGCGGGCTAGTTGCATGAATCATGAGGCAATCCGAACTTGGTTCGTTATGACCATGTTGTCATTTCTTCATACTCGCATAACGACTTGATTACATGCTTACCCTAAACTGCCGCTTATAAGCCCTGAGTAGGGTTCGTACAAAGTCTTGAATTCTTGAAAAAGTCTTGAAATTTGCTCAGCAATTTGCCAGACCTGGAAAAAGTCTGGAAAATAGAGATTAAATATTGAAAAATGGTAAAAAGTCTTGAGTGTTTTTTAAAGCTACAAGTGCTTTATAATTGACAATTTTTTCGTTTTGGTCAAATCTTACTCAATCTTGCCCGTATGTTTGCAGGGTATCATGAAAAAAGCTTTGTTCCTGCGTTTTTTTTTTTATTTATCACCTATTTGATAACCTTCAGTCTGGAAAAATGAAATTATTGTTTGGAAAAAGCCTGGAAAAAAGGCTTGAATTTTGGATCCAAACAGGAATCTGGGCCTAGGACTGTGAGGATTGGGAGGGCTAAGAAGTAGCCTGCGAAAACAGCCGTTTCTTCTCGCTATTCGCCGCCGGGGACTTTTCGCGAAACGTCCCCATCGGCGAGGAGCGAGGAGAAACAGTTGTTTTCGCAGGCTAGCTATTAAGTGGTGGGGCTTTTAAGTGACAGTTCACAGTATGACGCAAGTGTGAGCCACAACACGTCAGTTTTTGAAACTAGCTCTGCTAACTCTCGCGAGAGCTCACCTTTTGACGGATAAGCTTTGTTTATCGTTCATCTTACGGCAGTGACTCTTACATTGATCGCTGTGTGTCAATCGCTTGTTGCTGCTCTGGTCTCTAGTGCTTGCAGTAAATAATTGGTGCTTTTCGATTCAAATTAATGGTTGGTGAACATTGATCCTCATGTTGTTATCTTAAGTGTTAGTTTGTGAAAGGTTGGAAACCAAGAGTCATTTCATAAGTAGGTTGAGTTTGATCATCCGGGTGAACGTAGTCCTGAATAGGACTCCTGTTGACAGTGACTGACATTTCGACAACCTGTACGGTAGTCATCTTCAGAGTCAAAGTGAGTTGTATCACGTCCGTTGATGGTTTTTTACTCTGGTTATTGACCCTATTGGTCAATTAAGTCGCCATATTATTGGTCGTTTGTCAGTTAAGCCGTGGTGTTATTGGCTATGAAGACTTGCAATGTCATAGGTGGATTTTGATCCGTATATTGCCACAGTTAAACAGTCGTGTACTGTTAGTCAAATTGTCGGTTGTCCAGTCATTCTCCCGTGTTTAGTTACAGGATAGTTGACTCTCATTTTGCCTAAAACGTCAAGAGAACCTTTTTGTGCGTTATGGGCTTTGGAACGCGTCCTGTTTCAACTGCGGTAATTTCGCTGTTGCCAAGAGGTGATAAAGAAAGAGAGCCGATTTCCATACATGCGCTTCTTCCAATGATGATTTTCCCCAGACTAATTCCTCTTCAGCTATGCCGACAATTCCTTAGAAAGTAGTTAGAGAAAGTTTTTTTGTATGTGTCATTACAAATGTGATAAAGAAAGAGAGCCGATTTCCATACATGTGCTTCTTCCAATGATGATTTTCCCCAGACTAATTCCTCTTCAGCTATGCCGACAATTCCTTAGAAAGTAGTTAGAGAAAGTTTTTTTGTATGTGTCATTACAAATGTCACTGAAGTATGGCAGAAGGTGGTATACCTTTTAGGTCGATTTCTGCCGCTCTTTCGGTCCTCGCCGTGAAGAGTCTGTTCGGGAGAGGAACGCGGGCTCATTTCCCGAACAGCGGCTGGTAATTGAGCCCAGTATACCTTAAATGATCAATTCACTACTGTCACATAGACCATAATGCACCTTGGTTACCTTCCAAAATTTTGCATAACCATTGTTTCCAATTTCTCCTGGGTATTACAGTCGTCCCAAGAGAAATCGAAGACACTGGTTATGCAAAATTTTGGGGGGTAAACAAGGTGCATTATGGTCTATGTGAAAATGGTGAATAGTATAGCTCAGCTAAAAAATCTCAAATTTTGCCCTTTATTCGACTGTACCCGACGCTTTGTACAACGTGTAGCCAGCCGTTACTGTATCACCTATGTATCTCGCTTGATATTTCTTTCAGGGAGGCAAAAGCGTTAAAAATGTGTACGCGTCTCTTGCCAATGGTACTCTAGTGGTGTTTTCTAAGAAAAGCAGCAGCGAACGAAGATGTTCTCACAATGACGTGACGCTTGGATTGAAGGAAGATGACGAGATTGTCGCAAAAGAGAGTGACAAGTGGTCCAATATTCAGGTTTATGACTTATTTGTTTTTATTCAATTTATGAATTAAAGAGAGTGTAATTGGAGAAACAGGTTTTTTGTTTGTTGTTTGTTTGTTTGTTTTTGTTGTTGTTGTTTGTTTGTTGTTGTTTTTGGTTAAAACTGCGCTAAAATATACCTTTCAGATTATGAGGTTATGCATGTAAGGGCTTTTTAATGATAGTAGGCCCTCAAACAGTAGGCGAGACTTTAGAGGACTGTCAAGGTGATGGGCTACTGAGGTCGAAAAATAACATGCTGGTTACAAGCGATTTTGCCGTTTTAGTTCCTTGAGCTGTCCAAGATAAACACCAACAAAGACCAACAAAACACTATGTGATATTGTCTGTGGTTTTTCGTGTGATGTCGCACCTGCTGTCCCCAGCTTAGGTCGAGTTTTTGCAAGTTGAAGTTCCAGGCGTCCGCGATGTTCCATGTGATGCTGCACTTGCCCACGTTTTAGACTGTGATCACACCATACCGGATAGGGCTACTGTTCACACACAAGAACGGTGATTTTGGCGCGAACTCTGTAACGGAGCGAAACTGGCCCGCACCGATCTCTAGAGTAGAGAGCCGCTTATCGTAAAGGTGTTCACACCATACCGGATAGCTTTTGCGCCGGCGCGACAACTATACCGGATAGGGCTTCTGTTCACACATAAGAACGGTGATTTTGGCGCGAACTCTGTAACGGAGCGCCTCGCCGATCTCGGAAATCAAGCTTCACATATATCTGAGCAGGGCTCGAAACTGCGACTAACACGGTCGCCAATGCGACTAACGTTTTCTCCTTTTCTCCTGTTCGCCACTTTGGCGACCAGATTTTTCTATGATTTAGATTTAGATTAATAGAGTTGAGTTAAAACAAACATTTCATCTTATCTTGCTTTGCTTTCGTCATAAAAAATTTGCCAAATCGCATAAACAAAGCCAGTTTACCTCCAAATTTATACCGACTTCTGTCCGCGATATTTTCAAGCAATCAAATGTGATGGATTGCGCCATACTATGAGCTGTGTCATTTGGCGACTACACATTTGCATCTGGCGACCATATTTCTCCAGTTGGTCGAGGATTTTTTTAATTTCGAGCCCTGAATTCTTATAAGGTATGTTCCTCACTTTGGTGTAGTGTGAACAGGTATTCGGACAGTAGCGGAAGTGAATAAATAGGAGCGAGGCTGGAAACCACTGAGACGGAAGTAAATTTTTAGGAATGAGGATTGGAATTCTCGTCACCAAACCCTCTCAGCCAACCGCTTTGGCTTGACTTTCGATGTGTCTGAACGACTTATTCTAGTTCCGTGCCGTTGCTGCTCATACTATGACGGATAGCTTTCCGTGTCGGAACGAAAACGGTATAGCGTAAATATAGCCTTAATTTTGCAAACTTCAATCGGCGACAAAATTGTTGAGACATTGTACTCAAATAGGGTCTAACTGTCCATGGACGTAAAGAAGGTGAAAAATGTGAAATCTGGTAAAAAGAAATTGTATACGAATTTGATCGCTAAGCAAAAAGAGACAGGTAATCTTGAATATCTTTTAAATAGTTTTTACAATAACTTGTTTTAGATAGTTAATAGTTTTTAAATAGTTCAAATTTCTACATAAGACTCTAGATAGTTTTCTAAACACTATTTTTGCTTGTTTTTAAATTGCGTCCATTGATGTTAAGAAACGGTCCAGATAAGAACGATAGCACTGAACGGCAACGAACATGTTGGAATGCAAAAAAGGTGCTAACTTTTCTATTGTCTGTACTTACTTCTGACTGGCTTAAACAGCAAAAGTTAACAAGACTTCATAAAGCAGTACATATATTCATCCTTACTTTCCAACCATCTTCCATATAACAAAATCTGGTCTCAGTTTGAATAACAAAGAAATCCTATGTGGGGAACATTGAAAATTGTAAACTTTTCTTGGCTGTTGTTTTCAACTCTTTTGATTGGTCAAGATCTTTTAACACAAAAAAACACCCTTTCAAAGTGGAGTGTAAATGCATTTTATTGCGTAAACGGCCTTCATATAGGTTAATGCATTCTCTGTGTAAAAATGAGAACATTCCTATGTGGGGAAAGCACCGTTGCCGCATAACAAAAGAAATTGCTATCCACCTTACCCAGATCATTACTTAATTTTTATCTTTTTATAGTGATAGTGTAAAATTATTTTAATACTAATTTTGTTTTTATGTTTTATAGAGGGGCACAAATTTATCAGTTTTTTTCGTAACTATCACGTGTCTACCCTCTTTAAATAAAGGCGTTACCTTACTTTACCTTACCTACGGTAACTCAGGAGAACAATAGAATCCGCGCCCCTCCCCTGTCCCCTCCATTCAAAGTTGGGGTGTTTGTTGTTTTCTAAAGGTAGCTCGAACATCGGCACAACATTGCATGGAGAGGATGGGGGAGGAAAAGCTATATTTCCTCCTTTTGAAGTTAATAAAACGTAAAAAAGCCCACTTTTGGGCAAAGTGTCTCAACTCATTTTGTCGCCGATTCTTGATTTGCGTCATCGTGCTCTCGTGGTCGTGTCATATAATGTTGGGTCTGTAGGTCAAAACTTTGCAACCGTGATTTCCCCATGTTTACATTTGACGTCGCACGAAGTTGCGTCGATGTGTTGTTGCACCTTGTGTCCAGGCGAATTAAGTCTGAAAACTTAAATTGAGCGTGTTTTTCAGATTGGACAAGACTTGAGAAGATTTCTTTCACTCAGCTCGAGTTTACATATGATACAAATTGAATTAGCGAAGACAAATAAATACGTTTATATTTCGCACACTTATCTGTCTCTTTCGTCAAATTATAGGTCGTGAACCTTGGTCAAAATGGTATGCCAGCCAAAAGCATGGTCCTTGTCCGCGAAAACAAAGAGTTATGGGTGGGATGTGGCAATAAGATTGTCATTGTGGACACGAAAACTCTGCGTATCTTGGACGAGATAGCTGTGTACCAGACGCAGAGAACCCATGTTCGAATCATGGTCACTGATGGCGCGCGTGTTTGGAACGCCGATAGAAAGTCGACGAAAATTTTGCAGTGGGAAGTGAGCACTCGCCAGCTCACTCACATCTTTGACTGCGATGTTGATAGTGCGGTTGGAAAAGTGTTGTGTAGCGAGGCAATGGAGCCGCGTCGCAAGGAGAGACAAGAAAGTTTGAACCGCGTACGTGATAGACCAATAAGTGATCCCCTGGAAAGTTTTGACCAGCCGTCTTACACGGAAGCTATGTTTAAAGAGGCGATGAACCGCGAAGCGAACGAAGATGTCAAAACAGAATCCTTGCGCAAATATTATTCCTTTCCGCGGAATACTCCCAGCCCTGGTTTCGGAATTTCCGAGGACGAGGATTCGGACATCTCAGCAAAATCTGTTTCTCCTCCTGTTTCTATTCCCGGTTCACAGGCACGGTTTCTTAGGGGAAAAGCCTCCCAGGAAACCTTGCCCAGTCGTGGTCGCTCCCTTTCAGCGAAAACCGAATCCAGTGCTTCCCTTGATAGCGGCATTTCGTCTCTACGTATCACCTCCATAACGAGAAGTGACACTGAACGAACAGTGAAGAATACTTCGAGCTCGAATTTGCAAGATGATTTGCAAGATGAAAAGGCCCCTTTAAGGGAAACTTGTGAGGAGGTTCATAGCAAAGTGGAACAAATGAAACCTTTTGATACCGAACAGGAGCTAGATTCAAATGGAGGCTTATCAACCGAGAGTCACAAAGGGTCTACAATTGATCAACAGCAAGACTCTAGTGAGACAGAAAATATTGGGAGCTGCTCCTCAAAGAGTGAGCCTGACACTCAACAAGTTGGGACCGAGTCTGTGATCACAAGCGACGAAAAAGTCGAAGAACTCGATGGTGATCAAAATGAAGCTCAATTCGAACTAGTAGACAAGGAAGAAACGCGACAAGCCTTTGTGGAGGGCACCAAGAAAGTTCCTCGCTCTGACGAAGGTAGTTCTCAACACTGTCCCTCAATGGACACTTTGCAGATGCGTTTCAACTCTTCCTCTCGTGCGCCTTCGCTGATGAGTTCACAGAGAAGAAGGTCGCAACGTCGGCCAAAACCTCAAGAGAACAATAATAATAACAATGTGCCACCTACCTCTACGAAACCCTGGGCGCGTAGACCACGTTTGCGCATACTAGCCGGTTCAATAAACCGCGTGACAGCGCTTCTGTTGGTAAATGGCACGTTGTGGATTGGGCGTGGTGTCGGTGACATACTCACAGTAAACGTAAATTCAGCCGATAACGGACTTCCTCCTGGTCACGTGTTTGCGCAACTTGAGAGCGACAATCTCCTGGGTTACCAGAACGGGCAAGTGGATGAGATTGTCACCAGTGGCACGAGTAAAATCGTCTGCCTTCGTCGGCTGGAGCTCGATCGAGGGAGCACGACGAACGAAGATCAATTCACAGAGCGTTACCAGTTGACCGTATGGGAGGCCTGGGGCGAAACCGAGTTTAGGAGGTTTAAAGATCGCCTGGACGACTTTAACGCTTTAGTTGAATAATTCATTTACAATGGCCTTAACCTCAACTTTTTATGGTCTATTTTAGTCATTTCGCGTCAGCAACTCCATAATTATTATTATCGTTTTTTGAAAAAAAGCATTTTTGTTGTAGTCCGAAAAAGGCAACACTAGGCCGGTTATTTAAACGAATTCCAACTTAGACCAGCCTTGCATAGATTTAAAAAACAGAAGGAAGAAAAAGAAATAATAACTGGACCTTTAGAACTATTTGTAAGCGGTTGTTTACAGTTGTTAAATAACTTTGAAAAGTGTTTAAGGCCGGTTAGTTAGACACCAGTTTAATTCTGCTTTAAGTAACTGGCCTGTGATTTTTATTCGTAAGTTTCTTTTGAGTGGTGTTCTTTCATTTTTCCTTATTTTCTGTCACCGCGTTCCAGTCCAGATCTGAGTCTGTTTCTCTGTCACGCAACACCTGTAGTGAGTTACCCTCTCTCCAAAAGTTGCGTGACAGGGGGCTGGAACTGGAATAAACTTGTTCTTGATTATGCTTAACACATCCAAAGTTCCTCTTTTAGTAGAAAAGTGTCTTTAAATGTGGTATACTAAGGATATATAGCTTACGTTACGATAAGATAGATTAGTTTGCTGTTTTTTAAAACACATTATACTTAGTGGTTGTACCACTCTAAAAGAAAGCTGCAGTGATTGAAGCTGTACTCAACAACCGAACGAGAGTTTCTTATCGAGTTTTTAAACAGCTTAACATTTAGGCTTAAAGCACGGCTGTGTCTTATCGAATTATAGGATACTAAACACTCTTTGTCTTGATATTTATAGAGTGGGCCCTTTTTAGTGACTGGAGGTTGCATTAATAAATTTTAGAAATTTATAGTCCCATCTTTATAACAAAGCAAAAACAACCCTGGGCTGTACTGGGGGAAGTGTTCAAGTTTAGGCACCTCACTTGAAAAAAGTTTCAGCTTGCAAAGAAAGTAGTGTCCGATAGCCCGGGGCTAGCGGATTTTGCTATTGGGTTAGTGAATTCTGTTCTTAACTTGCCCGACGGGCAAGTGGAGTTTTTTGAGGAATTCAAATTACATAAGAACTGTGTAATCAATCCTGCTTATCAAAAACGTTTTTGGGGCTAGTTGAAAAGAATTTTGGGCTAGTACATGCGAGATACAGCCTACCCGAATGGCAAGCTGTAAAACTGACTTTCTTTGCACCCTGAGTTTGCTCAATTTTTTCAAGTTGCTATCTATTTGCATCCTGGCCACAGAAGGTCAAATCATGCATTTATAGTTGAGGTATTACTTATAGTACCAGAGTAATTTTAAAGAAAACTGAAGCATTATGTCAGAGTGTTCTGTTATTCCAATGTGTTTTTAGGGTGTTCCTTTATATAGCGGAACTATGATAATGATTAATTAAATTAGCGACCTAGAGGCATCCTAATAGCTGTCCTAGCTACCAAGAAAATGATCAAGTACGCGAATAGTTTATCAATGGGAAACATTTCTCCCCAGTGATAAATTATTTATTTTTAGTCAAAATAAGAAAGTAATATTTATGATAGGTTCTTTAGGAGATTTATTTTTTAAGAGGAAATATAGTGTAAAGTAATTGCATACACCATTTCAATTGCGAATTAAAAGAATAATTTTAAATACATCTATTCTTTCTTCTCGTTGACCATTGTAATCTCGATTAATGTAAAGGCAATTTGACTGAAGATGAAAAGAAGAATGGTTAACACCTAATGACCCAATTAAAATCTTTGAAATTTCTTGTCTTAAATTTTAAAAGTCTTTAAAAATGTGGTACATACACTAGTGTTTCTAAGCGGTGCGCTGCAATCAAAGTGATTGTAGTTTATAGAAACAATTCAACCCATTCGCCCCTGGATATTTTCTGAAAAAACTATTCGAGGCACTATCTAGCTAAAGGGATTCACATCTACCAAAACAGGCGGGCAGTACGTTAAAAAAATGTCAAAGTACACTTTTCACAGTGTGGGCAAGTGCGAAAGCGAAATTTCGAGACAGACAATAAAAGTGATGCTGCCTCCTTCACTTGCACCTTTCGTTTAAGGCCGATACACACGAGGGGTTTTGCTCCCGGAGCATGTTCCAGGCTCATTTTGCATGTGTCAGTACACACGAGGGAGCGTTTTCAAGTTCGCTCAATTTGCGCCGGGAGCTTGCTCCCAAATATTTAACCGGTTAAATATCGTGGAGCATTTTGCGGGGTGGAAATTCTGCTCCCGAGGATGAAGTATACCCATGAAATCGTTGGTACACACGGAGGAGCTTTGCTCCCGAAGCGTGCCGCTGGAGCATGCTCCGGGAACAAAACCCCTCGTGTGTATCGGCCTTTACTGTCTACCACTATAGGATTTACAATCGAATTTTTAACTAATATTGAATTTTTTTTTTTTTTTTGACATTTTACTCTGGCTTGTTTGTCTGGATCCCGCTCATGTCAGTGTTAGTTTAAAAGACCTCGCTCTGCACAAAGTTAAGTGTCAAAGTGGACCGTGACCGTCACAAAATCCGTCACAAGCGGTTTAAGCCATGTCCCTCGTTTCCAGGGTGCTCTCTCTTGGGAACGAGGTTGTCCAGACGGGCGTTTCTCGACTGAGGTTCTCGATTGAGCTCTCAATGTGTTACTAAAGATGGCGAGCTCCAGATACACGAACTGTACGGCAACATCGCCTCCTGCTTCATCATTGCAATTTAAAATCGAACTCATCGCTTCCAGTCGCTCCTTGGACAAGCCTATAGAAGCTTATAGAGGATGATTCCACGAGTGCACGTTAGATATGCGATGGTAGTAGCGAAAAAGGCGCGTAGCGCCAAGTTGGCTATAATCATCTCATATCCAACAAGCGCGAGTGCAATAATTGTTTAATTTATTTAAAACGCCTACGAAATATCGAAAATACTTCCAGACTTTATTTTTTAAAATGACCGATTTTCAGCTTCTTTTTAATTTTGAGCAAATTCGTTGCATTATCCAATGATTCAGATTTTAATAAAAGCGAATATTTGCTTTGCTGACGACGTCGTTGTTTATGACAATTTTTGCTCATTCTAGAAATTCGTCGAAGGCGGAGCCGTATGTGCAAATTAGGTTCAAATTTTGAAAAAGCTGGCTTTCTTTATTCTGGTGCATGGCAGGTATCGAAAGGGTAAGGGGTTGGGGGGGGGGCGGGGAAAGTTAGAGGGAATTAGTGGCGGATCCAGACATTCAGATACTGAGGGGGTGGAGGGGCGGTCATCCAGACCCTGAGATAAGGGGGGGGGCGACTTTGGTCTGAAAATAAGCCGGGAGCGGGCCCCTCCCCTGGATCCGCCACTGGGTACTGGGAAGAGACGAGAAATACCACGTACAATTTTGGAAAAACTTAATTTGATATTTTTGACCCTACGTAATCTCTTGTAGTTATTTTCTTTAACAAATTGGCCGATCAATGTGTTATTCCTCTTTGAAGACAATAAAATGCTCCACAGCCAAAATAGCAAAAACATTGTATATTGGCCTTGACCTAAACGTGGCAGATCTCTCGTAATCCCAAGCACAAAAAGAACTCAATTACGTTCGTTTCAAAATTAACCTCAGGCAAATTAAAGACATTACGGTAACTACGTCTGTTCTGTTGGACTTTGAACTAATACACCGTCGAACTTGTTCAGGCACAAAACTCGAAAACAACACTCCTCTGGATCAGTGGTCAGTGATATGGCAAACGAAACCTATAAGTAGAGAGATTAAGAGACAAACGACAAACAGAGACAAACGACAAACGTCAGATTCAAGCTGAGAATTTCTCAGAATAGAAAATATGCAGATAAAAACTGTACAGGACAATTCTTACGGATAAAACTGGCGTGAAACTACTTACTTTTTGAGTATAAGTGATAAATAGTATACGTCAATTGAGGGGAAACTTGGTCTCGTGGTTCCAATTCACGTTTGCCTCACTTGCTCACACTGCATCTTCAACAATTCATCTTTTTCTCTTCGTGCACTCGCTTGCAAGGTCTTAATTTCCGTCTCATCCGGTGGCTCGTGGGCTTGCTTGACAATTTGCCGCACAAGAGGGCCTGTGATCTTAACAGACGCCTCATACTCTTGTGATGCGGTTCTGGCTGGATTGACTAGCCCAAGCCCGCCTAAGCGAACTGGGAGTTCTAACAGATCCCGTTCTTCCTGTGTGGTAACATGTTCGGTGATTATTATTATTATTATTATTATTATTATTATTATTAGTTTTGTAAATTTTCCTTGAAATACCATCCCAGTTGAAAAAGACTGTTAACCCTATGCACAACGGCCTCCTTGGGGACAGAAGAAGGTGGCCGTTTTAGAGAGGTTTAAACAAGAGTCAATGTATCCAGACTGTCCGCCAAAAGCTAACTATTGTAGGGCGTTGGCCCTTGTGGAGAGGTGACCGTTAGTAGAGATTCGACTGTAGTTGCAGCTTTTTATAATTTTTTCTTGAAATACCATCCCAGACAGTACGTAGAACAATAGAATATACCTTTCAGTTAAGGTCCCGAGAACAGATGCCTACCACTACTTATCGGATACAAGGTAGAGAGGATAGAAGGCGTTAAGCTTTTTAGCTAGTAACAAGTTAAGGAATTTCCGGCGTTTGAGTAGATACGAATTGGCCGGAAATGAAATATTTCTGCGGCACAGGAGCAGTGGGGACTGGGGCAGTTGAAGTGCAGTATGGGTAGAAGAGAGTGCTATGAAAGGGATGTTCATCACGTGGGAAAGCATTCTAGGCCGACACCTCGTCTAACACAAGTTATTTTTTATTTATTATTTGATTTATTAAGTCACAGATGGAGTTGCGCGAGGATTTTAACTTGTTTTAGTTATTTTTCGGTTGTTTTTGAATAATTATTCAAATTTTCCGTGCTTTCTTGGAATACATGCTTTGTAATAGAGGGCAGTAACCTTCCAGTCGTGTAGCCTTCGTAGGGTGGGCTTTTCAGAGCATGAGCCATGGATCCTACCCAGATTTCCTGCCGAGTTTTTCCCCTATTAGGGTTTTTTTCCGGCAGGTTTTTCTGGCCTCCGTTCTGACAGTATTCTTTGAGAGCTGTCGCTCAGCTCTGTTCCGAGTTTATCTACCATATATTTGAATGTGATAGAAGTTGTAGTATAGCGTATTGTTATTTCTGCGGTGCTCGGCCAAAACAGCCAAAATAAACCTAATGCTTTTTCCTATTCATGTTGTACTGCGTCCAAAATGAGCCCTAAATCTTTAACAGAGAACACAGGCTTTCAGTAAAAGGCGTTACTGTTACATAACGAAAGAGCTTAGCCGGACTGAGAAACTATATTCGCTTATACGAGGTTTGCGGTTACATTGAAAAACGTTTTAAAATATGTTCCAAATATATAGTTCGTTGTACTGTTCTGATAATTAGAGCGAGCCGTTATATTATTCATATGGAGGTAGCGGGTGAGGAATTAATATGCTTTTCTCATGCGTCAACCTGACCGACCAGTCATAATTTTGACTGCATGGTTTTATTAACGAGTTTATCGGAATCGTAAAAATTACACCCAAACAACCCAGTGGGGACTCTGAATGCCGGTAATCGTTAGTGGTCAATCGTGTGTTTTCACATGACGTCAGGACGGCCATGTTGGTGCACCAAACCAGTTCTCTGGGAGTTTAACTCTCTTCTTATGCAATTACTTTCTTTTGTTCCAATAAATTTGCGTAGATGCTAACCACGTGATTGAAAATACTCTATAGGGAGCTTAAGAAACGACGACGGTGACGGCTACGTACTAACACGTCACTTAAAAACTGAATTTGCGCTGCCTCAAACTTTATCGCGCTTATTCCATCTCGTTTAATTCGTCAAATGTTGGCAAGTTTCTTTGGAGTTGAATTCTAAAAGACTGTATCAAAGTTCAGGAAAAGAAAAGAAAATCGTTGTTTTGTGTTCTCGTCCTCGACAAAACGTGACATTAGGCATTTTCACGTTGTAGTCGTGCTACGACGGCAAAGAAGTGTACAAAAATTGTTATTTTGCTAATCTAAACCTATTTCTTTTTCCCCGTTCTCGTTGCCGTCGCCGTCGTCGTTCCCTAAGCTCCAGAATTAAAAAGCGCAACCTCGTTCCCATGGTTCCCTCCTAATCGAAAAAGAGAACCCTGGGAACTAGGTTGGGAGAAGGGGTGGTCCCCCTTAAACAAAAAACAAAAGTGTTGAATATGGTTAGCCACCAGGGAGATAACGGAACTTTTATTCAGACTCTAAAAATAAAAGTGGTCGAGTGCTAATAAATGACAGGGCGAAGTGGTGGGGGAGGGGGGCGGTTTACTAAAGGTAGGCCATAACTTATGTTACATATTGCTTAACGGGATTTAAACAACCACGAAAAAACTCTTTGTGGTTTCTATTTTTAAAAAAAGCGGTCGGCAACAATCACGCGAACATGTGGGTGCTTAGAAAGCAGTATTCTATTGCGAATGCCAATATCATATTTGGCGGCAAACTCTGTGTTTTAGTTCCAGACAGTGCTGACTACATGGCCTTGTATGCCGTGTATACAGCTCAATTTATAAACGAGGTAATTAAAGTATTGACTTGTCTTTGTTTTATAAAATGAAGCATTACCCTTCGGCGTACGAGGACATGTGGAGCATTTATCTAACTTTTATCTGTCTCCAGCAATATATCTTCCGGATATTAGGCACGTACCATCCTGAGCTTTCGAAAAAACAAGTTTCTTTAAGGGGTAAAACTAAACGCTCTTCAATCTGGTGAAAGTATCAATAACTTTACTTTTTGGGTCACAGAAACCTCGCCAATAACGTATTAGCGAAGACGTAAAACGCCACTTTTCTGACTTTTCCTTATTGACTGGAGATGACAAGTAACGTTGTTAAAGTACAAACAATAGGTCACTTAACAAATTCATAGATAATGCTAATATTTCGGAGAGAGGAACACTTTCTTCTGATACTGTAGGCTACCGATTCGAATCTTTTCTGAGGTATACAATTCACTGAAAAGATAAAAGAGAGATAGATGACATGGACTGTCAAATTGGATGATTTGCTTTTCGGCAAAAAATTGAACTCTTCTTTCGTAGATTTTCGGTTTGACACATGTATGCCCTTTTATGGAATGAAAAAGCGCATGCCAAATTCTTCCTGTTTTTAAAGTGTACTTCAAGAAAGGCTTGTACTTGGAGCCGGAGTAACGTTCTTCGAAATCATTACATGTTAGTTTACCATTAACAAAACGTTTCCCGAAATTTTGGAACGTGAAAGAAACACGTCTTCTCGAATCGTTTCGGAGCGTTGGGATGTTCCAAGTGGATATTCATGGTTTCATGGGTTTTAATTGCTTCAAACTCACCTTTGACATCGGTTTCGTGCTTTCACTGCCGACTTTCGGTGGTATTTGTAGCGCAATTCCCAACCCTTGTGGTTATCTTTAACCCCCGCTGATTTTCCCAAACTGTGAACCGACTGGTTTGCCCATCTAACAAACAAACCCTGTGTGTTTTTTTTTTAAATATGAATTTAGGAACAGTCAAATAAACAGTCGCCGCGGGCGTTTGTTATTGTCTTCCCAGTTTATTCCTTTATTTAAGTTTTTGTTCTGTATTTGTTCCAAGTTGTTTTTGTTTTAAGAACGTCATTTAGTAATGTGACGTTAAAACTCAAGTGCGCACAGTAGAGATGGTGTTCAATATTGTTTAAGTAGTTCAAGGATCTCGGCTCAGAATGTAAGGCTTTAAATATATGAAGCCAAGTGAGTACTTTTTATTTTCCCAATATTAGCAGAGGTTCGTCAGCATTTTTCGTCCAAAAGTTTGTCATTTTCGTACACGGAGAATGTCAGAAGCCTTCTGATAATTAAAATATTATGAAATGGCTAAAAATGACTAATAATGCTTACAAAGAGACTGTACAATATCCTTCCGGCTTCCATTTCTTAGTGGTTATTTCAAGCCACGTATTCATCCTTTTCTAAGCGTTCCAAATAGCTTTCATTGTTCAATGAACAGTTAATTCATCGATCAATACCCCGCGCTGATTTCTCATCCATCCTTGACTCAGGGTGAACCGCAAATTCGGCGGTCATGTGATTTCAGATGTAAACCACTTCCTTCGTCCATATCGGTGTTACCAAAGTTGCCAATATCCTTGTAATCCCTTCGCATGAATCGTGACTATTGTGCCTATTAAAAGCACACTATTGTATTCGATAAAGATTGTTTAAGAATTTGGCCCAGAATTGAATTGTATGATATTGGCAAAGTCAAAAATTGTTTTGTTGTATAATTGTTCATTACATAAACGTTGCATAATTTTAGTGCAGTTAAATTTAAAAAAACGTGTAGTTTAGGAACATATTTCAGCAACGGAGTATATATACTGTAAGAGTTCTTATGTTTCATTAATATGAGCACTGGCCTGACTTTTCTGACTTGACTTTGCCAAGGACCAACTCCGGAAGAATTGGCCTGCATCGAAACAGCTATCAAAACTGTGTTTTGTTGTGGCTTTTCCCTATTACCGAAGAACTAAAGAGTCCATCTACCAGATTCTTGACGAAAATAAACTGAACAAAAAGTCTTTGGATTGTTCATGAGGAATGCTGAGCGGTAAGTGTTTGAGAATTTTACTGTCCGGCTTTGCAGGGATCGTTTTGATCATTCTTTACGTCATGCATTCCTTTTGCAGCCTAAATTAAAGGCGCAATTATAAAAGCAGTGCATGGTGAAAACATTCATGAAAGCAATGATTATCATACCGACGCTAGGTGAAACCAATTGTGAATCGTAAAAGAGAAGCATTTATGAAGTCAAAATAGCCGCAATTTCTTCATCCATGAAGACTATCTGTTCAGAAGCGATAATTCTAAAATACTGTTAACTCATGGGATTCAACTTAAAGGCTAAAAAAAGATGAAACCTTGCGAAGTATATAAAGCTATTGCGGTACTAAAAGTTTTAATCGTCTCGAATTTTAAACGGAACAGCTAAGTGATTTCATCTTGGTACAAGAAGCAATGTTTCATAGCATGGTTAAAGGATGTATTCTCTTAAAGTCTTTCTGTTACTAGGATCATGTGGTCATACTTTCTCCCCTGTATAAGTTATACACCTAGGTTTTACTTTATTGAGGGAAATGTTTTTAAACTAGGTACATGTTTTCACTTTGATTCAAGTCAGTTTAAAACGTATCTTAAGGCTCTCAACAGTTTTGTGATATTACTAGCGAGAATTTACGCTTAAGCTGAGTTCTCTTTTGATCAGGGATTTAAGGAAAGTCATCTATTAAGTAACTCTAAGTAACTCCGTGACTCTAAAAACGAAATGACAACGATGGAAAAACTCCTGAAATAAATTAAAACGCTCTGGTAAGCAGAAAATTAAAAATAATCGACTAGCGGAACCCAGAGTATAACAAATTCCGTTGTCAATTCATTATGTGTTACGAATGTCAAAAACAGTTGAAAGAAATTTTTCTGATTAGTAAACGTTGAAATGCCGTTGCAAAAACATGTTTACTCTTTTCATCTATTTTGTTTTTTGTTATTTAAGTTTACAAAAACTACCAAAAATTGTTTGTTTAGAAAAGAGAGGTTATAAATAGCACTTTCAAACAGCCCTATATAACGCTGGAGCACCCAGTATTGTACCGGAAATCGGTATGTCTATTCCATTCTCTAGATGTTTCCTGTAAGTTTTAATTCCGCACGACTAAATATGCTCCGACAAACTTTGAATTCGTCATTATTTGAAGGTAAAATATATCTTAGTAATCCAAGCGATGGTTTTTATGAAAAAAGAATTCCATTGGCTTGAAATGATCAATACATGACAAAAGGGCAAAAAACGGAAGAAAAAATAGACAGGAAGCTATGGGCGCTATGTTTTATTCACACTGATGTGAGTGGTAAATTTTTTCTGACCAGCAAAATTCCCGCATTACACGATCTTCGCAACTTGTTCTCATTTATGAAAAAAAAGTGGAGCCAGAAAGGCTTTTATGCCGTAAATTGCTTTTTTGGTCTTTTTCTTTCATTAAAACTGGATAATAGCACACATTGCGAGATTTACCCACAGTAGGAAATTTTCTAGATGAAATAGCTTGCCCTTGTACCAGACTAATTAATGCCAGGGTGTGACAAGCGAGAAAAAGAGAATTCTTCAAGGGGCATTTTTTATTAGCAAACACGAGCAAATCAACATGCCCTCTTTTGACGCTAAATGAAGGTCTGAGAACAACAATAAGAATGATAGAAACTTTTGAGAAAGTAGACAGCTTTTTGAAAATTTTAAAATTTAACATTGTCATTTCGAGTTCGGCTTTGAAAGTAGATTCCTCTCGCAGATTTCCACTGAAAGGGTCGAGGAACTGAGTTGAAACTTCTTGGAATTTGTTTGGATATTAATGTGTCGTTTTACCCTTGATTCAGTTACCAAAACCAAACCAGAACGTCCCAGATTAATTGATACAATCGACTCTGTAAACTGGACATCTGAAGCGAGTTGGTTCCTACCTTTCTCTAAGTCATTTATTTGACTCCTTGTGAGAAGGACATCACTCTTAGACGGACTTTTAGTGCCCGCGGTCACAAAGATGTCCGTCTTAGAAAGAGATGACTGTAAACTGCTATGTTCAAAAGAAAAAGGATTTTTTCAATAAATTTCTTGAATAACCATGAATTAACGTCAAAATTCATTTGTGACTATCTGTACTTGGCAATTCAAGAAAAATTACCTCACGCGCGCTTTGGACTTTTCGGACGATGATATACACTAGTTAACCAATGCTTTCGATTGGTATGCTATTTAATGTCCCACGAGTGACGATTTAAATATATTTATTTTACTTAGAATTCTCTTTAAAATAATCTAAATTTCACAGACTGAAGTGGGTGGCCGCGGTCCTCGGCCAGCCTCTAAATCCACCCATGTAAAATGAATCGACATTACAGGTAAAATTGAATAGAGTCACTTTTAATACTTTTATTATGAAATCCGTAAACAGCTATGTCTAAATAACTGTTGTTTACAAAGTTGCTTTTGGTAATTTTTGTACAATGAAAGCTTTCAGCTGTCTTTATCTGCTCAGATATGGGCGGAAAATGAGAGGGCCGCAAGTATCACCGGGAATTTTTGGTGAAATACTACCTGTCGCACACCGCACAATATGCGACGGATTTATAGCTTTCTGATTGGCTGTATACTGGCGTGGGATATATGTTAATATTACTTGCCTTTACATTTTCAGACCCGCAACAAGCTACCACACTGCCAACAAGCCCAGACCATGAAAATACGACATCTCGCTCAACCACAATGAACATTAACCTGGCATCTATAATAGCGGCCATGGCAATCAAAGTCCTTTTGAGCATATTTGGAACACTTGGAAATCTTCTTGTACTTCTGGTTATTTTGACCAACTTTCGCCTAGCCTCGGCATCTAATCTACTCCTCGCAAACTTGGCCTCTGTTGATTTATTGTGCTTGGCTTTTGTAACGCCTGGTGGAATCTACAGAACGTTCTGTAGGGAATTAGTTTTGTGTCATGCGCCGGATGCTTTTGTACTAGTGCATGGCGGGATAGTGCAGTTTGTCGTAGCAGCCTCTGCCTCCAGTTTATTTGCGATCGCGGTTGACAGATTCATCGCTATTTCTTTGCCATTTAAATACACAACGTTAATGACAAGAACTCGAGCTTTTTATTGCATCCTCTTATCCTGGTTAATAAGTGCGTCTGTAGCTTTTATATTCGTATGTTTACAATTTTTCTACGTTCAATCTATTTATTGCATCCTGTTGATCTTGGTTACGGTTTCAATTTATCTTCACATCTTTGTGTTTGCCTTGAAAAAGGAAAGACAGATAGCCGCGCTACAAGTGTCAAACATAAACCGAGGAACAAATTTCTTGCACGAGCGAAAGTCGACAAAAACAATGGCGATTATTTTGGGCGTCTTCATAGCAGCTTGGGTACCTGCCGTCGCTTTTTATGCGACTGTGCCACCGCATGATCAGCAGTTTCTCAACATTCAGAACTGGATAAATGTTATATACTTTCTAAATGCGGCTCTGAACCCTTTTATTTATGGCGTTCGTAGCTCGCACTTTCGTAAGAGAGTTAGACTACTTATTAAGACTACTATGACCCGCTTCAGATTATAAAAAGAAGAGTAAAAACAAGGAAATTATTATAATGTTCATTTGCTTGTCTTTTTTTTTCCGGGGTCCGGGGTGGGGGGAGAGAATTTCTACAACCTTTGGTTAAAAGAAAAAACAAGGTTTTTTTAAATTTCCCATGTCTGGAGCACGTAAATGATAGAGAAAAAACCCGGTTTGCATGACGATCACTATATTCTGTTCGTCCAACGTAGTGATGATTGATGTTTTCCTTTCCAGTTTTACTCTAGTTTTAGACTGCGAGTAGTCTCTCTTTTTCTTCAGATTTAGTAAGCTAGGGGAGTGCACGCGCGTGGGCGTTGAGCGACGAAGCCGCGAGACGCGAGAAAAGAGGGCGGCAGCTCGACGCGCCTTCAGTCACGCGCGTGGTAATTTACGTGTCTCGGGCGTTTTGCTCGACGGACCAAGAAAAAAGAGAGACTGCTCGTAGTCTACTCTAGTTTTGTGAGTGAAATATCAAAGATCAATCAAACATTTTCATCAAACAATAGCCCACTTTCGATATATTAGAATTCTAACAAGACTCAGAGGCTTTCTGGTCATTTTTATAAATTTGGTTTGTTTAATTTTCTTTTTGTTCAAGTCTGGTCAGGGGTCTAGAAAAATTTGTAATTTTGACCCTAAAGCCTTCTCGAGTTCATGTTAGAATTTTAATATATCGAGTGAGGGCCATTAAGGAATCATTGATCTATATTAGGTCAATCAGTTCATGGCTTTAATGAAATTCGCGGGAAACCATACATACCGTATTTCATAGGTGCAGCCTGCACACCTCATGTCACTAGCCGGAAAGTGATTGTTAGTGACATGAGCGTTGTCCAATACCTGGCATTGTATTGTATTGCCTTCACATTACAAAAGCTCACTTGGGAAAAGAGTGATAACCTGGGACCCAAACTAGGCGCGCGCGCATTTATGGGATTATTTGCGGGGACGCGAATGTAAACAAATATGGCGGAAAGCGAAGTGGATTTTCAGCGGGATTAAAACAGCTCAAAATAGCAAAACGGAAGGTGAAATTGAAAGGAAAAAAAACATGAAAATGTGAAACTGAAGGAAGAAGATATGCCTGGGGCAATTTTATCTCGAAATGGACCTTGAAACAGCCTCAGAGATGGCTTGTTTGCCGTGGTACCAAAACAAGCGGAAAGAAAACGCAGCTCGTATAATTAAAGGTAAGTACGCGTGGACCGGGAAGTTCCTGAAGTTATTTGTGCTCAAAAAACACAACAACTTCCTGTCTCGTCATAATTCAGTCAATTCAAGGTGGCTGCTCGACCTGTTCCCCCAAAACAATCCCATAAATCAGCGCGCGCTTAATTTGGGTCCCAGGCTATCACTCTTTAATGTACCGGGGCTGTTTTGCAGACGGACTTAACAAACAGTTTAGTTCCGTCTTGGAGTAAGCTAGCACACTTTTGGCCTCTGAATTGCGCTATTGAGAGTGCCCTGCATTGCAAACAAAAATCCGGATACATAGAGGATAAAAAAAATTCCACTCTGGAGAGCAGATTAAACTGAAAAGTTTCGGATTCGATCTTTGGACATGGCCATTTGCCCGTTGCAGTAAACGCGGTTTAAATGCGTTACAGGCCATCTAATTATCCAATGATCTTCCAGAATTTCGTAGGGCGCAGAGAGGTTATAAAGAGGTTTCCAAACAGGGATCGAAGATCTGGATTTGCTTTGCTTTGCTCGAGATTGGCTAAAAAAAAGCCGCGCCACCTTTTAAATAAAACAAACAAACAAATCCAAACGCTTGTCATGTGTTAAAAAATCTCGTGCCTCTGTCTCTACTAATAGAAGTAAAACTGCGTACGAGTTTTCCTGCGATTTCATCGTCCGAGGAAAAGGAGATCCGTTTAAAACTTTCAGGAGGTTTGAAAGAACGGGTATGAATAAATAAACAGAAATGGTAAATTTTAAGCTTGGTGAAGAAATGAGAAATGATGTGATCAACACGTCACGATTATGGGACAAAGAAAAAATCTGAGTCCACGACAGGAATTGAACCTAATATATAGATTTAGCCAGGGCTAAAAGCGAAGCTGTCGATAATGTTTATAGTTTGTTCAAACAAAATATAACTGAAATCGTGTAATGCTAAGCGGTGAAGGCAACGCCGGAAAACGGTGAAAACAAACAATAGGTCAAATTAGCAGAAAAGCAACTTTGCACGTGCAGCAAACTTTTTTTTTGTACATTTCTTTGCTGTTGTTTTGCCCGACTACAACGTGAAACTTCCAGAAACTTCTTAGGGCCTGTTTACAAGGAAAGAGGGTTACCCTAGCAGGCAGGTCAAAGTTAGCTCTGGTTTACAAGCAAATTTCACAGGTAGGGTTACCCATCACCCGGCTCAACTTTACAAGCTTTGCTGACGTGTTTCATCATGCGTGATATTCTTTGTAACGGTCTTTGTGAACACGTCTTGTGAAAAAAGAAGAAATATGCGAGTGCTAGGGTATCCCGCTTGATAGGGTGACCCTAGCACCAGGGTTAGCCTCCCTCCTTGTAAACAGGGCCTTAGTTGCACGTTTTATGGAGGAAATGTCGTAGGTGTTATCGCTCACTTTTTTTCACTGCCGCTCATGGTGGCCGCTAGAATTTCTCATTTTGTCACGGGCGCTACAAAATTTTTTATGTTGTTCTTCGAAAAAAAAATGTCTCCGTTGTTTTTATCTCTCGCTCTAGATCTCTGTCGTCCTTTTTCTCGTTGAGTTTCGCTGGCCTACCGCCTACTTTTTCGTTTTCTCTGTCTTTCTTCTTCTCTCTATATATTTCAAATTTGTGGACATGACAATTAATCTAGGCTTAATACTTTAGACAACACGGATACAGAAACAATTTACGCTTTCCGTTTTCGTCTTTATTGACTCTTTAGTTTTTCTCTGCGTTACAAGTCGCCGGCGGCTATGCGATTCCCTCCAAAATAACGTCGAGTTGCGTTTGGGTTGCCATACTGGTTGATTGAGCTATTTTACATTGGTATGCCTGTGGTGCAGACGGACGGTCGGGCGGCCGGGCGTACGGTCACGTGATTACCAAATTTTCTCGGATGGGTAGATTACTTCATTTTCTCACCCATGGTGCTCCGCTTCGCTTCCGTACACCGATCGGATGCTCTAGCCACTGAGCTACACAGAGGTATGAAATTACAGAGTTTGACTGAGAAAGAACTCGAAGAACTCAAAAGAAATGGAAGAAAATAAACAGGATTCTACTGTACTTACTTCAGCTCAGGCCCCTTAAGGCATGACTACCTAATTAAATATGCATATTTTAGTAAATGCTATTTAGAACGGTTTGCTTCCATCAGTGCCCCTGAAAAGTGAACTACAAATGTGTCTCAACGAAAAAAACACGTGAAACGTGATTTTAAATAACACGTCACATCGCTTCGTCAACGACGTCACAAAACACGTTTTCCTAAACGGGGAAGGGTTGCAAACCTTAATCTTAGGAATTTTCACTACCAAAATGTTACATAAACAGTTTAAATTGTAAATTCGCCTTGTATGATTGGAAATGTTATTTATCCTATTAGCTATTTAACTAATTAATAAGTCATGTGACCCTTTTCCCTTTATTTACCGATTCCTATGTAACGTAAACACACATACAAGCCAATTTTATAAGAACCTTTTTAATAGCCTCTGAAGTGTACCTAAAAGAACTTGTTGCTCTTTCATTATCCTTTCCCCATTTTAGAGTAAATATTTTGGCCGTTAATTCTCAATTATCAGTCACGTGACGAAAATTTGAGCTTCTAAAATGCACTCACATTGCTATGGCCATTAAGCTACATTTGTAGTTCAATTTTCAGGATCATTGATAGAAGAGAACCGTTCTAAATAGCATATTTTATCACAATATGCATATTTAATTAGATAGTCATGCCTTAAGTGGCCTGAGAGTGCTGGATTTAATTGGTTGATTAGTTTTCTGCCCCTTTTCCTAGTGGCCACAGTAGTTACATAAACCAACTAAATGTAATGGTCACACAACACAACCACACGTTTTCCCCGCCTTATGGCCAATACCTTCCGCACACGCACAACTATACCAGCCGTGGCCGCCCTGGAAAGCTGTTTTGCCCTGGGCTAACCAGCATGGCATAGCCGTCAGGCCCGTGTATGGCTAAGGCCTTGTTCAGGTGCCTTTTGGAACTCGTTTACAGTTTCTGTCTGAAAACAGCTTTACTCTCTTAAGTTACAGTTCTTTTTTTCTCTCTTCAGTACATTGTCCTTTCTCTGAATAACCAATGAGCATAGAATTTATAAGAAACAATTTAAATCTTGTAAAGCAATCATATGAAGCTCTCTCGGCAAAGAGCTTCCATTCAGGCCAGCTTTTTTCGGACCACACCTTGGTGAATCCACCATGTTCTATCCATAATAGAGTTTCTCGGTCACAGCGACATCCATTGTGTGTGGTGGGCCAAAAATGTGATTTCGAGACGAGCTGTTGAAGGATGTATTGGAGTGTCCAGCGCTTTCCTTTTTGAAAAATAAAGAATATGTTATACTTCAGAGGAGGGATTGGTAACAATAACAGCACATTATTATTCATTCAAAATATTTCCCCAATTCTGATTGGCTAAAAGCACACGCATAATTCACCATAACCAGCCTTGACGGATAATACCCTCCTAGATCTCCATAACTTCATAAGATACTTAGCCTCATTCATTAATTGTTAATTATTAGTCACTGAACAGCTGCCTCTAATGGCTCAGTCAATTCCAAACATGCCCATTCCCGCAGGGCATTTGATCAGATTATTACAGATTACCTGTAAATATGGTATTTGCAGCTTATTTTCTGGAAAATGCAATTTTGGTGTAGTTCCGGGGTGGGGCATTTACACCCTATTTTAAGCCCCACTGTGGGGTTTTAAAGTGAATGCCTGGCCCCACCGTGGTGTATTTGCAGCTTTTCATATTTTTTATCAGTGTCAATTTGGGTTGAAATATTCCACGAATAAAAAAATTGAAAACGAAATGGACAAATATGACTGCGCGAAGCAACCTTTTGTAGTGAAACGATCGGCCTTAAGATTATTTTGAGAAAATAGGGTTCTGAGCTGAGCCTGATACCAACCTGCCACATGCTCCATAAAATAAAATCGTCCACCCTGTAGAAGACGAGAAAATCAAAGAAATAATAAATATAATAAATATTAAAATACATAAATAATTCTTACACACAAAAAAACACTTCAAACTCCGCCAGAAGAAAAAAAGAGGGGGCACAAAGTTTGGGTTTTACGTTTGAGGGAGCACCCCTACCTGTCACTCCCCCCCCGCCCCCGACCTGACCCCATCTAACATAATCCCCAGCGTTTTAACACTGAGGTTGAAAATATTGAAACTTATTTTCCTTGGGTTTGGATTTTTGTCACGAATAAAAAACAAAGAAAACAATAAATCTTTAAAAAAAGCTGAGCGACAAAAACTGGCAGTAGTCGCCTAGTCGTAATAGCTAATGCAAAGATGTACATAAACTGCTTACAGGAATCAAAACTCTCTTTACTTCTTGGACAACTTTCTTTGCTTGGTCATCAGTCAGGGAACAGAAAAGCTTCGTACAAACCACAGCAGCAACAGAATTGTCCTCTACACCGATCTGCTCCTTGTAACTCATGTCCTCCGCTGAAACAGCGACAAATCTCTTCAATTTTATCCTGTCACCTGCTTTCCTCAAGTTCTCCTTTAGAAGTTTTTCCACATGTGGATTAGGATCAACGGCTATTAGCGCTGTTCCTGTAGGATAATGATGTAAGTTTTGCCCTGAACCGATGCCAATTTCTAAAACGTCGCCGTTGAGTCTTTTAAGATTTTCATCGAGATCTGCGAAGAGTTTTCGCTTCAAGGGCTCGAAGACCAGGGCGGTTAATTCAGTCCAACGCTGTTGTCTTTCGGCGTATTTCCTTTTGTACCAACTAGAGGATATTATCAGCTTTATGATTCTACTTATGGTCGTTCCAATGACCACCACAATAATAGGAACGGTGAGGATAAATATTGGGGACCACGACTCCATAATAAATGCTCTGTTGGCGCATATGGTCACGCTTCACGAACGCTTCATGTACATCAGTAACGTAACCCCGTCACGTACCTCATCCCCAGGCTGCCTATCCTTTTTAAAATGTTCCACAGAGTCCTCAGGCTTTTTGGTGAAGTATCTGTTGTGGTTCAGTTGTATCCTTAGTTTAAATTTTATTTCCTTTTATTTTAAACTCATTATCATACATTACCATTCCCCAAAACAAATGGAAATACAATTTAAACCAAGGATGAAATTGAACCACAACATATCTACCCGGAAGTGGAACATCACGGTGATGGCCATCGGAAAGTGATTTTTCCTTCGCACTTCACTTCCCACCCCCTCTTGCCATTTTTTGCGTCTGCACAGCCTCCCATGCAGACGTTCTTTTGACTTGTCAAAACCCTAGTGGGAAAGAACGTCTGCGCGGTAAGCTAGCGTCTGCCACAAAGCTACAGAAGAATGGTTTGGTCAAACAATCCTATCAAAAAACTGAATCCAAAACGAGGCCCTAGTAGACAGCAGGTGGAAAGGATTCATCCAGTCTGGTCGGAATTTCAGGAATATAAAAGGTGCAGTTTTTTAAAAAAATCCAAACATTAAGCACAAAAACCATTGTAGCGTCTACTTTATATTTATATGTAGCTACACGCACTTATAAGGCGAATTTTCCAAACCATCTTCTGCTCGTAAAATCGTGGTAAAACTTACTTAACTGGCCTTATCACTGAAAGGAAATGGCTAAAGAAATAAAAAATCGGGATCACTGTACTCTTTAGAGAAAGGGCTGAAAACTGCCTGCTCGCAGGAATACATAAGACGAAAAAAGCGCACAATCTGCATTCTTTCCTATTTTCGAGCAAGTACCGGGCCCGAGTGGGGAAAAGGGTACTTGAAAAGATGGCCCAACTACCGCTCCCCAAAGCCAACATTAACACTTACTTCTCATGGCTTAGGGGAGGGGTAGGTGGTCAGTTTCCCAGAAACGGGGTTAGGGTTAGGGTCCCGGGCACCAAATGTGAACTTAACCTTCGCAGTTCGCCAATAACCCACGTTCGATATAGTAAAATTCTAACATGACTCCGAGGGGCTCCGAGGCTTCCTGGTCATTTTTTTTTGTTTTTAATTTGGCTTGGTTTTCTTTGTGCTCAAGTCTCCTTTGAGAATTGCGAGACAATAGAGTGGTTATTCCTACAGAAGGTCCCTAATTCCAATTTACACCTGTATGTATTTTTGCACGAATACCACCTGATTCTTCCGACAGTTCCTCCACCGCAGGCGTGCACGGGGAGAAAGCAGCCACGCACTTACAAAACTTCTCCACAGGCTACTTGTTGTCTCTCTCGAGTGGGCGAACAGACGAGCAAGTTATTGCCCTACCAACATACCACCGGGTTTTTGAACAAAGCATAGAATCAGAGAAGACTAAGGATATACAAAGAAGAAATCAAAGACACAGGACAACAGAACTAAAAAGTAAGCTGGTTTCTTTATTGAAATTGTAATATAAAACATGATGTAATTAAAATGAAATGAAATGGCATATATATATATATGATAATGTTAAAATATAATGTTTACTGAAAACAGAGGCCAGCGATTATGGCTTTCATCTGATCAACACTTTTTTTTTGCGAGGGATCGTAGTGGTGTTATCAAAAACAGTCATTTAACCCCTAACCGATTAATGTTCAAAGAAGGACCGAGTGGTGAGCTAAACAAATCGCTTACAACGCGCGAGCGTGTGGCAACGTCGCGTGTTACTCGTATGTGACTTTTCATGATATATTTCAAACGAAGAGGTTGCTCGCAGGCTATGAGTGGTCCGAACGAGCGCATCGTATTATAAAAAGCTCGTACTCCACGTCACGCGCGCGTTCTTTAAAACCAGATATATGGAAGAAGTTCATACAAGGATTGTTAGTATGAAAAACCCGTTTACAATCGTTCATGTGCGAAGTCATAGAACTAGTCCCATTAGTTTTTATCCGTTTACACGTGACGAACTTAGTCCAGTTTTCCAAAGGTTTCATATTTCTTTAGGAAATCCAAAAAAGTAGCCGCTGTAGAAATTTTGAATTTGAAAGAAGACCTAACTAATGATTTTAATCAACTTATGCCCACTGTAAAATTACATCCTTTAATTTGTCCATACTTATGTTTGCTCCGCAAGAAATTATCACCACGTTTTGTCCTCTGAATTTTTCGTGTTCCTTTAAAAATGCTGCTAAGGCAACGCCTGCCGATCCTTCGACAATCTGATAAAAGGTTACAGAAGAATAGACATTAACCAAGCAAAAAACCTAACCATTTGGGTCATCCAGTCTATAAACTATGAGTAGACTTTCTAGTGGGGAATATAGTGGGATGAAAAGAAGACCAGAAATAGAAAAATGCCAGCAGGGGGAGAGGAAATTACTATTAAGGATTGAGGGAGCTGTGTCATGAGTTTTTGGAATTACTTTAAAAACCCTAAAACCACGCTGGAATCAAATAAACCTCCGAATAATGGTTTAGTTTTATTTAGAATTACTCGTATAGAATACCTCAACTGTTAGTGTGTCTTTAGTAACAGTCCTTATAGCTTCAATCGGCGACAAAATAGCTGAAACATTATCCTCAAATGGGGTAACTTCGGAGAACAAAAACAATCCTCACCCCTCCCCCTTACCCTTACTTCAAAGTTGGGTGTTTGTTGTTTTCCAGAGGAAGCTCGAACAGCGGCACAACATTGCATGGAGGGGGTGGGAGAGGAAAAGTTTTATTTTCCCCTCTTAAAGTTGGCAAAACCTAAAAGAGGCTCTTTAGGGCAAAGTGTCTCAAAGTGTTGTTAGATAACTTACGTACCTTATGGTGATTTTCCATGAACAGGTACACAGCTTTGCTAATTTCCTCCTCTGTTACCAGAATCCACTCATCAACGAGAGATTTGCAAAGATCAAACGTCCCCTGACAGCATGAAACAAAAGCTACGGTAACTATGCGTGACTGAACAAGCCTGAGGCCCGACGATGGTAGGATAAGTTGGTCAAGTTCTTGTGTGTAGGTGTGTATTCTTCGTCGTTGTAGTCCAGTCTACGGTCTCGATTTTCGAAAGTTCTAAAACCCGGAGCATCAAAACACATGAACACCCCAGAACACTCCGGAACACTCAGGAATACGCGGTCACCCAAAAACCTGGCAGTAGTGTATATGTAAAATGAAAAATAGAAACCGTAACCCTGATCTGACAAATTCTAGGTGTCCTGGGATGTTCCGGTGTTCCGGGTGTAGTAGATGCGCCCGATTTTAATTTTTCACATGACGGGTACGGTCCGTGAGTTTTAAATTGCAGAAAAATTCGCATGCATTTTACAAACGATTAAAAATTAACTGCAATTTATAATCGCCATAACATTGAAAACAGCGCGAGTTCACGTTTTACGTGACATTTTTGCTGCCGTCGCCGTCGCAGTTACGTGAGCTCTCTAAAGTTAGTCAATAGATTACGCTGACGTTTTGTTTTGTTAAACTAAACAAATTTGCATAGACCAACGGTGGCTGTATTAACGGATCTCCACTGCAATGGGGTCATCATCATTACTCATACCGAGTCTTCCTCCACTCCACCAGCCGTACCGTCTGAAAGCGTGTCACCCGATGGCAGATCCAAAATTTTTCCCGCCTTCACGGATGCTGACATCACAGCAGACTGCGACGGCTGACAGCCAATAATCTACGTTGAAATATAAGCAAAAGAAAATAATATCTTTTTGAGTTAATGAAAGTTGTTTTGAGGGCCGCACTAAAATCAATAGCACCTACATGTATTGGTGAAGTGTGCACCCTGCTAAAATACTATTGTTATTTACTATTGTTTTTGTTGTTATTATTTTTTATTTTTAATATTATCACCATTATTATTATTAGTATAAGTAATAGCATGATTTGTAGTGGTATTTGTAGTGGTAATTGTTATACGTAATTTCAGGAGCCGCTATTTTGAAATGTCACAAGTACTATTTATACCAAATATCACGTACAAATCATGCTATTAATTGTTTATACTACTACCCATAGAAGGTTTGTAATTTTCACATGTAGGTATTTCAAATTAAGCTGAAATACCACTGCTCTAAGCCAGTCAAATTGCAGAAATTTCTCATGTAGTAGTATAATAATAATAATTATTATTATTAGAAGAGAATCGAGATGATTGCTTTGTTTTTGGGTGATGTGATTCAAAAATATTGCACGTGACACTTTTTCAAGCAATCAAAAGTACAATGAATCGTTGTCGCTTCCCTTAAAGGTCATGTTAACGGGACCATAGGCAACGACGATTTTTAACGCAACATAGCGTTGCAATGTTGGAACAACGTTGCAATCATTGGAAACAATATCGCAACAATGTTGCAACGCCGTGTTGCGCTAAAAATCGTCATTGCGAATTGTCTCGTGTAACATCACCTTAACGTCAGCTCACATTTACTAGAACGTGCATATGAGTTCTTATTTTGGGGTTATTCAACTGTGTTGATTTGGCTTACAAAGCTACAACCTTGGCCAAAATTGCTGAGGCACATAAGAAAAATACATATTTTTCCTGTGAAAATGACAGAGACGCAAACTTTCACCAAATGAATGACCGTTTTCCTGGTTTACGATCATCTCGCCACCAAACCATCTCGTGGCGAGTTGGTTGGCGGTGAGTCGACTTCTTGGTGGCGAGATGACCGGTTACCGTTTTCCTCCCCTACCCTTTTTGTTCTGACTGTTGTCTAGGGTAACAGCAGAATTATACACATTACTTTTAAGACAAAAACAACATTGAATAGGGGGTCAGCAGCTAGGGCGCTTGCTTTGTTCTGCTAGGCGATGGTGGTATGGTACTAAATTAGAAAATAGATGGAACAAGTCTCAAGAATTTTGTCCAAAGTTGCAAAGCCATGCAAAGACATCTTGCATAGTTTTTGTTCTCCTGCTTACCTTAACTGTGGGTTTAACAGCCTTCAGATAAGTAGCTATACCTCCTATCAGCCCCCCTCCACCAACGGCAACAAAAACTGCATCAACATCTGGCAAATCTTGAAAAATCTCCACTCTGCAATGAACAAGTAGAGAGGTTTTGACAAAATGATTTGGCTCTAGTTTTGCAGTGCCAGCCTTGTAACCAGTGAGGCTGAGTGGTTAGCACGTTAGACTCGCAATCTAGTGGTCCTGGCCCAGGGGCCCCACTCACATATTTTAAAATATGTCAGTGGGGCCCCTGGGGGTCCCGGGTTCAACTCCCTGCTCTGGCCACTAGCAGGATTTGTTCGGTGTTGTCCCAAGTTCCTTGAAATCCTTGGCCATTCTTATAAGTAGCCAACTGGTTGCCTTCTGCTAGTTGGGGTTTTTAATCCTGTTTCCTTTTATGTTATATTTGAATTACTTATTTCCAATCATTTAAGGTGTGCTTGTAAACTAGCTGGCCATGGATAAGGCCGCTGGTTTTCACTAGTGATGGACTCTGAGTCGGAATCGTAAGCGGAGTTGTAAGAGCCCTCATAACGTAGTGAAAATCAAAACTCAGAGTCGTAAGAACGTTTCCATTTTTAACTGACTCCGCTTCCGACTCCATTGCTTACATTCTGCTTATGATCTGGTGAAAACCAGATAGTCGGAGTCAGAAGCAAAACCAGAAGGATAAACCAATCACAATGCATGTTCCCACACTTTGTAATTGGTTTAGTTCTTACACTTCTCCTTGCGACTCTGACGACCCAGTTTTCACTTGATCGTAAACAACAAAGTCGTAAACGGAATCAGAAGAATCAGAACGCTCTACACTTCTGATTGCAACTCCAACTCTGACTCCATCGCTAGTGAAAACCATCCTTAAGCTTAAACTACACTTTCCACTATAAACAATAAGCCTTTAACCTTTCTTTCTCTCTCTTCTTCCCTACCCCTGTTTGCTCCATGACCCTGGGAGAAACATTGTCACAGTACTACAGCTGTACCCCAAGTGAATGGCTAAAAGATTTCACACCACTCTCTCAACCAATCAGGAGTACTTACAAAATTGCAACCGGTCATTTCCAAGTTGCTCCAAGCCTTTTTGCTGAAAGTGAGGGTTGCAGTAAGTATAGCCTCCCATGCAGATGTTCTTAGGGGTTCGTCACATATTTCTGCCCCACGGCGAACCCCTAAGAATGTCTGCATGGGAGGCTAAGGTAAGTAGGAAGTCTTTGATATGATATTTTTTAGCTGACAGCCAAATGAACCTCATTGACAAGCAAAAGGTTTAACACTTGGCCTTGCTTTGAAGTTGAGGGGTTTGGAAACATACTCTTAAATGGCTTACTGCATGATCCTAAAAGTTTTATTTTTGCGTTACATTTAGATTAAAGGTTTATATTTACCCAATGGTTCCTTGTCCAGAAACAACAACTAGGTCATTATAAGGTGACATATAATGTATATTTCTTTCCTGACACAAGAAAAGGAAACACAGTCATGAATTTTGAAATGGTATAATTTTTATTGTCTCATGTGAAGGCTTGTATTTATAAGCATACGCGAAGGATCTGCAGGATCCAACCATTGCAGTTTGGTATGTAGAGGTTAGAGACAAATAGCTCCAAATTCAACTTTTCACCTTTTGCAACTCACAATAAATTATCAAATGATCACCAGTTAAGACAACATCAGTCGACAGACAGAAAAGGACAATTTGTGCAATGCCACAGGCAGGATTAAAATAATAAAAAAACGGCTGTGCACGTCATAACATCTCAATACAAGGTCTTATTAAAGAGAATACTACAGTGTATAGTATTTAAAAGAAAAAAAAGTACAACCTCGATATAACAAAATAACAAAATAACAAAATTTTGCCAGTCAAGGGACTGGCAAAATTTGTCCACTATAATGAGGTTTTGTTATATCAGTTCTTTTTCATATATTTTACTATTACTGGGGTAAAGAAAATTGTTTGTTACACCGAGGACTTTGTTATATAGACGTTTGTTATATTGAGGTTCCATTGTACATGCAAGCTTTGGAAATGCCATAAACATGACTAAAAACACAAAGGATGCCAAATTAGTAAACTAGTGCCACAATTTTAGACACCAAAATATTTTTCCATTAGCCATGGTGACCAAACTGGTCATGGCAAGAATACCTGAATTGTAAGAAATTAATAACTATGGTCACCATTGGTATGTCAGTATGGTCTAGACAGGTTATTTCTTGCAAAAAATCATTTCTTTATTTCATAAAAAACAAACCAATAGACTTTTACCTTAGAGACAGACCTTGCTTTCACTTCGGCTTCAACGCAGTCCTCTCCATGAAAGCTCACAGACCCACCAAGCTGTTTCACAGCCTTAATCTTGGCAGGAGAGGTGGTCTGGGGAACGTATATTGTAACAGGAACACCAACTTTATTAGCAGCATATGCCTGCAACAGAAGACAGAAAAAAACACTTTCCCTAAGCTTCAAACACCATCCAGATTTTTTTTCTTCAGTGATTATCACTGATATTTGAGAAGAGCTGTTAATTTGAAAAAAGGGATGTTAGTTTTGCCATTTAAATTTTGGTGTGTTCAGACAAACACAAAATGGTAGCAACCAGCCTTTTTGCAGGCCGGGTTCCACCTAATCTGAAATTAATCAGTCAAGAAAGATTAATTTTAGCAGCAATTCAGAAGGTATTGGCATGTCAGGTAAAGAAGAACAATTTCCTCTTTGGGGTTTCACTTGACATTCTTTTGGCAGCTGGTTACCAAGCAACAGGTGTCAAAGTTATTTTAAATCAAAATGTCAACAGCATCATCAACAACAATATGAGAACAACACAGAGACCAGAAAAAAATATCCTCTGGAACCCAGGGTAAACTTACAGTGGCTGCTCCATGATTTCCAGTGGAGGCTGTTATGACTCCTTTGCTTAGAAATGAATTGTCATTTGATTCTTTGAGACTGAGAAGTTTGTTAAAAGCTCCTCTGAGTTTGAAGGAACCTGTTGTTTGCTCACTCTCTGTAAAATAAGTGAAAAAAATCTAAAAAATTTGGAAATGTTTTTTAACTCCTGGTCCTCATTATATTAATATTAAAGAATCAGTGTTGCTTAGACTATAATAGGTGATGCTAATAATTTTAATCTAAATTTTGATTTGATATTATAGGTGTTTTAATTCAACAAAAACACTTTCACATTCTTATAAAACAAACTCTTGATGCCGCTTATTATAGCTTTGAGGCTAATATACCTGCCAACTAGCCTCATACCCGCAAATCTAAACTTTGATCTTACAGGGCTGTCAATTCTCCCAGATAAGGAGACTCCAGATTTTGAACCGTTTCTCCCGGTCTCCAAATTAGAGTCTGAAATCTCCCGGATAATCGCCGAAGTTTGCCATTTCTTGTATATTCGACTTTCTGGCAATGAAATTTCAAATATTTTGCATTCTTTGAGCTATTTTTCTGTTGACACTGACCGTTTCCTCACAAACTTCCATATGCCATCGTAATATAAGGAATAATGTGATTGGTGGGAAGTAAACCAATTAGGTCAAATGTTACAATTCTAACAACATCTTTTTCACGCTTTTTTAAAAAAAAAATGACGTCATACACTGTGCATTATGACGTCATCTATCTCAATATTTGAAGACATGGGGGATCGACAGCCCTGATCTCATGCCATAGGAGTTCACATAATTATAGCCTTCGACATCCCAGTTCTCATGACTGGCGGAAAAATTGAGCCACAGTGCTAGAGCCTTTAACTGACATATTTTCGAGATATTTATACAGCAAAATACAGAAAATATACCAGAATAAATTCGAGAAAAGAAAAGGATACTTGAATGATCATTAATTAACTAATTTATTTACAATGTATTTACATTCCCTGAATTCTCTCACTAACGAACTTCGGAACTCCCCCAGCCTCCGGTGGTCGCAGCCAAATGCTTTGCTGATCAAATCGTGACACTCACCTAGTTTTACATATACCCTTGCGTTTCCTGCTTCACTAAGCCAGTAAGAAATTTCTAAAGGGGTTCTTCTGACGAAAGGCTTTATTCGATCAGCTGCACGTAGAATAACGTCGGCTGACAGTAAAGACATGCTGCTCAAAGAAACATGTAGCCAGCAGGAACCAGCAGGCGACTTTTCCGTGGTCGAGAATGGACTGGGAAGTAACCCTCTGACGTCAGACGAGTTTTTAAATATGTCGGTGAATTTGCGAGGTTTGGAGCACTGGGAACTAACATTCATTTAAAGATGGCGGGCGGCGGAAGGCATGGTTGTTTTTCTCCCGTTTTTCCTTTACATTGCGAGGTTAGTAGCGATGGTAGGTAGATTAGACAGTGAAAAATGTATTATTTATCTTTTAAAACAGTTTTAGATGTGCTTGTGATAATAGTTTGCTATGTATTTGGTAAGATCTTGCCACTCAGATCACCCACTCAGCTCTAGCTCATACTCCGTGACAGGACTCTGTGACATCAATGGTTCAATCTCCCTCTTCGGAAAGTTTTCAACGCTTTGATTTTTTCAAGGGCAAATTGGAGTGTTTTCTTGCGGCGTATGGAGGGTTTATTTGCAATTTGGCTTTTATTAAAGTCTTATTAAAAGTGCAGTAATGATAAAGCTAAATATTATTGTATGCTTAGTAGCCAGGCGGCTGTGTATAAAAGTGGGACGGGGACAAGGGGACAGGGACATCGGGACGCGTGTGTGGGGACTTGGGACGTGGGGACGCGAGACGAGGGACAAGTCCCCACACACGCGTCCCGATGTCCCCGTCCCCTTGTCCCCGTCCCACTTTTATACACAGCCTAGCCAGGCCTTTGACTGGGGTTGGATTTTGGAGGATGAAGTTGAACAAAAACGGAGAGCTGCATCATTGAGCCTCTTCTCTTTTTGATGGCCGCATTTTTATTTTTATATTTATTATTGTTGGGGGGGAGTTGGAATTACAGTATACCCTTCTCACCTCTACATTTTACTTTTCACATAAGTACATGTATTCCCAGCGGTGTCTTAACCCCCCTCGCAAAAAATAAAGAGAAATTTATGTCTAGTAAAGCTCTAATAATGATTCCAAAAATATTATTGGAAAGAAGGATTGAAATGTCCATTAAAGGGGGGGTGCCTTGTGTTCTCTGGGTACCCAAGGGGGTGGGGTAGGGGGTTGGTGCTGGTTTCATCAATCAATGTATTCCTTTGAACAAATAAAAATTAGAGATGTATAATTCTCTTATTTTACTTTTTGATAAGAGGCTCAAGCTAACAATGTGTCATTTCCAGCAGTGAGCATTGAAAGGGTGAAGTTTCATGTCATGTAATACTCCCAAAAAATCTTTGTTTCTTTAATTCATACTTCTTTTTGCCTGAAGCTTTATGAGGTTATGCAAGACACATATTTATAGTACCGTAGTTTAAGGGTCTAAGGCTGGGTCTAAGGGGGTCTTTGGTTTCATGACACTGTTAATGCATGGTATATCTGGAGTTATGTTACATAATAAAGAGTAATATTGTTGTCTTTTGATACATACCCTGCTGGGATTTTTTTTTAAAATATTGATCATAAACTAAAGTTATATCCAAAATGTCTTTGTTAAATTTTTGGGGGTGTTTGATCACTGATGAAGATGATTGATTTTTTATTTTCAGATCAGTTGTATCCCGCAGTTATGTAAAGACTTTAACAGCCAGGATTTTGAGCTTATCTTTAGTAAGTGCTGTATAATATTATACACTTAATGTCAGATTCTGAGGGAAACAGTTAGTTTTGTTTTCCTCGAGTCCTGATGTTTCCCGAGACAAAGTCAAGGGAAGCATCAGGACTCTCAGGAAAACAAAACTAACTGGTTTCCTGAGGGACCTTACGTTAAGCGTTTTGTTATATGTCTAGACTTTCACTTCAATAGCAACAAAAGAATAACCAGAGCGAACCAAAACAGTCTTCTCGGTACTTATAACAACACAAATTTAATTCTTAAAACCACTGAATGAATGATTTACAAAGTACTTTCCTTGATCTGCATCTTTTTCCTCCACTAGCTGCTGATTCTCTTCTGGGATGACTTAAAAATCATTGCTTTTCAGCTTGAGGCTTCGTGTTTGTGTTGTTGTGTTCATTCGCGAAAAAGAAAACTGGCGGTGTTTTTCCCGCCTTCTTTCACACCACTTTCCACCATGCTTTGATCACGTGCTAGCTGTAACGTAGCCTGAGCGGGGTACATTTCTGAATGATTCTAGTCATGACCAAGAATCAACCAATGGCAGTGCCTGTTTAGTTGAGTGAAAGTCTAGGAATATAACAAAATAATTGCTTTGTACCATATTCCAGCTCTTGAGTAAACCAGATACACTGAACTGCTGGTACAGCTTGTTCAAAGTAAGATTTGGGTACAGTTTCATCAGCCCTTTTGTGGCCATACCTGCCAGCTAATTTAACACAAAATACAGAACTGTTTCAAACTAATGTATAGATCTGCTGTAGTTAATTTTTTGTCTCAGGTTATTTTTTTTTTATTTTTCTTAAAATGTTTCAACTTCATTAGCATACACTACCATACCTGAAAACGGAAGAAAAAGAAAAATTGCCTGAGACAAAAAATTAACTACAACATATCTGTAAAACGAGAGATACATAACTGAGGGAAAAAGATATTTGAGTGACTTGACTTCTTCTTGATCTCAATGTTTGGCAAACTGTTTTTTGTTTACTACTGAGGTTAAGACAGAGATTCAATAAAATTTTCAGACTCAAATGAAGAATATTACACATTTTTGCTCAATTTTTTAAATATACATTTATTTATCGAAATCACTTTTAAGGCGATTGAAAAATATCGGTATGGCCCCTGAAAAACTGTATCGAGACACCTTAACACAAAATTCACAACTGTTTTAAATTTAATGTATCTGTAAAACAAGAGATACATTAGTGAAGGAAAAAACACAACTTGACTGACTTGACTTCTTCTTGATATTAATATTTGGTAAGATGTTTCTTGTTCGCCTGACAGATTGAACAAAATTTTCGGACTCAAAGGAAAACATTTTTGTTAAAAATATTGCTTGTATTTTCTCAATGTATTTTTGGAAATTAAATGATCGTTTGTTTTGATCTTTTCAAGAACAGGGTTGTCACTAAGGGCCGGGGGCCGGGGATTTCCCCGGGCTACTCAGAGCATGGCCCCCGGCTACTTTTGTCGTCAAATTAAACCAAAAGAGCACACCTTTGAAACACACAAAGACTATCCATCAAACTAAATGAAAGTTTGATCTGCAGCAGGTTTAAGTAATTTTGAAATACTCGCGTGCAAAAACTAAGAAATGTCGGAAAAAGACATCTGACTTGGATTTGGTACTAGTACACACGCGCGAAAACTTTCCGTTCGCGAAATGTCAGTAGAGAGTTTTAGTAATGACGACGGCGACGGCGACGGCAATGAGAACGTAAAACAAACGACAACAAACTTTTCTTTCTCTTTCTAAACTTGAGTGCGGTCCCAAAGAAATCAACTCCAGGGAAATTGGCCTACATTAGCTACTTTCAGCGAATTGAAATAAACGCGACAAAGTTGGAAAAAACGCCAATTCATTTTAAAAGTGATGTTTTCGCTGCCGTCGCCTTTGTCGATGCTAAAAGTCCCTAGTTTCAACCGTTGTGTCGGCTTTGTGTTGAACATGTCAAAGAAGTGGCAAAGGAATCTGCACTCCTTGTTCACGATGAAAGACCTGAGCAGATCTGTTGACATCACAAGTTGAGGCTTCATCCAAGCGTTAAATCTCCCTGATTCTGATGTTGATGATAATGAGGATTATGATGAAGGCTTTGAAGATGAAGAGTATGACTGATTGCCATGTTTAATATACTGACATTTAAGTGACCAGGTATACATTTAGCTTTAGGTATAGGGTACATAAAATAACACACGGTCAACGGGAAATGTTCGATCCCCATTGTCAAGCTGCTTTATTAGCTAGCTTGATTCAGTAATATTGCAGTGCACCTACCATCAAGCATCACATCATCAATGTTGCAGAGGTTGGCAGCTTATTAGAAGGTGGTTGATAAGCCTTCAAGCAAGCTGTCTGTAGTTTTGGAAATAGAGAGTCTAAGGTCTCACACAAGTGATGGGAGGCAAAAGATTGGAGTGCCGATATGTTTTTCAGTAAACACGCGCAACTGTATGTGTATAGTGGCCACATTACACTTACTCAATGCATGTAAAATAACACAATAGATCTTGCTACCCATTTTCCCTGATTTTATTTCCCCTCCAGGGGACATAATTTCTTTTAACATATCAGGGTTTTCAAAAAAGGGGCAAGAAGCTTTTAAATGAATTTTAATTCATTTAATGAAGCACAGTATCAAAGAAATTAAAGAGAAGAATCAGACTAGAGTAACAGTAACCCAGTATACCCCCTAGTGACAAATGGTACCCCTTTCACATACCTAATTTTGAATGCTGCATCCCTTTTTAACTGCTGTAAATACACCATCTTTACAATATGAATAAATAGCTAAAGCAGGTTTTCTTGTCTCTCTCATCCATAAAGTGTATCTCTGACTGATCTCATTTTGGTCCCTTTCATATACTTCAACTATAAAAACCCCTTCCCTTTCATGTACCTGAAGCCTGAAAAAGGCTTCAGGCTCTGTTTAGGCCATTATAGTACCCCCTCCTCCTGCACCGAGAACAGTACTTGATACAGCGATATTGTATGGTATGAATTGCACCAAACGTTTCGTGCCCATGAAGAGGTACTTTGATTATTTTACGACATTTTTCTTCAAAAGGGAGGGGTTTGGGATCTCATTCTTAGGTGGGCGGGGGCTTAATTGAGGATCTGCAGTGAGTGAGAATGTTGCATTCAATGCAATCCAATGGTTTTGATTCAGGAAAGGGTCGTCAGGGGTATTTCGCCGAAAGACAAATGGCCACTGTACGACTTTGAAGCAGTTACTGATTAGGGTGAGGAAAATGAGTGAATAAGGTTCCATTAGGGTCATTATACTGGTCTATACTGGGCAAACTGACCTGAAACACATTGTTTCACAAAATAATAAAATGATATTATCTTATTTTCATGGATCAGTGAAACACTTCAATATCGTGAATGCTTGCAGTGTAGTAGATCTAATAATATTAAAAGCAGAACCAGATTGTTAAAGTAGTCTTACTAATTATGTGATGACGTGGTCAATAACATTTTTCCAAGCAGTCATCTCTATCAAAGGAAATAGAAGAAGTCTGCACACAAGCTACTTGACTACTTCGATGTATGTTATCTATCATGGAAAAGTAGTTCATTGCTTTGTGGGCTAGACTCAGTATAGATTCGCTTGAGTTCCAAATATGGCTGTACATGTGCTTTGAGACTTTTTGTCCCGATTGGCTTCTTTCAACTGCTGTTGGAGCACATTTTGTTTCCTACGGATAATTGTTTAGTAAAACGCAAAAAGGTGAAAAACGTCATGAAGTTATTACCTCCGTATTATTTCAAGCACCTCATGAGCATATAGTTCAAGTAAAATAACGCCGTTATCGGTTAAGTTTGTTTCGACGGTTCTCTATCATCGATCATCGGCCATATTGGATTTTTATGGAGGTTTCCGCTGACAACTCGTTCCCAGACTTCCGTTCCCCGTTCCCCGCTCCCCGCTCCCCGTTCCTCGTTTTAGTAACATCCTCTCGGCAAGGCGAAACTGCAAACGCGTCACTGCGGTTTGCGGTTTGCGGTTTACCTGATGCTAAAGGTCTCTATTTTAGCTTACTCTTGACTGACTGTTTGACAAACTGGCTGATCACTTGTTGACCAGCAGAGTGATTAGATAACTGTCTTGACTGTTTGTCACGATGGCTAGCTGCTTACTTGTTGACCATGAGATTGATTCGACTGATCACTAGTTGTTCAATCAACTAAACGGTCAACTGTCCACTGTGTATTTTTAGTAGATTGCTGAACTCTGCTCCGCGTATTTCATTTCATAAAGGGTGTATTTTGAATCTCTCCTGCATAACCTCATCTGGGTTGAGAGGCAATGCTCCAAAATCGAAAGACGTCTTGAGCAAGACTGGTGCGTTCCATGTTGGTGACAAAGCACTTTTTGGTAGCTAATAATATTATCATAATGCGACTGCTAATTCACTTTTTTCACATAGATCATAATGCACCTTGTTGACCCCCTAACCATTGCCTAACCATTGTCTTCGATTTCTCTTGGGACGACTGTAATACCCAGGAAAAATTGGAAACAATGGTTATGCAAAATTTCGGGGGATGAACAAGGTGCATTATGGTCTATGTGAAAATAGTGAAAATAAAGCTTTTGTGGTGCCATGTCGTCACTATGGAATGTTTAAAGTCTTATTGCAGACGTTTCTTTCATAGTGGGGTTAATTGTCTATTCAATCTTAAGTGCCTTTAACAGCGTGTGACACTGAAATTCGACACTGCAGCGATATGTTTTCTTTTGTCAGGGGAAAAATGCCGGGAATAAATTTTTTCCTGAAATTTGACGCTCTCAGCAATATCTCACCCTTTTTGTCGATTTTCTTTGGATCCCAGGGAGGGCAATGAGGTCTCTTAAACAAAAGGTCAGCTACAACAAGAAGAGTCCTTATAACTTTACATATCTTGGCAAAATTTTGTAGAAGAAAATAGTTATCAACAGCAAGAGGAACCAAGAAATTGTTGTAACAATAATTTGGGTATTTGCTTTCTTTGATGATAAAACAATCAATTTTAAGGGCATTGAGGAAAAAGTCACATAACCCCATTTGAATAATATTGGAATCAAATACAAGATAAAAGGTCTTGAAAGAGGTATTTGCTGCATTGTTAAGAAAATTTCACGTGGTTGAAAAAATAAAAAATGTAGGAAAATTTCAGTGTTACGAGGAAACCCGGTGGAGAGATTAAATATCCCCAATCACCCTCTTCAGTTCCAAGGATGATCAGTGTATTATTTCTCCTGACTATTTCAACGCATTGTCAAGTTATGAAAGATATGGCAAGTTAAACATCTAAATTCTCAGAGCTAGTATTTTGGAAATGCGTAGGAGAAGGAAGGAGAATTGACACTTTCAGCTTAGGATTGAAACTCCACAGTAACCACCAGGTCTTGACAACGCTTTGCAAAGCAATTTTGGTTTGGCGTTAGTAAACGGCTTGTTGTTAAGTTTCTCGCTGGCCAAGATAATGATATTCATAGATATGTGCAATACGATGTATAATTTAAATTCAAGTCGCCACAAATTTTCTTTTGCGCGGTTTAGCTGCTTTTAATTCGGTTCCAAAACTTTCAATTTTTACTGCGCGTATTAGCTTTTTTTTTACCGACAAACAAGCCGTATTACTATGCCGTCCAAATGTGACACGGCGAAGCGTTGTCGAAACTATGAAATTAATAAAAGCAGGACTTGGTTTATTTTTGTCATTTCTACAAAGGCTCGGACACAGTGGAATATTGAGCGCAGTTAAAATTACTTCGTGTTTCTAGCGTTGAAATTGTTTCGTGCGATGTTTAAAGTAGTAAAATGCAAAACTTTCAAAACACTGCTCGAAACAATCTCATAGTATGAAACCGGTGTATATTTAAGACTGATTTATATTAGCAACATAAACACATCTAGTACATGTTTAGTGAGGTCATCAGCGACAGATGAAACACAAAAAAGATAAGGGAATCGAACAAACTGATTCTTATGTTGTCCTTATTGCGAATATACAAGACTTGTGTGTTAATTCCTGGTGAGGACACAAAGAATAATTGTGTTTCTTTTCTTGTGTTTATGTTTCTGAGGTCCTCACTAAACTTATACTTGTGTTTATGCTGTGAGTGAAAATCAGTCTTTACTGCGCGCAATATTTCACTGTGTCCGAGCCTTTTATCTGGTTCACTCGAGTTGTATTACAAACTTGTAAGTAAACAGCACAGGTACTGAAGATAACAGTCGTTTATGAAAGCTTGTCTCTGTTGTCCATTTATTTACAATAATAATAACAAAAATAACAAAAAAAAAGTAATCTAGCCTCCCCCTTCCCTGCCGGACTGCTTCCACTCTGCTCCGAGTCGGTGTTCATTCTTCTGTCTTCATTTGATATTCCAACTTTAAAATCCTGGTCTGTTTTATCTGATCCCTTCATTCAAGCTGGGGGCAGTTGGACACTTAGAAAATTCAACCGCCTGTTTTCAAGTGGGAAGGACAGCGTGAATGAAAGTGAGAGTTTGCTCGTCATGCTTCAAAGGTCTCATTCATCTATGCCACAGTACCACACCGGCCAAAATCATTTTTGGTGAAAATTAAGATTTGTTTCGGTTGAAGATGCGTGTCTACAAAGTCAATATATCGTGAAAATATCCAGAGCCTCGGACAAGAAAAAAAAGGGTGCTACAGAGTGAAGCTCAGTCTTCAGTGGGTCTCCGTCAGAAACAAAGGCAGAGAATTGAACAAAGAATCGCGCTGGCCTGACTGACCTTCATTCTACAAACTTCACCAAAGAGCACAAGTCAATAATAATCACTCCTCTGCGAAGCTACTGATACTGGATTTCTCTCGTCCTATTTAATGTTTAGTGATTAGGCCGAAATGAAAGAAAATTTGGTGCTGAAAATAAGATTATGTTCTAGCATCGTTTATTATCTCGAAATTATCTTAAATAAGTGCCGCATATTTTTTTTTGGTCTTAATGTTTCGATGAAAATTCAATATTTAAAATTTGCCTGCCCTATTATGAATTAGGATGAAGCTATTTAGAATCAGTGCCGAGTAAAATTTCGCCTTTAAATTTCACTAGACGGATTAGATCTACAGCATCTTTGCAAATGAATATTTCATTTAAGTTACATTTTGGATCCCACGAAAATAACTCGAAAAATTTAGAAAGGAAATTAGCAGAAATAATTGTTTTATCCTCAAGTAAAATTAAATATTGGCTGGAAAAACTTGAATTTAAGTCTTAATTTACGCAGCTAGCCGCGACGTTTTTCCGCGTAATAATGATCCGAAAATTTGAGTCTTGTCACTGGAATGGATACTTTAAACCGGCTTTCCAACAAAAGACTAGAACTAGCCAAATGTGTTAAAAAAGCCGTAAATAAGAAGATTCTTTAATTTGCCAGTCCTTTATCGAAAAGCCCATTTTAAAGTATCAATTGAAGTCACTGCCGAGGAATTAGCTGAAAACTAAAATAACAGACTAGCCGAAATCTATGTTTATGATGAAAGTTGTTTATATATTTAGGCCTACAACCGAACCTAAAGCATTAAGCTCGAATGAACTTGATTTATCACACAACCCGAGGAAATCTATTCTATGCCCCTCTTAAAAACAGGAAATAGAGTAGACTTTCATAGCTGTCCGATTAATCAAGTTAATTTTGTCGAAATAATTTGGTTTAAAATAAAATAAAAGACTAGGCGAAATCTATAGTTAACGTGAAAGTTGCTTATATAATTAGGCCTGCAACCGAACCTAAAGCATTAAGCTCGAATTCATTCGATTTATCACACAATCCTAGGAAATCTATTCCATATCCCTCTTGAAAACAGGAAATGGACTAGACTTCCACAGCTGTCTGATTTATCAAATTAATTTTATCGCAATAATTGCCGTTTAGTTAGCTAGGTTTCTGAAGGTTTAAATAATTATCAAAGAAAAGTTAGTCTCCAACACCAACAGCCAAGTTTGTTTGCCTGTTGTTTCTTTATCAGTTGACACAAAAAACAACAGATGTTGATGTATTAAATCTAGCCTTAGTTTTGATCATTTTGAGATCATTTAGGTAGGAAAAGGAGAATGATAATTAAGAGAATAAATATTTGATTTATGTGCGATTTTTATTCTATGCGATGTTTGGGACCGATATTTATTGTTAGGCCTAAGCAAGCTTGCGTTAGATATGAAAACTAAATTATTTATTTTCTTTAGGTTTAGAAGAGAAATTCTTTACCAGTTGCCCCCATTAGAGAGATTCTTAATGACTATCAGCTCAATTTGATGTCACTTGTGAAAATCCACCCACACCAGACCAGTGAGATTCAGTGTCCAATCCTCTGTCCTCGAGTCCTCCTTTGACACACCTACTCCGTGAGCCGGGGAGCACAATGTTAGCACCCCCGTTTTTCATCCTACTGTCGTGGAACATTCCCAAACATATAGTTCGGAGACAAGCACCTTACTGGATCGAAATGGGTTTTTTTGGAAAAAAAAGTGTGGTATCATAACAAAATGAATGAAACCCTAAGAACATAAGAAGCAAACTCTTACCTTCCTCCACGCTGTCCTCCCCACTTGGGAACAATCGGCCAAATCTTCCAAGTGCTCAACTGCCCCCAGCAGGAATTACAGGATTTAGTTTCCCAGAATTTCTCAGTTGGAATATCTCAGAGGACATCAGAATTCACACCTTCTTAGAGGCAGAGCTTCCACAGCCTAGCAGGGACGAGGTTGGCTAGATTTAAACATGGCCTTTCCCAGGTGATGGGCTCCTAATCTTGTGCGTGTGCCACCCGAGGTCTGAAATTAAATAAGGACTTGAAAAAAAAAAAAATGAAAAGCTCGTAGCCTAAGAAAACAACCAATAATTCTTGACGACACCACTGGTTTCGACCCCACAATAAAGAATAAGTAACAAAACTCTAAACTAATGATGTGTCATTACCCAGATCTGGGTAGTGCTTCTGATTGCTCGTGCCACAAGGACAATGTGTTTCAACCAATCAGAAGCCATACCCAGATCTGGCTAGTGACATGTCATCAGTATGGAGTTTCTGTGCTCATTCCTATTTTCAGGTCATTTTCTCCAAAAGTCAGCTGTTTTCAAGGGCTTCACTAAAGCGAGCCTAACGAAAAACTTAAAATATTAAGATAACTAATGCAAACTCATTAGCATAGTAAAAAACTAGATATTTCTTGCTGCTACAAGTTCTCTCATAATGTATACTTTTTTCTGCTAATACTCTGATTATGTGCATCAGAATAGACATAAAAAGAATGCCAAGGAGTCGATTCGTAAAACTAACTTGCCAGACCTTTTAAAAACCTAAGGAAATTGAAAAAAAAGGTTTCAAAGAGCAAATGCAACACGAAGAAAATTAATATATTCAAATAGAATAATTATGAATTAGCCTGAATTTTTTTTCAGGCTTTCTTTTCGCAACTGCAAAAGTTGCGTATATAACTGCGATGATCATCCTTCATTTAAGAATAATTATAATGCAATCAATAGTTTGCAGTCTGTGAAACCTGTGCAAAAGAATAAGTTCTCAAACGTTAATAAAGAATTGTTTTAGTTTTGAGATAATCAGCAATTTGGAAAAAAAACATTCTTACTACTTCGAGTAGCCAAAAACAAAATTAAGCACAATTAGCAGACTAGAGATTGCCGTAGACATTATATACATAATTATACTTATGAATAATCTACTTAGCATTGTACGTAATAGTTAAGATCCTGATTCTCCTAAGATTTTTCTCAAACTCAATGTTTCTTAAGAATTCCAGTTGCTTTTGAGTTCTTTTTCAATTAATCTGAAGATGGCAGAATCCTTTGTGCACTGACCTATAAATTTGAAGTCCTAACAGAGACCAAAAATTCAAAATATTAAACTATACCCACTTGATACTTGCATACATTATTCTCCTTACTAGTACCATAAGAGAGGTAAGAAGAAGCAGTAAGGAGAATTTCTCAATTGATATTTGACTTCAAGGATGCTTTCCTATTACTATCCCGGCATACTGTGCTTTGCATGAACTTCGAAGCTGTAGCTTCCTGGCTATTGATAGCCAGACAAATGCCTTGGCTGACAAAGTTCAAGCTTATCTTTTTACTTGATGGAAGATCATCATAAGTTTTAAGGTCGAGGTCCATACATTCTACCCATATAAATTATAACTCATAGGTTATCTGTATTGCCATTTTTTCCTGACAATTTTCTTAGATGTATACCTCTACAGTACTACTATTTCATGCCGCCTGTATGGTCCCTGATTAAAGTAATATGTTACTTTGGAGCTAATAGTGTGCTAATGAGCTTGCCGTAGACTGTTAATTCTGGAAATAAATTAACACTAATGCTGTATAAGTGGAATCCTGGTTCTTCGAACCTCTTTAACAATTATTCAAACCAAAACTTGTTTTCGTTTCCCTTAAGTCACTGTATTTTTTTTTGCCTTGGTCTCTCTCGACCAGAAAATGACAAGAAAGACCAAAGCCCAAAACAAAGCTTGACGTCTCTCAACTTCTCTAACTCCTAATTTTCTAACATGAATCTCCATTTTCACGAGAGGGTAAAAAAAAGCAAAGTTCCACTCTGTTAAGATAACATATATAGGAAGCATGACAATTCCTGTAACAAAGAAGAGTTGCGACAGATGGTTGGCCTGTGGAAAGAACTGAGTGTGTGGCAAACTATAACAAAAGGAACAAAACTGATGCAAAATTAAAAAATTCTGCCAATGTGATTAATTTTTGCTGTGATAAGGTTGTAATTAATGCTTCCCATGCCTCTAAAGATACAGGTAAAATTATGCTTGTCAGTAAATGGCTAAAGTATTTTGACAGAAAATTATATGCTTCTGATTTTGACTGGTAGTCCCAGAAAGTGACATGGAAAGCTAGGCTACTCCCACCTACACTGGCAGCACAACGTCATCAACTGTAGTGGCAAAAGCTCTATAGGCCCCGTCCTACACCTCTACCTATCACTGATTACAGCCTCTATTTCTTTAAGACTAGATTTCTAACCTGATCCCCCTTAGTATTTATTACATCCTCCACAACTTACCTTGAAAGTCATTCCTTTTGCAGGAAATGCCATCAAACCAATGCAATAACATTTTGCCAGTTTGTGGAAGTTTATCAATAAAAAACTACCTTTTCCCTAATTTCCCCCTTATTATTGAGATAAAAAATACCCTTTCTTGGCCCCCCTCCTAATGGTTTTCCCTCCTCCCCAACCTCTAGCTCCTCCAACCCTTCATAAAAGGTAGATAGGGGCTTAATTGAACTTTTACGGTTTTATAAGACATGCAAAAATCTACAAAATATTTAACCAAACCCACCCAACAACAACTATCCCTTTATACTAAATATTATTATAATATCATGATCGATATTATTTTAACAAGATTTCCTTAAGCAGTGAAGTACGAGGTCCTAGGGTGGTACTTTATGAATTTTTGGGTGGGGATGATGTGTCACTGGGGCCTTGGAACCCTTAGTTCGTACCAAAACTAGTTCAGATCAATTTTGTTATTCTTTACTAAAACAAACTAGTCTTAAAATATTTTTTGAAACAATCTATCTGTATCAAGTTAGCAGATGAAATACCGTGTCTAATCTTTGATAAAATTGCCAATTAAATCTAGAGGAAATGTCATTTATGATGTATGTACTACATATACTCAAAGGAATCTTGTGTTTGTAATTTTTTAGTACAAATAAGCCTCTAGATTTAGTTTCAAATTTTGTCTAAATATGAATTTTTTGGAACAAGACAATCCATTTGAAAAAAAAAAACTTGTTTAATTTAGGGAAACCTAATTGATAAGGCCCTGTCCAGTTGCCTAACTGGACTGCATGGTGACTTTAAAAAAATAGACTTAGACTTAAAATAAAAAGTTCATAAAATTCTCTCAATGACACTTCTTTTTGTACAAATATGGTGGCACACACACTGTATAATGCATCATTATTCTTGTAATACAGATACCTTAAGTATTACCTCCAACAGTGAATTACAAGGACCTCACTACAATCCATTCAGCAATCTACTCTATAGCTGAAATGTGCTAAAGATCCTACAGTGACTGAAGTTTGATTGGATAGATAAAACTAATTAGGTTTTCTTTGAATTTAGAGAGCTGTAAACTACAGGTAACATTCAAAGGAAAAATATTGCGAGTGAATCAATTCACTCCTGTTGGGAATACCATGGACCTGTTTTCACCAATGCATGAAGTCCTATCATTTTGTTGAAATAGTCAATATTTTTCGGTTTTTGTTTTTAGTTTTTGGTGTCTTTTTTTTTTCACTGCCAAACTAAATGAATTTGCCTAATTGCTGTTGAATGGGGGTTGTGGAACAACAGCTGGGTGAAAAACCTCCCCGTACGTCCACTTGCTCCTATGAGGAAAACCCCGGGCCAGCTGTACTCCGCATTCAATGGTCAACCTCTAGCTCCCGGACTGGGTCAGAAATATTCTAAAACCAAGTACCTGTGTTGAGGCAGGGTACTGTCTGTAACTGTAAGTGATAAATTATATGATTATATAAATACTAAACTAAGTATTAATAATGAGTTGACTTTGATGATACCATCCTCTAGAGTATGGTAGGCGGAATGGTGCAAAATTCAACGAATCAAAATCACTACCAATAGCAACAACCAATCTGCAGCTCAACATTTTTTTTCTACATCAACAATAAAATCCGTCCAACTTCAACGATTAATACAATAATCAACATTCGAAGTATGCCTACTGTCAACAACTAAAGAAAATCAACATCAACAAAAATTCCTCTTTTCTTTTACAACGATTTGCCTCACAACCAACATCGTACATCGACTTCAACCAAAAAAACACATTCAACAATTTGGGGACGAGCGACTGGCTATGCCCGAGAGAGGTTGGGACCCAGAAATTCTAATCACTGGGCATGCTGGGAAATAGAGGCATGACGAAACAAACACCAAATGCAAAGTATTGAGTGGAACTCCTTTTTTACAGATTTGGAACAGTTGTAAGTAGAGAGTTTTTGTTCTTGCTTTAAATTATTTAGAGCCCTAATAAAAGAAGTTGTAAGTTTTAATAATTGTTGGTTTTCAGATGACGTCACTAAAATTCAAACTACAAAACTATCGATCCGACCGAGATTTCACTTTCATGGTGTATTAGAGCAGCTGAAAACTAATTTTCAAACAAATTTTCGCTCTAAAAGGTTTCTTGGTTTTGTAGTAGAGTACGCTTGAATTTCTAAGCTTTTGCGTGACGCAACATTTACATGACGGCTCGAGAGAGCTGTCATATAGGTTTAAAAAGTGACGTTTTTCGAGGAATTTTGCTATCTAAACAGTTCAAGTATGAGAAAAAGTATTACTTTAATGTTTGTGAGTTCCTCTAGGTGTAAAATCACACTTTTGTAGCAAAACTCGGTAACAGATGTTTCTGTTGGTTTCCGTCCGCCATGTTGAAGCTCATCCGGATGAGCTGCAGCATGGTGTCTCCATACAAAGCTCTATAAATTTGGGTAAAACATTTCCTAGGATATCTCGTATACGAATTAATCCTTTGACCCAAATCTTGGCGAGGGTCTTTGTATATTTATCTCCTTTCATTTCCCAGATTCTGGGCTTTATCTGTCGAATGGTTTTGATTTTAATTTTGATCTATTTTGAATGGCTTTACACTGAAAACCAGCAGTAGTCAAATAAAATAACGGAATTGGCAGAATATAACTTGTAAAAGATGTGGAAATATTTGAAGAATATGGATGGATGTTTGATCCATGGGTCCCCCAGCAGGCAGGTGTGCTTCATGCTATCTCTCCGATTTCAATGAAACTTGGCCAGTTTAAAGGGTCTACCCCAAAACTCAAAAAGACATCGAGTGGAGGGAAGCGACGACTGGAAATACGTCAGCTTTCGCAAGCTTATCCTAACTGGTCCTTAAGTTGTTCAAAGGGTGGATGGCAATCCACCGGATAAATCACTTCCCAGGCAGCGGATATAAAGTATAAGCTTGAGTATAAGGAAAAACAACTGCTTTATTCCCTGTCGATAGAGATTAATCCAGTAGGTAATGCTCTCAATACCCTGGGTACCGAGAGGGTTCCCTTTAACTCTCTTTCGCTTTGGGGACAACAGAATTGACGGGTGAGGGCGACCTCGCAGCTGAGGCATGGACATGTGTTTCCATGTTCGCGCCTCAGGCCTTTTTAAGAGGGAAATATATATCCGTAGCAAGAGTTTTTAAGAGCGACTCCGCGTAAATATCAACTAGACGTGGAAATAGCCTAAAAATGACCTGGCCTCAAATTCAGCCAGAATAAAGCCCTATAGGCCCTAGTTAGAAAATCGTTGGTTTAAGTACGATCGAGTGAATAATATTTTTTTAACGAATTTTTTTCTTCCCGAGGCCTAAAATGGGCAAAAATCATGCAAAATTAGAGTCATATTCAGTGGCTCGTATATTTTAAAAGAAAGTTGGCTACTAAAATATAATGACACTTCATATTTTTACTATCTTTCCTCTATGATTTTAACTGATTAGTTTGCGATTTGGTCAACAAGAGATTTTTTAAGAAATTTTTAAAGTTGTTGACTCAAAATCGCTTAATCAACCGTCAAAATTTAGCACTTTTTCACGAGCTAAAAATGCGGATTGGTACATGGCTTTGAACACCGAGGCTTGTCTAGCCTGAAAGAGCATTCTTTTTTCTTCAAATCAACGAAATGAAAATTAATTTTTGGGTAAATGAAATCACTAGCGCTGACAAAGCGAAGCAAATGTAAATGTTACACTAAAAACGGGCGAAAAACGTGACCTCTGACCGAAGCACAACCAAATGCGAATTACGGTAGGCGCCAAACCTTTAATTATTCGGTAACTTCTCGAAACAATATTGGCCTGGAATGTGTATGAGTGTTTTAAAAAAAAGCTGAGTTAAAGTATGAAGCGTCAAAAAGTCCACAAAGCGGTAAAATATACAACAAAAGTCACAAGTAATCTGTTCCGTTTTCTGAATTTTATGCAGGGATTTAACGAATTAACAATTTTTAATCCAACGATACCCACCTGAGACTGTGTTAGTTTAAGAGTCCATAGAACTTCTCAGAAGATTCCTCAGAAAGACCTCCAGAAGGAAATGATGAAGAATTTGAACTTATAACTGTAACCATTTCACTTGTCTTCAAGGCAATGAACGAAAACAACTGTCGAACTGCCACAGGCAAACCAGCTTTCAGTGCAGTCATGCAAAGCATGTCACGTCACGTAATTCTGCCCCGCGCATTTGGGAAGGAGGGAAGAGAATTCCACGCTGTGCTCTAAAACATTTATGAAATAAAATTAGCTTTGGACTGTTTCATTTTTGCCTTCGCTTGAGGGCAAAGGTACCTCTTCCGCCTTGGACTCGATGAGCAGGCGTTTTTAGGGGATTTGTCATTTCTCCCTCCCCACAAACGAAAAGTGTGAATTATTTTTTTCACCTTTGATCTCAACAACGTTACTTAAATTTTCTGATTTTCCCTTCGCTTTGTTTACAGACTGGTATAAATGACACATATCTTGGTCTCAAGTAAGGGAGGAAATATGACTCCCCTGAAAATGCCACCAAGGGAGGCTAAATGTTTGGTTGCCTCTTAGGACAAATTCGCTTCATGGATCCGGATTTCTTGTCAGTGGAACTTGTGGAAGGCACAATTGTAATAACTGAATCCAAGTGTAATATAAAAGTAAAGGTTTCATCTGTCACGACTGAGAAAATATGAGACATGTCCACAACAGCCTAAATATGGTTATCTTAACTTAAAAAGCTGACATCACGGTTCATGTGACCAAACAGAACTACAAAAAAAAAAAAGAAACGAGAAAAAATACCGTAGAACCTAGCAGTGGCTCTCAGTTGAAGTTTTGGCAAATTTTTGCTATGAAATGTGCTTTTTAAAAAAATTCATCCCTCCAGAACAAATAAATATGTCATTCCCGTTCGCTTGCATAAAATGTCAGGCGAAAGAATTTTAAACCCAGAGGACTGATCTGTTATTATTTTTTCCCCTCAGTCTTCTTGTCATTTCCACTATTTCACTCACGGCTGAATTTTATTGATAGGATTTCATGACTGTCAGTACTTTGCAAAAATAAGTTCCCGCAAATAAAAATTACCGCAAAAATATTTCCCGCAAAAATTTACTCCAGAGGAAATACTGTATTCTCTAATTTAAATTCACTACACAAGAATACAGTACCAAGAAATCGTGTCTGTTCAGTTACAACTGGTCTCTTTTTTTCAGAAACAAATATTGATGCACACTTAGTATTGTTTGAAAATATGTATTTCTATTGCACGTACTCAAAAAACGAAAATATTATCAATGCTGGGTACTGAGTACTTTCTGAAATCGCAAAAATTAATCCCCAGCAAGAAAAAGCAGTCTGTCCTAAACGCAAAAATTATTTCCCGCAAAACACAAAAAATCGCCAATCCGCAAAATTAAACTCCCGTAAAAATTTCGTTCCACACGGTACTTGGAATAATGATCGGTCGTTTGATCAAGCAGGGCCAGGTCGTTATTTTACGTTCCTTACTTGCGTCAGTTCAGGTTTATTAGACCACCTTTGTAATCACCAATTATATTTTAATTATGTACTTTAGTTTTAAATTCAATTTTGGTAACGACCCCACAGTATCAGCCCCCGACAAAGGTTTGTGTTGCAAACCGACTAATATCGGAAAAAATGATATCATGTATATTCTTAAGTTTGTTTGTACTGACTTTCTTTTCTCTTTTCGCCGATCAGTTCCTTCGATTTTGTCCTTTCAACTTATCAAAATCTTTTTTTGAGATCCGGATGTGGCCACTAGTTCATTGGCTTCCGAAGGGCTCATTCCCTGTTGTTGGCTTTTAGTGGGGAAG
>OZ037779.1:31881405-31923905 GCA_964035525.1 Porites cylindrica
TAGGACAATCACAGCAGCAGCAAATAGGACAAGAGCTAGTTTGTCTTTGCCCTCATTAATATGCACGATTTGCCCGCCAAAAGTCAGTGAACCGGAACTAGGACAATCACAGCATCAGGAAATAGGACTTGCATAATTACATTACGCCTCCGTGATTTTAAGTCACAGACAAGTTTGACTTTACTCCTCAGACACTATGAATTAACCAATGAAAACGTTTATTTTTTCTAACTAACCAATCAAAAAGGAAGACGTCTATCGACATTAAAGTAACTAGAAAACCTAAACCAACCAAAAATAACACACGACCTTATCTTAATGAGATTCCTACGCATTTTATTCATGAGATCAAGACAAAAGGTTATGACGTCATTAGCGTTAATTTATTCCTGCGCACGCTCAAAATCTGATCACTTGGTATCTCGTTGCGCCAAATACAATTTTCAAACTCTTCCAAAGTGGTCAACGGGTTAAAAGCCATGACTGCTACTGATCTGAATCTCACAGTTTGTGAATGATGTGTGTGGAACGTGAGTGCACTTTTATTTGGAAGACATAATAGATTCTAAAATAACCAATCAGTGTCGAAGGTTTTGTGAAAACAATGGGGCAAGTTCAGGCAAGTCTATTGAAGCATTGTCATGAAACCTGTGTTTGGAACCGGTTTTTCTGGTTACTGATCAGTTAATGAGAATCCTCCGCATTTTATTCATGAGATCAATACAATAGCCTATGACGTCAGCGAAGTTAATTTATTCCCCCCACCTTAATGAGATTCCCCCCAAAAAAACCGGGGTAAAACATCCCTCCTATACTACTCGGGCCAAACAGGCGATTTGCATGATGGCGTAATTTTACTAATATAATCAGAATCTTTTTCGTTTTTTCTTTCATATTTAAATTCGGTTATCCCAGCGAGGATTAAATAACAAAAGCCCTAATTTGCTCAAGAAAACAAAATTCTGAAGGATTCTAGCCGTGGTGCTAAAATGACGTCATCGTGCAAATGCCCTATTTATGTGAGGCGAGCACCACTGCGCCACCCCTTGCCCCCAAACTTTTAGTAATGCTATAAAATTTTGGTGTGTTTCTTTACTAAAATCCAAATAGGTGAGATCATGAATCGAATTTTAAGGATTATTACTGAGTTAAGAAAGGAAATAATGTGCCTTAAGTTCAAACATGATCAGATGGATCATCTACCATTGAATCAGTCTTTCCATAGCTACGGACAGCAATATCAACAAAATCCAAGCGAAAAACAACACAGTCGCTGAGAATGTACCCTTCGTAAAAGTCGCTTCAGTGTCGCTTTCGTTTTCTTTAAGCCAAGCGTGAGATTATGCCAAAGGGGCGCGCGGTTAAAGGAGCAGATTCAAAAGAGCGGGGAAGCGATGGAGAGGGCTATTGTTTTGCTGCTTTTTGCCCAACGCCTTGGCGAGTCTTTCGTGCTTTCCACACTTGGAAAACGACTGCTACGTAGCCTACTGATAATGCTGCGATTTTCCTGGTCTTTCATAGAACTTCAAGGTGATAAGCTAAATGAAACAGCCATCTTAGGAGATGAGTCTTGCGCCAATTATGATACATACTGGAAGAGTAATGTCATAGTGTAAGGAGCGCCAGTGGAGTTTAATATTTAGAGGAATGTGAGTCATGTTTCTCCTGTCACTTAACCCTTTGACCCCTCTACATTTAAATTCTCATTTGTTGTCCGCGTACTTTTCTTATAGAAGTAGTGAAGAGAATTTGTTCAAGTATCAAGAATATAATTCACCTTTTGTGATTTAATTCCCAGGAAGACTGTGTTTTTAAAATAAAGCAATGATATTACAAGGCGAAATTTTAAAGGGCAACTCTCGGGAAAATTACCCCTGTTTTTTAAGTTCTCTATGGTTTCCTAATGGCATGTAATGTCTCTCTTTGGTGAAATTTCGGATATATCTGCGAAACTTATTTTTTTATAATTTTTCGAAAACTCGATTTTTGCCGCCATTTTGAAAACATTCGGATTTCAGGCTAGTCACGTGATTTTACGTCACACGTGTGGAACACGGATTGCCAAGTGAAGATTATAAGAGAAAAACGCACCAAATTTCTCTTGCAAATAAAGGAGAAATAGAGCCTCTACTGTCATATTAACGTTCAGGAAAAGCATTTCGATGATGGTTCCAAATTTTAAATTTACACGGGCATCAGATGCGGGTGATTTAGATTTTGTTCTGTATTTTTTTTGTTAGGGTATTTTTGAAGTCGCGTGAGACATTCATCGACCCGAGGTCAATAATTGTAAACAGCTAAGCTCCTAATCTGCTACGTATAATACAAAGAACATCTTTCCTATAGTAGATTTAAAATTCTGATACAACCATTAATGTTACCTGATGGGTGTTGATGCCCTTCATTCCTCGACAACGACTTAATTTTTTCCCGGGAAATACTCGCATCTTTGAAGAGAACTCCGTCACAGACCGCCGTACCGGCCTGATTCTATACCGCCTTTTGTGTTTTCACTTAAGTGTGTTGTTCTCTTGTCTGAAATCTGCAGGTTCCATCCATTTATCTTTGCTTCTAAACACGCGAAATAAAACTCACTTCTCGCCGAAAATTGCGATTTTATGATCATCATTTTGAATGTAGTTATTCGAGATGTGCTCTCTAGATTGTAGCGTCATTCCATTGCAAAACCTGCACACACGCTAAAATTACATGTAATGGGCCTTTTAAGGATGAAAAGAAATGAAAACAGTTCAAAAAAAGTTGATTAAAATAGGATTGCTTCATTATCTTTAGTGGTACTTTGTACCCGTCCTACCCGCGAACACTGTAAAACTGCCTTGATAGCCACGCGTGTCACGCTTCTTTTGCAATACTTCCCTTTGGGACTTCTCACAAGAAAGGAAAAAAGAAATTATTAACCCGTTTTTAAATCCCCGACTCAGTACCTTTGGAAAATTCCAAAGAGAAAAATGCGATCCATAACGGGAGTGAAAAAGGAGAAAGAACTAGGCAAGGTTCCTGCAGTATGAACCTTTTTATTGAAGGTTATCGCTCAAGCACCATAACTGAAGTCTTTGCTGGCTATTAAGAAAATTCAAGGGCTTTAAAAAGCTACATGTTGAACCTGCAACTGAATACCCCTACACTACTTGCTGCATCCAAAGAGAGGCCCAACAGAGATAAGGCAATGGGTTCTTTCGTTAGCAGATAAAATCTTTCCAGCCTTGTCAACTAAAGAAGGACTACAATACCCTGCAATGTTTTGATTCTTTGTAGTTTAGGCTAAGCTAGGTCACTACTGCAATTAGTGACTTAGATGACCATGCACTGTATGGTCCACTTAAACTGTGACCGGTTTTCTTTATTATTATTGCCTTATCAATTAAAATATGCAAGATGGAAACAATCCATTTGTGAATTCTAATTTAAAAATGAGGATTTCCCATTATAACCTAAAGATATACAGCAATGAACAATGAAATACCATTTTATTATTAAGATATAAAGTTTCAACTTGTACATTATTTCCCAGTTAACAATCACACCTGCTGGAAAAAAAAGGGTGATATCAGCATTAGTCAAACACTAATCCGCAATTATTATTCAGAAGCTGTGAGCAAATAGTCGAGAAGAATTATGTATTTCCCACACACTGACACCATTGGACTTTAAAAGATCATGTAGTCTTATAGATTTTTTAGTTCCAACAATTATTGTTGACAATGTTTGCTGGGTAGCAATCATTTTAATGGCAACAAAGTTGCTCTAGCCCAGTCTTCCAGTGGTGAAAAATTGCATCATATTTTATATACAGTAGGGTTATTTGCAATACATGGTATATTTATTCATCTGGGCCCAGTTGTTCGAAGGCCGGTTAGCGCTTAACCCAGAGTTAAATTTAACCCTGGTTTCTTTTTCTGGTGTTCAAAAGCATTTTCTCAGATAATTTTCTCTCTTATTTTTAGAGCTTCCAATCATCAACTTGTGGACAAAAAGAATTAAAACTGAATTGCTTTTTAAGCTTTCAAATCTTAATTCAAATCTCACACTAACCCTGGGTTATCTTAACCCAGCTTTGAACAACTCGGCCCAGCTGCACAATGGAATCCTGTGAACTCCATCTCATCCTCCAACCTTTCAGGTTCCTGGAAATGAGGTCGTATGCACTTAACTGCACAGGAATCAAGGACGGTAATGTCACTCCTGTGTCCCTGCCAAGGGAGCCCCAGTATCACCTTACCAATTGCCTGTAGGCAATGTGCCTGCTTTTTTTATGATCTGATTCTTCATATGCTGAGGCACCATGCTGCTGCTTGTATTGCCATGCAGCTCGTAACACCCAGTAATTCAGACAAACTGCCTGGAATCCTGGGTGTTCCACAATGCTCCTCTAGGAGGCTCCTCCATATTTTTAACTTCAACTGCCTCCAAATATTTACGTTTTACAACAGCCACCTCTTGGAAGCAGATATTTTCCCCCCATCCAATAGTAGTTATTTTCTTTAGTCATAAATATTGAACGTCGGTTAATGGAGGGCAACAGAACAAGTGTTGAATATTGACCTTTTCATTCTGCACCCAGAAAATCAAACTGCCATAAGTCAAGACAGAGAATATTATTTCAATTTTGAGCTTATTCACTCTTTAACGTTTATGGCTTCATCATACTATCTCCTGCCCATAACCACAAAATAGTTTCAAATATGTACACGTTTTCAGTACTGGGTGCATTATAATAGAAGTTCCTGCAGTTATATCTCATCAAATGCAATATTATTGTAGTTAACATAACCATTGTTGTGCTCCAGACAAAAACTTAAGTGAATACGACATGTCCCAACCTCGAAAATCATATACTGGGGAGCAGAAACGTTTTATGCAAGCAGTTAGTTCACATGGGTATGGAGGTGTATCTTATCCCAACTTTAAATTGTCTTAATAATAACATCAGGATACACAGAAGCTAGAATAATAACTTCTGAACCAAATTCATTGACAGAGCAAGACACAGTAAAAGTAAGTGAACGACTTGTAGGAAAACAACTGTACAGAGCCTTTCAGTTATTATGTATAACAATCTGTATAACAACAAAAGAGACAAATTTTAAAGTGCAAGCACTCCACGAGTCGAGCATGAGCGGCTGTCAAGGGGCAAAGATATGGAAATTTATTTGCGTTGCAGTCAACGAATTACGAGAGCGTAGTTATTGCTTCCGATATAAATCACTGCTTTTTGTAAAACCAGGATTAAAGCAGAAATTTAAAAAAAAACTACACTGAGACAACTTGCCCAGATTATCATTTCCAGTAGTCGTTAGAAGGGGAAGGTACGCTTTCGACTACTTGTACATTTGAAAACAATGATCTAAAATTATAAACGCTGCGTGTTTAATTGGTCCTTTTCCTTTTACAATTTGAAGCATTCATAGCATTGATGAAATCAAGCGATTTACGGATCGCTCTGTACACAAGAATTGTTCAAAACCATCTAGGCACTCACCATTCTTCACTATCGAGATCGCAGCGGGTGAGTGGTAGGCTCCATGTTTTCTGGCGACGCACGAACTTCATCAGCTTCGGACGATCTTCCAGGCGGCTCAAAACGCCGGGGTTGAATTTCCGTGAAGGGCTGCCCTATACTTCGCATTCTAAAAGTTTTTCTACAACCGAATAATCGGACAAAGAGGTCGCGCTATCACTTGAAGAACTACAGTCAGCCATATTCGAGATCATCTGTTGTTCCACACCTGTGACGTCACGTCACGTGATAGGAAAAAACGAAGCGTTAATGGCGGAAGTTCGAGTAAGCGGCAAATTTAACACTTTGAATCTCGATTTCTGAGCCAAATAGATCGCTGAAGATATCTTTCTTGATGGTATTACAATGAGAAAAACATTTGCAAGGTTTTTCTGAAAAATGTTGTCCTACGCGAGAGTTGCCCTTTAAGCTGATCACTCTTGTAGGGCCTATGGGGTTAACATAACTCCCGCTCTGAGAAAACTGATAAAACCGATTGCTTAGTACATGCTTTGCTTTGCAAACTTACCATGGAGATGGGTAAAGAAAGTCGAATAGATCTATCTATGTATTGAAATTGTTGCGACTTACCCCTGGCTATAATAGCAAATGCCAAAAGTACAATATTAATTTTCAAATCATAAGCGAATAAGTGAGATATACCCTAAATCAGCGGATAAGGCCGGAAAAGCTTCAGATCAAATAGCCAAATCATCTGGATTTTGGTATCAGATTCAAAAACTCCACCTCCGGCATGGCCGGATCAATTGGATCAATCAGAACCGTTCTTGGTTTTTAATAAAGAGACGAAATATCCGTTTTTAAATTAAATAATCCGAATATGGGGCTTAGAATGAAGCAAAATTGATTGAAAGGTACTGGATGAGGAAGCCCACTTCTTGTAATGAAAACTGTTGGTAGAATTACGCTGGAATATAAATACAAATTAATAATAAAATGGCGGTAAAATATCGAAATAAAAATCTTCCCATCGTACCATTTTCTCTTTTGAAGGTTTGAATTCGCTTTGTTCTTAACGAGTGAAAACTGGGAACAATATGCGACCACAGAGCTTCTTGGGATTGTTTGGAAGGACATCATGAAGGTCAACAAACATGGCGCGCTGCAAGTGCTATGTTCTTAGCTGCAATAATAGTTTCAGACATTCAAATAAATTTTTACTTTTACAGAATCCCTTAAGACCCTCATGCACCAGTTTTGTGTGTCCTCTTTTCTTTAGTCAGAATAACCTTTTGTGCGTCTTTAACAGGTGGCTTGTAGCTGTCCGCCATCTTTTTGCTGTCCTCCTAAACGATCGCTAGAGCCAATGTGGTCATAAGTCGTACCAATTCTTCGCTCGTTTACAACCCGGCAATTTCAGTTAGAATGTTTACTGTTCGTTTCAAGTAATAGTTGTTTTCAGCTTGCCACCGCCAGCTTACCGCGCATGAGCAAAAATGGAAGCTAAGACAGCCATTTCAAGAGTAAACGACCTTAGTTAACTGGAACAGTACAGGGACCGGATGCAAAGAAAATGAACGACTATAAACACCGGCCGTGTGCTCTATTCCTCCTTCGTGATCAGTAGGAAAGAAGTGTGAAAGCAAAACATGATGAAATAACAAAAAATCAGTTCAGCTTTGAACCTGTAATTAACACAGAATTTTTATGGCTCTTGTTACGGATAAATAAAAATCAGATAAGCCAAGTTTCATGAGACATCTCCTTTGATCGGCTGAAAAAAATTAGCGGTAACAAAATCAAAATCAAGATAAACTCATGAAAACATGACAGTTTTCTCCACTGACCCAATTGAGACGTTTTCCCATTTCTTTTCTGTACTTTTCTCTGCTGCTACTCTCAATTATTATGTCAAAAGCAAAAAAAATCAAGCATTGGAAGAGCAGGTTGACGTTCTGTCGACGGAAGTTCTGAAAGAGACGTTTACCCCCGAGGGAGTTGCTAACTCTGCCGATAACAGAAACAATTTCGAACATCGAAAATGTGAGAAGTCTACAATTTTTGAGCGACGATGAAGACTTGACAGCTTGTATCTCTGATGTCTTGGTCCCCCGTCTTGGTACAGCTTAAGCAAATAACTCACCGTCTAAATATAATGTACTCTGTGCTCATCAAGTGGAACCTGTTGGTAACGCCATTGATGAAGCCAAGAAGTACAGTTACCAGTTCAATGTCAAAATAATTGGTCTACCAGAGAAAAGTTCTAATGAAACTGCGCCTGAAACAAGCTCTCTTCGCGTCAAACTCTTTCAGGAAATGGGAGCTGAAGTATCCATTTTTGACATCGATACAGTGCATCCCGTATCAACAAGGAATGAAAGCGAAGGTCCAAAACCTGTGGTCTCTAAATTTCTCAGGCGTTTGGCGAAAGGGAAAGTTATGGAAGTTCGTCAACATGCCTCCCAAATTAACCCCACAGTTATCGACTTGTCTGATATCGAACGTGGTGACGTAAGAATCTTCGATCATCCCCGGGGTCACGCTCCTGGGAATTCTCGGTGGGAGTGTGCCGCCCGGTTCTTCAAATCCTGACCCGATTTCAGACCAAAAAATGCCATTTTCCACACCCGTTTTCAGACTAGAACTCTAAAATCCATGCCCATTTTCAAACCTGGCCTTTAGGCAGAAATTATGTTATCATTACTTAGATTAGAGCGCAAACAAAAAATTATTCAAATCCATTTCGAATTCGCATATTTCTCTTTCTTTCTTACTCATTTGGAATTGAAACGATAAATAGGTTCATACACTTCGCAGTTCCCTCGAAAACTATACCCGATTCCCGACCAAAATGGGCAAAGTGTTTCAGACCAAAACGGCGCAAAACCTTACCCAATGGGGCGGCACATACCTATATGGCTTATATAAGGGAGTACCCCCCCGGATCATCTTACTCCGAAGAAGCAGAACCTTTTATTTGAGGCGAAGAAATTCAAAGAGCGGAATCATTATCGTTTTTGCTGGGCTAAAAACTCCAAATGATAACGCTGATCGCTTGCTGAACGCAAGTCTTTCCACAGGGCACCCGAACAATGTGCTTGTGTGACGATTGTTATTTTATGATAAATGTACTGGAGTTACTGTTTGCTTCACCTACAGCGATATATATGTCTATAAATCAATATTAAATAAACGTTTAATTACCTTACCTGTGGTATATCGTCGTCCTTTTGCTTCAAAAGCGGTTTTTTGAGCGATTTTGAAGGATTTTGAGTTGAACGTTTATTGTTCTAATAATAGACGGACAAGTTGTCCTTCTATTATTAGGAACGGTAAACGGCGAACTCAGACTCCTTCAAAATCGCTCAAAAAACTGCTTTTGAGGCAAAAGGACGACGATACACCACAGGTAAGGTAATTCATTGATTTATAGACATACTTAGCGATATATCGTTATAGATCGTTTTCACTGTCACGCAGCAAAAAATAAATTGGAAACCGTCCTGTGGAAGAAAATCAAGAAAATGAAATGTTATAAAAAACTATTATAAAAAAGATCTTTCTGGCGCACAGTTTCTGAGTAATTTGCCGAAACGTTTCACGCACCTTTGTAGAGCTTTGTATGGAGACGCCATATTAGTGTACTGTTTTGGTGCACCAATATGGCAGCCGGAAATCAACAAAAACATCTGGAGTTCACTTTTTCAATAAAAGCTCTTTCTTTTCACTCCAGATTTAGCATACGTGCGCATAAACATATCTTCTAATACTTGAAATGGTTATACTGCTGCAAATCAAGAGGAGCGACTTTTTTTCAACGAGACAGCATTCATATCTTGGTGCTACGCACTGTGAAAACTCGGAAGTTCAAATTGCGGTATTTTCGAAATGAAACATGTTACGGGAATAGAAACTTGTACAGAGATTTGCTTTTTGTTTATCTTCATCCTAGCGTAAATAAAAATTTTTAAAACCTCGCTATTTTGACTTTACAATTTGATGACGTCACTGTGAAAACCATCTATAGGTGAAGCAAACGGTAAAACCAGTACATTTACTATAAAATAACAATCGGTTACATGCACACATTGTGTGGGCGCCCTGTGGTCTTTCAAACGAAGCCCGGTTTTTCAATCGATAACATGGATATCAATCAATCGATCAATCAATCAGGAATTATAGATAGTATCGATTTATCGAATTGTTTTCTGATATCGGATTTTATCGATTACACTCTTCAGGATATTGTTCCTTGATACTCCTAAAAGGTGTGATTAAGTATATTGTTATGCATTGTACTCATTTTCTTTGGCTAAGAGCCCACAGCTAATTTTGAAAATCAGCGCAACCTACAGATTAGTCAGTTAAGTGACTAATCTGTAGTGTGCGCGCGCAATGCATGATTTCCAATAACAATTCCATCAATTCAGGTTCCTTGCGACGGTGTGTTTGTCGTTATTTTCTTCGAAACAATGTATATAACAAAAAAATTATTAGATTCGGTTTTTGTGATATCCTAAGTAATCAAGGTCTCGGTAAGTGTCATCAGCGTCGGCCTTCGGCTAGGCCGATAACACTTATCTCGCTTCGACCTCTGAATTATTCCGGATATCACAAAAACCTCATCCAATAATTGTTCATTATTATATAGACACCCGCTAAAGGCCGCGCTGAGTACAAGGTCCTCTAAGAAAGATTACATCCAGAACAATATATTTTGCGACCCACTTTAGACACTTAAAGGGACTAAGTCATGCTATTTGCTATCTTTTTAAAAAGTTCTTAAGTGACTTCGCATCATTCGCAACAGTTTTGCATTACACTATAATTATGGTCTAATATTGCTATTTCAGATTATATTTAAGCATTAAAACTCAGCTGAAAACTGCTTCCTGTCGTGCGTTGCAACAGATTGTAAGGATGACATGGATTGAAACTTAAAGAAATTAGGCCAGCTTTTTCAAGTCACTTAATGCCATGCCTGCAAAAATCACCTATTTATAGTGGTGTTTAGTTTTGTTCGATATCGTCTGCAATATCCTTGCCTCGTGACATAGCCACTCTAACTAAGAGAATACAATCAAACCCCGCTTTACCGACACCCGCTTATTACGGGCAACTCGTTATTACGGCCTTTGGACAGTTTGCTTTATCCTTAAGGAAAATTCGTCTAAATTCTCTCCGCCCGCTTAGACGAACCCTTTCTACGGCCCCGTCAGTGTCCGTATTAACGGGGTTTGACTATATGAGAAGGCATCACCAAAAAAATGGATTTGCAAATATACGCTAATGGCAAAAATGTCGCAAAATGTAAAAACAGAAGAGTAAATCTGGGGCAAAAACAGTAATGCCATAATTGCATACCAGTTGACGTGGGGTCGGTTGTAATTAAAGGGAGTAAATGTGGCATTTACCGCGTTTGCCCCAGATTTACTCCTCACTTTTTATATTGTGACATATCTGCCAAGAGCAAATTTGTGCAAATCCATTTTTTCGTCTAGTTATTTATTAAGGTAAGACGGTCTCTCTGACAGGCAGCGCCCAACAATTCGTGTTCTACTCTAAATGATATGATCATGAATGATGTTCTTTTGGAATGTTTGTCTTTTTATTGTAAAAAAAAAAAAACAGAAATTGATTTTCTGATAGCAGTGAAAGCAAAAAGAGACTTTAAAAGAGATGTCTATCAAGAGAATCATACTTCATATAATTGAAATTAAAAGAGAGCGTACCGGCTTTATAGATTAACTCCAAACTGAAACTGTAGTAATCACTGCACAGTAATTCGTCGAGTCTTTCGAAAACCTATTTTAGTTTACGAGAGTTTACAAGTGTTTGGAGTGTTTTTTTTTATTTCAGTCCATTATTTTGATGAATATCACAAAAGATAATAAGTATAACTTAAACTTGATCAATTTACATAGTATTGCGACAAATTCTGTAGCGAATTCAGCGAAAGATATAATTGATGCAAACTGCCAATAATAATATAACTCATGAATACCTCTCATTATAATAAATTTATTTTTTAGCAGGATCAATGACTTGATAAACTGCAACACGAAATTTGTTTATGTTCAACTTTATAGAGAGCTTAAGCAGCAGACGTTTTTGAGGTTACGAACACACCCTCGTACCCAGCGTCTTCGTTCCCCTTGACCTGCGTTCGGGAAACAGCGCTCGTCTCGTCAAGCCAGCTGATGCGCCGTAAGGGACGAAGACTCAAGGTACGAGATTGCGCCGACACCAGAACGCCATGCACTTTTGAAGTGCAAGATAGAACGCGAGATTCTAGTACTCGAAAGTTCGCGGTTGGGTAAGAATTATTTGGTAATTTCCGATATTGTGGTTAAATTGATGGCCTAAAACCAAGGAAAATTCTTCTACTTTTCATTCGGCGTTTTCAGAGATGTAAACTCAGGTAAACAGTCTCTAATTCTATTTTTGGACTCGACAGCTCTAGCTGGCTACAGAACTGGAAGATAGCAAAATTACGGAATTTACGTAAGATTTACTCGATTTCTTGCCCATGTGAATCATCACCAAATAAACACAAATCCTATTTCAGAGGGCTTTATCTTCTTGTAACTTTTAACGGCCGATATATATATATATATATATATGTTTTCTAGCGAGACCCCTGTGATATTTGGCGCAATCAACTTTGAAAATGAATAGCAAACTAAATCTCATTTGTGGTTAATGAAACTACACAACACACTCACGGTCTACACTATGAAATAGTACACGACGGCATTTCAAGCTTGGCGAATGTGAAAGATGAAATGATCATATGAGAATGGGTCTCTTTCAGCGACAAAAATCTTTCTGAAATTGGAAATGCTATGTCATGAGTGAAGACATTTCAAATAGCTAAATTAAACGCAGACAAGACGTTCATGACTCGCGTTATGCCAAAAAAGATAAATTGCTTAATCTTCGCTTTTCGCGCCACGAACGCCGTACTCTATCCAGACCGGGCGCAACCTTCTTGACGCGTCCGTGACCTCGAGAACGTCCGCTACTTAAGCTCCCTAATGATATGTCAGCGATCACGTTCACCACGACTCTGATGAGTCATCAAACACGAGTATTAAAGAGACGCTTATCCTCGAGGTGTACACATAAAGGCTGCCTCTTAGCTTCATTTGATCCAACAAAAAACTAATTCAACCATGACGTTCAGAAAATGGAATTTCGTTTTCGTTTTCCTTACCTATCTCATTGTTTCTAGTAGTTTTGCAAAAAACAACCCTCAAAGCGCTGTTTTCAAATCAGCGACGTACACAAGTGATAAACCACGTCAACCGATGGACCAAACCTTTAACATCAACAACTGGGGTTTTGGAAGCGCTGATCGAAAAATTTTAAAGCAGATGAAATACAAAATCGACTCTCTTTATGAGAAATCGACCGCAGCAGGTAATTCACTCACATTAAAATTTTCAAAAATTATTTGCGGGCTTCTTATTAAAAGAGTGGATGATATCACGAGGCTTAATGTGATAATGCTAACGAAATATGTTCTAGTTTCAGTTTGTCCTCAAGATGGTTGGGTCCGCTACGGAAACTTCAGTTATCTCATCATCGACATTCGAACCCTAAATTGGAGCGATGCTCGACGAACTTGTCAGATGCTTGGAGGAGACCTCGCTATAATAAAATCAGCTGCTGAGAATAACTTCATATTCACCTTGCTCAAGAAACAGAAAACCATCACCGATTGGGGTGTGTGGCTTGGTTTTGTCCGCAAGGCCGACAACAAGTTCTACTGGATTGATGACACTCCACTGGCGAAAGGTTACACGGCTTGGGCAAGACGCCAGCCAGACAATTCTGGTGGGAATGAAAAGTGTGGAAACATGTTCGGCTCGGCACACAGCAATGGAGGCAAGTGGAACGACTTAACATGCGATCTCGACCCACCAAACCATTGGAAGGTGGCCCCAGTTATCCTTTGCAAGAAAAAGCAAATTATGTGACTAGTGTCCCTTAAGTCAAAATAGAGTAGAACACTTTGATGTAGTGCCATTTAATAAACTAAATAATACGACATAAATCAAAAATTACGATTTTGTGCAAGGATGGGTGCTCTCTTTTTGTCATGAGAGTTGTTCGTCAAATAAAACTGCTTTAGATTGATAATAAATTCAGTCAATTAAAATCAAAAATAAAATGGCGGTTACACCTAGAATATGCTGCCCTTTCGTTTTCTTATCTTTATTTGCGACTTTAACTAATAGATCGTGTGTCTTTCAGTTGATAGATAACTATTTCTAAACATAGGAGGATAATAAGGAGCTCAGTAGCGACACTACGATAACATGATTATTAACACGAGTTGCTTACTACAACAAGAACGCGCTTACAGCCGCTCCCGGTCTCGCTTGCTTGGAGATTAAATCGAGAAATGAGGAGGCGATTAATTCTACACAAAACGTTATTTACTCGCTAAAGGTTTCTTACTTCCTACTTTATCGACGTCGATACTTTTTATTTGTTTCTGAATTGATTTAGTACACGTGTTAGCAACGACCGGAAATACGTCTGCGGTCGCAGACTATACGCGTGCATAAATACACGAAAATTCAAGGGCCTCGATTCCAGAGAAATTACATAACTGCCAGCGATCAAAAAAGTGATTTACATGGCACGTCAATTCAATCATCGCCGAAAATGAACTGCGTTCTCTCCACAAGACTTATTTGCATACAATGAAAGTTTACAACACTCGACCATCGCAGTTTTGCAGTTTTTTTTCAACTACTCAGGTTGCGTTCGATTGGGAAATCTCGATTTAGATTTTGAAATCCGGATTTCGGATTTTGCAATCGAACGCGAAATCCGAAAACAGATTTCATCTTCGAGAAATCCGTCCTCAGGGTGGATTTCAATTGAGAAATCCAAATCCGGATTTCATGGATTTCCTTTTTACCGTTCGATTGGGAAATCCGAAAAAAGATTTGCAAAACTGTTCTCGTGAACAGCGCTCTTCTTTTTGCTAATTATGCGTGTGCGTGCAAGACCGCTGTTCTTAAGAACAGTTTTTCAAATCCTTTTGCGGATTTCCCAGTCGAACGGTAAAAATGAAAATCCAAAAACAGATATATCAGCGTTGAAATCCGTTTTCGGATTCTGCGTTCGATTGCAAATCCGAAATCCGGATTTAAAAATCTAAATCCAGATTTCCCAAACGAACGCACCCTCAGTAGTGTTCACTTGTTCCAAAGTAATCAACGCTTTGAAGCGATAGAATTCGTGGACCGACACGTTTCGGAAAGCCCTAAAGTTAACCTTTCCTAAACATGTGTGACTTCGATCACGCAAAGATTCTTAGTCCTAGTTTCCACGGCCTCCGCTAGGAACACCTGGCACAATGACTCCCTACTTGTGTATAAGATACGAACAAAAATGCGAAAACGCTTTGCGGATTATGACTCTCGCTGCTTACGCAAGTGAGACTAATGAGCACCCAGAAAATAATAAATATAAAAAAAATAAACGAAAAAAGTTTGTTTGTTTCAACTCACAGAAATGGTTTGATAGTTTGACCACCTGCCACGAATCAAACTTGAGAAAAGTGTCAGCAATGTATAGGCTTAGCGTCTTACTGTTTTTTTTGTGTGTGTTTTGTTTTTTTTTGACGAGCCTTTTCATCGAAACGCTGCTATTTGTACGAAGTAGGCTGCGTAACTGGAGGGATGTTATGCGCCACGTAAATGGCCTCATAAACTCCCGTGGCGTCCATTTAATTTTAGGGGTCCCAGCGGAGGTGTTTAATAGATAGGAAGCGTTAAAACAGAGAGAGGCCTTTTGTCTCATAACTTCGACAAGCTCAACATGCTTTCGGCGAAAAGATCAAGAGAGTTTCAAAGTAGCGGAATATCCACTCTTGATACGTCTAGAGATCCATATCTCTCTTTCAAATCCTAACATTTGTCAGAATCTTCACTCGGGGCTTATGCGTTGCCATCGTTAGTCTATCCTTACTTTGAACTTAACATTGAACAAGGTGAAATACACAAAGCCTCGTTAATAATCAAGTAAGAAACTGAATGAATTGAATAATTTTGCTCCTTTTTCTAATTTTTTGTATTTCGGAGTAATTCTCATAGGGGGCGTTTATTAGAGAGGGGCGTCTAATACAATTTTAAAAGCGTAGAGGGGAAGTTCATTAGATCAGAGGCGTTTATTTGGGAGTCGGCGTCTATTAGGTCATTTACGGTACAGAGAAGACCTCCCCCAGGCTCCTTTCACCGAGAGCTAAAAACTAGTGATCGACATAACGAACGTGCTTTCAAGGCGTGCAGGTGTTTTCCGTTGGGGGAGGGGGGTTGGAGAGCACTGTAATTCCTTTGGTTTTTGCTGCATGACGTTTTTCTCCTCCCCCCTCATTTCTTCCCACCGAATCTGCCTCTACTTTTAAAACTAGGAGTAATCGGAGCTTAGGAGAGTGCGTTCGATATATTTGTTAGGTGTTAGCCTGCGTGGCAGGCGTTCGAAAGGGAAGGGGAAGGGAATTAGGGCGCGAGACCACGCGCGAGGGAGGAGGGAGGAGGGGAACGCCTATTAAAAAAATAACAAAAATAACGCAACTGTGAATGACTAGCTGTCAAATAAGTCTGGCCACGATGCACGTATTCTGGTTGTATTTCTCGCACTGTTTTTCTTTTATTTTCCTAAAACAAGAAATCTAAAGTAAAGGTACTATAAAAAAACTTCGAATGAGGTCGTTCATCGAAGGAATCTTCCTTGAAACTTGCAACGACACGTGCCGAGTTACATATAATCGATCCAGCATAAATCTATTCAAGTTGTTGCTGAACGAATCGGGCTGGAAAACTAATTAAGTAATGATCCCGTAAGGTGGATCGCAATTTCTTTTGTTATGGGGCAACGGTGCTTTCCCCACAATGTTGGGACCTGCAGTAAATAGTGGGAAGGATACAACCCATAAGTCTTTGTAAACCATGGGTAATGAGGGTGCGTGGCCCCAACAAAGTTGGAAGAGCTGTGCAAACGGATTCAACATTGTTGCGCCACGCTTCGGCGATGACGGAACAAAAGAAATGTTGGGAGTTGTTGGCTGAAAAGTTTGACCGGTTTCAAACTTTGCGCAACAACATCCAACAACATGCAACAGGGTGTGCAAACGGACGCAACATGTAATATCCAACAATGTTGGGAGTTGTTGGTCAACAATGTTGCGTCCGTTTGCACGCAGCCTTACCCTCCATTTTCCAATATGTTTTGTTGTTGTTGTTTTGTTTAGCTGTTGTTTACGCAAGTGTGTGTAGGCCTAACCTTATCAGGTTAGTTATTCCCCCCTTTTTTTTTTTCCTCTACCCAGGTTGCACCCCCGTCAGTTCCTTTGCTAGCAAATTAGAAAGGCTAAAGTTAGCGAGGTTGTTGGACAGGTGTGATTGGGAGGGTAAGCTCCCTAGCTGGACCGGACCTCTTTCACTTCTTTCCTCCTTGCCGTTAAGTTTGTTGTCCTAATGTTGTAAAGAGGAATGGCTTTCTTTCTTTTCTGAGTTTTGAAGAGAGTATCATTAAAGTGCCGGTTTGTCATTGTTCTTTTTCTCAGTTTCGGTTGTTTAGAGCTGATGACAAAATCTCGCTTCCCATAACTTAGTTTCGCGAAGGCAGTAAGTGGTTTTCCTGACGGCATGAAAATGGCGTACTAATTATTCACTTTATGTTTAAAATTTTCAATAACTTCCAAATCAAATATTTTCCAGTTTTCTAAAATTTTAACCATCGCCCTTAAGTTTTATACAATTAAAACTTTAAAAAAATCATCTTCAAGTTAGAATTGTCTAAATTCACTCTGCTTCTCATCCGACATCTGAGCATGAACTCCTCCGAGCCTTGACAGTTCATTCGCAAAACTCTGCTGCTTTCTTCATCTGCTTCGCTAAAAACTGGGACTTTTTCTTCACGCCATTTATTTCTTTTATTCTGGGCGCACGTGCGTTCTTAAGGACGTTCGCGCTAATTGTTTCTGCGCATCCCTACTGCGCACGTAATTCATAGCGCAATATCACGCCACGTCATGTATCGAGCGCGCGCGCTGAGAAAACTGTCTAAGCACATATAGGGCTGGTAGCCGTTGCGTTAACTTCGCTTGCAATTTACTTTCTTAAATGGTCGGTGACACCCCCTTTTTTTGCGTTAGACCACTTTCTCTTCCACTTTCCCATAGATTGTGAAAAAATGAACAAAAAATCAATGTGGGAAGGTAAAAAATTTCCAATTTTTCTGTGTACGGGGCGTCGAGTTTTGGCATTCGTGGGGCTGTTAGGAGAGTAGAAATGTGTCTGCTAAATGATAAAATCAACTCTGAAGAAGTTTTTTAGTTCACCGAATTTTGTTTGTGGATCCACAAGAACAATAATTGGCGGATAAAATTTCAATACAGGGATTTATTTATAAACTTTTTGCACGTACAGGCACTTTATCCGTATGCGGTAACGAAGCCCGATTTCTCAGATTTTGGCTGATCTTTTGAACATCATATCTCCGAAACGAATTCGGTGACCCCCCAATTTTTTTACATTTTTGACATGAGTAACCCATCATCTCAAACTGGTGAAAGTTTCAGACAAAAATCAATGCTAGAAGATTTTCGCGCGAACGTCCTTAAGGGCGGTTATTATTACCACCCCGCTCGAGTTCGTGAACCATAGGGATCATTCGTTCAGCTGTTCCAGATAGTTTCTCTTTAGCGATGGCGACATCATTTTCAAGACTGGCAATCATTTACTCAGTGTGACGAGAAATATTATTGCCAACCCCGTTCTTTTTGGTCAAAAACGTACTCTGGCCAAAAGTTTGGTTTGGCTCTTTCTTCGTCAATTTCGTGATTCGTATGCCTGTTATGCCACTAGCACTGGTCCGCGCTTGTGCAGGTTTATCAAATACAAGTTTGGCAGTCGCGACAGTAAAATCTTAGAGTTACCTAGTGTCTCGTGGTATTTCATGTTGTACTGTCAAAACATGCGGCCTTTTTTTAGGGCACGAGAGGCGAATTTTGACATTCGCATGGGTTGTGTGATACACACAAGGCTAAGCGGACTGATCAGCACGTCAGGCATCATCTTTAGAGACTAGTGTATTCCTTGGGATGTTCGCTTAAAGGTGACGACCTCTTCGTTGGATCCGAGAAAGAAATCAACCATGAATCGAAAATGGAATTTCGTCCGTTTCATTGCTTTAATCATTGCACAGATCAATCCTAAAAGTGCCGTTTCCAACACAGCGTCGCTCACAAGTAATAAACCACGTCATCCGATGGTTCAAACCTTTAATATCAACAACTGGGGTTTCGAAGACGCTGATCGAAAAATTTTGAGTGAGATCAAATACAAAGTCGACTCCCTGTATGAAAAATCAGGGAAATCATTTTCTTGCATCAGGAGCACCCAACGACAGTTTTTTCCTATATACATTGAAAACACTTTTTAGGCTATCCAGAGTACTTTTAGAGCTGTAGATTGAAATTTATTCTACTGAAGTGACGCTATAAAATTTGTATCTGTTCGGTCATCCCTAGGGCAACTAGAGTCTTTTCGAAATTATAAGGGCTTAAGTATAATTTTCCCGAAAATTTTAGATGCAATTTGACTTATTACGAAAGTGAGACATTTTCTGATTACTCTCTCCATCCCATTTTTGAATCCGAAAATTTTAGGTTTCCCTTTTTCTCAGAAAAATAGCCTAACGTGGGAAGTAAAATGTGAAAATTAAACTTCAGAAAATCGTAGGGCATTTATTAGATAAGCTTTGAAAATTGTACATGAAAGGAACAATTAACGAGCAATTTTTAGACTTCCTCAAGCTATAGAAAATTCTAGGCAATATTTGCTTCTCCGAACAGATATTTTACAGGAAACAGTCGTTGGTTACCCCTGTTCCATTAGCCGTCGGCTTTTAGTTTTTCAAATCGGACAGTGGCTGACACTCACGAGGCTTATTGTTTTATCGCTATAAACTGAATAATTTCTAATATGACCCAATAATTTTCAGTTTGTCCGCAAGACGGATGAGTTCACTACGGAAACTTCAGTTACCTCGTCATCGACATTCCAACTCTGAAATGGAGCGATGCTAGACGAACATGTGAGATACTTGGAGGAGACCTTGCAATCGTAAGATCCGCTGCTGAGAATAACTTTATATTTGACTTGATCAAAAAACAGAAAACAATCACGAATTGGGGTGTTTGGCTCGGTTTGGTTCGCAAAGCCGACACTAAGTTCTACTGGATTGATGACACTCCTATGGCGAACGGATACACGGCTTGGTTAACTGGAAAACCTGATAGCGTCAGCCAAAAGTGCGCGCACATGTATGGTACAGGAGGCGGAGCGGGCAAATGGGACGACGTATACTGTGAGAACAGTCCATCGTATTTCACGTCTTCCCCTGTTATTCTTTGCAAGAAAAAAAAATAACTAAATGGCTTACGTCCATAAGGCAGCATAAGATTCAAAGTCTAGTATAAATATGAAATACTCAAATTAAGCTGAAATGAACTCTTATATTAGACTGATAAGAGAATAAAGGGCAATAAAGAAGAGAAATTAAGTATTGGTTACTCCTGTTCAAGGTAAAAAAGGTGTTATAGCAAAATTTTCCTTTTGTTTTTCGTTTTTACTTACTCGCTATCGTGCTTCGTTTTTTTTTTTCTCACTCTGGTATTTGCTAATTATTCTCCTTTCTTTTCGCGCCGTATGTAAATTTGGTCGTATATAGTTTGTTATCTCGCCCTTTTTAAGGCAGTGTTTTCAACGTGTCTTTATAGTGTTCGTTAATCTATGTCAGATTTTTCTCGTTTCCCCGAACTCCAAACGTTGTAAATGTCCTCAGTATTTAGTAAGCAGCCTCGTTTTTTCTCGTTTCCCCGAACTCCAAACGTTGTAAATGTCCTCAGTATTTAGTAAGCAGCCTCGTTTTTTCTCGTTTCCTTCCATTTCGTTTTGCGGTCTAGTTTAGGTTGTTTATGTCTATATTGCAACCTTTTTTTTTTGGCGCTTTGAAGGAATTTACTCTATTCGTGTTCACATTTAGTAAAGCATTTGCTGAGGTCTTCGTGCGTGTTTTCCTCGATCCAGCCCTTGCCATTGTTATATTTTGGTTCCATATTTAGGTGCTGCTACTCTTAATATTTAGCGAATCTACTGTCATATGGTCTATTTATGTTAGCCTCCAAGGAAGCGAACGAAAGGGATGGGGGGGAAAGGAAAAAGGGAGGGGGTTGGATATAGTAGCCTGTTTCCGGCTTCTCCTAGAAAACGCGAAAACGTACGAAAAACTGACGCGATAAACGCACGGTAGCTGGGGAGAAAGAGGGCTTAGGACCAGTTCAAATGCCGAACTTTTTATGAGCCGAACTTGATAGCTATTTGGCTCGACTCAAATGATAAAAGTTCGATGGTTGATTCAGACGTCGAACGTGATTCGCTTTTACGATGTACAATATTCTACAATGTTTACCGGTAAAAATCCTGCCACGGATATGTTGTAGTTAATTCTTTACCTCAGGTAATTAATATTTTTCTTTTGTTTCAACTTTCTAAGCATAAATTACCATACCCAGAAACAAAAGGAAAACAAAAACTACTTGAGATAAAAAATTAGCTACAAGAGATCTCATTATAGGAAAGACCCTACTCAGTTCGATACAAAAGATACGACATTCACGACTTGTATTCACTGCACTTGGTTTAAAAGCTAATCATTATTTCAGCTTCCTTTTACCGTTTTACTAAATTTTCACTGCGACAATCACTGATGAAGCTTTATAGAGAAATCACCAAGTCTCATAAACTAAGGCGACAAATTTCATGCCTAAAAGAAAACGCCTTTCGAAATCAAACTTGAGAAAAATGATCTTTTTTTTTTCTTTTTAAAAATCATACAAGGCATATCCTACATCTTCTCTCAGTCAATTATTTAACTAAGAAATAAGTTACACCATGATTGTTTGTTTATTTGTTTTTCGCAATGGACAAGTTTTTTTGTCTGCAATACTTGTAGATTTCCTGACTGGAGAGGAGGGAAGAGGCTTGTTCGACTGTCACCATAAAACCCCCGGCAGCTACGCCTTAGTGTTCTGTTCCCACGATCTGAACGCCTGGAACAGACTATCTAATAAACATTATTGTGCTAATTCACCATTTTCACATAGACCACAATGCACCTTGTTTTACTCCCAAATTTTGCATAACCATTATTTCCAATTTCTCCTGGGTATTACAGTCGCCCAAGAGAAATCCAATACAATGGTTATGTAAAATTTTGTAGGGTAAACAAGGTGCATTATGGCATGTGTAAATGTGGTGAATATATCGTGAATAACTTTTTCGGGCTCAATTCACATTTTTGAGCCCGTAATCAGACGTAAACACACCAGCGTCTTTCACGGCTGTTAAAAAGGAAGATGGAAAATGGGGAGTGGATGGTGAAGAAGTCGACCCTTTCGCCGGCTAACTCCGACATTTTCCACTTGATACAATTTCTTGTTATTGTAACAACAATCTCTCGTGCAATTTCGTACTATTATCACTTTCAATATATTACATTTTAACGATATCAAATCTTGATTGCATTTTCATTATGCACTTATTGTACGGTTAAAAAGGTACTTTGCGCGGGAAATGTGGACTGACATTGGACGAACTGTCGATGAACCTATCGACCTCTCGAGCCTCTATGAGTGTCTAAATAGCACAATCGAACGGAGTATACTTCATAAGAAATCAAAGACTTGCCCAGTATTTGTGTGGTCTTTTTGCTTCCCAGGGGGTTTTATAACCGTTTTGATTTTAAAATTTTAAAACGAACAGCTTTAAATATAAACAAAATAAGAGAGGCAATCTATAACTGGAAGTGCGACTCGAATAATTTATAACTCGCCAAAAAGGCGGAATAACAAAAAGTATACTGACACAACAGAAATATAACAGGGGCACCCAACGACAATTTTCGGAAAAATATCTGTTCGGAAGACGATTTGAGATCTAGAATTTTCGGAACATTTGTTGTAAAATTTATTGCTTGCCTGCTTCTCCTAGGATTTTCGAACATCTAAAATATGGTATAATTGCTTATTTTTAACGGATTTTTACCCTAAAAAGGTCACCTAGAATTTTCGGGAGCCTTTTTTCTGGCTGAAATTTTCGAAAAGGTAAGTTTTGATCCCTATAATTTTCGGATCACTAAACTTTCAGCTAGGAAATCCGAACAGATGAAAATTTTTTAGGGGATAAAAATATGCCTATATCTACCGTTTAAATACCAAAATACGTTTAACAATGCTATGTTTTAGTGGTTTTGAACTATATTCTCGTTGGGTGCCCCTGATATAAGCTGATACTTGATTTCTATTTCGATTTCTTTCAGAGAACATTAAGAATACTTTCTTTTTTCTCTTATCACAGTCATTCTTCTCTAAATTTTTACTCCGACGTATTGCCCTGAATGAATAGATTTTACAATGCAAAAATATTCAGCCTTTTTTATACTTCAGGGCATGAAAGGCGAATTGTGACATTTGCACGGGTTGTTCGATACACACATCACTTCAATCACTGCCGCTTGACAAATTTTACCCTTGCAGTAAGCTTTATTAAATACATCCTTTTTACATCAGTACCCAACAGGTAAAACCAATAACAGAAAATAATTCATGTGACATTCACCTGTGACATTCATAAGACTCAACGGATCGACTTTCTTATTATACCTAACGATGCGAGTTTAATTTATGCGGTCTTCCCTGAATGACTGCTTTGTAGTTAATCTGTACACAACTACTGAATGCAAAACAGCAACCCAACTTCAATGCGAAGAATGAAAAACCGTTAGATTTGATAGATGTCTCACACTTTTTTGATCGATGTGTTGAACACTACTGAACAGTATTTTGGGCATCGAATCTATGACTAAGTGTTCAAGTCGTTCTTTTCTAAAAATACTAACAATGGATCATTATTAGAGGCAAAGGCAACTTTTAGACCCTGTTTACATGGAGTGGGGGACCCCGGTCTAGTGGGGTAGGTTTCTTTTGTTTTGTGTCCCCCACTCCATGTAAACATCGTGGCAATTTCTTGGACTTTTAGCACAAGATGTGAGAGATTTACCGCCCCGACACATTACAATATCTTTATCATATTAGATCATATTAAACCAATTGTCTACCACTGACTCAAATAGCCATAACTTATTAAATTTTCTTTTATTATGATCATTACTTTGATAAACTGCGACGAGAAATTTGTTCTTGTTTAAACAGCCTCCATGTGATACGTCAGCCGCAATGCGCCTGAAGATAGCCTGGAGATACTGATGATTCATCAAGTGGACTAACTCAACAAAAACTTTCATTTCTCGAGGGGCGGGCTACATACTGTTTTGGACCTGAGAGGACGTCAACCATGTTTGGAAAATCAAGTTTCATCGTCATTGTTTTTATCCTTGTTTCAAGCAGTTTTACCAATGGAAAACCCAAAAGTTTCGACTCCAGCAAATCACCCGCGCTTACAGCTCACAAAAAGCCTCAACCGATCGATCAAACATTTAACATCAACAACTGGGGCCTAGGAAAATCTGATAGAAAACTGCTCACCGAGATGAAGTACAAAATTGACCAGCTGTACCAGAAATCGACAAGCGCTAAAGGTATAAACTCTTGCAATTGAATCAAACTTTCAGTTAATTAAAAGAGCGACTAATTGTTCGAGGCTTATTATTAGAGCGACTTAATGTCTGAGACTTATTAATCAACTGGAAAATTTTCTTCCTTTCAGTTTGTTCGCAAGATGGTTGGGTTTACTACGGCAACTTCAGCTACCTCATCATCGACATTCGAACCCCGAAATGGAGCGATGCTCGACGAACATGTCAGCTGCTTGGAGGAGACCTCGCTATAATAATATCAGCTGCTGAGAATAACTTCATATTCGCCTTGCTCAAGAAACAGAAAACCATCACCAAATCGGGTATGTGGCTTGGTTTTGTCCGCAAGGCGGACAGCAAGTTCTACTGGATTGATGACACTCCACTGGCGAAAGGTTACACGACTTGGGCACGCGGCGAACCAAACAACGTGAGCGAAAAGTGTGGAAACATGTTTGGCTCGCCACACCGCCATGGAGGCAAGTGGAACGACTTACCTTGCGATGTTACACGTTATTGGAAGGTGGCCCCAGTTATCCTTTGCAAGAAAAAGCAAATTAGGTGACTTGCGTCCCAAAAGTCAGATAGAGTAGAGCACTTTGCTGTAATGCCATTCAATAAATTAAATAACACGACATATATATTAAAAATCAAAACTAACGATTTTGGGTAAGGAAGGAGTGCGCAATTCTGAGAATTGTTGGTCAAATGAAGCCGCTTTACATTGAAAATAAATAAATTAAAATCAAAAATAAAATGGCGGTTACACTTAAAAATGCTGTCCTTTCGTTTATGATCTTTATTTGCTACTTTTACTAATGGATCGTGTGTCTTTCAGTTGAAGGTAGATAACTATCTCTAGACATAGAAGGATAATAGGGATCTCAGGCTATCGTCACTACGAAAACATGATTATCAACACGAGTTGCCTACTACAATAAGCGACCAGAAAATTAATAAAGATATAGTAAATAAACGAAAAAAAGCTTTCTTGTTTTAACACAAAAACGTTTTGATAGTTTGACCACCTGCTACGAGTCAAACTTGAGAAAAGAGTAAGTAATGTATAGGCCTAGTGTCCTACTGTTTTTTTTAATCATTATTTTGGTTTTTTTTTGTAAGAAGCCTTTTTATTAGCCTGAATTTCATCCCATTACTTCGAGTCGTTATTAGCTCCCTCAGTGACGTCTGAATCGACCGGCCGTCAGTGCCGTCCAGTGACGTCACTACTACTTTGCTTTACTTCATGTAATATATCAAACATGAGATGCAGTGTTTCATCACCAGATGAAACACCGAGAAGAGAGTTGAAAATACGACGCGCAGCGGAGTATTTTTGACGAACTTCGAGGTGTTTCATCTGGTGATGAAACACTGTGTCGAATGTTTGATATTTCTTCTCAAACAAAATCATTTTTGAAGGAGAAATTAAGGATGCAAATACTAAGCAGTGTTTCATCCGATTTCCAAACACTCATTAAACATTAATTTCCTTTGTATTTTCTTAATGAATTATTAATGAGTTTGAGAAGCAAAGAGTAAAACACGATTTTCAAAGGGCAAACGAAGAAATATCGCGTGGAAATATTTACAGGATACAGCATTGCTTTACTCTTTTCGATCGAAATTCATGTTAAACGTTCAACCTATCAACTGCTTGCAGTAGTGAATAACTTTGAACCGGTTGTAATTCAGTAATCAAACTCGGTCGCAATCACGCAATGAAATAAATGCACACACTCTAAAATGGAGATTGCTCCGAATCTCTCAATTTAAGAAAACGTTTTCTTATTTTACGAGAATTTAGAACAAATCAAAGGATAAGAACTCTTTTCTCTGTAATTTAAACAGGTAGATTTGAATTTACGCGAACAAAATCTTATTCTATGATTTGTTCTAATTTTTTTTTTTTAAAATAAGAAATTTCGCTTTGAGAGTACAACACGGAACACTTAGTTCAAAAACACAACAGTCTCCTTTAATTGAAAAGAAGCTATTTGGTCCTTAACAACCAAAAAAGGAAACAAGGAAACAAGAAAGAAAAGCTAACAGAATCATTACACTTGACGGTGAAAATAGCAAGGAGGTCGAATTATAATATTGATCTCATAAAACTTCGCATAAACAAAATCACTGCGAAAACCACAAAGCGTCTCTAAATGAAAAACCTACCGACTAAGCATTGAACTTAACATTGAAAAGGATAAAATACTCAAAGCCTCGTTAATCAAGTAAGAAACTGAATGAACTGAATGATTTTGCTCCTTTTTCCAATTCCTTGTATTTCGGAGTAATTCTCATAGGGGGCGTCTATTAGACAGGGAGCGTTTATTAGAGAGGGGCGTCTAATACAATTTTAACAGCGTAGAGGGGGTGCTTATTAGATAAGAGGCGTTTATTTGGAAGTGAGCGTCTATTTACGTTCTATTTTACGGTACAGAGAAGACCTCGTTCACCGAGATCTAGTAACTAGTGATTGACATAACGAAAGTGCATTCAAGGCCTGTGTGCAGGTGTTTTCCGGAGGGGGAGGGGGATTGGAGAGCACTCTAATCCCATTGGTTTTTACTGCATGAAGTTTTTCTCCCCCTCCCCTCTCATTTCTCCGAACCGAATCCACCTCTACTTTTAAAAACTGAGCGCTTCGGTGCCGGAAAACATACGCCAACACTGCAAGCTACAATGCGCCAATCTCGGCTTTCATCTCATAAAGGTCTCCTCCGCCGTCGTGGGTTTTTTTTGGTTCTCTACCGCCTTTCGAATTAACACTCAAGTCTCACTGGACCCCTATATTAGTTTTGGTTAGTTCAGTTCCTAAGATTTCTTTGGGGAACTACTTCAAGCGTTTGAAACAGTTCGACTGGTTTGACAACTTGGGAACGCATGCGCATCATCTCAAACCGGCTCCTGAGCGTTCAGACAATTACTACACAAAAATCTCTTGCAGTCGAAACAGCACCCTTTTTACTTGAAAAAGTCCGAAACTGATCTCACCGCTATCGCCACTTTGTTGAACAGCGAGAAGACTGAGTAAGCTATTGTGAAGAAAACTGGTCGTTAACCGATCGAATCTGTTTCCTTCATGCAGGAATCACAATTTGTGGAAGATAGGATTAACTCTGAGTAGTAAGAGCTAGAGATCATCACGGAACGTCCCAGTCAGCTTCAGCCATTGTCAGCCTAGTCCCTAGGCGTTCTCTCTTGCCTCGTTGTCGAGCCGAGAACGCCTAGGGACTTGGCTGAGCCATTGTATAACCGGGGAATCCGGGAACCACAAAAGGCACACTAAGCAAAGAACCTCTGGGCTAGATGTACTGTTGCTCTTTCGACTCATTTATAAGGTCTGATAATCAGATAGAGGCAGTTCGCGGGTGATTATGGTCGACTATAGCGGCAAAGAGACCATGGAGGGCACATATAAATGTAAAACCGCGTAACACCGAAGCTTAGATGGTGGAACAGGGAATATGAGTATATGTTTTAAAAACTAGAATCTCAACCGACAATGAACGTAAGCCATAGTACAAAGAATCAGTGAGAGTTAATTTTCGCTTGCACCATTTGCGATATAGAAAGGGCCACACTCCACTACATTATTTGTATCATAATGCAGTCTGCAATTCTTGCTTATCCGTGGCCATTTTAGGGTATTTCTCACTAAGCTGCAGTACAACGTTATAAGGTGAAGGAAGCTTGCAAATTGAGATCGTCAAGTTCATTTTATTCAAAAAGTAGCTTATTTCTTTAAAATATTTACATAAAATTTTACAGCATTGAAGTAGTCTCACTAAAGTCTTTATCATTATCACTTACAATTCTCGTGACAAAAGAGCTAATTAATTCTATTTCTCTTTGATTTAGTGAACTAAATAATTTTTTTTCCAGTTCCCCATTATATTTTACGTATAAATAAATTAACATTTTAGCATTCTGTCAGGAAATATCTTTAATTTAAAATATTTAAGTATTCAAGTTTCAATGTTCAGTAACACTGACTGAGACAACTTGATTCCGATAGATAACAGCTCAGTATGTCCTTGAAAAGTGTCTTCTTTTTCACCTTGAGGTAAAAAAAATATTCGTCCACTTTTTGCACACTGTCGCGCGAAGCTGTTCTTGCTTTTCAGTATATGGATGAAATAGTGAAGCGTAATGATTCAAGTGAATTATTTAACGAAGCACCGTTATTTGCTAACGATTACTTGTCAATACATTTTATTTTAGTTTTAGTTTTTTTTTTCAAAATGAAATTTGTTACCTTCTTCGTTTTCTCTCTTGCTTTGCCTTTTCTTGGTAACGGACAATCGAACGACCGTTAACAAGACCAGCTAAAAACAAATATTTATATTTCTCCGTTTCAATACTATAAAAAATTTTGGATTCTTTTCAGAATTATTTGCTGCTTGTTAAGAACGGCGTTCTAACAACTAGGAAAATCTACGTGGTTGCCTTTATACTAAGGCGGACAAAGTGAGTTCTGCAATCAGGGGATCGTTTCCAGCGCTCAGTTTTAACAGCTATTGGCATTTCGTTGAAAAAGGCCTCCGGGATCAAAGGGCGGTGGATCAGTTCTTCGGTTCATCTCGCTCAAACACAGTCGCCTTTCTTAAAGCGGACTGACAAGCTGAGCTTGTATAGTCAAGAAATCCTTTTATTATAGCAGGAGTGAACAATGGAACAGAACCAGTCTTTAGTTCACCTCGCTTAACCACAATCACCTTTCATAGGTGGGCAAACCGAGTTTCTGCTTCTATATCAGGGGATCGTTAACTGAGAAAACACCTGACTGCCCATCACATTCAGCACAGTAGCAGGGGTATCATCTTCTTCACAACGTCACCGGGACGTTTTTGGCGACGGCGTGGTCTCATCGTAGCTAGAATAATCCTCTTGTATTGAGCATGGTATATTCTGACACGTGCCATTCAATGACCCGTATTTGGGAGGGGTCGTGGGCTCATACATTAGACACGGGCTTTTGGATGATCCAGTTGTCTTAGAGCAGCTTGTGCTAACTGAGGCAGTCTTACTGAGGAGCGCATCTTGAACGGTCACGTCTACCACAGCGCCATCTTGCAATAAGAAATTGCAATAGTTAGGAAACAGGTAAGAATATCGAGCAAGCGGTCCTCAGCATGCATTTTTCTAAACATCCATTTCATAACCTGTCATTCTGCAAGGGTTACAAACGTAAAGAGATGGAAGAGGAGGGGGAGGGATGGCTAAACGCACATTTCTTATACCCTAAAGCCAGTGTACAGAAAAAATCACAGGATGATAACAAAAAGAAAGGCCAGAGGAAACAGTAAACATTGCTTTTCGTTAAACGTGTTTCACAAGTTGACCCTTAGATGAAGAATACCTTCACAAACAAAAGGCGCTTAACTGGCCTCTTACTACTGTTGAGAATCAATCAACGGGCGAGGAACGGCGACAGGTGAACTCCTTTTCAATTTCAGAGTCAAGGAAGGAAATATTACCGCCATCAGTTACGGGTGATTTTAAAATGGCCGGGTAGTACCAGCGGACCCTTCGTGGTTAGAAAGGCAGATGAATATTCTAGCAGTTAAAATTAAAGATACACTCTTGTGTTTGATTCTACTGTCACAGATAAAACCTTTCAACAGAGAATGCAAACGAATAGCACTTGACTTTCACTGGAAACTTGTCTAAAAGCGATTCACCACTTTATAAACGAGAATGGGACTGGAACCGAAACGAGTCCCACTATTGGTTCTGGGATCGTTAGAATCGGTCAGCGATTGGTCAATTTTTTCCCCTGTCCCTAGTGACAGTCCCAGAAGTCTTTGCGATAAATAACTCGCCCCAGTTTCCTCGTTCCAAAAGTGACATCTGCAGCTTAGAAATCACGGCAAAAGGTTGAAAGGTTTACGTTATATTCTTGAAGTTATATTGACCGCTTTCCACAAAATAGTGTCACGAGTTATTACTGCTTTTCAGTTTCACACGATGCTTCGCCTACTCTTAAGTTTGCACCAGGGACTGGCATGAATTCAGTTACAGTGAATGCCGAAAAATTCACTAACCTTTAAACTCACCTTTAAATTCACCAATCTTTGTCTTAAGCATCGTTAAAAGAACCAGCAGAGAAATAATAGTGGCTCCACCGGTGACAAATACCATAACTTCTCTGTAGTACAGATCACATTTAGGGCAACATGCTCTGAAAAGAACCATGGAGCTAATTAATTAAATCGACCTTGAACAATTAAAGAGGTTATTGTCACGCTATTTGCTACTTAATAAAAAGTTTAAACGCGTCTTCTCATAAATTAAATTCTCAAACAATGGTCCAGTTTTGTTATTTAAAACTCTATTAATCGTAAATCCTCTATTAAGCCCTCCAGGGGGCTTATTTTTTCCAAGCACTTTTGATGGGGGGGGAGGGGGCTCAATAGAGACGGGTGGCTTATTTAATGCTCCTGGTCAGCCACATTTCTTTCATGTCCCCCCCCCCCCCCCACCCCCCACTCAAATTCCACCCAACCGCTACCTAATAAAAAAAATGAACGGTCCCTAAAAAAAGACAACTGCGAGTTTTCAGTGGTGTAGCGGGAAACTTTCTAGCAATACGCACATCGTTCCAAATTTTCCCCAACTACGTTTCCCAAATCGTGTTCACGCGGGTAACTCGATTTTCTTTGCGTTATGAATCAGTATGCGATTCATAACGCAAAATTGAACGTAGGACCGTGTTTTGCAGGCCACAGTTAGAGCCTTCGCATTTTCTTCAGCAACCGCTTAATTCACCTCGCTTTTTTTTCTTTGCAATGTTCCTCTATTTTCGTTTTGTTTTTATAGTACGTAGGGTTATTTTTGGACAAATAGCTACGCCCATGAAAATGTTTTGAAACAATTTCATAGATCTATTCCTTCAACACTACAGTTCTAAATCATTCTGGTCTGGAAATTCGGAGGAAAAATTAAAATAACTAGTATTAAGTAAAAATGAGCTTTGATTTCACACTCGTACATGTGTGGATGATGATGATGATGACCGACCCCAGTCGGCAAAGCTGTGGTGTTTCCACTCCCTGGACTGTGCATACCTCCATGGCTGAAACCACATCATGGATGAGAATAGCAAAATGCAACATGTATTGAAGTCAAAAAACGCGCCGGTTAAAGCAGCAACGATCAGCAAATAGCAAAGGAAGGCATATTGTGAAGCTGTGAGGTATGTTTTGCGGTTACAAGCAAAGTGCAGCCAAGCAGAATCAATAGCATCAAGATTACAAAAAAATAATTACTAAATAAAATAACAATAATCCTTATTATCCTGTCCTGCCTAGTTCAAGAGCCTTTAAGCTCTGAGGCCTGACCTGAGCTGTCTATGATGTGAAAGAAAGAATAAATGAAATCGAAAGTCTAAGACATTACAAGAGTTGAAGTTGACGTTAATTCATAGCGGACAGTATGAATCTTCAACGGCATTTAGCAATCATCGATTCCGTTTGTGTCGAAACTGCGTGACATTACAAGAAAACGCCATGTTAGGAAAGTTCAATGGTGGAAAATCTCAGGGTCATAACTTCACGGAGACGAGATGCCATTATGGCCACTGTAGAAGCAACAACAACAACGTGTAATGTCACGTTTCCGTGTCCAAGGAAACCTAGCGATGCGTGGTCAAGGCGTGGCACACCAAATACTTTCAGATTCGAAGCCAACACATTCACATCGGACAGTTGTTTTTATCAACATCAACCTTAACTGAACGACTTCCAAAACATTTTTTTCTTCGCACAGTGAGTCGGGCATGGTTTTTCATCCTTTTGTGGTGAAACTTTTCATGAAGGAAAGAATTTAGGTGGCGACAAAAGACGAGTTTCACGCCATGATCGAGGAGCTCCTTATTCTCAATCCCATGGCATTAACTTTGCTTTTACGGGGATGAAAACGAAAAAGCAAGAAAGATCAAGCAACATTAAAAGCACCATTCGTTTAGCTGGAGCCACATCAGTTCTGTATACGGCATTGCATACTGCCATTACTCGTTGATTTCCTATGAGATCCAGCTAAATAAGTATAGTAAAAAAGTCCCATGCATGGACCCCGACAGTAAAATGCCATACAATACAATACAATACAATACAATAACTTTATTTAAAGAGGGACGCGCAATAACCTTTTACAGTTTTCTAACCTACGGCCCTCAAAAAAATAGATAAATAGATAAATAAATTTAGAAGACTAAAAACAAATAAATTTATAAATATATAAAATTATATATATACACAAAAGAGACAATATTTAAAGTAGAATAGGCTATAACCACGTAATGAATAATATATAAATCGACGAAGGGGGGCGCAAAATATGTACTATAAATGAACATGTATACATATATACATAAATATAAATAAAAAGACATAATAGTGGTTGTAGTAGGACTATGAAAAACAGTGACAATGAATAGAATAGCGGCAAGTCGAGCACAGTAGATCCTCCAAGTGCTGGGGCCGATGATAGGCGTGAGAAAAACAGACTTCGTAATTTAGACTTAAGAGAGGAGGGAAGAAATTTAAATATCAGTGGAGAAGAAGAAATAGAAAACTCTTTTAAGTCGGAACTGAGGTCATTAAAAAGTGTAGTAGCAGTATAGGCCAAGGTGCGTTTCCCAGAGTTGCTATGTGGGCATGGCACCTTTAAGTCGTAGAGAGAGGCTCTTGTAAAACGGCCCAGAGGTCCACGCGAATCACAAAAAAATTGAAATCTGTTCCTGAGACATTTAGGAGCATTCAGATTAAGGAGTACGATGAAAAGAAGAAAAAGTTTCCTGTATTTAATAAGATCGAAAACGGGAATCCAGTCAAGTTTTAAAAATAAAGAAATAGAAGCCTGAGAGAGGTCGGCATCAAGGAGTATACGCCCAGCACGCTTCTGAAGACGAAGCAGTCGTAAGAGGAGATGGTGGGAACAGTTACCCCAGGCAGCGGAACAATAAATTAAGTAGTTGTTAACACAATAATTATAGAATCTTAAAGCAGAATCAAAGTTAAGATAAGGTTTGATGCGACGGAGAAGAGAAAGCCTACTGCTAATGATGCAGCAGATTGTATCGATATGATGCTTCCAAGATATGTCACTGTCTATCATAACGCAGCATCTTGGCATAGTCCACTTGCTCAATAGATCTACCATCGATTTGGACATTGAGTGCCGAGCTGGTTAAAGTACGGCGTTTCTGCAGGGTCGTAATAAGTAAAGATTTAGTTTTGGTTGTGTTAAGTGACATTCGATTATTGTCAGCCCACGTAGATACAGTTCTAGCAACTTCATTCAACTGAATAATGGTCTCTGCCTTTTTAGGGTCTTTGACTCTATAAGACGAAAACCTCTCGAAGACGGACACTCACCAACGGGTCCAAGAAGTCATTTTTGTTGCTTCATGTTGACCGCATGTACCTTATTAGTACCATTTTCGCGTTGTCGTAAGACATCATCAGGGACAGTGAAATTGAAATTCCTTACGCGTGGATGCCTACAATAAGACAACATGGCAACCGATCTCTACCACAGCCGATCGCTGAAGGATCGGTTTCTTCCTCTCACAGTGCCAACAACGCTTTGGATCGAAACCCACCAACCATGAGCGAGGTTTGTGATACACCAATCACTAAGAACCACGGTGGTACAAATAGTTCGACTCAGTAAATCGACACTATCGCCTGATAAAGACCTGCAGTGTGCGGTCGAAACAATATCAAAGTGATAATCGTGAGACAAACGATAAAACTAAACCCTTTATATTTTCGCGTTGTTCGTAATTGTGAAAAAAATCGCGAAATCAAAGACCCGCGAAAAAAATTCCTCGCGAAATTTAATACCTGCATAGGAAATTAAATCAAAATTAACTTGTAATAGCACAGCATATACAGGATATGTATTGACAAATAAGCAAATTGCTAACTGGTTTTACTGGTAAGCTCCATTTTGTATCTTCAGTTATGAAATAGCTTTGGTTTGCAAAGATTGCATACATTGCTTGTTCCAGTTTATCAAGAAATTTTTAAAGGGCCAGACTTTTTAAAAAAATAAATGAAATGCAGAACGCTTAAATCGCGAAATTTAATGCCCTTTTTCATATGATGATGCAAATGATGTGCAAAATGCTACGAGTCTTTTGTGCATTCTTGTACATTGATTTCGTTGCGTACAGCGCTGCGTTCAAGCAGTGTTAAGTATGTAGCCGGTCTTTTGTGCAAACATTGCACACCAGATTTGCGACAGCGTTGCGCACAAAGTAAGTTACGCCCAACGTTATACAATGTTGCACAATTATTGGCACTATATTGTTCACTCGTTTGACAATATTGAGCTCAACGTTTCTCCCAATGCTATACATGTAAAATTTTGCACAAACGTAGTGCACTGTACCTCACATATTTGTGCAACAAACTGTTTTTCATAATGCTGCACAAAATATTGTGCAAAATTCACAATGCATTACGTTGCACGTGACGTTATACAAACTGTTTATCACAATGTTGTGCAGTGTTTGCAAAACGTTAAACACAACGTTGTACAAGCCATTGTCGACAATGTTACGCTCAACCTTGCACACAGGGTTATTTAGTGTCGCACAAATGTTGTATACTATATTGTACATAGTAATGTGCAACATGTGGTTTACAATGTTGCGCAAAATGTGAGCAGAATTCACAATGCGTTACATTGCACGCAACGTTATACAAACTGTTTATCACAATGTTGTGCAGTGTTTACAAAACGTTAAACACAACGTTGTACAAGCCATTGTCGACAATGTTACGCTCAACCTTGCACACAGTGTTATTTAGTGTCGCACAAATGTTGTGCACTATATTGTACATAGCAATGTGCAACCTATGGTTCACAATGTTGCGCAAAATGTGAGCAGAATTCACAATGCGTTACATTGCACGCAACGTTATACAAACTGTTTATCACAATGTTGTGCAGTGTTTGCAAAACGTTAAACACAATGTTGTGCAAGCCAATGTCGACAATGATACGCTCAACCTTGCACGCATTGTTATCCAGTGTCGCACAAATCAAATCATAGTTATGCAAAAATGTTGTGCACTATATTGTATATAATAGTCTGCAACCTGTGGTTTACAGTGTTGCGCAAAATGTGAGCAAAATTCAAATAATGTGCAGTGTTCTGCAAAGTATTACACGTACAAACTGTTGTTGACAATGCTGAGCTCAACGTGCACACAATGTTAAAAAAATCGCAAAAGTGTTGTGAACAATGTTGGAAACAGTATTCGACAAACTGCTTTTCACTCCGTTGTACAAAAAAAGGGTACAACGTTGTCTCATGTACCATAGCTTCCTCTGCCTAAGTCTTCTAAGTAAATGGACCGTCTAACTGACTACAATTTACGATTTGTCCTCTAAACTATTATACAGTTATATTGTCACATGAGTATACACCCGCTTTCACTAACAACGGCAAGTTGTCAAAAAAAAATATACTTACTCTCCCAAAGAATTGCAAGGATGAAATATCTGGATCAGCTGAACTGCGATTCCATTGGATAATTTATCGGTAAAACTCATGGCTCCATACACAAAGGCACCTGTTTCCTGTCAAATCCGAAATAACAATATTAGAACATTTTATGTGCAACATGCTGAATTCAAAACACTTTGATTCGGTCGTTACCCATAAATTCATGAGATAGTCTACAAAGTTAGATAGTGCTAAGGATATGAACAACACGAGAGGGAAAACAAACTATGATTAGTTTGTTAAACTTGAAAACGTTGGCGCAAATATTTCAAGTTGCAATCCGTTTCCATCCGGGCCATCGAAAGGCAAAGACATGCACATTTAGTTGAGGTTTAGTTGTAGTGTAATTTTAAATGAAACTAAACCTTTATGTCAGGGTTATCTTTGATTCTCGTGGCAAAACATCATAACAGACAGCAAAAACCCGCCACTAGAAGCCTGGCATTTTCCCAAGTTAGCCTAAACAGATTCTTACATAAATGGTAGGTAGCACAAATTTAGGCTATTTAGGGTCTTAAATAGGTTCTTATTTCCTGAAGAATTGAATACATTGTAGCTAAGAGTATTTAGTGGTAATCAGCTCATTCCTTACGTAAACCTGCAGACGGTGCATTACAATGTACATTGCAGTTGGAGTAATAAGGACCCTCATCTCTCCAAAGAGGATACTGAATGTTGACTTATCTTCTTTGCCCAAGTGTACAGAATATTTTAATATAGATTTTAGAAAACAAGAAACTGTTTCAAATTTTAGGGTTAGCAGGTTCTTGTATAGAGGGGGCCTAACTGGCAAATCTTAGCATAACAGGTTCTAAAAAAGCGAGGTTCTTAATCGCGGGTCTTAACTGTAACTCATCTAAGTTCCCTATTACTCGTCCTATCACAACGCCTTCAACGGGCAAACACACGTACCACATTCTCCCCAATAAGATCTGCTAACATAGTCAGGGCAGTAACTAGAAGCGTGGATCCACCAACACCTAACAACACTGATACTCCATATGTTTGTAAGAGGTAGCCCTTTGGAATAAACCACATCCATAAACTGTTGATAAACAAGAAAATATACCAAAAAGATCAGTGTGATACCACAGGAAGCCATATAAACCGACAATGATCAAATAGATGCGCTCTCTTGAATCAAAATCAACGGGTCTTGTCTAATAAACACGCCACCCCACGCTTTTAAGTTTCTATTACATCCCCCTCTCTAATAAATGCCCCCCCGCCCACCCTGTCTAAAAGACGCCCCGCGAGACGCATGACGCGGGCACGCCCCGTCCCGCATGCTCTAAACAAGCTACTAGGAAAAAGCGAGGTAAAGAAAAATCAATTCAAGTTATTCTGTCTCTAGCTCGATTAACAATATTGTCCACATTGCATCTTGTTCAGTTATGTCAAGTTCATAGTAAGGATTTTGACATCGAAGTTGAGATTCAAAGACGCATGACGCGGGCACGAGTTTACCCAGACACTTCACAGGAACTCTTCCTGTATAATTTACAACAGAACAGATCACAGTCAAGGCTACTTTCTATAATGATAAAAGACGGACATACCTTGTCCCTGCAATTAAGAGAAGACCTAGAAAAAATGTTCCCTGAAAGAAGATACAAAAATAATATTTCTTAACTGAGGTTGAAACATATACTTTTAAGTCTTTCTAAGATTCCAATTTAGTTTATGGACGTTTTTACCAGTGATTTCAACCACTCAAAAGTGATTGAAATCAAGTGTACTGTTAGTTTAACTATTAAAATAGACTATACAAAACTGTAAAACAAGTCGGTCTTAATAACTTATCTGTTTTACATTTCATTGTTAGGAAAGACTTTCCTAACAATTTGTGCCTTCTGTTGGGGCGTACCTTTTCTGTGGCCAAAAACAGTCATTCCTTAAAGGTTCGTGAATTTACATTTCAGGACAATAACTTTTCCTTCACGTGAAATTAGTATAATGTTGCTAGATAAAATTTAGGCTAGCTTATAAACTGGAGACAAAGATGGCCAGCAGTCTCTCATACGAGATTATCAGGGGCACTCTAATGGCTACATGTACAGCTGTGCCTAATGAGTTTTTACAGTTTCTATGTTGAGGTCAGGCCGTTATGTTCAAGTTGCTGCTCACAGCATGTGGTTCTAGTATTTTCGCTTGCCACCCTGCTCTCTCCTTGGTAAGTATAAAATAAGTATTAGGTTCCACTGATTAGTAGTGTGATGGTGCCTCGGTGGATGCCACTCACAGAGTTGTCATGGTTATGAATTGCACTCGGCTGCAGTTCTCAGCTCCACCAGCTTCTCAATCACCTCCACTCATGAGCATTATTTTTGTTCACGAGTTTAAATTATTAAAAGTATTTCAAGTCATATTGTATGCATTTACCTTTCTCCCATAGCACTTGTTTAGTGGCTTGGTTAGGAACGTTGAAAGGAAACCACTAACATAGACAACCAAGGGAATTTTGGCAATGGTGTCCTAGAACCAACAACAAAACACACAAGGAAGGTTTTGGGAAAACCGCAATAAATTGGCATCGGAGTAAAACAAAACAAAAACAATATCTGAATTTTTCAATGGATTTATAATGGAAACTTGATTTGTTTTTTTGAATGTGCAATTGTAAATCTCGCTACGTATAGGCAATTTACATTTGATTGGACTATTACAAAGAAAAAAAAACAAAGCAAAACAAAAGCCGAAAAAAAAAATCAAAATTGCATTAAGTCTGGGCTATCCCAGTTCCTATTTCTACAACAGAAGATGTAATATGTTGCTCTAATGGCTATATTTATCATTTTCTTGATTATATAACGCTGCTGCTTTTTGTCAATGCCAATGTCATTCATCATATCGAAGAATGAGAGGCATTCAACGGAGAAAACGCCAAGGGAACTCATGAAGAGACTTACAAATCTCACACATCTGTAATTTCTACTCATTTTGTTGATCAAGTTCAGATATTTTTCTTTCTTACGCACTGCATTAATAATAATATTAATAATAATAATAATATAATGATGATGAGAGCAAAAGAGGACGAGAAAGTAGAAAAATATCAAGATCTCGCTAGAGAAATCTGAAAGATGTGGGGTGTAAGGACAAAAAGGTGATTCCCATAGTGGTGGGGGCATTGGGGACAATACTACTGAGGTGAAAAGAAAATCTGAGGACCATAACTGATTTTTGGGGTCAGCAAGGATCCTTAGGAAAGTGTTGGAGATGTAGACCAGGGAAAAAGTGTACAATTAAGGACGCTTCTTGGCTTCCCTAAAACAACTGGTTGTTAGAAAAATGAAATAGTTATGAGTTGTCAAGTGGGAGGATAAACAATAACACTGATGAGGACAGCTGCTGATATTCGTATTGATAAAAGTGTTTGATTTTGATTTCTCTATCTTACAAGCTCATCACCTTTTGCACCCCCTTATGGCTACCACTCATCCCCCCCACTTCCCCAATCGAACGCACTCCCCTTATCTGTAATTATCACTAGTTAATACTAATAACAAGGTTGTCAATAAGGGCCAGGGCTGGGATTTTCCCTGCCCACGCAGCTATGAATACAAACATATATATGACCCAAACAAACAGAACCAAAAGAATTTCCTAGCTGTTTAATTCCCTGCCGACTTATTGCATTTACATAGGGACTTGAAATCTCATGCTTGCAGCCCTGAAAAAAATTAATTATACCTTGTTTAGAGACAATGTTTCCAAAGTATACATAGGAATGTAAACTTGTGTAATGTTGACAATGAGACGAGTACACATGTACAAAGCTGCCACCTGCCAAGAAAAAAAAATAGAAGGATTAAAATGACCAACATGGCATCAATACTAAGCTACAATACCTCCACTATAGAACAGTGAGTCCTTTGGTTTACATTTGATACTCAAGCTAAAAAATTAATCACTGATAAAGTGATTTAGAAAAAAAAACTGCGGTAAGCTTCTGGTCTAGGGGCTAGTAGGAGGACACTTTTATTAGCCCAGCATGAATTTTCACTAGTCCTGGGCTAGTGGACTAGCGTTAGTGTTGAGCACTGCCCTCTCCTCTTCATTCAATGTTAAGCCACAGGTAGCTCAAAGAGTGGCACAAAAATGCATGGAGGGCGGGGTTGGGGGAGGGACGCTTTACTGTAACTGACCCAATAAATACCCAGAGCATCTATTTAATTCTAAGGGTCCAAGCAGGGGTGTTTAGGGAGAGGTGTTTATTCTCATAACTGTAACAAGCTCAACGAACCTAAATATGCTTTCGGTGAAAATATCAGAAGAGTTTAAAAATAGCGGAACATCCACTCCATCAATTAATACGCCAGTCTAGGCCGTCTAAAGATCCATATTGACCTTTCAAATCCTGACATCAATGTCAGAATCTTCACTCAGGGTTATTATGTTGCTATCGTTGGTCTATCCTTACTTTGAACATGACATTGACAGCCTCGTTAATAATCAAGCAGGAAACTGAATGAATCGAATGAGTTCACTCCTCTCTGGTAATTCCTAGTATTTTGGAGTAATTCTCACAGGGGGGCATCTAGTATGATTTTAACAGCATAGAGGTGGTGTTTAACAGATAGGAGGCGTTTATTTGGAAGTGGGCATTTAAGGTCATTTACGGTATTTTCTGTTTTTGAAGTTTGCAAAACGTTAGAGAAGCCGTTTGTAAAAGGGTAAAAAGTGTCTCTAACTAATTTTGCTGCCAATTGTAACTGAAAATTTGATTTAAGAAGTCCCATCTTTTTCAAATTGCTTTTAATTAAAAAGAAGTACAGTACATGTAATGTATCTTGCACACATCTTTCCAAAGAAGCCCCATATGGAAATTTTTGTAATTATGAGGTTACCAGAGATGTAAAGGGTTTAGAATCTCTTTCTTAACCTCTGATCTATACTTCATTCTTTAGTGCTTGCAACTTAACCTTAAACTTCTAAATAATGTTACAATGCCAAAAATAATTCTCATGTTACCATGCCAAAAACAGTCTCGTTTATGCAGCCTTTTTTCTTGCAGCATGAATTCTTTATGTAGGCTGGTTTTTTTTTACAAACCTGATAAAACTGTATTTCTTTAAACCAGTGGATCCAATTGTCTGCCCTTCTTTTACTGCCTTTAACTGCTGCTTGCCCACTAAATGTGCAACTTCTTGGGGGTTCTTTAAGTCCAATGTGAAAAATAAGCATGAAGAGAAGACCTGTTCCCACCACAATAAATACAACATACTGAAAGAAGAAAATAAGAAAATACAACTATGAGTAAAAATGGAATTTAGGAATTTAGGAATTACTGTTTGCTTGTTTGTTTGTTTTTTCAATGTACATGTACTTCCTGAATGATAAAATCTCTTTTATGTACATGTACCTCCTATGAAACAGACAGATCTATCAGGACGACAGTATAGGCAAGTGTAACAAAATTTTGTGGTGGCTGTCTTTTCTTTTATCTTTGTTGGGATAACACAGATGGGAGAATTCAGACCTTGATTAAAACAATCTAACATGCTTTTGCGAAACAAAATAAAGATAAAAAATTGAAAATAAATAATAATATTATAAATAATAATAATGATATTTATTAAATAATAATAATAATAATAATAATAATAATAATGAGAATAATGAGAAAATTTTTACACCCACACCTCAAAAAGAGTCCATGAATCAATACAGGTCTAAGAGTTCACTCATTTTACTTCAACTAAGGCCTCATCACTTAAAAAACCATATACACTTAAACCTTCAGCTTAAGTAAATAATTACTTTTGGCAAGTGCTGTACATATATGACTCACTAAAAGTACTTGTAAAAGCTAAATCAACAAACCGTAAATGTTGTTGAATCAGAAGGATCAAGTTTTGATGAGCCTCCACCTTCAGTGGAAATAAGAACCCAGGTCACCAAGAAAACATAAATGTTGGACGAAACCGTGCAAGCATATCTGTGAGAGACAAAAAAGGACATAAAGACAGAATCCATCAAGAAATTGAGTAAAATTAATTTTCAGTGGACAAAAATCTTGTTCCAGAATATTTTAAATAATAAAGCATTCTTTTTTATACTTTTCAAGGGCTTAATAGAAGTAATAATTTATTAGTTATCTGTAATAAGATCCAAGACAATTTCTTAAGGGAGCCCGCAAAAATAAATGTCAAATTTCAAAAGAATTGAGAAAACACAGTTAAAATTGTCATGCATGAAAATTTCATCTTGTGAAATTTGAAGCTTTTGAAGTTTGTTTTTTTGAGCTCTTACAGTGTATAAGAAATTTTTTTTTGGAGTTATTTCATATAATTATTACATTTATAGCCCTCAAAAAAAGTAAAAAAGAATGCAATATGCTTGAAATTATGAATTCTGGTACAAGGTTTTTGTCCACTGAAAATTAAAATTACTCAATTTCCTATAATATATAACTTTACTATACTATAAGACTACTTTCTAAAGCAGATAAACAAAAAAAGGAATGAATGAACAATGTAATTTACATCACTACTCGATCTTAAATACTCCCCTTTAATTGGGTTTAACATTTGTTTAGGAGACACAAATGGATTTAAAGACCAGCTTCAATGTTTCATCAGAACAAACAAAATATGGAATTTGGGGGGAACATTGGACCAGTTGCTAGGTAATCCAGGGTAGGGGTATTCTTGCATATTAAATACTTTAAGTATTATGTAATGACTAGGCCTCAGGGTTTGAAATTATCAAACCTAAAATTCTACTTTACAAAACCAAATTAAAACCTTTTGGGACAACATTGTACGCGATTGAAATTCAATGGCGATTTCACAATATGCAACACTGAAGATG
>OZ037779.1:31931405-31978905 GCA_964035525.1 Porites cylindrica
GTCTTCGATCCTAAAATCATCGACAAAAGTCCTTGGGACAGTAATACAGTATTCATAATTTTCGGCAATTTCAGGGTTCCCTCATAAAAAAAGTCCATCCTTTTCGGAATTTTCTAGCAGTTCTTTCTTATTAAACAAAGTTGACACTTGGAAAAATTGTGGATACTCGCGTAAAACGTTGTTTGTGGGGTGAGGGGAGGGGTGGGCATGTGTGAATTGGAAAACGCTCCAGAAATGCAAGTGTCCCAAGAATTTTGTCCATGATTGTAGCCACCGGTGGTTTCCCCCTTGAAATGACTTCTGAAGAAGGACTGCAGAAATTCAATACTGATGACACGTCACTACCCAGATATGGGTAGTGCTTCTGATTGGTTGGAAATTTGTTTCATTCAATCAGAAGCACTAACCAGATCTGAGTAGTGATACGTTCTTAGTATTGAACTTCTGCGCTCGTTTCTGAGACGACATTTCGCGGGGAAATCACCGGTGGCGTCGCGAGATGTCGGTTGTTTTCTCAGGCTACTTGGATCCGTATTCGTGCAAGATTAGTCAACCGCACACGTTTTTGCAAAGCACCGGAAGAAAATAACAGCCGATATTAAGAGAGTCACATCTTCTCTCGCCTAGCCCATGTAACGAAGGCCTAATGTTCAAGTATCTTATAGCCACCCTACGTGATGTGTCCCCTATAGTTCCAGAAAGACCTGGGCTATTTCTTGTTGACAAGGTAGTTTCTTTTCCTCTATTTACATGAAGATCTTCGTGTTTTCTTCCAGACACGAAGAGCTTCAGTGAAATCTAATATATACTTTAAAATATTCACAACTGTGTTGCACCAAAGACTTGACATAATTACTTATAATGATATAAGTTACTTATAATTTAACAAATTAAAACGATTTTTTTGTTTTTAAAATTTTCTCGCCGAACTGTTCCATAACTCTGCTCAAATGTACTTTACGGAGAAAGTGTTGGTCATTACAACTATGTCCTTTTTAAGGTGATCTTGTATTTAAGTTACGTGTATTTTCGTTGTTTTGAAACTGAATGGAATTATTAAAGGTAATCAGGTAATTAGTAATTCCAGTATGAACACAAAAAAATAACATTAAAAGGTATCCGTTTAGCGTTGATCGTGTTGCTGCTTAGTTGTTCTTTTAAATTGGCTTTGTCGCACCATATAAAGGTATTGATTCTGGAGTCATTGCCTCTCGCCCGGGGAAATGACCTGAGGACTCGCACGGAATACAGGGCCCTCTAGAGCACACCAAGGACCATGAGCCAGATGTAAGCAATCGACTTTCTGTTTCTCCCTGTTTTTCTAAGGAAGAAAAGGGATAGAGATAAGCACCACCTATCGTAAGCGTACCCAGCGAAAACGGCCATTTTTCCTCGCAGCTTAGGACGTTCCCCAGCGGCGATGACCGAGGAGAAACGTCCGTTTTCGCAGACTATCGCAAGCGATCCTCCATCCAAATATCAAGATCAAATTTTCGAGTCAAAGCCTCATAATAAGTAGTTTGAATCTCTCGTAAGCGGCCATCTCCCGCTGGTCAAGGGCGAATTTAGAGGGGAGCCGAAGGGTTTGAACTCTTTTGAATTCTGTCTGCCGGATCATTAATTTCTGGACATAAATGCTCTAAGATTTCTTCAATCAATGAATAGTATCTATAAAGTTGGCCCACTTTAAGCCTCGGGTCCCTCTTTTTGACCTCTCTGGATCTGCCCAGCAAGCGATCACCAAGTTTGAGTGGCATTTTGGGTGTTTGCTGAAAGGAAGTTAACGTTGTAGTGAAAAAAGATTTCTAAAACTAAAATATCGCAGAATTAAATCTCTGCCATTTTTCGACGCCACTGAGGGTAAAAACTGTTTTTATAGTTTAGTACTGATAACTATCATATAGTCTGGCTCTCAAGCTAAAACGCCAAATTTACATTTGGAAAGCATTAGGCTTCTCCTAACGGTAAAACAGCGGTAAAACTGAATGGCTCCGTTTTCAAAAGAGGCATCGCTAACAACCACTTGCAAGATAACGTAACTGGTAACACACCTTCGCAATCCTCGCCTACGTCTCTCTTTAACAATGTGACCAAGGTTAAAAGAGCAAGAACTGCTGCGACTCCCGATGCGAAAACCATAACCTCTCTGTAATAAAGACCTCCCCCGTTGTCCCTATTAAATAAAAGAATACCTTTCAGTTCTTTGTAAAAGCCTATTTATTGTTTTTGAAACTTGGCGCGACCAGCTCGAGAAGTGCGCGCCAGGGCCCAGTTGCATAAAACCTACACTTAAGTGCCCACTTAAGTAGGTCACTTAGGAATCCGTTATGGGTACACTTACGTGTGTTGCATGGAACGCACTTAGCACTCTCGTAAGTTTCTGTTTTACGTGGTAACTTACGGGCTCACTTAAAGGCACACGTAACTTTGATATAGTACTTCATTAATGGATCACTCTTTTTTTTTAAGCTAATCATCGGTGAAAGAAAGTTTTAAGTTGTTTCGAACACTTTCAAGCCTCTCAAAAAAATGAAATTTGCATGCAGACGTTATTTTTCTTCAATTTCTACTGAAAATGATAGTTCTTTTTTCACCACGTCGGCTTTAAAGTGTACATCAGAGGTTAACAAAGCGCATTAGAACGAATAACGTGAAGAAAAATACTTTTTTTCACTTCTCAGTAAAAGATCTCGTTAAGTTTAGTAAAAACAGTAAACATACGGGACCTACATAGGTCTCGTAAATTTACGTGCTATTTTTCCCGCAAAAAAAGTTTTATGCAACACCCGCAATTTCTGTTGCATAAACGACACTTAAGTGAACACTTACGAAAATCGTAAGTGCAACCACTTAAGTGAATTCCCTCCACTTAAGTGATTTGCACGTACGTATACCCGTAGTTGTTACGGGCGTTTTATGCAACCGGGCCCAGGAAAGGATGCGGCAAAGCCTTTATTAGCATGGGTTCAACAGGTAGAGGTCAACAAAAATTGAAAAAGCCAGTAAGCGGATAACCTGCGTTCACTGTTCTCTTTCATCACAGTCCGTGATCTATAACTGAACAAAAACAAGGGAAAGTGGAATTTGTTCGTTTTGAAGACAATTGCAAGTACGCACGAGGAAGGCAAGGGAACGTACTAAAGAACTCATACCTAAACCAAATGGAAGTTCAGTGAAAGATGCTCTGAGCCCTATATCATTTATGTGCGAATGGAAGGCATTTATAAAAACGTTTGTTTGTCTTACTTTGGGTAGCTGTTCTTTGGACAAAACACTTGAATGACTTGTATAACAATTCCGTTTGACATCTTGTCCATAAAACTCATGGCTCCATAGACAAAGGCCCCAGTTTCCTGATATGAAAGCAGTACATTTTATCGGTTCATTAGATGCTCAGCAGGACCCAATATTTGGTTCTCTTATACACAATACACGTATACAGTGATGGAGGCATTCCGTAGCCTGCGTAGCAAGCGTTTTCGTGTGGTTTCGAAGCAAAGAAAGACCGAAGAATGACGATGAATGGGATTTTCGGGTTTGGCCGCGCAAAAAATGGGCTTTGACAAACGTTCCTCATTCTTTGCTCAGAAACCGCACGGAAACGGAGGCGGAAACGCTTGCTAAACAGGCTACAATTGTAGGCGTTCGCAGGAGTGTTTATAACGTTTTTTTTTTTTTAACGGAGGGGAGTTAAATAGAGCAGAAGAGTTGTTAACTCCCGGTCACCGAAACGATTCCAGAATTCACTTAACCTACGTTGCAGCCTGCCCACGCATCACTAAAACCTATATTCTGGCCGGTGTAGAGTGTCTGCGAACCTACGGCGAATTTTCTCAGCTAAATTGTTACTGTTGCTGTTTTGATTTTATATAGTTCATAAATCATCTGTATCAAATCCCTTAAGTAGAAAACGCGAAGAACGCGAAGTCCACGCCCTCCAAGTTCCTGGGCACGCGCTATGCGAAGGCCTATCACGCGGGCTATAGCCTGCGAGCTGGCTCAATTGTGCGTTTTGGGGAAAATGCCTCGAAACTCGCACGTGCAAGTAAGCCTGCTCATAGGCTACACAGGCTAGACTGAAATCAGTATCAGGTTCACAACTGCACGTTTGATTTGAATATCTCGTTTCACGTGATCCCTACAAGACAGCACACAAACACACAAAAATCGCTCACAGAGGAATCTGTGGCCCCTCTCAGTTCGCGATTGATGTTCCGGTATTCATTTGGGCGGAAAGCTGTTTTATGTTTTATGAGTTTGCATTCAAGATGGAGGTATTAATTTAAGTTAAGGATTTAAATGTATAAATGCTATAAAGCTCTAAGCCAACGAGACAAAGTGAGTGAAGGGGAACTAGTCTCCTATGCAGCAGCCGTTCTTTGTGTCGTCACGCAACGTTACAGAAGAGGGAACTAAAATCACTAGAAACTCCGGTCCTGTACCGGCTAGGGAGGAAAAAAAATTGATGTTTTCAACTTAGTTGACAAAGTCAATTTAATTATCACCGTCAAAGGACTGAAAAGCTGACGCCATGTTCGAGCACTCAGTATGTCCTTCGCAGGAGCTTTGCAGAAGTTGTGGCGCTCGAAACGTCAGCCTTTCAATCCTTTTAAGGTGGAAAATTAACCCTATTAACTCAGCTGAAAAAAAAAAATTAAAGGAAGCAAAGTGAACTTGTTTGTCGGCTAAGACACGCGCTACTGTGCTATAGATTTAAATTCAAAATACAACCAAGGGGCGCGAAAAGCATCGACACATTCGGCATGAGACAGGCTTCTATAGGTGGGACTTGTAACGAAAAGGATTTATCTCTTCACATGCAACACACGCTAGCACGAAAAGCAGAATTGTTTGAAAGAACGCTATTTTTTCCCCTATCGGTTACACAACTTTCTTTGCAGTGATTGATACTAACACTTTTTCTATCCCAAAAGCTCTTTAACTTTTATACCACAATGATATCATTTCGAAATGATATTCTTCGCAGGGAAACAGCCCCCCCCCCCCCCCCCCCCCCCAGAGCCCACCCTGAGTTCTAAGAGAAAGTTTTCTTACCACGTTCTGTCCAATAAGATCAGCTAGCATTGTCAACACAGTAACCAATAGCATTGATCCGCCGAATCCCAGGGCGGCACTGGCGCCATACATTTGTGAGCTATGTTGGGGTATCAGCCACAGCCAAACACTGGATAAACAGATAACACGGAAATAAATTCCGGATCACCCCCAGAATCAATTGGGATCATCAACCGCTAATATTAACAGTGCACCGCAATCTCTACATACTCTCATATAGAGCACATCGTGTACATGTAATTACAGTGAAAGGAAAGAAAAAGTACAAGCAAGACACCAAAATCGACCTCTCTGATTCAAAAGTTCGCCAATGTCAGTCAAGGAAGTTTGTAACTTTGAAGATGGTGTCACAATGACACCATTTGATGAAAATCCTCGGTTAAGCCCCGCCCCTCTCAATTAAGCCCCCCTTTTCTATGGGAAGACAGTTGTTCAAAATAACCCCATCCTTTTAAGCATCCCCTAAATTTCCTTCCCCGACCTCCACTGTAGTCTAAGTTAATACTTAAAGAATGCTTTTCATCACAAATGACTGATCAAAGATTAAGACTTTGACTGATCAAAGCACGGTACGTTCCTACAACCACTGCGTTCCGCTAAATTGAGTAAGCTCCTTCTTAACTATTTTGCCCTCCTCTCCCCCCTCTACCCGTACCCCCCCCGCTCCATCTTAAACGTGCTTGTCAAAACCAGTCCCTCAGTTACAAGGCATGAAAACATAGTTCTAACACTTGCCATAACTGAGAGAACTACTTTTAAAAAAACGAAAAGAAAGATCCTTTATCAAAGGACTAGCGAAAATCCACTGCATACATACTGATTACCCTGTGACCAGGTTCCCTTTGGTTAGGGCGATCGGAGAACAAGCGCCCATGATCGCAGACTGCTAAATGAACCGAGGCTATACCTATGGTACATATCGTCCGGCTTACCTGGTTCCCATTATGATCAACAGGCCTACAAAAAAAACAACCTGCAAAGTGACAAAATGGAGGGATTATCCAGTTGTTATGTAGAGCCAAGGTCTTCCGCCCACAACAGGCAGCTCTGTAAATTTGTTTCGGTTGCATTACTACGGTTGAATTCGCGGGGTTCAGGTGCGTTTAAAATAATTCCCTTGAAAATGATGTACCATACAGATTTTTTTCAAACTTGGCACAAAAGTCAGCCATGTATAGGACATTCAAAAACTGCAATAAAAAGATGGCGTCACCGACTTGTTTTCGCCCTGTGTGCCTGTAATTCTGAGTGTTTTTTCCTAGCTGCGCGCGAAGTGTTCGAAACTTATAAAACAACCGTCAAAAATTCTTATTTTATAGCAAACACTATGAACCTTACTAAAACCTTAAACACATTTGTTGGTCTGGGCTATATTTTTTTCAGTTAAGAGAACTCAAATTACCAGATCTTGAAAAAAACCTGTAGAGAAATGGACATCATTATTTCATAATTCTCTGTGGCTCTAAATGCCGATCTAAATGCGGAAATTCGCGTCACTCATAACTAAAAAAATACAACTTCTTGTGTCCTGATTTTTTCTCTCTAATATATATTTTGTGTGGCCATAACGAGTAAAAAATACAATTAAAAAAGGGAAGTCACCGTTCTCGTTTCACAGCAAACCAACAACGAAGGTATAATTTCGGCTTCAAATGATCATTTTGCGCGAGAGGACTAGGGCGAGTTTCAAGACAAACACCTTTTTAGCCAGGTAGAATTATCAAAATCGCTATTAAAAGCATTTGGACTACAAATGGGGCCATAATTACATCTTTTTAGGCGACCGGTGAAAATCAACACCACCTCAGTCTCGACACCAGTCAGAAGGGGGAGTACTAGGGTCGAGAATGAACGCCACCTATGAAGTCGCAATGATTTGCGCACTAGGTGATGCGCAGTACAGAACAAGGAAATAACCTTAAACGCGGCTTTTGTCCGGCGAAAGGAGTTGTGAATTGCTTACAATTTTCCCAACCCTTTCACGTACTTTAACTAGAGAAATTCCAACGCTTTCATATACTTGACGCCTGGAAAAGGTATCCTTTACAGGCGTGGCCTTCCCTTTTAGGCCATTAAGGGAAGCACGCTCTCGGGATCCGAGGACGCTGAAAGGGAAGGCTTTTAAAGGAACGAACCTTTCTGCCCAGATACAAGTTCAGTGGCTTTGTGAAAAACGTAGACAACAGTCCACTTACGTAGACCACAAGAGGCATTATGGCGATAGTTTGCTAAGAAAAACAAACAAACAAAAGTTAGCCCATGAAGCTAGAATGATCTAAAACAAAACATAAAAGGGCACAATTGCATTAAATTCTTCCCAGATTTGCGTTTGTGTTTTAATCGCACTCGTAACGATCATTTAGGAACTTTTACTACTTTTGTTATGTATTTGTAATTTTAAGCGCGGAAGTTTAATAAAGTGCAGGAAAAAACAAACGACAACAACAACAACAAATAAAGGCAGACTGCAACATACGCGGAAAAGACGCTAGACAATTCATGATAGGCCGTGCCAAATTTGCGCGAATTTTCAGCCACCACAAAGGCGTAGCTATGCAACAGGAGGGCATTTTGCATGCGCATGCGTGAATCCGCTGAACGACAATAGCGTGGGAGCATCAAATCTGATGGCGGGAAATCGAAAACTCGCGCGTAAAATTACAACCCTTTTAAAAGCCATTTCGTTGGTGCTTTGAATACCCTACTTTCCTACAAAAAATATTCGCCATGACAAAAATCGGACGTTTTCTACGCGGGTTTTCACTCGTAGATTTTTCAGCAGTAGGTTTTCTTGGCCTTTTAAAGACTTTCAAGACTCAACGCCAAAAAGTCATGTTCCTGTGTAAGTCTGATTTTCACTGGCAAAGCAATGCATTTCTATGGTTTGATTTCCAAACTCGTGGTTTTACTTATCAGGGAGGAAATGCATCGTAGCAATGTTCAGCTGCTTTAAGACAAAAAGCGAAACAAAAAATTACCACGCGAGGTTTATTTATTAGCGCGATGTCTCATGTTAAACTGATCGGGGAGACACGTGTTTATATTTGCCACAAAAACATGAAATCTATGGGGTTTTTACAGTTTTTCGAAAGTTTTCGCGGAAAAATTTATAAAAAATATTCTACAGGAAATGAAGAATGGATTGAGTTTGAGACAGCAACAATTACAAGTGATTATATAGTACTTAATCATTTGAGCATTTCATAAACTCAGTTGCAGACAAAACGAATGCACATACTCCGAAAAAACGAACGGTACTTTTATTTTTCTTTCACTCTAAAAGATACAGAGATTTTCCTAAGCTACTATTTTGAAGCGACTCTTGAGTAACAGCTCCTGCGTTCCACAATCGATTTCTTGTTATTAATTTAAATTTGATGACAGTAGTGATCTATTCAAAACAAAGAATGGCCATCACTCCATAAATCTGACGATGTTGCTCACCTTCAAAGCCTGTTTAAACATAAGACAGGAAGTTTGTTAAAGGGGTGCAAATAATGCTGTTTTCTCAGAAAATAAATACTTCTGCTAAAGGACCCAAATGAGCTGGGATGCGACAACAAACATGACACAAATGGATAGATAAATTTGTCTGTTATTAATGTTTCTGTTGAGAGCTTTTTACTGTATCCAGATGAACCCCTTATGTAAGTTGTACATCATGGAAGAATTATCAAGAAGAAACTGATGCATTAAACAAGAATGTGGTTCAATACAGAGGAGAAGCTGGTCTCAGTGAACATCCTTCGTGAATGAAATGTCTCACAAATTAGCATATCAACAAATGTAGTATCCACAAAATGGTATCATTTAGGAATAAATGCGATTTTTTTGCAGCAGAAGCCAGGATTTATTTAAAAGGTGTATTGATAACGTTTCATTTCGTGCTATTTTGGGGTTGGGGAGTTAGGCTAGTTTTTCTTTAAAACGCCAAAATGTTATATTTATTTGCATAATGAAATGTAAACAAACAGTGTATCATCAAAATAAGGTGGAAAAAATCAGAATTCAAACCGATTGCTGTAATTTTTTTTCCTTTGTATACCTAAATGATAGAATATTCGTATTTTCAAAACACAATCTTACTGGCATCATTATATTGATTTAAATTTATAGTTGAAGTGCGTTTATTTTATTTCTCAACGAAGACGTATCGGAGAAGAAAGCTAAAATTACTGCAGAAGGCGATTTTTCACAGCCTTCATCAAAGCGCCACTCATTCGCGGAAGTATTCTTAGTTTCATTAATCATTAACTTAACCTGGGGAGAAAGGCAAGATTTCGAGATAAACAAGCCGGAGAAAGGGGGAAAAACAGTTTCACGGTAGAATGGATACTTAATTAACCACTGTATTCCTGAAACGATTAAGTTCGATTTTGGAGTTATACTATTGAGAAGAATTAAGTTTCTATAGGATAATTGTTTAACGAAAAACTATCATACTGACCTTTTCCTCCTGCTCAAAAAATGTTCGCGAAATGTTAGGTGATAAGAACATTCAGCCGCCATCTTGTCTTCGATGTACTGTTTTACGAAAGGAAAGACTGTCCTTTTAAGGGCGACAGCGAAGGTACAACAAACTCACTTTCATCGTAGAAATACCTCGATACCTTAAAGAACATGTTTGTGGAACGTAGCACCCAATACATGTCAATCATCGCCAGAAAACAGCCTGCAAATGCTGGTACTGAATGTAAACAATTCATAGAAAATGCCTCTGTGGTCGCTCTGTGGCACTTCAACAGCCCATATTGACGCATGCGCATACAAAATGCCCTCCTGTTTAGCTATGCAAAATTTTACCCACAGGAATCAATAAGTTACTTTCGACAATCAAGAGCACAATATTCCTACAATGCATTACACAATCATAACAAACCCTACAAGTCTCCACCCTGTTCAAGTCAGGTTTCCTTCTTCTTATATGGATGACTAGACTACGAGTAGTCCCCATTTTTCCTCAGGGACAGTAGAGCAAGCGAAACGCGAGCGCGCGTGAAAATCACCCCACGCGAGAAAGGCGAGACGCCGCGTCCCGCCATACTCGAGTGGGGTGATTTTCACGCGCGCTCGCGCTTCGCTCGCTCTACTATCCCTGTAGAGGAAAAATGGGGACTACTCGTAGTCTAATGGATGACGTCTTCCTCATTTCCCCCTGAGAATACCCTGTTTTCTGTCTTAGAAGGTGAGGATTTCTTCTTTCAAGATCACTCCTAAACACATACAAAACGGAAAGTTTAACGTCTAACAGCATATTTAGATGCACGTACCTTGGAGAGGTTTAGTGTCTCTAGAGTGTACATCGGTATGTAAACCTGTGTGACATTGATGATCAAACGGACACTCATGTACAGCATTCCTATCTATAAACAAAGAAGAGTATTAAGTGCACTCAATAAATGTACATGTATTAGTCAGTCAAAATATAACTCTTTTTCGGAATGGCTTCAATTCCCTGAATAATTCTTCAAAACCAGGTAGCGTTGACCAAATTTGGAAGATGACGTCAAAGGTAATGGCTATCAGCTGAAAAGGATACGCAAACAGTTTACCCAAAGAGGCAGCTCGCTGGCTCAGCTGTTTAGGAACAGCAGAGCTGAAGAAAACGGCAGAAGATTTGCACGTTATAAGCCAGATGAAATAGCCGAACTACTGACTAAAAAGATGGCGAGAATATACAAAAAAAGAAAAAACCTTCGACGGACGAAAACTGTTAAAAAGAATATCAGCTATAATTAACATCCCTTCCTTGGTACACGCAAACAGCTCACGCAAACTGAGGCAGCTCGCTGGCTCAGCTGTTTAGGAACAACAGAGCTGAACCAAAAAGACGGAAGATTGCCACGTTTTAGATGAAATAGCCGAACTACTGACTAAAAAGATGGCGAAAATATTCAAAAAAAACGCGCGACGGACGAAAATTGCTAAATGAAGAATATCAGTTATAATCAACATCCCTTCCTTGACGGCCGGGGGTGGGCAAATGTTTTAAGGGAAGTATGTCTTTCGTTCTGAGCTTGGAAATATTTTGAATAAATAATGAGTCGATAATCAGGTTCGGCTTTCGTATCATAAGAAGAATAAGTAGACCTCCGGGTTTGCACGGGACGGAACGAACTTGCGACCGGTTGAACATTTCGTAGGCAGGTGTTCGGTTTAAACGGAACCATGATGACTATAGGAAAATTCAGACGACTATAAACCGTTCAAACATTTGACCGCCAAAATCGGGGTCAAATTTTCAGCCGAAACGGCCGAAAATCCACCAACCCATGTCCACGAGGTGTAGATTTAAGCACCAGCAAACTATTGCGACAAAAGTTTTCTTTTGACAACACTCTCACTTCTTTGCCCCAATCTACCTGAAATATCTTACCGAGGGATGTTACCATAATGGAGCACGGGGAACGGGGAAGTGGAAAATGAAAAATGGGAACAAAACCTAACTTGAATCCTTGCCCTATCAGTTACTTCATTTCCAATTCTCTCATTTGTTCGCATTTTTCAACTTTCCGCTCCCCTCTCCCTGTTGCCCGTTTTAGTAACAACAGCACAGAGTAGTCTCCCTCGCAGCCGCGTTTGTCTCGTCACGCTACGCTCCTCTCCGTGACCAGACAAAAACAGCTCTTTGGGAGACTAGGCACCGAGCTGAGTACATAAATAAAAAAAACTAAGTAAATCAGCACCTGATAAAACCTCGGCTCTCGGAACCAGGCTTTCCAATTAGCAGCTGATCTCTTGCAGGAACTGGTGACAAATTCAACGCTACAGTCACGTGGGTGTTCTTTTACTCCGACGTGGAAAATAATCGAAAAGAGAATGCCAGTGCCAATTACAATGAATACCACGTACTGAAAATAAGGAATAAAAAATTCAGGGGTGAGTAACTGAAGGATTTTATATGACAAGGGCACCCACTCGAGGGTAAGAGATTACTAATTTTATTATTTTGCCTCACAAGGCTGTGAGAAAACCCTTAGAAAAAATTATCCGCAGACAAGAGGCTTTAGCTGAGCTGTCCACCCCTTAGCGCTCCCAACGAAACGCCGGGGGGGGGGGAGGGGGTGTGCTCTCCTATAAAAAGGCGAGGCAGCATGCTTGTTGGAAACTTCCAAAAAAAAACACTCAAGCATACCAGAAACTAGTTATATTACGTGTGTGGCTCAAAGTCATTTTAACCTGAGTCTATAAAATTAAGGGAGCAAAAAATCAACTAGTTTTCATCAAATTTTGTCTCGACAGATTGAAGAAACCACAATGGCGGGGAACCTAAGCAATAGCATTCCACAGTAGTTTAAATCCCTTAAAGGCATGATTCACAGCAGTGCCATTTTTGATAGTTAAGTACCCCGCCCCCAGCTCTGCTGCCAATTTTGCATTCTGTTTGATTTCATATGGGAAAGGAAAGTTGTCCAGGGCACCACAAAGAACTCAAAACGAGTTGTTTAATTAGCTACTGAAATCATAGAAGAATGACCCAAATAATATCTCTAGCTCTAAAATCAACAATGGGTGTGTTTTCAAAGGCCAGGGAGTTTCTGACAGCTTCATGGCTCCGGGTTAATTCATCACAAAGTTAAGGCAAAGAACTATGAGTTAGATACTCTAAAGTCAAAAAAAAGAGGCAGTCAGATTACAAAAAAACATTTAAAATAGTTGCCATTAAGCATGGCGCATTGGGGGTGGGGGGGGCGGGGGGGTGCAAAAATTGAATTGTGCTTGCACAAATAGTGAAATGATATTATTAAACTTGTGCCTGCCCTGTTCAACAGCTGGTACTTGTAAAAAAGAGATACTACTTGTAGCCCACATGTTAACATTTACATTCAGTTCAAGTATTAATCATTTATCTTTACCATAAATGAGGAAGCATCAGAAGAGCCTAGCTGGTTTGAGCTGGTGCTGGCTTCACTTGTCCCCAGAAAAACCCACGTGATAACAAATACAAAGATGTTACAAGATCCAGTGGCTGCATACCTGCAAAAAAATGACTTGAAGTTTATATGGGATTCTGCTAAAGAGTTTGGCATGGAAGCAGCTAGTCTAAAATACTATAAAGGATTCAGAGAAGTTTGTCTTAAAATTAGTCACTGTGGAATTTAGGGGCTGCTTATATATGAGTGGGGCTTATATATGAGTGATTTGCTGCGATCTCAGAAAGTTAATTAAAAGAAATGAACTTCATCATAGCCTGCATTATAGCTAGCCTGAGAACAAGCTGTCCAATATTATTGTGGAGAGTGAGTGGTGAGGCCACAAGGACTCATGTCTCCTTTCATGTGCGGCACTCACGTGACTTCTCATGACTCCCCCAAAAGGATAGCTTGCTCGCAGGCAACTGAATAGCAGGTATGTGCCTGCTACAGAGGCTTTGACATTGTTATCACAAGACAACCACTCGAGCCCAGATAGCCAGGATTTGGATAATCATAATGCCAGGATCCCAGCTGTTACACTAGGCCGGAAATTTTTATCATGCCATGCCAGCCTGGAAAACCAGACCCGTGAAAGTACACCAATGTACTAGGATTTGAGTACACGATCTGAATGGCCTGTTAGAAAGCTTTTGTCGATTTCCATGCAATCAGGTTGAAAGGAAATTTGAAACGCATTTCCGGTAATTTGTTGAGTCCAGAACAAGGAAAGATTTAGGCATTGCTTCGCAGACATTACTAACCGCGATTAAATCACATCTGCGTCACAAGCTACAGCCAAGTGGAACAGGAAACAAGAATTTTTGGAAACAGAACAGTAAATTTACGTTGGACTAAACCAACCAGCAGTCAAGAGGACCACCCCTGGAGGTGGACGACTCTTTCTAATAAATTTCCACCTGAAGCGTTTCATTTATAGTTTTCAATCCAAAGTTCCTGAAATTTTGGCATAATAGACACCTTCGCGGTTGTAACAGCATGATGGGTAATCAGGACAAGTTATATTTTGTCACTTTCCCTTTGAAAAATGTAACTAATGAACATAAAGAAACTACACACTAAATCTGAAAACATAGCAGTCCTTAGTTGCTTTTTACATTTTCTGTAATCCGACAAGACAAAAATTACACATAATGTACAGAAGAAGTCAGGAGCCTAGGCTCCTGAAGAAGTCAAATTTTCTGAACAGCGACAAAGGACTGCTGTGCTCTCCACATTTAGTGCATAGTTTCTTTAAGTTCATTAGTTAAAGTTTGCAAAGAGAAAGTCACAAATATATTCAATAAGGAAGAATTAGCTGTCTAATTGAACGCCCATACAAACTTTCGACTTCCCCACCACCTTGTCCTGATTACCTAGTATGCCCTCACAACTGTAAAGGGGTCTATTAAAAGCACCCCTGAATGGAACCGTCCATGCAGACCTTGTGATTGTCTCTTGTGCCACTTTTGAGGTCATAAGGCTCATAGACATGTAATATGTGACATTGTGCAGAGGGGAAGCTTAGAAGCGTATTAATGAAACTTACCTGATTGAAGTTAGACCACACTTTTCGTTATCATCATCCGTCAGCTCAGGAATTAAACTCAGATGAGAGATCTGCGACGCTGCCCATCCGAATTGAAAAAGCACTATGAACGCTGCGTAATAAACAAACTTGGCCCACTGATCAGCGCTTTCACAACCTAAACAGCGATTAAACACAAACGGAAAGCTTACTACCACGAACACTACTCCAGCAAGGTGCCAAATTTTTCGTCGACCGTATCTAACGCGACCTGTATGGTCGGAGCCAATGCCTACAAGGGGGGTGCAACATGCATCAGCGACTTGTCCAATGAGTAACAGAGTTCCAGCGTTAGTGTTTGAGAATTTAACCACTTTATGAAGATAAACCAAGAGATATGTGAACCACATAGAGGCAGTTAAATCATTCAGAACATGCCCAACACCGAAACAAATCCTTGTTCGCCACGCTAGTGGGACTTTCCTTTGTGTATTAACGACAAGGTAATTTACATCGTCCGCCATGTTCGATCGATTTTTCCAATTATTCCCAAATTCCGTTGCCAGGTACACGCTTTTCGGTCTTTAGATAATTCAATTCTTTTCTCAAAGTGAACGTCTCTTCACAAAACCTTACTACTTCATGTCGTCACATGCTTGACAATGGACTAAAACTGCACCACCACCTGTATAAATATCTCCGGTCGTCACGCGGTTTCCGTCACGCGGCCTTCCGGTACGGCATGATCCCCACTAAAAGATCAAAGTGTGCCTGACAGTATATACGCTAAATGTTTGCACGAACATGACCGAACATATATGTGAAGTTCCTTTGAGAAACCCTGGCCCATTTGTTCAGATGTCGATCGATTTTCCCGCCGTCCAATGTAATTCGGCGGACTGCAGACTGGTGACCAGGAAAAATCTGCGCGTCACGGAAACGCAAATTGCAAACAAAGCGTACAAAAAATCTCAGTGACTTTTGGGGGAACTGTTGTTGTAACTGCGTGTGCTAAATTGAGCTGCATATAAAGGTGAAAGTACATACGATTTTGCAAGAATAACTACGTAGCTACTTAAACATTTTATGACCTCGGAAATTTTCTGTCGATATGATCAATACCCCAGGTACTGGAAAACCTAAGAACTCTTGGGATGCATGAATTGAAATTTTAAAAACATTTAAACTAGGCAGTTTTCTAATCTCTGAGGGAATCTTGTTCCACAGAACAGATCCTCTGTAGTGTAGGCTCCCTTTTGCAGACTCAGTTCTGGGTCTGGGGACATAATAATCTAACTCAGAATTTCTAAGATTGTGTGAATGTACATTTGAGGTGTTGGTAAAGATCCGCCTCAGATACGATGGGGAAAGATTATTATGGATTTTAAACATTGTCACAGCCAACTGTTTAAGTCTTACATATTCTAGCCTTTCCCAGCCAAGCTCATCCAACAAAACACTTGAGCGAACGTCATAGTTAGAACCCGGGGGGGGGGGTACTTTAGGAATTTCTGGGTGGGGATGTGCCGCTAGGACCCTGGAACCCTTAACCTATACCAGAGCTAGTTCAGCTGAATTTTGCTACTCTATACTAGAGTAATCTCCCAAATCCCCCTATCCTAGAGTATAGCTGTTTCCCTAGTCTAGATAAAATCTTCAACCAACTGATAAGTTTCCTGAAAAATATTACCCTTTTCTAGACCCAAACGCTCTGATTTATATACCCTATCCTAGAGTAAACTGCTTGAAAACCATACCCTTCACAGCGGCACATACCTATATAGCCCATATATGGCAGTGCCCCCCGGGAGTTAGTAAAGGTGAGAATTCTAGCAGCCCCATTCTGCAGCTTTTGAAGTTTGTCTGCTAGTCCCTTATTGATATTACCCCATACGGCACCACAGTAATTAAAATATGACATTACCAGTGCATTGTACATATTCAATCTAGTATCAAATGGTATAAAATGACTTACACGCCTTAAGATAGCAATACCAGCGGATATTTTCTTTGAAATGGTATGAATGTGTGGGCGCCAGTTCAAAGATTCATCAATTTGAACTCCAAGGGATTTATGTTTAATTACTCTTTCTAAGGGTGTATTATTGACTTTGACTGTGAAGTCACTATTTATTTGGGATAACTTAAATTGGCTCCCTATAAGCATGTATTTAGTCTTCTTAACATTTAAAGTTAATTTGTTTGCTGACAGCCATGACTGGATTAAATTCATATCATAATTCATTTTATGTTCAAGGACACATAGGTCTTCTGCAGATGTGGTAAGGGTAGTATCATCTGCATACATTCTGCGTTTTGAAAACAAATTACATGATGGGAGATCATTAATATAAATAGTGAATAAGAGAGGGCGTAAAATAGACCCCTGTGGAATACCACATGTTATATTACAGAAATCAGATTGAACTCCATCAATGAACGTTTGTTGCTGTCGGTCAGATAGATAGGACTGGAACCAGTTATAAGAGATTAAGAACTGACCCCATAGAGTTTAAGCTTTCCCAGAAGGATAGCATGATCCATGGTATCAAAAGCTTTTTTCAAGTCCGGGAATATCACACTGTTGTCAATATTCCATAGCCATTCATTCGTAGCCTCAAGTAAAGCTGTTTCAGTGGAAAACATAGGTCTGAAGCCAGATTGTGATTCAGTTAACAAGTTATTATTATTTAAATATTCATATAATTGATTAAAAACAACTCTTTCAATTAATTTACTTACTACAGGCAGAACTAAGATAGGTCTGTAGTTGTTAGGATCAGTCCTGATGTCTTCTTTAAATATTGGCGAAACTCTAGCTCGTTTCCAAGCATTTGGAAATATTCCAGTGGTAATTGACTGATTTATTATAAAAGTTAGACTGCGAGTAACTATGGGAGACGCTTCTTTCAGGAGACGTGCTGAGATGTTATCGAGACCACTGGCTTTATTACTCGGTATTTTCTGAATTAAATTGAAGACCTCCTGGCATGATACTTTTGCCAAATTAAAAATGTTTTCTGCGGGGGTAATATAATCAGTAAAATTTCTGGATGTATCTTTAATTTAAGAGGCTAAGGAAGGTCCTATTTTGGAGAAATGTGTGTTGAGTATATAACTGATTTCGATGGGGTCAGTATTTACAGTATCCCCAGTGTCCAGCTGAGTTATCTTATTAAATATAGGTTCATTTCCAATTAGTCTATTAATTCCTTTCCAAGTATTCTTTATGTTTCTGCGGTTATCTTTGAAGAAGGCATTGTAATAGTTCATTTTAGCATTCTTAATTTCATAATTAACCTTATTCTTCATGTGTTTGTAAGAAGTCCAATTGCCATCTGTTGGGAACCTTGAGGCTAATTTTTTGAGTTTGTCTCTCTGAAACATTAGCCTTTTTAGCTCTGGAGTAATCCAGGGGGAAGAGATTCCTTTCACTCTCTTCTTCTTTAGTGGTGCATGGCTATCACCAATGTCTAAGAACATATGTTGCCATATATCCCAAGTAATGTCAGGATTATGCTCCTGTTCAATCAGATGCCACGGGACCATAGATAAATCAGTTCGAAAACTATCTGGAATAAAATTTTTAAAGTTAAGCATCTGCTCGTTACAGTCTTTGGATTTGATTTGGGGATACAAATCTTTCTTATTGCATACACCCGACAGTGATCACTGATTCCGATATCGGTGACTCCGGAGTCCGAAAAATTCCACGGATGATTAGTTAAAAACAAATCAACAATAGATGATGTGAGCTGTGTTATACGTGTTAGCTGATCAATTAATTGCCTATACTGGTAACTATCACAGATATCTAGTAGTTTTTGAGTGCTGCAATCTGGTGATGTTGCACCAACATTACAATTTAGGTCACCGATAATGTCAACCTCCATAAGATATGAGTCCAATTTTCGCAATATATCTTCAAATCTGTTCATCAGTTCAGTAGTGGACCCTGGAGGCCTGTACCAAGTGCACACAATAAATGGTTTTGCTTTCGGTTTCGACACTTGGATACTGATCAGTTCTATGTTATCATCCGGGAGGTCAATGAGACGCTTATAATTTATTGAGTCCCTAACGGTAGAGGGCCACACCACCCCCATTTCTATTTCTATCTTTCCTTTCAAGGGTATATCCAGGGATACTGATCGACCTCACCATTTTGAATAGAGCTGTCAAGACGAGTCTCATTAATAGCTAGTATATCAACTGTCTTGGACAGCATATAGACCCTAAGCTGGTCAATATTTTTATACAAGCTGGCCAAATTAATAAAAGCAATTTTAAATCCTCTAGTTACTGGAATACTGAAAATTTGTATATGTTGTAAATACGTACAAAAGCTAGTGCTTTGTGATCTCAATACAAAATTGGCACTCAAGAAGGTAGTGTAAATGGCAATTTTTTAATAACATGTTTTTTTTCTGTCAATCATACAAACTTTATCATTTGGTACAAAATCATACTCTTAAAACGCTGGGTTTTTAAGAATTTTTTTAAATCAATCATTGCTGATACATACTCTTCCGCATTCATCAAAATAACACGCATTTATAATAATTATTGAAAGTACAACTCTGTTGATATACTTATTTACAAATACCTTTTTGGTCAAAATTGTTCAGAAGTTTTTCAAAGATTATACAATAATGTAAAAATTCACTCTAAAATGCTAACAATTATAATCATTTCTACCTACGCGTACGAAAGATATGTGTATGGGAGACAATCCGAATGTTAGGAATTTATACAACGAATGTACAAAAGTTACTTTTTAGTAACAAAGTGGTGATTTTGAAATTGCACTAAAATTTGTTTTACAAATTGTTCTTCATTACTACCAGATATCACTAAATATATTGATTTCTGGGGAGTTCAGTACCCTCTTTAATCGCTCCATGCTGGTTTGCAGATTTCGGATAATTCCGACCTCGTCGATTTGAAAATTGGATCACCGCTGTGTTCCCTGCTGAATCAACTCAACACTACTGCGTGGTTTTCACGAAGCTCAAGCTGCTGTTGACATAAAAAAGGAGCGTTAGTTCGCTAGATTGTCTCCTCAAATTATAAGTGTGTGTGAAATGTAGGGAGATCTGAGAGCGCTGGTTTGCGTACCGTAAAGCTTACACAAATCTTTTCATCACTTTAAAACATCGTAAGCATCATCATCATCGTAATCATAATCATCATAATCTTCAACATAACCTTTACGACAATTCTTATGCTACGAAAACTGTGTGAAAGCAAGTCTCCGTTTTTGGGGAATATTTCAATCAGTAATGCTTCTTAATTCAAGGAAGTGCTGTTATGTGACCTAGCCAGCGTACGCAGACGTATTTGCTTCTCTCCACCAGGTGGAGAGAAGCGACGGCCGGAAATACGTCTGCGTTCTCTGGCCATATATGACCCGTTCCCAGCACTTTTCCTCTTATAAATTCCTACTTACTGAGGGAAAAGCCCTGACAACGAAGCTGGCTCTTTTGGTCCCCAAGCAGGCATGTCTGCTCAAATAGCGTCAGGCATTTGTGTGTATTCCGACACTTTTTACAACCAAGCCTTACGCCTCACAAAAATGGTATATTAATCAAGCGTATCAACAAGTACCTTTAATCGCAAGTTGTTCGTAGCTCCCCGAGCTCTCTGCGCTTTAGTTGATCTGAAAACAGTAAACAAAAGACAAGTTAGTACTACAGAACGGCTTTGGGTAAAAGATAAAGGCACTGTTACTAAAACAGAGTTAATTCGGTCTTTAACATAACGGCGTACTAAAGTCGTTTTATAATTTTACCAACCGTGATACTACCTACGTAATGAACACATCTAGGTTTACAGCCCGAGCTAAAAAAAACATTTACACTGTATCTGTTTAAAGTACGGCGGTTAAGAACAACTTTTGGGGTCACTGATTTTCATAACCAGCGAGCTGTAACTTAGACTTTGTTCAAACAACCGACCGATCCAAAATGTAGAGAATGTTAACTATAAGTTGGAGGCAAAACCATTTGCATTGGGGCGATCTTTACATACGCGAAACAATAATCACACGCAAATGAAGCCAAATATGCCTAGCCCTCCCCCCCCCCGGCTAATCTCAACAATGTATTGGCTAATGAAATTACAAAGCATTAAGGATATTGCATTACTTGGACGTTTTGTCCACCACTGTAGTGGTTGGGTGCTCTCTCGGGAGAGGTTTGAATTGGAAACTAAAAGAATCAACGCATTTGCAAAATAACTATTAGCCTCCAGAGGGATTATTTTTTTTGGCTCTTGCGTTCCGAGAGCAAACGTTACTCTTAGTTCTAATTTACCTCATAAGTCCAGAAGGTGAAGGTCCGATCCTTTGTGTTGAGTCGGCGTGTTCGCTTCCCACACCAGCTTGACTCGGACGATAACTTACGGGCGCTGGACCAGATATAACAGACAAGTTCATTCCATTCTGAGGCTGCGGAGCCACTTTAAGGACATTAGGAAACGTGTACATTGAACACATATACTGCTGCGCATGCGCACCAGGGGTAACACCACCTGGACTGGAGAGATTAGTCTGCGATCCGCCTGCAACATTCGTGGCTAACACGCGAGGATTCACCGCGCGTGCACCATTCCCTTGAATCGAGTCCGGGCATGTTTTAACTCCTGAAGCGCTTAATGTCCGTCGCCGTAGAGTACCACTGGGTTGATTGTCCAGTCTGGGATCAATCATACCATACGCATTATCGATGCCTGTATATGAGCCTGATTTCCAATCAGAATCCGCATTGCTAATCATAGTTCTCGTATTTCCCGCAAGTTTCCTTGAACCATACCGGTGCTTCGGTAAGCCCGTGGGTGCCGTCGGCACTATACCAAAGGAGGCTAACGCTCGACGGTCATTTCGCGTTAAAGTCGGAGGCGCTTGTTGATTTAAAGAGTTCATATTCATTACAGCTGAAAGAGCTGCGGGTTGATAGGTCTGGAACCGAGACAACTGAGACGGGACTACGCTGTTGCCAGTGGTTACTCCGCCTGTTGTAGACAACAATCCCATTGAACCATACATGGAAGAAGCTCCAATGCCGCTGAACATTTCACGATAATTTCCAGCGCTACTTTTTGACGGTGATTCTTTTGGGTTGTAATTGTTGCTCTATGAAAAAGAACAGGATGATTTCTATTAATTTTCCACTGACAAAGTCATAACGTTACCTTGGCTCATCAAAAGAATGCCTTTTCACACGAAAATAACCGTGACAGAAAGTTTGAGGAAAGATTCGAAAGAGGTAGTTTTTAACTAGACGCAACTAATGCACTCTGTTTTGACAAGGCACTGCTATCGAAAGTATTTCAATTGTTTCAGGCACCCTAGGATAACGTGTACCTTACACAGTGTATTTCTACGGCCCCATTCATTGTACTATTAGAGATCTTTAGATTCGAGGACCAGAACGACCATAAATACAAGACTTCACTTGCAGTTTTTTCGGCTATCGTGATCAAAATAGACACCAAGGAATGCTTCATTGTGCTACATTTCAAACCAGGAAAGTTAGCACTGTTATCTTTATCGGAAGAGGTCAAGCCCTCTTCCGATCGCAGAAAGATAACACTTTTAACAATCGATAACTCGTTTCCGTCACTACAACATTCTCGTTAAAAGTCATAGTAGGATGACGACGGATACAACTTTTTGATGAAGCGGGTTCACGCGCGTGTACTACTTAGTGTTGAGAAAATATCGTACTCGTAGTCGTACTCGTAGTCGTACTCGTCTTAGAATCTAAAGGTCTCTATTACCTCAGTTAGTTAGGTACCTGAATTCGAAAAGGTTCGACCTCGTTTTATCTCGCCCGGGACTACATTTGGGTATTAACATAACCGAGCAGCCTTTGTTCTACCATAGTTACATATCATTCTAGTCTTCTCGAGCCCCTACGGAAGCAAACTTCTCTGGCAGTGCCCCCTCCCCGGCCGCCCGCTTCCCACCTAGTGTCTATCTCCCTAAAGTTGTGTGGCAATGGGTAGGCAGGGTACGGCACCGCGCATGGGTCCGGTGAGTACCGTTTATACTCAACCCCAATGGGCAGGTCTTTGCCGAACTTAAAAAATTCCCTTTCATTTTCACAGAACAATTGCAATTCCTACAATGTACTCTAGAGATCATCTCCGCTAAGTACCCACCGAGTGATGTAAGGAGCAGTTCTTTTGTGGCCCCCCAGTGCCTGGGGTACAATGTAACAGTTTGTACACAAACTCGACCACGCCCAGTCCACGAATAAGATTATCTCGCTGGAGAAGACATGTTATTCGCTCCAGTTCTTCCTCCTCCGAGATGGTCATTGGTTTGGTGGTATCTGATTGTTCATGGCTTGCTCTTCTACCCTGAAATAAACGTGTTCACAAAATAGTTAGTTAAGGAAACACTGTGAAGCTTTTAGTTAATTATTTGCTAGCCTACGAGCATGCTTTCCATGGCGCTCGCTCATGACTTCTCAAGATATCCCTAGGCTAAAGATGAGATTACTTGACAACTTGGGAGTAAGTTCTCCATTTCGAGGGAAGTGACCAGCCAGAGAACGTGTCTCACAGAAAGCTGAATTATTTCGCTGACAAGGAAGCAAACATGACTTACATCAAATTTATTTTTATTGGCTTGAATCATCTTCTTTACTGGGGGCCTTCGTGGCCGCCGGCTATGAGGGCTCTCGGGTCTGAGTCCATCTTTTCCCTTTGGTGCTCTCCCACTGTTTTTCAGTCTCGCAGTTTCCAGTTCTTGTTGCTTGGCTATAATTTGTTCACGTTGAACTCTACAGGGAAGGAGAACGGTAAGTCAATGAGCATACCATCATTTGAACAGCACATCAATCAAAACCAAAAGTATGATCTGCAAAAATCTTGCTAATCATTCAATCAGGAGCTAGTTTTTTTTTGTACATAAATTTCAATTTCAATTAGCCTGCGTGGCACTTGCGCATTATCTGTTTAAAAATTCCTTTAAGCGCCTTCAACGGACGCTAAATTTCATTGTAAATTTGGGAAATTGGATCTTGCATGTAAGTAAAGTATTGTTAATAATGTATCTGAATACAAGTAGCCTGCCCACGCAGACGTTTTTCCGGGCGTCGAGTCTCTCCACCCGTGCAGAGAATCGAGGACCACAACAGTGACCTCTGCGTTCGCAGGCTAAATATAAGAACTTGTAGCTAAAAGTGAAAATTCAGTCATCAAGTCGACACGCAAGTTGCAATTTGATTCTTTGTATCGCGCATTAGCGACAAGATTTTAAGTTGCAGAGTTGACAACATGCGTCTTCATAAACCGTAACTTGCGTTATTTTTTCTTCTTTGCCTTCTATCGCCTGAAACACGCGACAAAATAACGCCTGTTCCACATATGTACCGTACTTATTCGAATAAGCGCCCAACCTCGAATTAGCGCCCGCCCCGAATAAGCGCCCATCCTAAAGGCAGAAAAAGTTAAAAAGCGCCCTGCCTCGAATTATAATTTACCACTTACGGCCATCAGCGACCAAAAAGAACTATGACATTCAAAACAAATTTCTTCACAAATCTCACCTGGCACATTCAATACGAGCCTTAGAAGCTGCAGTCTCCTGAAAGAGTGAGCAACTGTTCTCAAAGAAAACAGCGTATTTCTCTTCATTTCCTTCGGGATAAATACGCCTGCAAAGCAAAATAAAATAACATAGTCAGTGATCTGTCTTATAACCTATGTGTGGCCGCACACTCCCCCTGACAAAGGAAAAACGGAGGGAGGGAGCGGCCACACGTAGGCTATCTGTCTTATTGCTCAAAAAAGTCGCCAAAGTTCTCATCTATAAACAAAAGTCTGGTAATAACGACACCCACTAAGGTGACACGACCTTAAAAAAGGGACAGTAAAGGGATAGAGCAAGGTGTCCACATCACAGAGCTAAGGTGTCCAGGTTCTCTGCACTCACTTTAAGGTCCAAACGAACTGTCCGTAATAGAGAGGTATCTGTAACGAAACGTTTTGACTGCAGAAATCTTTTAGTGTTGAGTGTCAAAGTAGTTTGTGACTGTTTTTCTTTTTTTCACCATAAAAATGTATGGTTGTACAAAAATCCTATTTTGACATTACCTGTATTTTCCCAGGTGGGTATCTTCATACTTCTTTAACCATTCAGTGTACTGTGACTGATTATCGACATCATCTTTCCTGAAAACAGTATAACGTAAGGGTATTTAATTTCGGGGGACAAGAGGCGCGCCTACTATCCTTATCACCGGCTTGCTATTACACATATACGGAACGTACGTAGCCAGCTTCGTTTTTCCTGTTCCAGGCTCTGAGATAGTCGGGTCTGCTGAATTGAGAAAGCGCGAACATGAGAAAAAAAACGGGTGGAAACCAACCCGCCCCGCCAACTTTTCGCGTACCTTTTACTTTCGCGTCTTCCCCACCATCTGACAGCCTGAAACAGGCTAGCTTTGTTTGGACTTCCACTAAGAATGAATTAAGTGCACAGAATACAATCTGATCACGCGCGTTTGGACCTTCTATCACTTATAATCTGATCGAGTGCTTTTGGAAGTAACGCAGGAATAAAATAATAAAGAGAAGAAAAGGAAAGAAATTAAAGGATTTGATAGAAGTGTAAGGTGGTCAGAGGAGCTTAGCATTTGAGCTAACCACCAAAAGTGTGAACATATCAACATCAGCAGCAAACTGGTATTTCACATACTTGTTTTCTTTTGGTCTCTGCTTTTGCAAGAGCCTGTCCCGCACTCTTTTTTTGTCTTCTTCGAGTATTTTGCGTCGATCACAGGCCCCAAAATTAAGAAGATTAAGAGCATCATACATCAGTCCGTCTTTGATTTCCTTGTCAAGAGGCGAATCAGTAGTGAAACTTGGTGAGTGGTTAACCTGAAGATGAAGAAAAAAATTTTGAAAATCAACTGGTGAACTTAGAAATCGAATAGAATAACATAGAAATACAGCAAAGTGATGTAATATTCAGTGGGATTGTCGTTCATTCATTCATTTTATTGGTCAATCAATATTTACACTTTAATTTCCTCATAGACTGTCCACAGTCACCTATTTTTCTGTAAGATGCTGATTGTCAAGCTCGAGCACTCACCGTCACTGGTAGTAATTTCATAACTGGTTCAAATGTCAGGGGGGGGGGGGGTGTCAGGGTTATTAGTGGTAGGGGAAGGGAGGCGAGTTGCTTACCTCCTCCCAAAAAGGCCGCCACCCCTAAGCAGTTCAGAAAGTCATCTAATCAAGATGGCCACCTGTAGCACTTGTTTTCGACCATCTTAAGGAAAAATAGACGACTTTAAACAGTCTTATTTTTCTCACTACCCATTAAATACATGAAGTAAACGTTTAGGTTAGCTGTGGCTATGCAAAATTACATGCTCAAAATTATGTTAAATTTACAAGAGTGAACAAAAGTAGTAATGTAATACCCTGGAGTACAAAGTAAATAATAAGCAGGTCTACCCAGTGCTTTACAAGTGCTTAGAGAAAAGTTTAAAAGATTTTGGGTCCATGCACTTTAAAATTCTTTACCTCTAAAACCCAGGCTTTCAACTTCTTGTCAAGAAGAATATCAAAACCTAGGATTTCAAAGCAAGCACTGCCTTTGTTGTGGTTTGGAAAGCAAGTCCTGTAATTGTGCTTCAGTATTGGATGGGCAGTGATCAACGTTTTGATAATGACATCCTGAAAAAAGAAATCAAATAAACGTGCGGTAAATCAAATATACAAATAAATAGCATTGACTTCAGTAAGAAGCAGTCCTGTATTTATCATGCATAGTACATTTGTCGTGATGTTATGCACTTAATTGAATTGTCAGTTTTACATACACTGTAAAAATTCAGATATAGCTTCTTTTCAAGTAATACAGGCAATTTTTGCGGCTAAAGTGTCGTGCTCAACACACCAGAATTTCCACCTCACCAAATTATTACCCCGAAAGTTTAAACTCCCTCTCTCACACACAAATTATATTTATCATTAATTCATATATTAGAGAAGTTAAGGCAAGCATTCTTTAGTTTCACAAATTTCCCGGGGGGGGGGGGGGGTACTGCCATATATGGGTTATATAGGTATTTGCCGCTGTGAAGGGTATGGTTTTCAAGCAGTTTTCTCGACGATAGGGTATATAAATCAGAGCGTTTGGGTCTAGAATAGTATCATTTTACAGGAAACTGATCAGTTGGTTGAAGATTTTATCTAGACTAGGGATTGTGGTAGAAGATTTTGTTTTGGCTAGACTCTGCTAGTGACCTCAGTAGTTTCTGGAAAACAGCTACTCTAGGATAGGGGGGATTTGGGAAATTTACTCTAGGATAGGGTAGCAAAATTCACTTGAACTAGCTGTGGTATAGGTTAAGGGTTCCAGGGTCCCAGCGGCACATCCCCACCGAGAAATTCCTAAAGTACCCCCCCCCCCCCATTTATTATGCAGTGCCATATTTCCCATTATACGTTCAGACCCATAAATTAACAGCACCTTAAAATACATATATAGTCAGGGCTGACACTAAGAAACGAAGGCCCGGGATTTTCCCTGGCTACTAGCTACTATGAAAATGACCCCAGCTATTTTCATAGGAAACAAAAGCAAAATGAGAAAGGACTCCCTGGGCTGTTCAGTTTTCCACCTCCTGAGTATACACATACCCGGCAACTTGAAATCTAAGTGAAAGCCCTGTGAAGCAACTGCAGGGCTTGAAAAAAGTCCTGACAAGATTTTCTTGCTGGGCAAATTGGCAAGGGTCCAGGAAAGTCATCCTCGAACTAAATCATTAACCAAGACAAGCAAGCAATGGCCCCTGGCAAGCAAAATGTGAAAGCTGTTTGTCCAAAGGACAAGCTGGAATTCAAGGTTTGAGCCCTGAACTGGGGAAAATGTTTCACTGTTTTAGTCTGAAAATTGTACATTTTTTAGAGAGGGAAAGAGAGGAAAATGGCTGTTTCATTTAAGTTATCTCACTGCCTTGTGATACGTTTTACAATTATTCTCATGTTATCGGTAATCTAACCTTACCTCTATTGAATTCCATATCTCTTTAACATTGTAACCATTATCTTCAAACCATTTGTTCATTGTAGTGATTCGTCTGGAATGACAAATATCGACATTAGTCATTGTGGAGTATTTTTAATTATTGAAACATTATAGTTCAGTTAAAGTTAAGGTTCTTTTCATATTAACAGAAAGTACCAAAACTTTACCTTTTACTACCAGTTTCCTCATCTCTCATAAAATCTTTACTGTGTTTGTTTACAGCATAATTTGTAAGATGCATGCAAATATCATCCTGAAAAAAATTAATGAAATATTTAATAATAATTTAAAAAATTGTATTAAATACATAACAATAATATTACAGGTAGCACAATCACACAGTTGCTTTTCAGTCTACCAATTTCACATCACAGCGTGCACAGAAAGCAGTGTCCCCTAGCCTGGGGCTAGTGGATTTTGCTACTGGGCTGGTGATTTCTATTCTAAACTTGCCCAATGGGAAAATGAAGTTTTTTGGGGGAATTCAAATTACAGAAGAACTGTAACAAATGCTCATCAAAAATTTTTTTCAGGCTAGTTGAAATGACTTTTGGGCTAGTAGGCGCTAGCTACAACTTGCCCGAATGGCAAGCCGTAAAACTGACTTTCATTGAATTACTGAAAAATGTAGGAAATACTGATTTTTGAGGATAGGGGAAACTGGAATACGCAATTAAAGCAAGCCTATGCTGTAAGAAAAAATTGTAGGGAGCCCAGTGGTCTGAACTTGTGATTCCAGGGTGCCTAACATATGATTTAAATGAAAAAAAACTATTATTTTCTAGTCCCCACCAAGAGCAAAGGTAAGGTGCCATGTGCTGTACTGGGGCCAACAGGCACTACCATCCAAAAACTTAGAGTCAGAGTACCCCAGTGTCCCCTCAGGGCTAGAAAGTTTTCCTGTGCACACTGCAGCCTCTTATACAGCGCTGATCAACAAAACATTTTCACTGGGACAAAACAAACAAGTTGAAACAACATTTTTAAAAATAGCTATGTGCTGTTGCATTAGTTTTGTGGGCCCATAGGTTAGGTTGAAAAACCACATTTACATTTATTTATTGTGTACTCACTAAGTTGTTGGCACTTGGATCCAAATATTTCATTGTTGCAAATCTTCCTAAACCATCCTCATACACAAAAATCCGAAGTGGATCACAAGATGTCACCAGCACGTATACGCGCAAGTCGAACTTAAATCCATCAATAAGAAATGGCTTGGAAACATACTGCTGACAGACCATGTGTTCTCCAGGCTTCACATCCTGTGTACCAAAAAATACATGGAGACAATATTCAGTCTACTCCCACGGAACGTTCCTGTGACTGCAAGTATAAGTGTCCTACTGCCTTATAAGTTTTTAATCCACCCATGGGAAATGAACAAGTTGCACAAAATTATTTTTTCAGGGAGAGACTGTAATTTGCCAGACCTAAGGCCTGGTTCAGCTGCTGAACCTTTCATAAGCCGAACCTAATACATTTAATTAAGTGCATGAACAGTTTGGCGTCTGAATCAGTTAGGAATGCCTGTTTTAATTTCGAACGGCGAGCCGTTCTTTTCGCCTAGCCCAGCCAGGAATTTCGCCTTTGGAGCGACTTTGGAACAGCTTTGATTCATGCACAGACGCCCAACTTTTCATGCACTGAACCTAAAGCATAAATTACTATAACATATTTTGTAAGCAGTTTGACCGAAATGGGCATTTTCCACCTTTTGATCTTAGTTCAGCAGCAATCAAGATCGGCGTCGGAATCAATTCAGCTCGTCTAAATAATTTAGGTTGGCCTTAATTCGAATTAGGTTTGGCTCATAGAAAGTTCGGCATAAGAGGAAACAAAAGAGAAAGAAATGATTCCATACTTTTAACACTTTTTATTGATAAACAACATTGAAGAAATTACTGTAATAAACCTATCCGGTGGACAAGGCCCCCCAGGCAATGAGGAAAGAGACGAAAATATAGCTTTTAATACCACAGGGCTCGAAATTGGGAATGATACAGTTGCCAATGCAACTAACATTTTCTCCTTGGCGACTAAAAATTCTGGTTTAGTCGCCACTTAGGCGACCAGGTTTCTCCATGATTTAGATTAAAATTAAAAGACTAAAGTTAAAACAAACATTTCATCATATCTTGCTTTGCTTTTGTCATAAAAAATGTGCCAAATTGTATAAACGAAGCCAGTTTACCTCCAAATTTATAACAACTTCTGTCTGCGACATATCTGATGGATTGCACCACACTACAGGGCTTCTGATAGGTCACGAAAAAAAAGTCAAATTTCACGGGATTTTCAGAGAAAGACTCGCTGAAATGTTCGGCGCTAAGCTCGCCAAAAACCAATCGGTAAAAAAGGCCAATTTTGTGGGAATTTTCTGGGCACATTTCGCTAGAAATCGATAGATTTTGGCGCTGATATGATGAGCCTGTTTAATGCTTTTTAACAGAGATAATCATTTGCTATTTTAACAACAAAGCGCTCGAGAAATGAGCCAATGGCAAAGCTTTTAACGTCATGACTAGTGCCCAGTTTTTTGCAACATAATTTCCACCTGGTAGCTTTGGAATGTTGTTCCACTCATTGTGGTGGTGAAGTTTCAAGATAAATTTGCAAGTTTACAGCAATTAGACAGCCCCAATAATAGCTGAGATACGTTTCAAATATGTTGTATCAACATGTATTTGATAAAGATTTCTAGTGAATTTTGTGGTATTTTACATGTTTTTGTGAATTTCGTGGGATTTTGCAGATTTACCTGAATTTTGCCACTCTGCATCCTCGCTAAATATCAGAAACCCTGATACTTAATGAGCTCCGTCATTTACATTTTTCAAAATAGCGACTAAAAATTTGCATCTGGTGACTATATTTCTACAGTTAGTCACCAAAAGGCAACCTGAGGATTTTTTTAATTTCGAGCCCTGCACCATTAAATAAATCTAAAAAAATTAGGTTAAAAATGGAGCTCAATGTGTTTATAATGAATACAACATTTGTGCAAGTCCACAGACCCTTAATTCAAAACAAAAACATATTCAATCCTTAACTTGTCAAATGGTTTTATCAGGAACTCCCTATGATCCTATAACAACCTTTTTCTTTTTGCAGCAAAAGGTTCATATTGGAGAAAACACACAAAAAAAATACACTCTGTTCTGAGATTTTAACATCAGGTCAAAATTTTCACTGACGATTTCCAAGTTACACGGAACATTTGTCACCTCTAGTCTCTAAATAAAACTATAGAACAGTTACCTTTGGATTTTTAGTCAGAAAGATCCCTTTTCCTTGGCTACCACTCTCAGGTTTGAGAATAAAAGTTTTATTCTTTTTCTGCCGACAATAAGCTTGGAATTCTCCATAACTGAGAAAAGATGAGAAGACAAAGAGGGGCTTTTCACAAAAGATCAATAATACACGAGTTTATTAGGAAACATTTTAACATCACAAATGATTATATCATCATATGGAACAAGGGATAAACTATATTTATTTATTGTTATCAACATCATCAACATCATGATTGTCATCGTCATGGTCCTGGTCATCATCATCATCATCATTACTACTGTCGTATTTCACAATGATGAATAACAATAAGAAATCTGTTTCAGAAGTAATATACTCACTCTGCTGGAAGGCACCATGTTTTTGGAAACACAGCATAATCCTTTGGAAATTGCTTCCATAAACGATTCATATTTCTTGCAAGCAGATCCTTGCGGCAGATCTCACTCATACCAGGAAAGTGGTTAATTTTCTGTTTAATGAATGGCAATGATTCTTTAAGTAACAAAAAAATTCATTCACACGTACTTACAGTAATTCTCCACAAACTTAATAACTTTAATTTCATGTGTGATAATTTTATTATAAACAACTCCTTTTTGTTTACACAGTGATCTACAAGCATCAATATTATTGTGTGTCAAAACTCCTTCAGAATTGTCATTATCAGAAGATGAAATTAAAATATATATTTTGAAAATGTAAACATGATTTGTCCACACATATGATGCGCTTTTAGTTTCGTTAGTCTTAATCTTTTTCGTCGCCCATGTACATGTAACTCTACACGCACAGGAACTTCGCAGTCTCCAAGGCTTATAAAATGAACAATTTTTTTGGTCTGTGCGTAGAAAGCCAAGAGGTCCACTTCGTATTTTGCCGTGGATTATCCGAACACAAGGTCTTTTCAAGTGTTCTAGTTAAGAAATTAGGTTATCATATGTGAGAAGGAAAGCTACTTGAAAATCAATTATTGGTTCTTGTGTTCGAACACAATCACGCGTGTTCCCCACTTCACAGCTCGAGAAATAACAGAAATCAACCAGGAAATCAACGGATCTTACTCTGACAATCGAATTTTTCATAACAATCCAATGAGTAGACCACTCAGCTGATAAGTAAATGTATCTAAACTGTTTGTAATATGATTAAACTAGTATATATCTAACCTGATATCGACGCATGTCCATGCATCGTTCTAGAGCGACAGAACAATCAGTCCAAAACAGAGTCCAATCTTCGTCCTCTCCAACTTCCTTCATGCCAAATCGTTTGGTCACCCGACGAACTAGAGAAATCGAAGACGATCACAAAAGACTGAACAATAAGTTCATCTTATTAAAGGCAGGTACTTGAATATTGTTCATAGCTTTAACAGCTCGACAATCTTACCGCTTTCATACTTGCAGTTTGTCAAGCACACGCTCAACCATCTATTGATGAAAGAAAGAACGTCGGTATGTTAGTCAGTGAATCGGTAGTCAGAGTTTCCCTTTAGAAAATGTATCAGAGATATTAGGCATATTAATTTCATTGTCAGTTGACTTACTTCTTTTTCTTCTTTTTAACTTTGCTTTTCCTTGGTGTAACAGTTCCCTCGTCAATTGCCGTTGCAGCAATTTGCTCGCGGACATCTTCTCCTCCGCTGTCTTCACCTTCGCATTCGCTCTCGCCATGCAGGCTTATATCACTCTCATTTTCACTGATTTCTCCCTCAACTTCATTATCAGCCATAACAAAGTCTTCTTCGTTCGATCAGAGATAAAGTAAGGACCGAAATTATTCACACCTTTCTGATGGAAGCCATATTTGATTGTCGTTTGTGTTATGTCGCCAGGTTTCAGATAGCAACTATCCTTCCTTCTGATTGGTTCATCCGTTGCTATGAGACTTGGTAACTCTCATTTTGGTGCCCAGTCCCTGCTCCTACACTATTCGGAGTGCGTTTTCTCTTCGGAAGAATTTAAGATCTCAACTCATATGGATTCTTTACTACCAAACAAGAGGAAGATCCGAAAAAGGATCATTTACCATGATAAGGGCATGTCCTCGTGCTCCTCGAGAGGAATAAAACAACAAACTGATCCTCGCGGCGAAGACAAGAAAGAAAAGCATCATATAAACCGGCTGCGTATGAATAAACGAATCGAAATGTATTTTTTTTAATGTATATATTTCGGGTTTGAAACACAAACGTTTCTCGAAGAGAATACACTCCTTAGGATAGTAAAATTATAAGAATTTAAAACTGAAGCCGATACTGAATTGTTTTGTTTTTGTTTTTTTTAATTACTTGGAAAATAAACCGGCGTAAGCAGACACTACGTAGGTACAAAAAAACATGACAAGTAGGGGTTTAGAAACAGTCTACGAATGTAAATAGATGACAAGTACCACCTTTGTTCAGGAAACCGCTTTTCAAGATACTTTTTTTCAAATCCTTTCCCAAAAAACGCTCAGATTGTGACATCTCAAAAATTCGGATTTGGATTTGATCGGAAGAATCCACCCAGATTGTGGATTTTATGAATTCATGATCCGTTTGTGGATTTGCCCAAAAAAACGTGAAATCGGTTTTTGGATTTGGAAATCCGGAATTGGATTTTCCCAAAAAAACGCACCCAAAATCTCCTCCCTATAACGGTCTTCCAAAACTCCTGTAAATACACTGTAATTTTCAGGGAGTTATAATAACTCCTCTAGTGGGGCTAATTTAACTCCTTACAGTGGGGTTATTTTTCGTGGAGTTATTTTAACTCCAAAAAGGAGTTTAACGAACTCTTTTTCAGGAGTAAAAGTGACCGCAGATATTGAAGAGTTAAAATAACCCCAAAAAAGGAGTTAACCTGTACCTAAAATTTTTACTCCACTTTCAGAGTTAAATTAACTCCAAAAAGAGTAAAAACAACCCATGTAAGGAGTACAAGTAACCCATTTCGGAGTGATTTTAACTCCAGACTGGGAGTAAAAAGAACTCTTTTTCAGGAGTAAAAATGACCGCAAATTCGGAGTTAAATTAGGAGTTAAAATAACCCCAAAAAAGGGGTTATCCTGTACCTAAAATTTTTACTCCATTTTTGGAGTTATAATAACTCCCTAAAAATTACGGTGTAGGAGACATATTACGTCATTCTGTTGGTTAAGTGCAGTAAACAGGCCAAAAAGTGTAAATTCGTGGTGGTCGATTCGAATGGAGATCAAACCGCTTCAGTTACGATGTCAGCCATATAGCAAAGCAGTGATAGAAAACGTTTCATGCGTAGCCAAGTGAGTGATAAAAGGGCATTCCGGACGAGTAATTTTCCTTTCTGATTTATTCTCTTCAAAACTATAACGGTCGTAGTGAGTGAGCTCTGCGTTTGGGGGTCAGTTTCTTTGTTATCAAAAGGAGAAATAACCAGCCCTGGGACTGAATCACAGAGGTATTCGTGTGACTTATAATTTTCCTAGAAACTTTATTTCACATCAGTTAACATGGTTAACATTCTATAATTGTAGATCACAAACGTAGAACTTTGCGTAATTTGCATAAAACCAGTTTTGAACATTTTGGTGTACTCGCCGCTACACTCACGCAAATTCTTTCGTCCTTTCTCATTACATTATTAACAAGGAGAGAGGAGAAGGAATAAAATAATTATGAGCAAACCCTTTCAGGTTTCGATTTCCAGGTATTGGCTCATAAATGATCAGGCGTGCTTAAGGTCAAGATCACGGCGGTATAAGCGTTGTTATAACGAAGTGAAATTATTTAAAGTGACAACAGACGCTAGCGTGAGTTTAACGGTACTATTAACATTTATCATTAAAAATGTACATTTTTTTTTCAAAATTCTTTTTCTGTGAAGCCTTAGTTTCTTGATATTGCGAAGAAGTTCCCGACTTAAACCACTGAAAACCGCATGACGTTTGAACTGAAAGTTTTAGTGTTGCCTTGTATACAGCAGACTTATCAACAACGAGACCGTTCTTTTCGAGCCCCAAATTGTTAAAGTTACTGATCATTGACACGTGAAATGCTCGCAGAAGTGAACCAAGATCCTTACTGAAGTGAGATAAACTAATGAAGGAAATTAAAGTAGACTCGGAGTAAAGAAAAGGAAGAAAAAGAAAAGTGAAGTGAAGCGTGTAAATTAAAGTATAATAATGTAAAATAAAGTAAAGTAAAGCAGCAAAACTTATGCAAAGTGAAACAACATAATGTAAATCAGCAAATAAAGTAAAGAGAAAAGTAAGTCAAAGCAAAGTGCTGAAACTGGTAAAGACAATGTTAAGTGAAGTAAACCAATGTAAAGTGAAGCAAAGTAGACAGAATAATACAATAGAATATTCTTTACTATGTCGATATCGATGTAAATGGTTGATATTACAATCCTGTAGAGGAACATACTTAAAGAGGATTAATTAAATTTAAAGAAAATAATGTACAAGCTAGGAAGCTAATAAATGAACCAGTTGTTTTTCTTGTTCAATAACGTCCTGAACAATTTAGAAGTGTAGGTAGTAGGCAAATGACTGGTCAAAAGAAATAAAAAGAAAAAATCAAAGAGGGGAGAACTTATGTTGCGTGATCAGCATGAAGAAAATTTACCTCATTCGTTGTTTTGATAGTAGATAACGTATAATTTGCTTGTGCGTAAAGTGAGGTAAAAAACACATTTTCCGTAAAAATGAATTACTATGCGTTTTCAAAAGAGTATTTACTTGTGTCCTTACAATAAATGATATGAACGAGGGTATTGGGTCACAGGGTTCTCTGAAACAAAAACAAAAAAAAAGACTATGATCAATACGTAAACTTTAGTAATAAATCTAAACGGATATTCCATCTCGAAGGCCGTTCACCGGACATCGTAAAACCTCTTTCTGACTGTTGATAACACTTCCACGTGACTATTGCTTCAGTTTTCTCCGATTCCGCTACTCCTTGTTTCATGTCCCTCCATTTTTGTAGCCTTTCGGTAGTCTAGTTTAAGTTCCTACAAATCAGCCTATAGTTCCTAGGCGCCGAAAATAATAATCCCGTTGCAGCGGCTAGTGGCAAGTGCTGGCTCTTGCTAGTGGCTTAAACAAGAACAACATTTATTCAATAAAAGTTAAACAGATGTTGGGCAATCTTTTTTTATCTTGTTCAAAAGATGCCTCGTTGAAATTACCTAGAAGCGTGCGGTAAAGATGCCAACGTTTGAGATCATAGATTATCCAGTGATTACTGCGCAGAAGAGGACATCCTCTCTTGTCTTTGTTTTGTTTTGTTTTCATTTTTGAAGCCACATGCACACGTTCGCGTGCCTCTTCTTCTTGAACTTTCTTACGGCACTGTTGATGTGATGAATTTCGTTTTATTTGTTTGTTTCAGATGGTGAAAACAGGCGTGTTTCTATGGTGCGCTCCTCGCTGCGTAGCAACAGCGGTTGAGAGGTCTGTCAGGACCCTTCAGAACGGAAAGGTATTCCATGAGCCCTTCCTGACACTCTTCTATTATAGTCCCGAAAGAAAAAGCCCGAGACCCGCGTGTGCCCAGTCTTTGCAGGCGTTTTCTCAATCAAGCTATCAGTCAGTCAGTAAAATGTTGCAACAAGAATTCAATGGTAAGGAATTTGTCTTCATCAAAGATATGGCGTACTGTGTTGAAGGGAAGTTCGACATCTTTTTGGAAGATGACTTCAAGCACTTCAAGCATACATTTATGATCCGTGATCCTAAAAAAGCAGTCAGCTCTCTGTTCAAGCTCTCGACAAATCCCGAGCTTGCGGGATGGGATTACTTCGATCCAGCAGAGACAGGATTCCGACAATTGTTTGAATTGTACCAGTTTATCGACCGTCACGTTCATAAGAACCCAGTTGTTGTAGATGCAGAGGATCTCCTGAGATTTCCAAATGAAATCATGCAGAGTTACTGTGAGGCAGTTGGACTTCCGTTCGATGAACGCATGACCTCCTGGCAGCCCGGGCCAGTTGCAGAGTGGGGTCCCTGTACCGCATGGCATGACGAGGTTATGAACAGCGCAGGATTTTTACCCCCTCAAGAAAACACAGGAAAACCAACTGATCTTCCACCGGAAGTTGTGTCGGCTGTGGAAGAGTGTTTGCCTTATTATAAAGAGCTGGCTGCATTGAGAATTCTTCCCAAGCAGCGTTAGCGCTGAATATTTCACTCGATAAAAATCACCATGAGACCTCTTGACAAAAACTGTAGCCTAGGGGACTTGCCTAATGGCCTTTTCACGTGTTTGATCGGTTCCTTTTATTTAGTTGGAATATATCAAAAGATCATTTTAGCGTGTATTTTCTTTTCCCATTTCTCCGAATTGTTGCCCTATCCAAATGCATATGTGTGCATAAGGGACTGTGCAATAACTATTAGCAAGGAGAGGTTCTGAAATGAGCGAAATGTGGCTAAACGTTAACTGCAACCCTTGTAAAATAGCTGAAATAACTTCTTACACTCCCTGTTAAGGATCCCTTAATTCCACCAGGGCCCTATAAATGGCTTATTTCCAGCAAACTCTAGCGTTGCCGCCGCACATGCATTGGGCCGAAAAACACTAGCAGAAACAATACACTGAATTCTACTTTTAAACATTCACTTGTTCGAGATCTTTGTCTAAAATGGGAATTGATAACCGAGCATACAACACTGATACAAGAGGAATCAGTATTTTAGTGTAAAGTCGACTGCGATTGTGAGGAATATGAAAACCCCAAATAATCAACAATACAACTAATGGGCAATTGTGCTTATTGCTGTGGCAGCCCACCTGCAAGATAAAGACAAGATGACTCTGACGGTGTTAAATCCTCTGCTTTCACAACAACCTTAGAAATTTTTGCCACATCCACCTCACCACCGTTTGCTATGGTCGTACCCTACTGCGCAGGAAAAGTTACATGGTATACGTAAACTACTACGTGCCAGATGCGAAAAAGAATTCAGCTTAACTTGGAAACGAGCTGAACTATACGTAAACTTGGCCTCTTAGTTTAATAAAGAAATGTTCCTGAAATGAACATTTAGGAAATTAAATGCAATTTAAAAAGTGACATAATCAGTTCCACATCTGTAACTTGGAAATATTTTTATCCTGCCGTATTTTTCATATTTGAATTGTTGTTGAAAATTACTTATATCATCCCCACTTTCCACTAAATAATTTAGACACTGCCCCCCTCCTCTCTTGGTGTATCACTTTACACTCTCCCCCCTCCCCACCTCCTTGCATTTTACAGTCCCTAATTGATATAATTTATGAAGTCCCTCTATGAAGTCAAGTTCTCTTTAAACTCAGGCACGTGGGTTTTCATTTACTCATTATTTTTTGCGAAAGCAACGAGAGGGCGAATGCACCTCCCATTTATTTCGATTCGTTATCGAAAAGAAAGTGTTAGAAAAACGGTTAAAAGGACTTGTTCAGTGTCACGATTGTAAACAACAGCGACCCACTTCGGCCGTGCAACATTTTTGAAGAAATTAGCATTAGCAATTTTTGAATACCCTTGTGCCCTAACTCAGAGAAGAACAGTTCACAGTTTTTGTTGTTGTTTTGTTTGTTTGTTTATTTGTTTGTTTTATTTAAGTTCATCATTGTTGTCAGGAGAGCGATACTGTAAAACTTTGTTTTAACATCAACGGTTTTTCGTAGTTAGAGGTTGGGGAGGGTGGAAACCATATCTTTAATGACAAGATGTTTTGTAGCATACAAAATTGAGACCTTATAAGCCGTAAGTTTCTGTGAAGGGGAGTGGGGAAAGGTTGCAGGAGGCGATAAACACACTCCAGATTGCAAGCTCTAAGACATTATGATACTTTTATCATTAATGTAGTCAGTAGTATAAAGTTGTCATCTTATGCTCAAACAATGTTTAAACAGTCTCATGTTGAGATGCAACCTCGTCATCAGGGCTCAACCTGGGAACGAGGTTACCCAGGGCTTTTCCCTTTGATGATATAATTACGTCATAACATTATCAAAAAGTTATGGTCCGCAGGCCAGTGGGTCCACAATAAACTTTGACGTGTTATTTGACGTAATTGTCAGTTCACCACTGAGAGGAAAGACAAATTAAAAAGGTGTCGATTTGTTAGATATCAAAAATATTTCGACATTCTTTCTCAGTGATCCAGTATATAATGCATATATATAATGTTCCAGCGTTTATTCTCTCTTGTACAAGACCAGAACTTCTCCTGCTGTGCAGTCAGAAATTAAAATGCGACCACCGCCATTGTGGTTACACCCCATGACCATGTTAGTTTATTAAAGGTTTTCCCAGTGTCCTTCAGTGGTGGACTGCTTCACATGACCAGTAAATGGGTCACTCACCAAGATATGTCCTTTTGTCTACACACAATCCCCACGGGCTTTCAAGCTCTCTGCCTGCATTGCTTCTTTCTCCAGTCATACGCAGAAAAGTCTCTGATGAATCGAATACTTTTAAACAGCCATTTCCACTGTCAGCAACAACGAACACGTTCTTGTAATAGACGCAACTTACAGGATAGTGCAGTTTTTCTAGGTCATTGTCTCCAAATTCTAACGTAGGTACACCATCCCTTGTCAAAACCTGAACTCGGTAGTTGTTAAAATCAACTACAATAATGTGTGCTTCGCCATCCGTAAAAACGCTGGCTGGATTCTTAAACTCCCCATACCCTGCCCCATATCGCCCAACGTTGTTCACATGGTTACCTGAATGCACGTTGAACTGCTGTATTGAAACTCAATCACAAAGGGGCAACTCTAATTTCTTCATAGATCAGTGAAATAGCTCTTATGATGGCATATGCTGTGACGCCATTCCTGTTCGGTAAAGAACTAGCACATTTATAAGCATAGTCAACCTGAACTTCTGTAAAAGAAGCTCTATATTAGAAGAGAAATTATAGGCTACTATGTAAGGCAAAACTCTGAACCAATAGCTACCAATGCCGGAAAAAATGTTTGCAACTTTGCATTTACTCGATTTTAGTTCATTTAACAAAGCTTAATTCCATAGAGCTAGTGTCAAACGTGAACCGAACTGTAAATTTCCGCATTGGTAATCCGCAAAAACAATATTCGCTGATGGGGTTAACGTCATGGAAACTTAGCAACTGAGGTCGCAGGGTCATGTTAACTGTAGCAAACGATTCTCAGAATCGACAAATAGAGAAAATTAAAAACTGCCATCAGGCAAAGTCTGTCGGCCGTTTCGAGATGGAGCCTCTGCTAAAAAACCTCAAAAAGTACGTCGAGTGTTCGATTTGCTTAGAAAGTTTCACCGAGCCGAAAACCATAGCGTGCCTTCACACTTTCTGCTGTAAATGTCTGAAGAAACACGCGCTTACGAGTCAGAGAGATGGTCAGTTCCGCTGCCCTGAATGCCAGACACAAATAGCCGTCCCCGAAGGAAACAGATTCGATCAGTTACCGACCAGTTTTCTGCACAACAGCTTATTAAGCCTTCTCGCTTTTCAACAAAGTGGCGATGGAAATCAGATCAGCTGCAAAGTTTGCACAAAAAAGAGCGCTGAATTAAGTTATTGTTTCGACTGCGAGATGTTGCTTTGTCAAGGGTGTCTCCAGGCGCATGAGATGTTTCAAACTACAGCTTTCTCAGGACACAAGGTGACGTCGGTCAAACAGTTTCAAGTAGAAGATTACGAAGCTTTGCTAAAGAGAAAGGCATTCTGCGCTGAGAAGTACCACGAGAAAGAGGTAACAAGGTTTTACTGTCGTGTCTGCCAAACTTGTATTTGTCAAATATGCTTAAGCATGGAACACAAGACCCATGAAATAGAGCTGCTCGACAAGGCAGCGGATGAAGAAAGAGCCAAAATTCTGGACGCAGTTGAGTCGATGAAGCAAAAACACCAAACTTGCAGAGACATTATCCGTCAATTAGAGGAGACAGCCGCCAATCTTGAAGCTAATATCGCAACTGCTAAACACCAAGTGTCTCAATCAGCGGAGCAAATGATCGCAGTGATTCGCGAACGCGAGCGCGAGACAAATACCACGCTCGAGAACACACGCGTGTCACGAATGCAGAAGTTGGATGCCGTGAGGAAACAAGTTCAACAGCTAGAAAAACAGATCAAACAAGCGGCAGAGTTTGCGAGTGAACTGGCTCAGAGAAGCTCGAGCGCAGACATAATGGGAAACAGAAAGCATTTACGGGAAAGATTTGTAGAACTCGGCAAAACTCAGATGCCCGCTATCCCCTCTGGTTCATTTGTGAGGTTCGAGCCATCTTGTCCTCCAGATACTTTGAGCCTTGGGTTCATAATGTATGGTAAAACAGACGCGAAAAGCTCAACAATTGAAGGGATGAAACAAACTTTTCAAGCTGGAGAAGAAGCAGAGATTTCAATCTGCCCCAAAACACGCGAAGGACAGATCAGTAACCTACAACATGAAGATCATGTTGAGATTAAAGTGGAGCCATCTGACAAACTGGCCAGTTTGACCATCAACGAAGAAAAAGACGTAAATTTTCAGATAAAATTTGTTCCTAAATTGCCGGGTGTCTACCACATCTCAGCAAAGATAAACGGCGAAGGCCTGGCTCGAAGTCCCTTCACTGTTAAGGTGCAGGAACGAAAGCTAAAAGTTGATGGTGAGTTACACTTGCAAGATGAAACTCTGAAAACGCCAGCTGGAATTTCAGTGAGCGGCAAAGGAATAATCGCCATAGCAAACTATGAAAAGAAATGTATTCTAATATTTGATAAAGTAAACAATATTGTACGACAAGTGGGTGGCGGCAAGGCAGGGCACCTGATAGGTCCAGATGACGTAAAATTCATTAATGATGATGAGATCCTCGTGGCAGATCACAGTGGTCACCGATTACAGCAGTTTAACTTACATTCAGAAAAGTTATTAAACACCTTTGGTCGGTCTGGGACAGGAATGGGAGAGTTTAAGCATCCTATTAGTGTTTGTATGGATGGAAAAGGAAACATCATTGTAGCTGAGTATAGCAATAACCGAGTTCAGGTTTTGACAAGGGATGGTGTGCCCATGTTCAAATTTGGAGATAGTGGCCCCGAAAAACTGGACCATCCTGTGGGCTGTGTCTGTTACAAAAACATGTTTATTGTTGCTGATAGTGGGAACAGCTGTTTAAAAGTATTTAATTCTTCAGGGAACTTTTTGCGTAAGATTGGAGAAAGAGGCAATGAAGACGGACAGTTTTTAAGGCCGTATGGAGTGTGTGTAGACCAACATGGAAATATTTTAGTCAGTGACACAGAAAGTGGTCGCATACAACAATTCACTATAGAGGGTCGCTTTACTGGAAAAACTGTTACTAAGCTAACATGGCCATGGGGTTTGGCTACAATGCCTGATGGTCGTATTTTAGTTTGTGACTACAAAGCCGGAAAGGTTCTGTTCTTGAAATAAGACTGACCTTGAAAACGCTCAACTTAGGATTTGTGAGAAAAGAACGTATTACCTTTTTCCAAACGGTATATTGATATCAAGTCTAATAATTGAATGTTATTAAGTTCATTTGAAAAGCTCCTTGTTCTTAGTTGAAGTAAGTAATATTTCGGTGGTATGGGTAAATCAAATCAAGTCAAAAAGGGTCGCCTTAAAAAACAAAATGCTTGAGAATTCTTGAAACTGTTGTGAGCCCGGCACTTTTAAACCTGTTTTAGAAATCACAAATTAAAGAAACTCACTTCTGGTAGATGCAAGTGTGGACATCCTCGGTGCTTATTTTTTTTTTCTGTAAATTTTTTATTGCTGGTTTTCAGTGTCACGCCATTCAAAATAGATCAAAATAAAAATCAAAACCGTTCTATAGATAGAGTCCAGAATCTGGGAAATGCAGGTAGGTACATATATCAAGACCCTCGCCAAGATTCAGGTCAGAGGAATATTTCGTATGCGAGATATCCGAAGAAATGTTTTACCCAAACTTATAGAGATTTGTATATGGATACGCCATGCTGGTGCTCACCTGGATGAGCTCCAACATGGCGGACGGAAACCAACAGAAACATCTGTTACCGAGTTTTGCTACACTGAAAAGCGTGAATTTATTCTTCGAGAAACTCATAAACACAAAAGTAATACTTTTTCTAATACATGAACTGTTTAGATAGCAAAATTTCCTGAAATAAGTCATTTTTTTAACCTACATGACAGCTCTCCTGGCCGTCATGTAAATGCCGCGTCACGCAAAAGTTTTGAAATTCAAGTGTACTCTATCACAAAACCAAGAACCCTTTTGAAGCGAAAATTTGTATGAAAATTAGTTTTCAGCTACTCTAATGCATCGTGAAAGTAAAATCTCGGTAGGATCGATAGTTTTTTTAGTGCGAATTTTAGTGACGTCATGTGAAAACCAACCTGAATAGTTATACCAGCGGGAACAACTTGTAACGGTTTAGAAGAAAGGTTGCAGAAGAGGTTGGACATAGGCTTTCGTACATTTAAGCTTTTTAGAGAGGAAAAAGCATTAAGCATTATTCAAGCGTTTTATGGTGGAGCTTTCACGGAAAATGATAATTTCTTGCTCGGGGAGAATGAAAAAGCGAACAACTTTTAATAGTAAAAAAACACTGTCTTATAGTCTAAATTCGAAAAAATCAAATTTATGCCACCTTAATAGAAGATTAGCTTTAGCTGTTTTAAAACCATTAATTCAATTGTATGCGTTGATGCAGGCACCTTGTCGAACGTTAATTTTAGCATTAAAATTAATATAAAAAAAGCCTCTGAATGATCTGCATAATTGATCACTAGTTTAGCGACTTTTTTTAGGGGAAACCAAATATAGCGTTAAGGTGGAGCATATTAGTAGGGAATTGTAGGCATGATGTACTAGAAGCCTTCTTACGAGATATCTCTCGCAACTACTACAAGTTCAGTTTCAATTCTAACCAAAAAAGTCCTTTCCAGTTATTTTCTTCCTTATTTAAAATGCACTTAAAATCTATCAATTGAAGGTCTATCATTTGACAAAATGCATACAGGCACACGCAGAATTCCAGAAGGAAGGGAAGAAATAGAAGTGTTATGTATGACTGGCAATTAGTAACACTTATTGTGTGAACTAATACTTTTAACAGTACACCCGCAGTCACTTTGACACAGAACAGGCGAGGGACTCTCTTTGTCCCTTATCATGGCTCTTATATTCAGACATTGGATCAAGCTGATAGTAGATGGAATTGCCTGGTTATCTTAGATAAGGAAAAATAGATCAGGATCAGAAGGCCATTTTTCTATCCCTTCACAAGGGCGTAGCTGCCTTTAAGCCATTAAGCGCGGGCTTAACAGGAATTTGAGGCAAAAATAAGTGCAGATTCACTTCTCGATCGAACTAAACTTGGGAAATTCAAGAACAAAAAGAGTGCTCATAGCAACACTATTTGCTGTCCGCATAGGGCAGCTTGGCCTTTTCCGTTTTGAATCTCCTCCTAAATTACGTTATTCCGTTGTCTTGTTGTTTCTATCATCACTTCCCAGGCCCTCGGCATTTTTACATGCTTCTTTCGTTTCATGAGGAGCTAGTTTTCAGAGACGCTTGCTAAGCCAAAGATCATGCAGTACCGTGATGAGGGGATAAAGACGTACATATGATCCAGGATGCTAATAGGCTTGATCACCAGCCGCTGTTCGGGAAAATGAGCCCGCATTCATCCCCCCGAAAGAGCGGCTTGACGCGTGCGATTTCCTTTGTTGGTTTAAGCCAATCATGTTACCGCCTGCAGATTTTCGTCTAGCAAAGATTGTCGCAGAAATTATCACATCAAAACAAAAAGTCCTCCCTTGATCCATTGCATGGCGTAGCGATTTCGACGGCGCGGAGACACTAGGCGAAATTCTAGAGGAACACGACGTTTTGTTCGGTTGTTTGTTGTGAACTCTTCTTTCAATGATTGTTGTTGGAGAGATTTTGCATCTTCAAGCGGCTTTAGGTCTCAATAACTGCGTTCGTTACAGATGTAACCGCCCGCCCACGTTTATATTTGACAGAGGAACATTCAATACGCTGGAAATTCTGTATGGTAAATCACAAACTTTTCCATTTCATTTTTTCGTAGCATCCATTCGAAGATCAAAGAAAGTTAACTGCATGTCACAGTGTACAGAAATGTACCGAAAAACTGTTTCGAAAGTCATTTGGGTGGGTACGGGAGCGTTTGATGCAATTTTGAGCCAAATAAACAAGAAAATTGGAAACCGGTTTCACTTCCAGTGACATAGCCTGCCAACAGCAGACACATTTTCGGTCGCCGCTTATCTCCCTCCGAAAAATAGAAGACGCTATTTTTCGGAGGGAAAGAGGCAACGACCGGAAATGCGCATGCGTCTGCTGTTCGCAGGCTACCAGTGACATCGGAGACGCGTAAATTATCAATTTTCCAATTACGTCACAGACAAGGTCAACAGGTCACGCGTCCAGCCGACTCTCTTCGGGGACGATCAAAGACCGGACCCGGGAGACGGCGGAAATCGAGCCTAGGATGCTAACAGATCTAGGGTATCATCCTTAGCCCTCTTACTCGCTTATAGAGAGAATCCCATGAATACGAAAGAGTAATCAGAGAATTTCGTTCAAAAAAGCCAAGAAGACTTACATTTCATGTAGTGACGGTTAGTTAATATTTAACACTGACGCTTTGAACTTCCTCCCAGTGCCAGGAGCCTGCCAGTGCTGATTATGGTATTTGTTTTCGGAAAAGAACTCGTTCCCTGTTACAGCGAAACCTGTGTTGAGCGAACACCGTATTAAGCGGACAGTAGCCGAAGTCCCTAAATTTATTTTCCTTATTGCGTTCGAGGTACGAGAACGCAACCCCTAATTTGTGTTGGGTGTTCTGTGCCTTATCGGGTGTCCTGTGCAATTAATAAGGGAGGTTATTTTGAGATTTTCAACCATTAAGCCAATCAAAATTTATACCCTCAGAATATTGGGACGTAGATCATGTGAAAGACGAAGAAAGACAGAATCTGAATCATCTTGGTAAAAATTTACAATTGCTTTTATAACGCCTTCATTAGCAGCCAAAGTTTATGCTGGCGCGTTCTCAGAGTAGTGTAAATTTGAGATCTTAGGCCATTTCCAACGGATGATCCATGACACGTGATAGTCTTTACGGAAGATCATTAAGGAAATTTGCTTCTTAAGCGTCCTGCTGCCAAGAGTATCCATATACATGTATCCATATGATATAAGCTTACATTTGATCACATTGTCTGACAAAAAGAATGGAATACTACTATTAAAAGGCCTTAACAAAGAGTTTTGTAGAAAATAAAGGACAATCAAGTCCTTTGAGTTGACAGTAAAACCCAAGGCAAATGTCAGTTGCCAGTTAAAATTTTGGCTCTTTGTCAGTTGTCAGTTAACCCCATCCACACCCTCCTATATTAGACGAGAAATTATAGGCTACTATGTAAGGCAAAACCCCGAAACAAGGCCGGAAAAAATGTTTGCAACTATGCATTGACTTGATTTTAGTTCAATTACTAGAGCTTAATTCCATAGTGTCCAATGTGAACCGAACTCTAAAGTTTCAATTTTCATTTCTGCATTGATAGTCAAAAACAATATTCGCTGATGGGGTTGATGTCATGGAAACCTAGCAACTGAGGCCGCGGGGTCATGTTAACTGTTGCAAACGATTCTCGGAATCGACTGACAATTCGAGGAAATTAAAAACTGCCATCAGGCATAGTCTGTTGTCATTGTGTTGTGCGTATCGAGATGGAGGCTCTGCTAAAAAACCTCAAAAAGTACGTTGAGTGTTCGATTTGCTTAGAAAGTTTCACCGAGCCGAAAACCATAGCGTGTCTTCACACTTTCTGCTGTGAATGTCTCAAGAAACACGCGCTTACGAGTCAGAGAGATGGTCAGTTTCGCTGCCCTGAATGCCAGACACTAATAGCCATTCCCGAAGGAAACAGATTCGATCAGTTGCCAACCAGTTTTCTGCACAACAGCTTATTAAGCCTTCTCGCTTTTCAACAAAGTGGCGATGGAAGTCAGATCAGCTGCAAAGTTTGCACGAAAAAGAGCGCTGAATTAAGTTATTGTTTCGGCTGCGAGATGTTGCTTTGTCAAGGGTGTCTCCAGGCGCATGAGATGTTTCAAACTACAGCTTTCTCAGGACACAAAGTGACGTCGGTCAAACAGTTTCAAGTAGAAGATTACGAAGCTTTGCTAAAGCGAAAGGCATTCTGCGTTCAGAAGTACCACGAGAAAGAGGTAACAAGGTTTTACTGTCGTGTCTGCCAAACTTGTATTTGTCAAATATGCCTAAGTATGGAACACAAGACTCATGAAATAGAGCTGCTCGACAAGGTAGCGGATGAAGAAAGAGCCAAAATTTTGGCGGGAGTTGAGTCAATAAAACAAAAACATCTAATATGCAGCGACATTATCCGTCAATTAGAGGAGACAGCCGCCAATCTTGAAGCTAATATCGCAACGGCTAAACGCCAAGTGTGTCAATCAGCGAAGCAAATGATCGCTGTGATTCGCGAACGCGAGCGCGAGACAATTACTACGCTTGAGAACACACGCGTGTCACGAAAGGAAAAATTGGATGAAGTGAAGAAACAGGTTCAACAGTTGGAAAAACAGTTTAAACAAGCAGCAGAGTTTGCGACTGAGTTGGCGCACAGAA
>OZ037779.1:31983905-32113905 GCA_964035525.1 Porites cylindrica
TTCGATTTGCCTAGATAATTTCACCGGGCCGAAAACTATAGCGTGTCTTCACACTTTCTGCTGTGAATGTCTGAAGAAACACGCGCCTATGAGTCAGAGAGATGGTCAGTTTCGTTGCCCCGAATGCCAGACACAAATTGCCATTCCCGAAGGAAACAGATTCGATCAGTTACCGACCAGTTTTCTTCATAACAGCTTGCTCAGTCTTCTCGCTGTTCAACAAAGTGGCGATGGAAATAATATTACTTGCGGATTTTGCAAGAAGAAGAAGGATGAAGCAAGCTATTGTTTCGAATGCGAAAAAATGTTATGTTGCGACTGTCTAAACGCACACGAGGTGTTTAGAGATGCCGCGTTTGCAGGACACAAGGTGACCAAAGTCAACATGTTTCAAGCAGAAGATTACGAAGCCTTGTTAAAGCGAAAGGCATTCTGTACTGAAAAGTACCACGAGAAGGAAGTAACCAGATTTTACTGTCGCGTCTGCCAAACTTGTATTTGTCAAATATGCATTAATATGAATCACAAGACTCATGAAATTGAGCTGCTAGAAACTGCGGCGGATGAAGAAAGAGCTAACTTTTTGGAAGGAGTTGAGTCGATGAAGCAAAAACACCAAACATGCAGAGACATTATCCGTCAATTAGAGGAAAGAGTCGCCAATCTTGAAGCTAACATCACAATCGCTAAACGCCAAGTGTCTCAATCAGCCGAGCAAATAACCGCTTTGATTCGCGAACGCGAGCGCGAGGCAATTACCACGCTCGAGAACACACGCGTGTCTCGAATACAGGAACTGGATGCCGTAAAGAAACAAGTTCAACAGCTAGAAAAACAGATCAAACAAGCGGCAGAGTTTGCAAGTGAAGTAGCTCAGAGAAGCTCGAGTGCAGACATAATAGGAAACAGAAAGAATTTACAGGAACGATTTGAAGAGCTTCGCAAAACTGAAATGCCCGACTTGCCTGCTGGTTCGTTTGTAAAGTTCGTGTCAACTTGTAAGCTAGATACTTTGAGTCTCGGCACAATAAAATCAACCGAGACAGACCCAAAAAAATCAACAATTGATGGACTGAAACAAACTTTTCAAGCTGGCGTTGAAGCAGAGATATCGATTTGCCCAAAGACAAGCGAAGGACAGATCAGTAACAAACAACATGACGATGACGTTGAGGTTCAAGTGGAACCTTCTGACCAACTGGCCAGTTTGATCATCAACGAAGGGAACGATGAAGCAGGCGGAAATTTCCAAGTGAAATTTGTTCCTAAACTGCCGGGTGTCTACCACATCTCAGCAAAGATAAACGGCGACAACCTTGCTCAGAGTCCCTCCAATATCGAGGTACAGGAACGAAACCTTGAAGTTGTAGGCGAGCTGCAAAGTGGCACTATGCTTAAGCCAGCTGGCATTGCTGTGAACTCTTTGGGAATGATCGCCGTAGCGAACCAAGATAAGCACTGTATTTTTATATTTGATAAAGAAGGAAAGTTTTTGAGACAGCTGGGCTGGTATGGAGAGAATCCTGGCGAGCTAAACACACCAGCTGATGTAACATTTATGAACGAAGATGAGATTTTAGTGATAGACGGAGGAAATCACCGAATACAGCAATTTAATGTGCACTCAGGGAACTTTATAAGCAGCTTTGGACGATTTGGGTACGGATGCGGACAGTTTAAAACTCCAAGGAGTGTTTGTATGGATTGTAAAGGACACATCATTGTAGCTGATTACAGTCACCGAGTTCAAGTGTTATCAAAGGATGGTGTTTCTATATTGAAATTTGGAGATAGCGGACCTGAAAAACTGCTCTTTCCTGTAGGCTGCGCCTATTACAAGGACATGTTTGTAGTTGCTGACAGCGGGAATAGCTGTTTAAAGGTGTTTGACTCTTCAGGGAGGTTTCTACGCAAGATTGGAGAGAAAGGCAATGAAGATGGACAGTTTACAAACCCGTGGAGATTGTATATTGACATACATGGAAATATCTTGGTCGGTGACAAAGACTGTGGTCACGTGCAACAATTCACTATGGAAGGTCGCTTCACTGGGAGAGCTGTTACTAAACTAAATTGGCCAAGTGGTATAGCACAAATGCCGGATGGTCGCATTTTAATTTCCGATTTCAAAGCAGGAAAGGTTTTTTTCCTTAAATAGAACTGTTTTCGAATTAAGAGGCCCTGGACATAAGAAACGTCCGATTATTTCCGGCTAACAAATGATAATATCAGTCAATTTTGATCTGTTAGGTTAAGGCTGCCAAACGTTAATTTAAAACATAATATCATGGGTGACAAATTTCTCCTAAATTTTGGCTCGAAATTTCAGCCATAATTAGTAATTTTAAGTGTGCAATAACGTTCCGTTCGTGGCGTCAAAGTTTTAAAATGTTATGAAATTCAGTGAAGTGCAGCCAACTCTCTCTTATCGGACACCTCTATCAGACAGACCCTTCTCTAGCTAAGATAGCCTGTTCCAGGCTCTGAGATAGTGGTGAAAAGTCGTTCAGTAAAAAGAAATGCGAAAAACGCGGGGAAAAATATTTCACTCGTTCGCTGCGCTCACTCGTGAAGTATTTTTCAACACTCACTGGAAAGTTTATTTTCTTAAAATAAGGCTCTTATTGAAAACACCCAGTTTAGGATCTGTTGCGAAAGAACTTTAGAATTTTTCTCAACCTATGTTGACATTCAAGTCTATCAATTTTGTTGTTTAATAGGTTCATTAGAAAAGCTCGTTATACTCAGTTGAAGTAAGTGATCAGACCCGATCACGGTGATATACTAGGTGTATCAAATCAAAGGGTGGCCATTAAAAAACAAAATGGTTAAAAATTCTGGAAACTGTTATGAAACAACAAAATCTTTCAGGTAAAGAATCACAAATGAAAGTCTGGAAATTCAGTTCTGAGGCGGGTGAATAGGCCAACGGATCGGCAGATTTTTAAAGTAGTTTTGCCCGGATTTCGAATTCAGAGCGAAATTTTAACGAATTTGAAGAACCCAGGCAATGGCAGCGGATTGCGGACTCATCCATTTTTGGGGCCCGGATTTTGGACTTTGCATGTTTTAAAAATATTTCTTGGGAAGAGAGTTTATAATCTCGTTGCGCTTGCGCGTGGACTTAGCCACAATCTTGGACAAAAATGTTAAGAAAAATACACCTCGTATGTTTCATTTTAGAATACACTCTTTCTTTTTTTATAAGAATGTTGTTTTCCAGGGCCAGGCTGAATATTCTTATTTTTCCGCCGATTTAGGCTGTAAATATTCTTGTATTATTCTTAATAATAGCTTATGACATTTCCGAATTAGAATATATTAAGGTATCAATTACGGGTTTGTTAAATATAGTTAGCTAGTTTTGCCGTTTAAAGAAAGGAATAAATTGAAAAGGTATATTTGTATTGTATTTACAGATTTTCACCACACGAAATTATATCCTTTTCAAAATCTCAGCCTGGAGTTTATTCTTAAGGTATTCTCAAGATTTCGCAAATTTCAGCCTCGATAGTCTTATAAAATATATTCTTATAGAAAAAAAGAGTGTACTTCACTCCAAAGACCAGTACACTCAAGATACTTCCCCCTCCCCCCAAAAAAACAATGTTGAAGGGTCACCGGAACATTTCTGGTACAGACTTAACAACACTGATCAGGGAGGGGTGGGGGGAGGGGCCACCATGATGCTAAATTCACTAGGTGTGTCCCCCGTGCATAACAACGTGTAAAATTCTTAACACTTTTTGTCCAAGATTGCAGGTGCAAAATTGGTTGCCCTATGCATGAACATTGTTGTTATACCACTTAAATAAATGAATAAAAAGAGCCTCTGTATGATGAACATTATCGAGCATTTTAGTGATTTTAGTGACTTTTTTTGGGAGAGACCAAGCTTTTTGATGGAAAAATGGAGCATTAAGGAAGAGCATTTTAGAGGGGATACGAATACATAATGAACAAAAGCCTGGTTAGATATCGGCTATCTCTCGCAAATACTACAAGCTCAGTTTAAATTCTGAAAAAATCACAACTCCCTTTGCAGTTATTTTCTTTTTATTTTAATTGCACTTAAAATCTATTTATCGAAGGACTATCTTTTGACAAAATGCAAAAATGCAGAGAACTAGGGCGAAAGAACAAAAATGGAAATGTAATGTACGATTAGGAATTTGTAACACCTCCTTGGTGAACTAGTACTTTTAACAGTCGTTAAGTTCAATACGGAGGTATATCCCTGTGTGAATAATGATACTCACTGGGATCTATAACAGAATGAGGGAATATCTTTTTCCTCTGTTACGCCTCTTTTATTCACTCCGACAATGTTTCCAAGCCAAATGAGTTGATGCATTGACCTGATGTTCTCAGATAAGGGAACAGAGGCAAGAGGGCCACTTTTCTAGCCCTTCAGGAAAAAGATTGTGTACAGATAACAAAACTAATGAATTCTCTGTTGTCAACCCTGAATGGAATATCTTGCTCCCCCCTTTGAGCACATCATGTTTGATGATGTCACAGTTGAAGAGAGACACTTTGTGAATGAGGATCGAAGCATACCGGTACCATGATAGGACTATTTTTAACTTGTTTCATAAATCAAAGGAAATCTATCACCAACCGACCTCCAAGCTCTGGAAATGACCAACATCTAGTTTCTCCTTATATAATACACTGTTCACTCAAACATAAAGGTTACAAGAATGGAATAAGGGCAATGGTCACTAGGGGGAAAATGGCATACACATTTTAAAAAGCCCTTTAACAGTACTGTGAAATACAACCATATGATCATAACAGTCACACAATCACCTCCATATTTAGGCTCAGTCTCCACCCCTGGCTGTTTCGATGTGCCCGCAGCACTCCCCACCAGACGGCTGGGCGCACGGGCTTGGCTATTGTTAAAATTGACCAACCAGAAGCCAGCCCGCAGAATTCTGTGGGCTGGCTTCTGATTGGTCAATTGTAATGGGTGTGGGGAGTACCGCGGGCGCATTGAGACACGAAGGCTTAAGACTGAGCCTACTCCTTAATAAGACCAAAGAAATTTTTTCCTACGCCCAAAACAAGAGTCTAGTCATTTTCTTGTTAAAATATGACCACCGTCTGTCATTACAAGAAACGACTGACTTTTGAAATATTCCAACGGTTGCCTTTTTCACAATTTAACCTCACTGAAATCACCGAGTAAACGCCTGGCGATGTGTTAAAGCATGAAGCAATGAATCGATAATCATAACCATAACAAAATTCTCTTCACCTTATTAGCTATCAGCAGCCCTAATTCCAGGAATTCCAGAGTAACAGGACGGTAAGTGCCACGACCAAGGAATTGGTCATCATGCACTGGTACTTGACTTTTTTTTTTTTCTGAGAAAAAAACTCTCGGAAGATCTTGTGTTTCAATTTTAAAAAAGCTTAAATTGTCACCAATTTTGTTATAGTTCCAATTGATGACTGTTAACAGGACTTCATGTTCTACCACCCACGCGGTCTGTTATCATCACCTAGATTAAACAAATCGGACTCTTTCTAAGCAGTCATCTGATTTTGTTAATCAGTATTACTGCATGACTGTGAACCAAATTGTATTCTACTCAGTCAAGATTACTACCATTATATCAAGAAGTCTTGTTAGCAAAGGTTGTAGATTAAAGTGTGTAAGCATTCAAGTGATATGTGATTCCTAGAAGGTCACTTGTGAGAATCAACCTCTTCTTGTCATTTTACAATGTTTTAGTTTGGCATTTTCCCTTTTTTATAGCCCAGGGCTGGTACAGCTATGTAGAGGGTTTCACTGTACCATATTATAAGAAGTACACATAGAGGATAATGAGTGTTGTTGTAAGAGCTTAACGGTCAATGGTGAACTATGTACACCACATGCGCGAACTTTTTTAGAAAATATCCCATGCAAACAGCAGCCCATGCACTAGAAATTACAAATCTAATATTAACAATAACATTTTAAGTCAGCCTTCATGTTTAGGTGGAGTATACCATCCTAAAAATAAGAATAAAACAAAAAAGCCAAATAAATTTATAACAACTGATGATCTGTTACTTGCTACTACATGACTGTATGTTGACAAGCTGTCAATCTACAAATGAACTGAACTGTGAAACATAAAATGGATGTTTATTAATTTGTTTGCTTGAGTGTTTGTTTGTTGTTTTCTTTCAGAATTGTGGGGCTTGCAGGAAAGCATTTATTTTTCTTTAGTCCCTCTTGTTCTAACTTTCTCAACACACATGCATTGACATGCTTGCTACACAGGTTAGTAAAACATTCACAGGTAGATGTGTCAGGGTTTAAAGCAATGGGGTGAGAGAGGCAAGAAGAATGGGGATCTTGCCTCCTCCACACCCAACCCTACCCCCTTAGTAGCTTTGACACTCTTCTCCGAGTTACACTAACAATTGAAACCAAGATGGCCACCCAATACGGTAAGCACTAGATCTTGAAGATCTTACAGGAAAGTAGGGGGCTAAACTGAGTATTCTCAGAGACAAACAAAAAGTTTTATTTCGTATGATTGTATACGGACAAATTAAAGATCATTCTTACCATTTTTTTCGTGGATCTGTACTAAGGACTTAAAAGATTGTTGGGCTCTTACAAGGCTGTAGACACCAGGCTGTTAAAGTAAAGTGGGGAAAAATATTATTAACTTAAAGAGGCAGTGTAACAAAATTTACCAAAATTCAAACAGCGGGAACTCCCACCAAATTGAGTGAAACATAAAAAGCAATGCTCAAAACATAAAAAGAAGGTATAAATTAATTAACCCTTTAACCAGCAAATTTTGGGGGAAATTTTTTTCATTACCACTTTCTTGTGAAAATATGCTCACGACTTCTATATTATAAATCCTAAGGTCATTAACTATAATTATATCATGAAATGTTTATCACGGAATGCTCTTTTAGGTGCAGCAATAAAATTATTGTTAACGTTTTACCAAGTTTCCAATTTCAACTCTCTGAGGGCACTTGACTTCCAAAGTTGCTTCATACTATCGAGTCAATCACCATTACTAGTCATACAAACTTGTTTTCCTTTGCTCGGACATTTATCTTCAGAATTGCAAGTTTTGATCCATGTTGAAGGTCAGGTGAAGAGAATCATACTCAGTGCAATTACTTAAAGCTCCACAGATGACAAAAACTGGATCAAATTTTACAGTTAAAAAGTTCAGTAGATTTGATGCCAGCTACTGCCAAAATCCACTCGAACGTTACAACAACTACTTCATGTAAAAAGCATTGAAGCAGTCCAGGCCAAATCACTGAACTGTAGAGAGTGATTACGCCAAAAGGGTCCTTCTGTACATATACACTGTATGTACGATTGCCAGTTAAAGGGTTACCACAGCAAATACAAAAGGAGGCACAGACGGACACATTTGAAGTACATTGAAACGGATTGCAATTTTTTATTGTGGTTTTTGAAAACAAGTTAGCCCAGCCCCTGGGGCCTGGAGTTTTAGCTATCCAGAATGACTTCAGAAATTATCTATATTTTCATGAGATAATAATTTATGAGTTGATTTGTTGAAACTTAATATGAACAAAAAGACAATTGGCAGGGTTAAGTAAAATCAGAAATACACCTCACAGCTTAGAAGATAACAATATTAAGAACAGGACACGGGTTTCAGTAAGCACAGACAGCCGACGAAACATGTCGGCTACTTTGCTCATAGAGGTCAGCTACTTTTTTCTAGAAAGAAGAAGCAACTACTTTGAATAACGTTGTAAACTAAAAATACATCATAAAATCTGAATGAAAACGTACTTATAATGTGTTTTCATAAAGGCCCACTGGTTTTATGTTATACTTTAGTCATGTGAACGCTATAAAATTATTTCAGTCATTTTTTCACAAGCTTCTTTATATGTTTATGCAGAATTTGTTTACGTGCAAAAGTACATAGTTTAGTTTTCATCATTTGTTTATTGCTTGAGGGAATTGATTGTGTGATTGATAAACTGAAATCTACATTTTCTTCAATGAAACACACGCTCTTTCATCCTCAAATTTGGTCCACCGAATGCTGAAAATCGCATTTTAGGGCTTGAAATTTCACAATTTTCTGGGGCACAACGCCCCCCAGGCCTCCCTCCTGCCCCTAAAAAGGGGACTAACGGTCTCTGGTTGACACAGTCGCTTAATCAATTCAAACCTGGCGGCTACTTCAATTTTTATTGAAACCCCTGGGACACTATTCCTTAAGCAATGCTTATCGTGTTGCAAGTACAAAAAGCCCATTCACAAAGAGCTTACTATGTATGCAGTTGACTACTGGGCATACAGTAAAAAATGTTACCTTTTTATTATCCTGGAAGTTAATCCTTGCTTTTCCTTTCACAAGTGTAGCCGCTATTTGCATGATAACAGCTTCCACTGTATAGGCACTGCTCCACCCCTACATGGTGAAAGTTAACACAAAACCTTAACAAAAGTGGTAAGGGTTATGAATAAGTATGACTACCTTTGAAAGGTATCTGCAGAACGTAACATCCCCTTATCTATTGAACTAAACATCGCTTTATCTCTTGAACTTGCCAAGAAACAGGCAATTGAAGATGATGAAATGAAATTGCAAATCAAACAAGGTAGGCATGTTTAGATTGTTTTTAAACTATGAATATTATAATGTTATAATGAATATTATAACAGTTACTGGATATAGCTTTCGCATGATGTGAAAAATTATGGGGATCTCAGAGGGTGTAATCTGCCTCATCCAAAACCCACCTCAATCTGCATAATTCTTTAGATCATACTCAGCCTCAATCAATTCAATAATTGATAATGAAAAAATAAGTGTTAAGCAATGTTGTGCCACCGTTCGAGGTACATGTACCTGTTTTAGAAAACAGTTAGCCCTCGAGGAAGCTCTCTAGGGTCCTCCGGCAGATGGGTGGGAAAAGCAAGGAAAACTTGCAACTACGTCTTTGGAATTTGAATATCTGCATCGAAAAAGTTGATGCGAAAGAAATGCTGATTGACCGAGATGACATTAGTGATGACATCATTGCCCTTGGCACATGTTTTTCAATGTTTGTTTACATTCGTGCTGATTGGCAGAAATCTGACAGCTCAGTTGACAGGGAGCCACAAGGGAATTAGAGGTGGAATTCAAATTCCAGAGACGTACTTACCAGCTCTCCTTCCTTTTCCCACCCCGCCACCAGAGTGCCCCAGAGTGCTGGCTCTCAGGCTAGAAAACCATTGACAAACACCCCAACTTTTTAATTTGAATGAAGGGATGAAGGAAGGGTCCAGACTGTTTTGTCTCTAAATATACCTCATAATTACAAGAGAAACTCCTCCACAATTTTGTCGCTTTACACTGATTTTGATGATGTTAGGATTAATCATTGTCTTAATAGCCATAAGGGTGTCACACAGAAGAGTAAAATCCAGGTTAATGTAACTTGCATACCTGAGGCGTAAGAAGTTCCATACAAAGTGCTCCTCCACTAAGAACATAACTAAAGAGGAAATAACAGTGCATATGTAATGATCTTGTATTATCATGTACTGAAGGGTACAAACTTGCATAAAAACAGGAGAAATAAATAATGTGTGTTTTTACGTGCTGTGGAAAATTATCTATTTAGTTAGCAACTGTGTTGTCCAGAGTACCAAGAAAGTCAGTTTTACAGCTTGCCATTCACATTGGTTGTTGGCATGTAGGAAATTTGCCACCATAACAATGGCATATGTATGTACATTAACGTAATAAATGTTAATAATAAGTTTCAGCATGGCATTCAGTGCTTCCTTTTTGTTTTTTATTTTACTTTTCTCTTGACGTCAAAGGCTACTTACCCAGCAGTTAAAACTGGATAAATGACTCTGACAAAAGGAGGATCAAATGGAAATTTGTCCTGAAATAAGGAAACACAAGAATGATCATTGTAAAAACATATCACAATAACTTCACAGATTTTCAATGAATTTGGACTAGGGAAAACACGTTTGAAGGGAGCTGGGAACATGTTCTACAATTCACCAGTGATTTTTACCATTAGTGATATTCCTGGAATTTTACTACATGCACCACTAGGAGCAAAGATTATTTAATGATGTTACTCACTGTAAATGTCATATTTAGTAAGACATGATCTGTTTCTTCCTGTGCTTTTAACTGCATCAGATCTTTGTGTAAAGTACTATCAGGGTCAACTCTACAGGAAATAAATGCACATCATAGATTTTTTGTCATAGTATTATCTAAGACATCAAACAAATATGTGACATTCATGACTGTTATAAATGTAGGTATCTCAAAATCAAGAAACAAAGGATGCTTTGAGAGGCCTGCAAATATTAACTGAGTGTGTTAACTGTTGTATCTGAACTATGTGGAACAAAATTGTTGTTGTTGTTGTTTGTTTGCCTGTATTACAGGCACAGTGATCTACAATGAACAGTTAAAACACAATGGCCTATGAAGTCTGAGAAAACCTGCAACTCAACTGCAGTCGAACACAGTATCCAGAGCCACCTTAAAGGGTAAAATACAACGTACACATCTTACACACCTGATAATCTTTATTGTCCAGTCATATAAATTATCATTGTTGAGAGACACAGAGTATGTCCCTAAAGAGAAAAGTTCAGTGCTTAGTTTATTGATTCTTGCCATGGTGGATCACCACCCTGACAGGGGATAAAATAGGACTTGTGTACCTTACTGATACAAGGCAGGAAAAAAATTTTTGAAATCCTCTTCCCAAGTGGGAAAATAAATTTCAGTTTTCACTTGCCCCCACTTTATAATATAATAAATTTAATATAACAAGTTATATAACAATTTAGAGTATCAGAAATAGCACTAAATGCTGTGACAGATACAGATTAACTACTGGATTTGACCAATATGATGACTGGAGGAATAACATGAGTAAGCATTAACATTCACTTGGATTTTAAATGGATTCACGCTTTCAACTAATATTATTTGAATATATTGTGTCACTCAAATGATCTTGTAGCATTCAGTTTTGAAATAATTTCTGTCTGGAAATTATCATTTACCAACACTGACATGTACATTCAGAAAGGCTCACGGGACCACTAATTTACTTGTCGGGACGGAACCATTTCACTTCACTTGTCCACTAGGCCCAGCAAACTTCTATTAATGATTTTTACTTAGTATACCCAAGATCAAAATTTAGATGTACATGTACTTGCCATTGGATCGGATCCCCTTTTACCCAGCCAACCCATGAAACAAACAGTAGAGGTGGTCACAATAATACCATGGTCTACATGTACATGTATGTATGTCCAGCACTCTAGTAAACTACAGGAGAGTGGGATCTTTTACAACCCACCAGACACAGATCAGTGAAATGACATGAAACAAAGACTATGGTTTTCCATCACTATCCGATGTGAAATATAAAACAGCACATTTTTCTCAGTTACATGTAATAGAGACCCTCAGAGTTTTGGTCCAGTTGGAAATTGAACTTAGGCCTATCACTTCTACAGTGTAAGAATCACATAACAGTACAGTGTGCAGTGGAAAGTCGATATAATGAAGGGCCAAGGGGCTGATAAAATTTGTTCAGTATAACAAGGTTTCCTTATATTGAGGATTCTTTTTCAAATATTTCACTGTTTCTGGGGTAAAGAAAATCATTTGTTATACCAAGGACTTGTTATATAGAGATTCATTATATTGAAGTTCCACTGCACATAGATTGGCAATTTTCAAAGCACATGACTGTACAATATACATGTATATGTATGTATAAAGGATAAAGGATGTAAATTACTGAGATACATCACAACCTAAGTTACCTCTTTTGAAACTGTCAGATCTGTACACATCCCTCAGTTCTTTCATTAACCTGTCAGTTGCTTGAACTGAACCACATACTGTTCCCTGACGTAAAAGAAACAACAAAGAAAAGAATTGAAATAAAAAATCTGTAACTTTCAAATGATCTCTTCTTATACAGTTGTATTACAGCTCCTTTGAATAACAAGCAACCTGTATTTTTAAAAATATTTCAGAGTTTTAGGTTTTTCTTAGATGTCAAATTAAACCATCACCATAGTATCCAATCATGGCTTGTCAAATATTGTGGCAATAATAAGCAGAAGCTGCAATTATTAAATGTTGGTGGAAATGTACTGCTTTGTTTTCATCCTCCTATATCTGAGTTTCTTCTGGATTTGGAAGCGCTATATGAACAATTTCACCTTGGCAATCTAAACTTGCCTTGTTTCAGTAATAAGACGAAAAAAAACTTGAGAGCTAAAACTCTAAAGTTCAAAAGCAATGAACCTTGAAACACAGAAACACAAAATGGATCAAAATCCACCAATCACAAATCACATGACCTTTATAACCCATTGAAGCAAACTTCTGTTTCCTAAGAGGTCTGCAAAGATCAGTCTGAGTCAGGAAAACTGTCCAAATCAGGCAGAACAAAAACTAAACCTCTTGCAGCAATGCATGCAATGAATCTCTACAGAACAAACTTAAGAGCAAATTTATGACTGTTGACTAAATGTCTTGAACCACTGGGCAGAGCTTCTTTTATGTTGCTGTAAATTCAATAAGTTTTTAATAGTGTTCTAGGCCGAAAGAAGTGATGGAGAAATCAAAGAATAAAATTTACTTGCAACACAAAGTCTGCCCATTTTTGTGCCTGACTGGAAATCCTGCAAAATTTCATCATTTTCTTACACTCTGTCAGTTGAAAGCCTCTTTATTGCATTGACTGACCTTGAGATGGTCTTCTCTCCTGTTCACTCTTATCCTTTCCAATACTGCATAGTTAGCTGCACCAATCTCCTGAAGATCTTTGTTAGAATCTGTCCTGTTTAACATCAAAATAAGGCCTCAGTAAAGAATAAGTTGTATATTTACATGACTGACATGACAGCAGTCTTTTCAACACTTTCTTGGCACTAGGGGGCTTTTTCTACTGGTCAAGCTAGCTTTTTCCTCAATTGCGCCTTCAAAATTACCCTGACATGAGCTGGTGGAAAGGTCTCTTTCAGTTGATAGCCAGCTCTTAGCAACATATCCCTGGTCAAATACATGTATCTGAATGCATGTAGTTTTAAAGGTTGCATCATGAGCTTTCAATGTGGTGCACAAAAGAAAATACCGTCAATTCAATAAAATAAAACTTACTCTGTGTCTTCCTCCATTTCATAGTTATCAGAATCTTCACTGTCCTCATGCCCCTAAAAAAGATGGCTAAAATTGTCATTCCATGTATACAATCTGCAGCTGTACATGTATGTATACAAGTACACTACATACTGCAGTAGTACTACACTACATACACTGTTCTGCATTAGACATTCAACAAACACTGGAATTTGAAAAGAGTACGCATGTCAGTTCAAACTTTTTTAAAAGCTCCTTTGGTTTACAGATTATTGTGTTGATATTAAAAAGGAGGACCACAAAATGATATTGACAGACTAATACTGAATCATGCTGTGTGGGGTAAGGCTTGAGTAATGGCATCTGTGTCGCTCTCCATTTTGATTTTCTCTTTGCCCTTACCCCCAGAAACGCCAGAAACTAATACCAGAAACTCAGGGTACTTGTTTCCGAACATTCCTTTATACCACTACTACTACTGCTGCTGCTGCTGCTGATGCTGCTACTGTTACTGCTACTACAACTGCTACTAATATTATTATTATTAATTATTACCTTATTACAAGGGGTGCATACATGTAGCTCGGTATTGTGCATGAACAGTTGTATCCTATACAGTACCAGAAGCCTGGAGCAAGCGACTTTCATGTACTTGTGTCAAGGTGTTTATACTGACCAGTTAATTCTAAGAATGATTTGATTTAAATTTACAATATCTTTTGAGTTCCAGAGGAACTAGTCTGACAGCCGAACCTTCGGACCCCAAAATTGTACTATTTGCTCTTGTAATGACGTTTAGTTTCCTTTTTTACATCTTATATACAGTGTTGTCATTAAGAGCCGGGGGCCGGGGATTTTCCCCGGCTACTAAGAGAGTGGCCCCCGGCTACTTTTATTGGAAAATAGAACAAAAATAGAACCAAAAGAAATCCCTAGCCGTTTGATTCCCCGCCTACTTGTTGTATTTACCCGGCAACTTGAAATCTTAGTGACAACCCTGTATATAACTTTGAATGTGCTCAATGATGACATGGAGCAATCCCATACATTTTTACAGTGTATATAAAAATACATGTAAACTGGTTGGTAAAAACACCATGACATATAGGCTTAGAATGAGAGTTACTTGCACCAGGTTATAAGCTCCAGTCAGTACCTCTTCTAAGCCTTCATCTTCGCTTTCATCATCCTCTTGTGACGTTGTAGAGTCTTTCATCTCTACATCTTCCTGAAAATGACATTTGAAGGAAAATAAGTGACAACAAGAGAACAAAATTAGAGCAGTTAAACCTGTGACCAGGCATATAAATGTTCAACTGGAAGGTCGTACACGTACCTTCCAAGTTAGGTTAGGAGTGTGTACAATGTATACGTACCCTTGAAGCTAAAACAACACCTAGAGTATGATAGGCCATTTCAGAGTTCTGAATTATTTCTCTCACTTCAAAACAAGGCTAAGTGCAAAGCCTTTCTTGTAAAAATTTTGTTTGCATGGGAATAAAGAAACATTTTTTAATATCAATAGCATCGCACTTAGCCTCCCTTTGAAACAGATGCTTGGGGCAACTTTGAAAGGGCCTATATACATCCTGGGGGGCAGGGGGTACTCCCCTATAAAAAGTGACAGGGATACTCGTCGTACCTGTTAGGGGTTTAAATTTGTGGATTGGTTTCAAAAAGTCCTTGAGAAGAAAGTGTTTGAAGTTGTTTTTATTACCGATTGAAATTTGCAGTGCCAGTTTTATGTTGTTGTTGTTGAATTGGTATCTCTTAGGGGTGAAAATGAACTTGGGACACACCCATGAAACAAGATTCTGGTACATTTTACAGAGCTCGATGTTGCGACCTGTGGGGTTGCCAATGCGACCAGATTTTACTCAGTGGTGACTAAATTTTCATGCCTGGTCACCAACCTAGCCCCCAAGATGGGTGACTTTCTTCTTTGTAGCCTGCGTAGCAAGCGTTTCCTCGCGAGGTTCGTCTAGAAAGCTGGGACAAGAGCAAAAAAAATGAACGACGGGGGAGGGGGAGGGGAACGAAGGAACCGCTTGCCCGCAAACCCCACGATTTTGAAAAACTGCGTTCGCCCACGAACGCAGCTTCTGATTGGCGCGGTGCCGGTAGTGTTGTTTGTTTGGAGATAACATCAACATAAATCAGAATATCGGTACTCGACACTAGCTAAAGCCACCATGGACAAGCGATTTGTCAGCTTTTTGAAATGAAAGATTCTTTTTGCTTATTGGAAATTTAGCAGCATCTATTGTAGAGAACGTTTCGACACAAACTGAAGAGAAGCCACTCTGCAAAACTTATACCCGGCGGAGTGAATTGTTCCAGACAAATCATTTTTGACGTGTCGACAAGGTTCAGACGAGATATAGCCACACAATAAAAAAACAAGAAATTCGGCGGCAATCACTCATAGTTTTAACTTTCTTTTATCGTAAATCCTTTTTATTACAGTTCTTGCAATCGCCTGCAACGTGGTCTATTAGAGACCAAAGTAATTTTACAAATCTAGTAATCCAGGGGTAATCTGTTCGTTATGTTTTTTTTTTTTGACGAGCTGTCAATTTACAAATGAACCGAACCGTGAAATATCAAGGGGCGTTTGCCAGAATCGTGGGGTTTGCGGGCAAGCGTTTCCTCTTCTCCCCTCCCCCTCCCCCTTCATCCTTTTTTTTGCTTCCGCTCTAACTTTCGCGCCTGCGTAGCAAGTTTTCTTTTTTGCTCTTGTCCCAGCTTTCTAGACAAACCTCGCGAGGAAACGCTTGCTACGCAGGCTATCTTCTTTGGGAAAACGTACGCTAATGATAATCTGTTATCCTTTACAAAACTAATGAATAGCTAACGGTTTTTCTAACGCTCTAGATAACGTTTTGCCTAAACGCTCCAACAGTTTGGCCTAACCCTCTAACGATTTGTCTAAATGCTTTACCGATTTCTTCGAACACTCTAACCGAGTGTTCTTATGATCTAACGGTTGGTCCGTCTAACCTTTGATTTTTACTTGAAAGAGGATTGTGACTAAATTTAAGGGGGTATAACAAGTGATGAATTCGACGGAAGTCTTCTCCACTTTCGGGGAAATTGATCGCAACTCTCAACAGGTCGTCCCGTGTTTCTCCAAAAATGACTTTTAGCACATCAATTTAAAACAATTTCTTCATGTCGAACATGTATCTTGATTGCGGACTCGATAGCAGATTAGTCTGATAAAAGCTTAAGCTTAATCGAGAACAAATGGCGCTTATTTCTCGAGCTTCTTGTAAACATGCAAATTTCTGTTGAACATAACAACCCAAATAAAAGCTGTGCTGTATTTTATTGACTTCTAATGAAGTACCGTTGAAAGTCATCAGGGGCACCCAACGTCAATTTTCGGAATATATCTGTTCGCAAGCAATTTGAGATCTAGAATTTTCGGAACATTTGTTGTAAAATTTCTTGCTTGCCTGCCTCTCCAAGGATTTACGAACATCTAAAAACCAGTATAATTGCCCATTTTTGACAGATTTTTACCCTGAAAAGGTCACCTGTAATTTTCGGAAGCCTTTTTTCTGGCTGAAATTTTCAAAAGGTAAGTTTTGACCCATATAATTTTTGGATCACTAGACTTTCAGCTAAGAAATCCGAACAGATGAAAAATTTTTAGGGGATAAAAATATGCCCATATCTACCATTTAAATACTAAAATATGTTCAACAATGCTATGTTTAAGTGGTTTTGAACTACATTCTCGATGGGTGCCCCTGAGTCATGCTGTTTGTCTAGCAAACTTCTCGCGAAATCAACTTCTTTGCCCGAAAACATTAGCAATGTTTCCTTTTTCATGAGACTTTTGATCATGTGCGAGGCAATGAAATAGATCAAGTTTCACCAATGTTCATTTCTGAACATGCAAATACATGGGATGCAAAACAGATGTTTGCAGATTTTGTTCTTTAATAACCCAAATAAGTTTTTTTGTGATCCTAAAGTTTTTTTTCTCTCAATGTGTATTCCGTTGCTTGAATACCTGTTTGAGGAGATTTACGCTTGAGTGCGGACTCATTTTCCCAAACACCGGCTGGTAATCGAGCCCTGAGGGAAAACCGTTTGAAAGAAAGTTCAAAGGAAGTCTAAAGCTAAATTGTATGCCATTAATTCTTAAATATAATTTTTGGCGACTAGAATACTTGTTCTGGTGATCAAAAATGAAACCTTGGGGCCAAGATTTCTTTCTGAAAGTCGAGCACTGTTTTAGGGGTGTTCTCGAAATTTTCCGACAAACGCCCCCGTCACTTTATAGGGGAGTATCCCAATGGGATATGCATTACACAGTGTACGTAGCTGTAGTTTTATGGTTACTAAAGATGAGCCCCAATACAAAATTAATAGAACAAAGAAGCTTAAACTACATTGTAGGAAACAGTACAAAAAAGGAAAGAAAAAAGAGATACACAACTCCCTTTAAGTTGAGGTATGCAAGGCTACAACCAGCCATTATTTAAGTTTGCAGGACTCCAAAATGGTATGCAACAATTTCACTAGGAAAGATAAATGGGAAAAATCTCAGAGGGTCCCTTGCATTTAAAAAATTACTTCCTCTGAAGCATGTTGTTTTGTGGTCCTTTCTTTTGTGGGAGGAAGGAAACTGCAACTAATGCATTTTTATTTTCTTAATTAGCAGATTATTTTAGCTGTTTATTCATTTGTTTATCTATTTATTTTCATTCATTTTATTGATTTTGATGCAATGGGCAACCTTTGCTGAGTACAGCCACAAATAAATGTAAATACTAGAATGCTAGAAATGGTTTAGATGTCTGTATAAAAGTAACAAATGCAATTGTATCATTTTGAAAAAGCCACAAGTATCCCTCCAGTAATTACAAATCAATAAAATTTCAGAAAAACTACATTACAACTGTGTGTACATTTTAAAAAATGCATGAATGGATATGTTGTAGAAAGGTGTTCAAAATTAAACAAGCTTTTATTTAGTGCAACAATACAAGCCAACATTATGTATGCAAGCACACAAAATTATGCATGTTAGTATGTCACCACATAATGAATGTCAAGCCGAGTCATTCAGTGCTTGTAAATGGCCATTTAAATTTCTCAGTTTGATCAGTGCATTTGCAATTATCTCGGTGCATAAAAGCCTCTTTTGATGCTTCTGCCTCGAAAAAATATAGTTACTTATTTGCGTTCTGTGGCTCACTTCCGGTTAAACACAATTTAATCCTTTCTTTTGTGCTGCCGTCAGGACAAAATGCCTCGTTTTCACACGGTTTTTCACGCTATTTTTGGCACGCTGTATTACTGTCGCGTCAATATAAACAGCACTTTTCCTTTTCACTTTCTCGGGAAATCAAGTACCAATTAACAAGAAAGGAAGTACAAAACCTACCTGTATAAGCTGAACCAGATCTAGACTTTCAATATGCGGTGGTATTGGTACATTTTGCCATTTGAATAGCTCCTTGACCAAGTGCTTTGTCGAGCGAAGTAACTGTAAACCAGATGGGAAATGAAAGCAAACGTCACATAGCCAAGTCATTGAGAACTAAGCTTCGAAACATTTAAATAAAAAAAAGATCATTTGAAGCAGTAAAATCAAAGCAGGCTTACTAAATTCGGCGCAGAGGGCTCAATACAGCTCAAAGACTCGACAATTTGAGTGATTTTCGCGTCTTCACTCTCCGCAAACCACATCGGCGGCGGGTTGGGATAAGATTCCTTTTGGCAAATGATAAATTCGATTATAATACATCTCAATGACACTATTTAATACCTTAAAGAGCCACTAGCAAGTACAAAACATAAACGAACGACTTACGTAGATATTGCAGTGAACTACGTGCTCGCCATTGGGTGCGAGAAATCGGTATGTCACTTCATCCAAACCATTGGCTTCTACACGGAGATGTTCGTGGTCCGAGCCAAAGGTTTTCTCTAGGATACTAAGCTCCCTTTTGAGCTCTTGAAACTTGGACATTTGCCCTGCCCAGGCAACAGCAAGAGCTACTTTATACTGGGAACAGTTTCCATCAACAATCAACTTCCATCCCGCAAAACTGAAAATTCGCGTCTTTGCGAGAGCCGCCGCTGTGTACAACCGCTGACCAGTTATTGATACGGAAAAAAACAGGGAAGGAGGGACATGGGCGGAGTCACTGAGGGCTGATCGGAGGGGGGCATTGCCCAGAGGGAAAAACACAATTTCGGGTAGAGGCAGAAGCCCATCAAATGGGCTCCTGGTAGAGGTATGTGCTTCCCTGATCTTGTTTACGAAACATTACCCCTCCTTAGTCATACAATAAGAGCTGAAGAGCCTTGATCAATCCTTGATTCACTGTTCGCCGTCGCTAAGAACTGTTATTTGCAGGATTGCCATTTCCTCATTCAGTAGCCAAGAGAGCTGTCGTTTGACGCTGAGGGCGAGTATTATCAACAGTACAGTGTGTGAAAACGAAGTGATAGTATAAGAGAAAGAAGCATGAAGACAGAGACTCCAGCAGTTTTCTAAAAAATCAAAGTTAAGTTACAAAATACAAAACTTGGCAAGTTTTATTTATTACTGCTAAAAATATTGTATACCAACACAAAAGCAATTAACATATCTAAGCTGTAACTACGACTGGATTCCCTTGAAACCAAAAGGAGATTTCTCGCATATACCAGATACTATACTTTTTCAAAAACTCATTTTTGTTGTTGTTGTTGTTTGTTTGTTTGTTTTGTTTTGTGCTTTTGCACTCTTAACTATGAGCTGGGTAACTTTCCTAACTTAATCCGTCCTTTCTCACTGAAAATTGTCTTAGACGGTCCTTTATAATCAAAAACAAAGAAGCAAAACTACTGAATGAGCCCCTATGGACGGGCTCATAAGACCCCGTTCACTAAAATATTTTTAGTGTGGGAGTTATGATTTCGGTATGATGGATAATAGTCAACAGCCAGATCTAACATCTCTTAGTTTATCGCCTTAAAAAAACGGCCTTGCCGGCATAGGCGATAAGGGAAAGGTAAAACTTTGAAAACAACTAAATCAGATTCGGGGATGTAAAAAGGCGAACTAATAAAACTGAAAAATATTCTGTAACTGAACTTCGGAAGCGTAACTGACAAGGAACTAACTGTATGCGGCAGGCCTGAACAGCGCTTAATAACAATACGCAAACAGTTCAGTGTTTCGCTCTTACGCGAGTTCGTACTATTGACTACCGTTGACTATTGCTGTTATTCTATAAATTTCAACCTGTGATAATTGTATTCCACAAAACCTCTAGGGCTAACCAAATTGGGTCCTTATGTTTGTATTCAAAAACTGTAAAGCGCTTTTCAATTACATGAAGAAATTGATCGATTTAATCCTTCCTTTTGTTGTTATTGCATAATCGGTTAAAACAAAACTCATGCCAGTTCAATCCAATATGACCAAAAGCTGAACCCGTTTCAAGACTGAAAACAATTCCAGGAGGCTAGAATCAGTATTTAGGAGAAACGCTGTAAAGTAACTAGAAATTCTGACTGCTTGTCGATTCAGGTTAAAATTTAGCCTTTTAGCTTCCAGAGCTTCTTCTTGAAACCTTTCTTAACTGCTGGGTATTACGCATGCGTCAGCGCCCCGGGTTCGGAGCCTGGGCTTGAGGTACAGAGTTCCGCAATGGTTCGTTCATTTGATTGTCGCCTCTGTTTTGATTGGACAGGGCAATGACGAACGTAACATCTTTTCACTCAGTTGAAAAGCGCTTTTCTGAATCATATGAATCCTATATATTGGTGATATATAATACTGCACAGCAGTAATACGAGTAGCGTCCAAAAAAGTCGGACTTCTGATCTGTCGAGAACAAATTAAAGGGCTCATAACTTCCGATGGTATTTCGGAGCTTTCGGTTTCCCTTCGTTACCGAGGACTTTTCTCGCCGATTTTCACCGGCAGTTTCGAGGACAGAAGCCTGCGAACCTAGACGTATTTCTGGCCGTCGCTACAACGGAAATACGTCCGCGCTAGCAGGCTACGACGACAGAAGTTCAACATTTTACTGATGTTTGGACTTTAATAGCTACAGTTAACAAGTAAGCAGATATATGATATCTAACGCAACACCTTATCCAGCCAATGAGCTGCTAAGATGGTACTAACATGTCACCTCAACATGTTTTTTCTGTTCACACACATGAACCAGGGAAGAAACACCCCTGGAGATAAGGTAGTATGTGCCACCCAAAACGGGTATGGTATATGACCCCCGTTGATCTGAAAACGGGTATAGATTTTGTCAGCTTATGATTGCCTAATTTTGCCTATCATGATGGTCTAAAATTGGTTAAGGTTTTTGAATCAAAATATGACATTCGAGTTCAAATTTTAAAAAAGTACATATATATTGCTTTGTTGCCGTTCTAACCAACGCGAAGATGACATCATTTAGGCCTACGTAAACTTCAGTCGTCGCGAATAAGTGGATGTGGAAAATGGCACGTTTTGGTCTGAAATCAGAGTATGGATTTGGAAAACACAGGTGGCACAGCCTCACCAAAAATTCCGAAGGGCAGAACCTCCCCGGCAAAAAGAGGAAACTGAGTTACATTATATGAACTTAAATCTAGCTGATTTGTTTTTAAAGTGGAAAACCAAGAATACATATGTGTCATTCCTGATTTCATCTGATTGTGCTCTCCACACAACAACTTTTATGCAACTCCTAAAAACCAGTTTGCTAGATTTTAATGCTAAAGATTCCTTGACCTAAATAAAAGACACTCTACTGTACTTATTCTTCATAAATGCATGTTACGAATACTTAGGTTAAATAATCAAAGTACCCAAAGGCGGGAAACATACAGTGCTGATATAATGAAAGCAGCATATAGCAGATGAGGGCTAAGTCACGCCTATTATAGGTGATTATAGCCAATAACACAGACCGCCAGTGCCTGAAAAGAACTTTAAAAAAACGCTGTATCGAATTTAAACATGCATGCATTTGCATCGGACAAGTATGAAAATCAGATATATGGATAGAATTGTTCGTTGAGAGCATGTATCGGCAAAGAAACTTCGGATAACTTTACCCATTTGGTCGTTGTTCATCCAAGCTGCTTATTTAGCGCTAGAGTGTTTAGACTGTTTTGTCAGCTAGTCCGTTAAAAATTAATATCTAATAATGGAATGGAAGGAATACTATGACAACTGGTGTCATGACAAGAAAATAACGATAAACAGTCATACGTAATAAGCCCCGTGCAAAGATCAACGCGACGTGCAAAGCAGGATGGATGAACATGGGTTTTTCAATCACGGTTAAAGGAGCTCCGTCACTATTAAAATAGGCGCTATTATCTTGAAATATGGGTAGTGTCAAAATATTAGTTTCCTAAAATGGAAAACACTGGAGAGTCAGCACAGTCGAATCACTCTGCAACGGCCACTTTGCAAAGATAGCGGGCCCGGTAGTACTGAAGTGACGTGGTGCGTTGTAGAGCAGTGGCCATCATGGGGACCAAGAGGGGTGTAATATGGAATGAATGTTTTCGTAAAAGGGTAGTCAGGTAAGACAATGAAAATATGTGATGGAATACGAACCAAATGGCTCGACAAAGCAAGTAAGGCATAGTTAGCGTACATTGTTTTTACATCTTCGCTTAGGGTCTATTACGGAAAGGTTATTTAGAAGGGAGGTGTGTATAAATGACCGGGTTATGGAGAAGTGGCTGTTGTAGAGTAAATATATGGACTGACTGGCGAAACAAAAAAGGCTACAACTAATTAAGGACAGTAAATGTCTAAGTACATTAGCATAGACTAAAAAGAACAATCATGGAAAGTTTAGGCTAAATTTTCTAATTAACTCAAAGATGCACAAATCGTGAATTAGCTCCTGTAAGTAAATTCAAAGTGACAGGCTTCTAAACCTTCCTCCTGGCTTGCTCCGCAAACGAAATGACTGGCTGATAAACTCCTTGCTGCGAGTATCATCAATCAGAATGACGATAACAACCAGGCGGAACTTGTTTCGTCTCTGAGAGTCCACTGTGGACAGTTTGTATACTGGTACACCATGCTTTGTGGGTGACTCGTAGATGGAGTCTAGATCTACTGTGAAAAAGTGCTGCAAGGAAAATTTAAGTGAAAGTTAAACGGAGGAAGATTCGGCCTCAGAAACAGCAGACATTTTGTGACGTCACCACTGGCTTCCCCGCGAAGTCTGAGAAACGAGCGCAGAAAAATTCCTTACTGACGATGACGCGGCACTCTACAAAGATCTGGGTAGTGTTTCTGATTTGTGGAAGCCAATTTTCAGGCAATCAGAAGCACTACCAAGATCTGGGCATAGTGACACGTAATCAGTATGGAATTTCTGCGCTCGTTTCTCAGACGTCATTTCGCGAGGAAACCAATGATGGCGTCGCCAAATGTCCTCCGTTTTCTCAGGCTAATTAAGGAACCCAAGATTGGAAGAAGCAAATTTCCCTCTTTTTGCCGTCTTTAGAGTATATGGAGACTTTTTAAGCTGCTACTAAAACTCTTCACAACGACAAAAGAAATCTCCGGAGCGGGGCCGCGCGATGGATCAAACAAATGTCTTTCATAACTGATAACTTGAATGAGCTCTGAAATGAGTGGATCCATTTTTTCCTGTTTGCATTTTTCCTTGTTTGCTTGAACTTGAAGTTTGCTATTTTGATTTTCAAATTTTCTCGTTAGTGTAATTCAGATCATTGATATTACATCTCTTCTAGACTTGGTTCACTACATTATGATGGGCCGTCAACCGTTTAGGAAAGGAAATATTCTTCTTCGACAAAGAAAAAGCGTATCAGGCTCACAAAAACTGAGTGAGAAAAGCAAGTGTTCAACAGTGAACCACGCTGCGAATGAGAGGCAATACAAACAAACAAACGTAGTTGTTCACTAGGGTTCTCTCTCTCTCTTGCCTCGAGGCAAGAGAGAGAACCCTAGGGACGAGGTTGAAGAAGAACGTGCGCGCTCACGAGTCTCAGATTTTAATCTTGTTTCCAGGGTCTCCCTTCTTCCAAAGTGACTAGACACCCTGGGGACGAAGTTGTGTTGATTTCTTTCTTGGTAGGATTGACCAGTATTCCTTCTTCTGAGCTGCTTCTTACTCCTACGCTTGAGCCGTGTTCACGTTATTTGACAGCTGTCACGTGATCTTACGTTCGATCGCCCGTCCTGTCCACCAGTTAAGACTCAGTTAAGTGTTGACTGGATATGAAACTTCACACTTACCCAGGCGCATGCGCGTTGCACAAGAATCTAATCACAGTCCTGACAAGGAGGCTCGGATGGCTAAAAGTTAGTTTTCGAGTCATGCCAATTAAGCGCGTATTGATAAACGTTTAGTCATTCAATTTTATTCAAGTCTGACTTGAAGTTGTATTACATTGCTCCCCAGGAAGACCAGGATAGCGCATTGAAGTAAGGTCGATTTCCGCTGCTCTCTCGGGTCTGGGGCCCGTTTCTCGAAAGTCCCGATAATTAACGGGCCCGGTAAGCTGTCTCCGTTTACATTAAAAATCGAGGTTTCGATAGTTTTGCATCTAGCATCATAAAACTATCAGTTAGCGAAACAAAATGGAGTAGTTTGCTAGCCAGGACCCGCGCTCTTATTCTTTATATTTCGATTTGAATATTTGATTTCGGGTCCGAAAAGTTACCGGGACTTTCGAGAAACGGGCCCCTGGGCTCGTTCTGGCGTGGTCTCAGTTCCCGAACAGCTGCTGGTAACTGAGCCTCAGCCTCGTTCCCAGGTTCTTCTCCTACTTGTTTCTGAGTGGGCCGTGGGAACAAGGTTGATTGAGCTTTGCATTGGCAATGAAGCGGACGAACTAAAATTCACGAGAGCGTAGAAAATTTGATGAAGTAACAACAGAATTGATAAGAGACCGAAGAAGATGATCAAAGCATATAAAGATGATGTGACGAGAGAAAATCCCGGCACGCCTTGTTCATTACACTAAACACACCTGAAAATTAAAGAGGACAAGAAGTATGTGCGGGGGGGGGGGGGGGGGGGGGTGAGGGGGCGGGGGGGTGGTGGGGGTATTATTTTTACGAGAGAGTTGACAGTACTCATCTCAGAAGCCACTGTCGCTGTTGTAGCTAAAATATAAAAGGATAAAATACTCGCTCCATCACGTCTTACTCTCGAGAAGGTCGGAAGCTTCAGCAATAGAGACATAAAAATACAGTCGTAACTTATGATTATAAGGAAGAATAACAGCATATGACAAATCTAACTTAATGACTAAACCACACTGAGAAAACCTAATCAATCATGCTCGCATTTTATTTTATCTAAGGTTAGGTGAACTCCCATTGCTATATTTTACTATCGTCTTCCGCTCGTGGCTAATTGGTAGCCTTATATATACTTCCGTTAGTGCTGTTACGTGCTTCAAGTCAGCGAACAAGATGTTCTAAGAGATCGAATCTGAATAATAATAAATTATGCTGTTTTTAGCTTTCCTCTATTTTTCTGACAAAAACCGATTTGAAACCACTGTTCATTAAAACTAATGTCAATCGCCACTACTACTAAGAGAATTGAAGGCAATGTTACACGAGACGATTTGCAAAGATTTTTAGCCGTTGGAACAATGTTGTGAGTACTCGAGGAAATGTCAAAACAATATTGCAACGCTGTGTCAGGCTGTGTTACGCTGAAATGTACGCTATGAATTATTCCGTGTAACAGCGCCTTTACCAACTTGCAACCACGATTTTTAGGGCAACAATGTTGGAACAATATGTTGGAACAATTTGAAACACTGTTGAGTGGCAGTGTTACGCTGAAAATCGTCGTTGTGGGTATGTCCCGTGTAACATTGATTAAGGTATTACAATATGTCCATTACCTGATGCGGTAGATACTTTCCTGGTTGAGACTTGAGGCTGACCCTTCCACACCTGTCCCCAACCAGCACAGCAGCATCAGGGGTCCTTTCCACGTATACTTCAATGGACTGGACTTGCGGACCTGCGGTGTACACTCGAATCTTGATTTTGCCGTTCTCTACTCTCTGCCTCGACTGCCGGTTTGCACGTGACTGAGTTTTCTGATAGACAGGCTTGAGATCCGGGAACGTGACACTGATGTCGCTGTCCTCGATAGGTCGCCATGGTGACTGAGAACTGCAGCTGGTGGGGGACGTGGGCTCAGACTTGGTGCCTCCTTCAAATATTGAGTCTTCAACTATGTCTCCTACAAAAGGCAAGGATCATGTTAAACTTATTACTCACGGTGGGCGGGATCTAAGGAGCTCCAACAATTGTAAGATACTTGGAGAAAAACTTGACGGCGAAGAAGGATACCAAAAATGCTAAATACAGAATGGGGAATTGGGAATCTAACGATTTTCAATTGAAAGGTTGTAGCTCTATATTATAATGAGCAACATCATGCCCCGAAATTGCTTCCGCAAAACATTTGCAAGCGCGCGATTAAAATGAAAACGTAAAGAACAAAGAATAACAAAGACGATGATTTTTTTTATAACTGATTTTACTCGACTTCATTTAGATCAGAGGCTTTTACCTTTAAATGCCACCGTCAACACTCAGTTTTCCTTTTCCTTTGTATACCGTTATTGATGCTTTGAGTGTAGAGGGGGAGTGGGAGGTGATAATTAGAAGAGAGCCTCTTCTTTGAAATGGGAGCTTAGTTACTACATTAAGCCTCAAGGCGCTAAATCGCAAGGAGGAGTTTATTTAAAGAGGGCGCTAATTTAAGCATTTACTGGAACAACAAACCAACTATGCGTAAGGGTCTCTCTGAAGTCCTTTTCGTCTAAGATCTAGTAAGTTGTGGTAATTTCAAATCCTTTTTACTTCTACACCGTACATTCAGTTATTTTCTCTCAATTGAAGAACGATTGGGGGCTGCACTTATTTAATTTTTTCCGCCTCGAGAAGCCGCTTAAAAATCCGAGGATTTAAGGAACCGCACGGTTAATACTATTAAGTAAACGCACACCCATGGGGTGGAGCTTGGGCCTCTCTCGAGGGAATATTACCAAGTATGCTTCAAAATAAGTCTTAAAATAACATGGACTGTGAAAACATTGTGACATAACCTTAAAGTGCGAATTGCTTGCTTCTGGCCATTAAAGGGCTCCCGATTCTAGTAACAAATCGAACGATGCAAAAGAAGATCCCTTTTGAATAACAGCTGCCTGCACCTCGAAGAGTGTCATTCTATTTACCCTAACCCACGTCGTTTCACCAGGAGTACCTAGCTAGTTGTGGCGTAGTTGTGGTTTCTACGTCGCAAAATGACCGTAAGCCAAAATTTGTGATTGAAGGAGATGAGGACATAAATTGGTTTTGAATTGAGAGAAAACATGATCAGTATTTTTTTTACGTTTGTGGTTCTTTGTGCTAAAAGCTCGTTAGCGTATGTCTGGTAGCAAAAGTAACTACATTACTGAGCTTAACTCACTGAGCTTACTATATTGCGCACAATCTGATCGCTGGACGGTCATTTTGTCCAGATTTATCGAAGGCACCTAAGGTGATGAATATCTCTATGGAATTTTAACTACCCTCTAACAGGGGCACTCAACGACAATTTTTGGAAAATATCTGTTCGGAAGACGATTTGAGATCTAGAATTTTCGGAACATTTGTTGTCAAGTCAATTTCTTGCTTGCTTGCCTCTCCTAGGGTTTTCGAACATCTGAAAAATGGTACAATTATCCCATTTTTAACGGATTTTTACTCTAGAAAGGTTACCTAGAATTTTCGGGAGCCTTTTTTCTGCCTGAAATTTTCGAAAAGGTAAGTTTTGATCCCTGTACTTTTCGCATCGCTAGACTTTCAGCTAGGAAATCCGAACAGATGAAAAATTTTTAGGGGATAAAAATATGCCTATATCTTAACCGTCTAAATACTTAAATAAGTTCAACAATGCTATGTTTAAGTGGTTTTGAACTACATTCTCGTTGGGTTGCCTCTGTTCTAAATTGATTTCTTATTTTTAAACCAGAACTTTCTAAAGAAACTTGAGAATGTTAGGATATTGGACGACCACTTTTTCGAGAGATGTTTCAATGAAGATAAAAAAAAAACATTTTTTAAATTTCTCTAACACAGTTGTCTCAACTAGGATTTTAGGATGAGGACATCAGCTATAAATCTTGTCATTAAGGCCCGTCGGCAATTTTCTCCCGCTCTTATATAGGCAACTAGAGCGGAGAGCCTGCATCAGTTAACAGATATTTCCTCGTCGATTTCTCAGTTATTAGTAAAAGAAATTCAGCCCAGATAATTCTTTGGTCTCATCTGTCAGTCAGTTAAAAATGGATAATGGAAAAGTGTGTTTATCGTGATATTTAACCCTCCGAGTACACATCAATGGAGTCATTACGTATTATTCCATTTTCTTTTGGAAAGGAAAATAAAAAAGGAAAATAGTACAATCATCAGTATATCTTAAAGTGCATTTAAAGGGACTATGTCACGGCAGTCCAGTTCATTTTGTTTTATTTTGCCAATTACTCGCCCTCAATCGCTATGGAACTTAAAGTAAGCAAAGAAATTACCGGATGTAAATGACAAAATCAGAGATTAGAGACAAAGAAATGTCCCTGAGCATAATTTTTGAAGCTGCAAACAGCAGAGATAAACTTTGAAAAACTGTTAGGCTGAACAGTTTTCAAAAATCCTAATTTCAATCCGTTTCAGTCTTCTTCAGTTCTGCCCATCCGTGGCAGCTGTTGTATCTGTTATCAGTGTTATTTTAACCTTCCTTTAATGTTTTAAGCGGTTATTTTTATGTTTCTTTTAATTTAACGGGCATTTTGCAATAACCTAATTTGGCTGAATTTCGTGACACAGCTCCTTTAAGTACTTTTCGATCCATGACATGAATTGTTGCTGATCGGATGATATAAAGTGACAGACGAGGCATCAGCCAACCTTTTAATGGATTATTATCATCATTATTCGGCCCTCTCAAAAAGATTCTATAAAATTCATGTAACAGAGTTTTAGCTTATTTTTAATCCAGCCAATTATAATTTAATTTCAATTTTAAAAAGACTTCCACGATGTTGCTAAAAATAGAGGAGACTACCCTTTTAATCAGATCCAGTCTTGATTGAGTCGAAGGTACTTTTCGTGAAACTTCTATGAGGGACCTAACTGCAGTTGTGGTACTCGGAATAGAAAAATTACAATTCAGTCCGCCTAGGTACCTTGGTTCTAAAATATACTTCTAAAATGGAGATGAAATGTTTGAAAAACAAGGATCTTTTAATGGCTTTTTTGCAAAAGATTGTTTTCAAGGAGTTGTTCCGAAATGACAAATAAGTTAAGTGATTTTCAAGAACTGAATTAACTTTTTAGAGTAAACTGAGCCCAAAATAAGTATGGGATTTAATTTCACTTCCCTCGGTCCGTGAATATCGTTAGATGTCATGCCAGTTAAAAAAAAAAAGGAAATTCGCTGTAGTCACCTTTCATTTCAAAATTTGGAAACTCAGTCTCGGCCAGCTTTGCTTCTGATTGGATGGTAGAATTAAGCTGACCCCAGTGGAAATATTTTTGCCTTTCGCTGGTCCAGCTTCATTGTTGCCTTGAAATTCTTATGAAGTTATATAGCGTGATTTCAACTGCTTGTCACGTGACTTATAACTTCCTGTCTCGCTGAAACGCTAATGTTTTGCGCGAGAAAACAATTCTAGGATAGGCAGTGAGGCATAAACGTTTCAAAATGCTTCCATTACATTCAGCTTCCATTACATTCAGCTTCCATTACATTAATCCCCGCAATTTATAATTTTTCTTTCGTTCTTTTGAACCTAAACGAAACAACTTACCGGTGTAGATCTTTAGTTTTGTAATCTTCCGGTGATCAAAAAAACGGCGCATCTTGATCCCTGACCCATTACAATCTGTATATAGTTTTTGTCTTTTAACAGTCTGTTTTATCTTCTTTCCTTACGTTCGGTCTGAATAATTGAAGTGTTTTTATTAAATTAAATTTGCCGCAAACAAGCATAAGTTAAGCTTTACAACCATGAATTCTTCCGCAACACGTCCCTAGCGCAATCAACTTTGATGATTCTATGCTAATTAACATGCGCCATGTTTTGGGTCCTACAATTATTCCTTTTGCATTCCTTTGCATATTGCATCCGTAGAAAATTAGCTCATAAAAGCTTACCTTCTAGCTTCCAAGGCAAACCTTCTGAAATTAATTGAAAAAATAATTGCAGCTTGAAATCTAAACATTCCGTCTCTCCCACGGGGATAGATTCCGCAGTTTTCAGCGTATATTTTTCCATGTCTGTAAGATGCAAAGAAAAAGTCTGTCTCCAGTCCAACGAATGCTGCAACCAAGTCTTTCACTCCAGATTTGCTGCGATGGCAAACGTTAGTCTGAATTAATCGTTTAAAATGTCAATTTTGGATATTTTTGCCATAAGCTTTATCTACCTTCCAAGTGTCGTTGACGTAAATACCAGCTCAAATAGTTTGTGGCTTTTTCCTTCCGTGTATTTTATGTGCATTAACTCTTCATTTATAATTAACTTTCACATAATTCCCCAGAATCAAGTGTAGCAATTATTATTACAGCTCAGTGGAGAACCACAGTGGGTGGGAACTATCCAACTAAATGTACAAAAGATTATTGATTGACACCTGTGAACTGTAGACTGCTTCTTACGATTGGCTCATTTGTATAAAAAAATGATTATTTTAGAACAAGTTTGAAAACATTGTGAGCTAAACTGATCTATCGATACGAAGTTTGTCACCATAGAAACTATTCAGGGTTTTTCCCTCTTAAGTCTTCCGTTCAAAATGACTGAAGGCTCGCATTTTTTTTTATAAACTGAGCGCAACTTATTCAATGTTCACGCAAATGTCGTTCAAGGTGATCTATAGCATTTTAATACCAAAATATCAGTTGGAAAATATTTTGGGTAATCAAGAATTCACCTCGGTCAAGATTTTGAACTCGCGCCCTTAGTGAAAAATAACGGCAAAATCAACAGTGGCCTTTTCATGACAGATAAAGACCTCCCTGATGCAACCGCTGTTACGTCACACTTTTCACGTTTCATGTGGCACATACAACACAATCTAGACTTGCTGAAATAAACGGATTGAAAAGGGACTTTAAAAGTTTTTGAATAAAAGATTATTATATCTCACTAAACGAAATCTCGATTATGAAGCAAATAGATACCGACTGTTATAAGGCACTGACTATGAGCCAGTGAGAGAAGGATCGGGAAATAACACAGTTTGTGCTATTTTAATTACGACTTCCCGTTTCAGCAGTGTAAACAATGCTGGAGCGCTGTAAAGAGGTCTTGGGGTCAAACCTCTCTTCGTTCAGCCGAAGCCAAGAACAAAATTTGCACTCTTTGTGCATTTGAAATGGCTCGTGGATCTTTTCCTGACACATTAAAGGATTTAAGGAATTACTTCTGGTACCGATAGAGTAGTAGACTCTTGCATGAAAGAACGAGGTTCGACAAACACAGGGAAAAGAAAATTGTAAAAAAAAAAAAAAAAGAAAAAAAAGAAAAACTTATGTAATTCCAATTGGAAAAGTTATGATCGAAACTAATTGTTTAGTCCTCTGACCAGCTTTTTCAGTTCAGTAATATTTTAAGCCATGATCCATTTTTTTTTTTAACTCTGGTTGATTTACTTTCTGTGTCAGAAAAAAACTAGGAGTTAAAGAACTAACGGTGTATGCCACGCGCGTCCAATTTAACAAATGTACTTTGAGTCAGCGTCAGCGGGATGGCCAAGAGTCGAAGCTCTTGTTAAAGGAGCTTTGTCACGAAATTCAGCCAAATTAGGTAATCACAAAATGCCCGTTAAATTAAGAGAAACGTAAAAAGAACCGCTTGAAACATTAAAGGAAGGTTAAAATAACACAACAGATACAACAGATGCCACGGATGGGCAAAACTGAAGAAGATTAAAACGGATTGAAATTGGAGTTTTTGAAAACTGCCAGTTTTCAGCCAAACAGTTTTTTAAAGATAATGCTCAAGAGACATATTTGTTTGTCTCGAATCTCTGATTTTTTCATTTCCATGTAATTTCTTTGCTTACTTTAAGTTCCATAGCGATTGAGGGCGAGTAATTAGCAAATTAAACATAATGAACTAGACTGCCGTGACTCAGCTCCTTTAAAGAAATGAGAAATGACACGATTAATCTCTGCTTTTTTTAAAAAAATATTTGTAAATACAATGTAAAACAGGAAGATGTTAAAAGTTTCAATGTCAGAGTTTCTTCTGATAATCCTGGAATAAACGCCGCATTCTTCTGATTGGGTGCCGCGGCGTTTATTGGAGGGGGCATTTAATCAAAAGGGACGTTTAATCGAACAAATGTATACTGCATATGTATAGAATAAGATTTATAAACTAAATTTCAGGAAGCTGAGTGCAAAGAAATCGCTGCCAAAGTTCATCTGTTAATCCCGTACCCAGATCTCTCGCCGCCAATAGATTTTCAGTGTAAGACATAGGGAGATCTGGGTACGAGATTAACTATAAGCTCTTTTTTTTACCCTGTGAGAATTTTTGTGGGTGAGGGGTAAGTTGTTTGATAATCCACAAGCTAGTGTGGAAAGAAGCTAAGATATACATCTCCGTACTGGGACTAATCCGTGTTTATTCAGAGCCTGGATGATACTAACGTACAGAGGACTGCTGATATCAACATATTCTTTTTGTCACCTATTGAAAGAATAACTTTTTCAAGTTAAAATCATTCTTCAATGAAATGTGATGTTCCGCGCCATCAGTTCTGTGTTATGCGCCGGCAGCCTTCGAACAGGCTCCCGCTTGTCCAAGGCAAGGCCTGCTCGCAAGCTAATGAACTTAACTGGTCACAAAAAGACCGAAGCATGAAGTATGATGGCGAGAGAGCTAAACCTAATGATCTCTTGTTCGACTTGTTTTGAATTGCTGCTTGCTAGTCGTGCACACGGTGCTTAACTTTTCTTCCCGAAAAGCCTAGTTATGTCAAAATCACACCCGACCACCCGGACCTACCAAACAGTTCCCCATTGACCATCCTTGCAGAAAGGAGAACCAATCACAGATATAGCACACTTGTTAGATCAGATTATTACCGATTCTGACTTCTTCATCTAAGACGAAGTGCTGGTCTTGACTGTCACATCACATACTGACAAAAGCACAAAAACACTGACGCCAGATATTTATCGTTGTGTTGATTCCGGTAGTGCTGAATCTCTGCGACTTTCTTCCCACTCATATTTTTATTTCTAGCACGCTCGGAATCCATAAGCTTAAATTCTCTTAGAGGTTTTTACATTTCAGCTAAGCCATCCAGCCAAAAATAAAGCCTTGTACGGGTAATGACTAATAAACACAGCGCCAAGTCCTTGTCAGGTAATAGTAGTGGCAAGGGGGTGGGAGGGGGGGAACTGAGGTGGACATTGGGAGGTACCCGAGGCCAATACCGCAATACCGCAAGAGAAAAAGAGGCGACTACTGAAATACCGTGTCGAAAATCGACTAACTATCGATACTACATTTACGATCGGTCATTCTCTCTTGGTTGTATCCATCTCGCGTGCTTATCAACTACGCGGGTCGAAACAACGAACGCCTTGCTAAATTCAAAAGCATGGCGTAAGAAGCTTAGCTTGTTACGCCCTGTTCAAAAGCCAGGCAACCTGAAACTGTAAACTTCTAACCGCAAACTGCAGTTGGAGGTTTCTCAAAGGTCTCACGATCAATATCAGGAGCTATAATCGGAGTAGGAGCCGACCCCAAGCACGGGGTCCACGCGGTTCCATCGAAATAGCCAAATGTGCTATTTTTAGAAAAAACTGCGCCACCCTTGAACGTCACAAACTCGCAGGGTCCGCGCGAGTTTGCGCGGCTCTCGTGTGGAATTACGGGAGACGGGCGAGCGGTTTGCGACTTTATTTGAATGCTCTCTGGACTTTCCAAGTGCTTCATATCTCGATAGGCAATGCATGCACAGTGGTAGAATGAGCCAATGTTATATAAACATTATTAGAAACACGTTTATTGCAAAAACTTCGCGAGACTGTAATGGGCCAGCAGTAAGAATAAAGTGAAACAAGCCAAGGGGAAAAATATGATTAATAACAAAAACTTAAAAAAAAAAACGGAAAAAAATGTACAACAAAGAAAAACAGCTTTGCAAAAGTCGAACCTGGACCATCTGCCAGGAAAGTGCGTTTCTTGATATGTTGCAGTATTTCGAAAAGATTTTATCTGCAGATGAAAGCCTAAGATGAGGTATATTTATGGGTGGTGGCGCTGCCGGAGGCTTGTGACGTGACTGACGTCACCAAACATGGTCGCCATCTTGGATTTTGCTTGACTTGTAAAATTACACGCATAAATAAGTACTTTGCTTCATTTCATTCCCAAGATTTACTTTTATCGTTGAAAGAAGTTGAAAAACATGCATTTTCACTCAAAAATGGCTTGACCATCGGCTACTTCAGTGATGTCATATCTCGTAACAAGAGTAACTGATTATCACAAATACTGTCTCAAAATGTGCGTCAGTGAAAAACGAACACCTACTGAAAACGTCAGGGGCTGATGTTTGACCGTCTAGGGAAAACCTTAGAAAAACGTCAGGGGGGCTGGCTTCCCCCCCCCCCCCCCCCCTTGTACGTCCGAGGGTTAACTTTCCGCCCTCCTTTTCCCCGCAAGTTTTTTTTTGCTTTCTTTCGTCCGAAAGACGGGATATTCATCGCACGACATCTCCGACATCTTTTCGTCACTGTCAAAAAGACTTTCACTACGGTACATTCACAGTCTTCGCATTTAGAGTTATTGTCAAAGAGGCTCTCCTCGATGAATTCAGAGGAGGCAATGATGACAGAAATGGGATTTATTCATCTCATACCAGGGGCGGATCTAGGGGGAGGGTGCAGGGGGTGCGCACCCCCTCCCCCTGAGATGACCTGCGGTTTTCTAATACAACTGGTATTCTGCAAAAAAAAAACTATGTGGTTTATTGGTCAGTGTTGAAGTAGAGCAAGAGACGAGTGCACCCCCTCTTAAAAAAATCCTGGATTCGCCCCTGCATACGGAGGTAATGTTTGTTTATCCTTTGCGCGGCGCCCTCGCAAAAAAAATACGGGCGCATGACAAACGAGATGGCACAATATTTGCTAAAAATAGCACATTTGGCTATTTCAATGGAACTAACCAGGTCTCAAGTTGCGGTCTCCTACCCCGATTATGGCTCCTGTGAATATACGTTGAATGCCTTACAGGGAAGGCGCTGTATAATGCATGACATCACCGTATTTAAAACCCTCTCTTTTCGTCTGTCCACACGAAAACGACAAACCGGCGTTACAAAAACAAAAAAACTAGACTACTGAAGACCGTTTTTGAAAACCTGCCTTTTTGGTGGACGAAAAAGGGGATACGAGTGGATTGAAGGCGCACTATAACGGAGGGGACAAAAAGTCCTCGTTTTCCAATATCTGGACACGTTTGGACAAGGCCTAACACTTGTTTGCGCAAAATGGAAACGCGTTAACTAAGTCTCAAAGAAAGTTGTCGCTTAGTATAAGCTGCTGCAACCGACGACAAATAACGTTGTTGAGAAATTTGTCTTTAATACTGGGCATTCGTGATCCCGACCACCCCCCCACCCCTCCCCAACCAAAGTTAAGTTGTTTGTCGTTCGGCTAGTGACGAACGAGGTAATGGAACAGGACCGAACACGGAATCTCACATCCAGTTAGTTTATAATAAATGAATAAAGATTACGGCAAATGCATTTTTTTGTGTTTTTTTCGTCGATTTTATCTTGCGGTCAGCTAGTGTAAGGTCAGGACTCAAGATTCCGGTGGGGGTCGCGGACTGTCGAAAATTCCGAAAATTCTTTTAAGTTCCGATCGATTGACGAGAGTAATATGAAATCTTATTCTTCATGTATATATTAAGGCAGCGAACTCCTTTAAATTGGACCTAAAGTTTTTGACAGCGCTGTTTCACTAAACGAATATACAATATTTATTTCGTGATTATTTGTCGCCTTGTAAATAGATATCAGGTCATCACAGCTAACGCGAAAATGGGGTTAGAACGCATTTAAACAGACATGGAGTCAATGAGAGTTGAGAAATGGAGTGCTGAGATATATCGATCAATAAACAGGCTAAGATGGGTCCTTTAAAGTCGCCGCAGCCCAAACTTCTGGACTGGTCAGTCTCGCTTTCTCTCGTCAAACTGGCTTTTTGAGTGCGGGCATCCATTTATTGGTAAACTGAACCGATGATTATGATTGAGCTAAGCTGAGTATCAGGCCCACCTTAGCTGAAGGAGGAGTGAGAAGGGAGGTTTTCTTTTCTCTCTTCCTCGTAATTTCCGAGAGAAAAAAAAGGGAAAATAAAGAAGAAAAGAAAGCCTGATACTCAGGTTATAATTAGGCCCGCTGCACCAAGCGTACGGCTATTAATTGGGCCTAGGTTCGAAAATGTATCTAAGCGCCATGCCGCGCACTTCAACAATGATCTTTCTCGATTCATGCAGAGTCTCAGTCTCGAGAAGTCGCCAAAATGGAGCAATTAAGCGAAAGTGAAGCGAAAGTGAAGTACAATTAATTTACCTGGGGGGGGGGGGGGGGGTAGTTGTTTTCTGTCTTTCTACGAAGTTCCAAAGTCATCTGACCCGATGGTGTAGTCATTCTCGACAACTGAAAACAAGTATTCCACTTGCGACTTTGAAAAATTAACATAATTTATTAACAGCTTGGAGCCTGGCAAATACCACCAATCCAAGTTCGGAATGTTGAAAAACAATGCATTTTTCTTCCGCACGTTTCTGGATCTCTTGAGGAATCCTCGCTAGAACAAAAATAAGCCTAATAATTTTATTCACCCCCGGGCTGTGCCTCAGGCCTATGACCCTGACTTGTGCAAATCTTGGAGGGCGTCATCCCCTGATCTTTAAGGTATGCTGGCGGATAACTGTGTCCTCGATATGCTAATTCATGTAAAATATATCTCGGTTTCTGATTGGCTTAAATCCCCCGGGTAATTCTTCGTAACCAGCTACCGTTGCCAAATTTGGAAGATGTTTGCTGATATTCTGAAAGGCGTCACTTTACGGTATTGAACCATTTTACAGTTATGTCATGAGCTTAGTACCCTAGTCGTTGAGTGATCGTGAGGCTGACGTTGACCTTGTTTTGATCGGAAACTCCTTCATTTTCGTATGGACAGGAACAGAGAAGGCACGATAGCTCGGTTACTTTTTATTCAAAACTGGAGATGGCAGAACATTGGATACGTCTTGCGAATATGAAATAGGCACACTACTGCCAAAGTGTATAGCAAAAATAAGATGCTACCTCGACAGATAATCATGGTTTGAAGAATACATGCGCATCAAGAGAGAACAAGAGAGAATGAGCTGGAGAATGGAGCCGATTACTAGTAAACGGCTTTTGATGCACTGCTAGAGTAAACATCTCCTCCTAGTGAAACTGCCGCGTAACAGGCAAGTTTAAGAAGCTGAGAACTTTGCATAGATCAAGGTAAGCACATTTTGAAGTGAGAAATATTTTGAATGAATAATTAAATAAACCAATCATTGGATGCAGTGTTTGTATAATGTTAAGAATTATTCAGATTTCTGAGGCTGTTATCGGCCTCGGTAGTGCATAATTTTTCATATTATAGTCAGCCTCATCCAATAATTGCCAGTTACTATTCATTCAATTTATTTCTTCGTTTCTGATTTAAATCCCCCGATTCATTCTTTATGCAGTAAAATGAAGTCAATAGTACTGGATATCGCCAGTAGCCTGCGTGGCAGGCGTTCGAAAGGGAGGGAAAAGGGATTTCGGGGGCGCCAGGCTATATCGCCAGAAAAAGGGACAGCAAAGGAAACGCCCCGGGGAGGGGTTTTTCCGATGGAGCTGGAAAAAAAGGGCGGAAATATGGCAAGGACAACAAAAATACCACGTAGACGAATGACAACTGTTATCTGTACTTGAAGAATGTCTTCTACCGACAACATATTTACCTCATCGATCGGGATAAATTGTAATCAGAACACACTCCGCATCCATCAGCCAATCGCGATTAGAATACTCACATGCCTGGAAACGTTGGCGATTGAACATTATAAATCTGCAAAGCTGATCGCAGTACGCAACGACATAGCCGTTGACATTTGTTTCGACAGCAATGGGCGGGAAACAGTTGTCATGGCTACAACCGTTGCGTTGTAGTATAGAATCAGCGTTCCAGAGTTGTGCACTTGGTATTGTTTAGCTGATCAGATGTCCTGTAAATCCTACTTCCCAATATCCGTTTGTAGTCATTGTTGTTGATTAAAAAACAACACAAAACAGATAACAAACAAACAAACAAATAACAACAACAACAATTACAGTAACTGCTCGTTTTTCGTTGCTAGGAACATAATGAATACTTTCTCTTCCACCGCGGCTCCCAATTGTTGTTAAATGAAATAAGGTAATTGAAACAAGTCCCCCACTCACTGTCTTGCCTTCATGTGACGCGAAGACACCTCAGGGGAGGAGGGATAGGGGGTCGATTGTAGCGCAAACATACAAACAGAGCACTGTTATTCTATTGTTTCTCCAAATTGTACGTACATGCATATACATTTTTTCATGTATTTTATTCCGCAGCTACCACAGTTTTCTTAACCTGCGATCAGGCGATTTTTTTTTTTTTCTTTGGTACTGGAACATTAAAAACAATAATAAATCTGTACAGTAATATTCAAGTATGAGTCCATGTTGTCATCTTTACATAACATATCTTAACGAAGAATAAGTTTAAGTTCAACATGAATTTAACATAATTCACATAAACTTTCATACCTAAAAGTACCTGGTTTCTGGAAAAAGAAAGAGAGAACGAAAGAAAATCGTTCGTACATACCGACACTCCAAAAGGGAAACGTGTGAAAAATAATTATTTACATCCTTTAGCCTTAATTGTTTTACCCGACAAATACATTTATGTAATCCTGAAAAAAGTTTTTCTGTGTTAATAATATTAACTGGGCATTGTCTCTGAGACTCTCATTATAATTACTATTATAAGTAATATTATGAAGGAACATTTTCTCTTACACAACTCTCAAATAATTTGAAACAAAACACACAGCGAAAGAACACGAAAGTGATGGTCAACTTGCGAAGTACCAATCCCGTTTTGCAAGTTTGCAACGCGGTTTCAGTGGATGACCAAGTCTTAAGAAAACTGGTAGAATTTTTTTGTTTTCATTGTTGTAAAATTCAACTGTAGGTATATTTTCTAAATTGAGTGAGGATGCTCCATTTATATTTTGCTTTAAAGTGAGTACATTTCACAAGGAATTAGACAGATACTGCTTACTTAACACTCTTTAAAATGACCCAAACGGTCTACAGTCTTAGGGAGGGGTGCCACCAAGTATTTATTGTACTAGACGCTTGCCTGTCCTGGTCCTCCCTTTCAAAACACTTCGTAGAAGTGAAAGTTAACCTTAAACTGTATTAAGCTTAACAAAGGCAAAGCTTTCCATAGGTCCACCTTCTTATTTTCTGACGTTATTCGTCACTTTAGAAATGAAAGGGAAGCTGGGCCGTGTTTCGAAGAGAATATTGAGACTGTTTCTGGGGACAGAGAAAAGAAATTGGCCAATAGCTGAAAGGCACGTCACCAGTAACAATCCCAGAATTATTTGCGCTGGTTACCTCGGCCCATTGTCTCCTTCTCGTTTCTAACGTAGCAAATAGGGCGTGTTTTACTTACTTTGGCCTAAGTTCGGATTGCTACTAGTTTCTAAATAAATCCTTGCTATTTTACGAATTGTTAGACCGCGACTAGTCTCTTCCTCTGTCTATTTTACTCAAACGGAAAAATTTCGAGAGCCGGCGAAGCTAATTTACAGAATTAAATTTATATCAGCTCGCCAGTCTTGAAAGTTTGGGGAGACTGCGCACCATCTTTATTGGCCATTAAAGTGATGTTACACGGGACGATTTGCAACGACTATTTTTAGCGGAACACAGCGTTGCAAGTGTTGAAACAATGTTACAGCTATTCGAAACAATGTTGCAACAATGTTGCAACAATGTTGCAACATTGTTGCGAATCGTCCCGTGTAACATCACCTTTAGGATTATTAAACGATCCAAGAGATCTCAGCGCCCAAGATGATGCCCAATTTCTCAAACTAACGTATTACTGGCAACAAAATTATTTTTTAAGTGCGAGTGCAACCATGCAAAGTGATCTCCCTTTTCTCTGGCGCCAAAACGTGCTTAACCTTGACAGTAGCAGTAGTTTGAATTTTCACGCGAGTAACCGAAGAACTAGCAAAACGAGCACACTGTTCGTTCCCTTCGTTTAAAAGTTGCCCTTCAGTTTGCCTTCCAAACAATTTATACTTTTAATAAATGCCTTTCAACAAATGTCTTTCAATAAGGAGAAGACTTGGAGCTTCTCTTGCTCTTGAGCAAAAATGGTTCGCTGTAGAATGGCTGACTTCTGCGGCTGTTAGCATACATGACATACGCTACAAGCCAGAAACGATTCCGCCTGTCGGAGTCCACAGTAGAAAGTTTGTACACAGGGAGACCAGTTATCGGGTTATCATACACAGAGTCGAGATCCACTGAGAAGTACTGGTCCTGTCTTTGATAGTTCTATGGGGAAAGAAAAAGCATAGAAGAGAATGTCAAGTTGAATCACGTCAAAACAATACAAGAAAACCATCACAAGCAACATCACAACATAAGCAATTTTAAGATGCTGTTTCTAAACACATGAAAAATGTTAAATCCTAGACTATTAAAGCTATTAAGCAGAGCTTTTATCGGTAGTAGCATTCTATTTCTCTGATAAGTTGGCTCCAATTTTGAGTCTGAGGATAAAACAAAATGTAAACATTCACAGCGAAACCTTATACGCTGATTATGGTGAACAAGACAGGTCTAATTTTGAGAATTTGCTGAAAGTCTGAAAGTGTAATTATTAGAATGAAAGCTACCCCTATGTCGTATACAGTGTAACTTTGTTCTGGCGTCTTAGTCTGCGAATAAAATCTTATCATGGAAAAGGAAAATGACACTTTCTGAGTGGTACCTTATGCAGTATTAATGTCAATCTGATTTAATTTGTAAATAATTGTACAGTGCAAAGTTTGTACTATATTGAACATTGTGGAAGTTAAAGCAAACTATTTCAGTTAATCAACCTGACACTTTGAAAATGGCTAATTAACCATGACACCGAAACGTTAACGTTGGTCGATCTTAGATTTATCCGCGTTACTTTTTATTTGTGTCTGTATCGGAGCAGTACATTCTGAATTTGGTTCTAACATTTGACACTGTGAATTAATTCTTATGGTGTGGGTTCTTTCGACTACTCGTAGTCTATGGCTTCTTAGATTACTAAAGGGTTTTTGCTCTGTTCTAACTAAGCACAATCTCTCATGCCTATGTTATCAGCATAAGTAATAACTTAACGACAAAAGAACTGATACCTACATCAGAATACATAAGGTTTTCCATTTTGAGCTTGAGGGGAACTCTTCCATTACTATCACCACAAAGTACCGCGGCTTTAGGCAGTCTCTCCACGTATACTTCAACTTTAGCTATCGGGTGGTCGGTCGTCACTCTCAAGTTGATTGTACCCCCCTGAACACGCTGTTTCGACTTTTTATTCTTTCGGCATTGCACTTTCTCGTAGCATTTCTGTACGTTGAAAAACATCACCTCCTCTCTTGGAGCTGAGTGTACGCGCTGAAGAGGAGGCATGTCGGTGTAGCGAATAGCCTGGGGTGCACATGCTGCCCAGTTCAAGAAACCGTTCGTAGGTAAATCACTGTATCTTTCGCAATCCTTTGACTTGGGCAGTTGCTGGAACGGCTTGATGTCTCTAAACGCATCCAGGTCGCAATCTATGAATACAAAGTACATGTTTGATTTGTTATTATATGAATGGAGCATGGTTTCTTGTGCGTGAATGTCACAACATAAAACATTCAGTGACACTTTATCCTAAATTAAAGAACATTAGTCAGTGAGTTTTCCTTCCACAATTATCACCCATCGAATCAAATAAGCATCACGAGGCATCAATTCAAGAAACCTAAGAACAATGTTAAGTTTTGAATACGTTATTCAAATGGACTGACTAATTTAAAGCAATAAGGCCAGGAATATAAAATGTACAAACACACCAAAAAACTGTAAAATTGGCTAGTTTTTTTTCTTCGCTATTAATAGTGTTTAAGCGTACAACGAAAATTGATAATTTAAAAACTTGTCAGCAACCATTACAAATCACGTGTCGCAATTCTTAATGAACCGAAATCGTGGACCTAAGAGTCATAACAACGCCACGCCGAGAAAACATTGTTTGAACTTCTTTGCGACACACTCACTTAAGTACACACCGTGTACTATTTTATAAGCGAGATTAAATTATGAGAAAAAGTATCACCTTTTAGAAACATGCGTTGTTTAGTGGGGGAAAGCTATTGAGAAAAAAACTTGTGTTTTACAAAGAGAGAAAGACCTGTTGACAGGGTCAGTCTTCTAGGAGAAAGACAGGAAGTTTTGAAAGCTTATGGAACCGGAAGAGGAAGGACAAGAAAATGCTTTCTTTGGAAATGAGATAATTAAATATCCAATCGAGTTTCGTTGTTTAAAAGGCCAGATATTGTCAAGTTGAAAGAAAATTTGAGTTCAAGTGTTCACTTAGAAAGCAGTTTATGAAGATTGGTTTATACAGAAAAGTTTTATTGTTGTTTGCTTCGAACGATTCAGAGGAAGTCGTTCTGACCGGATATGATTCAAGTTCCGGTGCTCAATTTATGAAGACAGGAACAAGAAAAATCAGTCGCTATATAAAATATTAGTATGATGAGAATAAAAACTAACCTAATAGGATTTCACATTCTTCAAATTGTCTAGGCAGATAAACTGTTAGACAGGTGAATAACGATACAGAAATCTAAAGAACGACAAATCGCCCAGAAAAGACTTCCGGTAGAGGTCATCACACACGCGGAAAGTTTACTACACATAATTTAGAATGAACTGAAGCGAGGAAAATCACTGGCGTTTCAAGTAACCCGAATCTCGGAGCGGGTGCAATACCAAAAAACAACAAAACTGTACGAATCTCTAATAAAACAGTGCTTCTCTGATAATGAAGAACTTTATGTATGTATAAGTAATAATGAAAAACTTTAACCATCCAAGTTGTTTTCGTTAAGCTGATGTAGGAGACAACTGAACAATAGCTAACATCTGTAATGATAGGCACCAAAGAGTTCAAAATAATTTAAAAATCAACGCGATCTTGAAATCAACGGAAAGATTATGATGATGAATAGAGAAATGGCCCGTAATTTTTCTTCTCAGGTTAGAAGAAGCTTGGAAATGGTTCAGGCACTTAGAGAGTGCAAACCCTGTCCTTTACTTCGCCAGACAGCTTATACAGCACAACAAAAAGGATGGTAAAAGTATTTACTCGTATCTCCACGAGTGTGACAGCAACGGAGCAACTGGTTTAAAATTTCTTCCTCGAAGACTGTTTAATTTTTAAGCTTCGTTCCACAGGAAAAAAAACAAAAAACAATAAACTTAAAAAGGCAGAGAAATGTACGAGAGAAATCTGGCCTTCTGTGAAAAAGAAAATTATTTTCACTTTTATGTGAGAATCCAGAGAATCAATAAAATCAAGTAACATCTAGAACTAGTTGATAAGATCATGGATGAAATTATTCAGGTTTGTTATTTGCTTTTTAAAGTTAGACCCATCTTTTGGGAAAAATGATTAATCGCCCTTTTCTCTTAATTTCGAGCAAGTAAAACCCAGAAGCAATTTTTAAATTTCATGGCAAGTTACCTCCATTTTCATCTTCAGTGAGATCTTTCATCCCTCGACCTTAACGTTCACGAGTATAAAGTGCAACTGATTTCAGGCCGGGTTAACATGCATAGCCTAATAAATACAAAATGCTGCGGAAATCATTCTGCAGTCTTCCTGTCCATTGTTCATTGACACATAGAGCCGGCCGAGGTCAACTCGTTGTTTAAGTTGAACAAATTCCTTGTTTAACACTGAAAATTTCAGATTTTATTTCACTCAAGCATTATCATGCCATGACCTTTCCAAAGTTTCACGCAATATAGCTTACAAAACTCGAATAATAAAATCCTTTGTTCAGCTTTCACTTTTAATTAGTAGAAGTCAAGGTTGGTCTATCGAGCAAAACAAGAACTACCGGAGTGGGAGTGGGAGAGAGAACTACATTGTAGCTCCGCTCTCAACCACAGCCACCCAAGGCCGAGACGCGCCGAGAAGTCGCTCGGAGGCTTGCCCCATCGTCGCGAACATATCCGAACACATGCTATTACCCAGATCAGCGTTCGAACTCTCTTTCTTGACGAAGAAAAGGGGGAGAACATAACCGCTATCAAATCTAGTTCATCAGTCATATACAGGACTTAACGCTGTCGTTTACAAAACAGGAAGTCCCACTCAATGAATGCTTTGTACTCATGAGTATCACTGATTCAGAAAGGTCAGCACTAGAGGAAAATGTTTAAATTAGAAACAAAATCCAAACATCCTATTCAAACTCATTGTGAAGTCAGGAAAACGTTGGATACTATATTACTCTACGCGAAAAAAAAAAATCAATAGAATTTTCCTGTTTTAAACCACACCTAGTAGTCTCTTTAAAAAAAGGCAAGTATCCTGGCCGGATATTGAAAAGTATACTTTGTCTGTTGCTATCTATGATGTAAACACTATTCCTGTAGGAGGCGAGCATTGAATAAAAGCTACCCTCTCGGATATTACTCAGCAATATTCAGTCTACTTCTAGAGTGTTGTGTATTGTCTACATAGGAACAAAGCTCTAATCATACTTCTAGCAGTGGTTATTTATTACGATCATTAAACTGAAAGTAATTCATAGAGGTCTTTTTGTTTGGTTGGTTGGTTCTTTTTTTTTTTGCATTTTGCGTCATAAATGTAACAAGCGCTACTTTGTAAAGCTCTCTCATAAGTGCACTCAGTGTGAATTACGGTTCCAAAAGACGTGTGTCGAGAGCTGAAATGAGAATCATCAAGCAATACCGTCTACTATACCACCTAGTATGCATCCAGCTGAAGCCAGCAGAGGGCAGAAGGGTCATTATTCAATTCATATTCAAACTAAATCTTTGAGATGAGTAAGGTTTCAAGTGTAGAAATGTTTGCAGAAGCCGCGGCGTACTTTTAGCGTTTTCGATTGTTTTTACTCAAGGGCGAAGTTTATTTTAAATTCGCGACATTTCTTTAATCTCTGAGAGCAATTAGGATAAATCATTTTAAAAAATTACGTAAAACAGAAAGATGTTAAAAGTTTCAAGGTCTCGCTTTTTGCTGATATAGAATCGTTATTGTCTGAATGGTGACAAGATTACAAACTGATGTAACGAGGTTTTTCTTATAATCCTCAATTAACGCCTGATTCTTCTGACTGGTAGTGCCGTTTATTAGTAATTTTGCTTCCATCTACGGCGCTTAATGGAGTAAACCAGTTATATAACATCAAAGGTTTAAATTCTGAATGCTTGATTCAAAAGTTACACCACGGGGTGGCCAGGGTAAAAGTGCAGAGTCAGAGTTCCGCTTCTTGGCAGCGCTCAAACGAACAACGCTGGATGACCCTTCCTTTAGCAATTTGACCATAGCATCAATTAAGCCAGGTGTTGGCTTTCAGGACTTAAATCGCAAAAAATTAACAAAATATGGAAAGAAAAGGTCTCATTTGCCACGTAGGCTAGGAGCTAGGACAAGTTCACCACGTCTTAAAGTACCGATCCTCCCGCGTAATTTTTCAGTGAGATTCCAGATTCCAGATCAAGCATTAACCGCACCTATTATTTTGAATTTTTTTTATTATTTCCTACAAGTAGAACTGTAACTGTTTATACTGGTAAATTGGTTATGAATCTTTTTATATGGTAGCAAAACACGATAGTGACTGATTTTCAGGTTCGATTGAGGCAGCAACACTAAATTCTACAGTTGTATACGACACTTCGACAACTTAACGTGTCATAGTATTTGATTTCGAAAGGGACGGATGGCAAATTGTTGTTGCTGGAAAATTGAAATCTACATGTTCTAATTTCTGTTCTTTTCATTCTTTTGATGATCCCACTGAAGAGCTGCGTCTACTATTTTCGAGAATTCTGCTTGCTATAATGTTAAGTACTACTTCGGCCGTTTTCTTTATGTGGTCTTATCTCTGTCGCCTGTGTCCATTTGCCATTTTGACTATTTTATTTTAACACAGTATTTCTATGGGAACAAAAACGTAACATACCGAGCAGCATATTCTGCGGAGTGGTTTTTTCATAAGTCTCTCTATCCACTGTCGTTCAAAGTGGCAACATTTAAGTCCGTGGACGAAACGTGCATGACTAGTGAGATAAGACAATGAAACCTACTGCGAAAAGATCCTTCGGGGAGACCCAACGATTGTTTTCTGCAAAAGATCTGCTCAAAGAAGCAATTATTGCCTAGAATTTTCTACAGTGAGGACGGTTGAAAATTTCTAGATGACCGTTCTGTTCATGCACGATTTTCAAGGCATTCAATAAATTGCCAACGATTTTCTTAAGTTGAAATTTTCACATTTCACTCCACTTTCACTTGCTATTTTTCGTCGAAAAAGGAAACCCTAAAATTTCGGATTCGAAAATGTGATGGAAAGAGGAATCATGGAAAAATTCTTACCAGTTTCAAACCTTTTTAAATTGCATCTAAATTTTTCGCGTAAATAATACTGAAGCCTTGCAAATTCGAAAATGTTCGGTTAAGTTGCCAAAGGATGACCGAACAGATACAAATTTTATCGCGCTGCTTAGCTTCCATTTTGGGGGATCTGAATTTAGTACCTAGCATATCCTAAAAAGCGTTTTCAATGTACATAGGAAAAATCCGTCGTTAATTGGGTGCCCCTGATCCTATTATGGCCATAACCTTTGTTGTTTGTAGGGGTTAAGCTGGGATTACAGCAAGAACTAACTAAAATTGCACCACGCACCCGCACTGTAGAGTATCTATGTCCCTTAAACGCTTTAACAGAGAAACGATACTATCTTCCTTCAGCATTTTATCAAACCACAGCCTGATAACTCAACAGTTTCCACTGCAGCATCGAAGGAAATAACACCTAAAGAAAACAGGAATTCATTCTCTTCAGCTACATCTGTGTAAAAATTCTCATGAAGTAGCCGTCTAAACGCTTCGCTGGCGCTCACAAATTTGTGATATTAAGTAATAAGTACAACGGTACAACAATCGGTTGGCGACTCTTTAAACCTGTGTACAATCCATCTCCTTCTCAAAGATTCAAGACTCTCAAGATGTGAAAAGCGCGTTCGAAAGCACTCAACACTGGGCTAAAAACTTGGCCTTCCGATAATGTTCTCGAACGACCATTTGCCATCTCTTTTATACCGAAGGGACATGCATAGTAAAACAGAACCTAAAAAGCTTTTCTTGCCGCCTCGTGGCTGTGCTTTAACACCTCGATATTGCAACAAACCTGTTTGCTGTAACGATGAACTGGTAGCTCGGCTTCGCCCCCGGGGGTTACCCCTAGGAAGTCTTGGTGGGGGTGTGCCGCCCGGTTCTCCAAATCTAGACCCTATTTTAGACCAAAAATGTCATTTTTCACACCCGTTTTCAGACCTGGCCCCAAAGAAATCATGTCATCATTACATAGATTAGAACAGCAACAAAAAAGATTTCTTATAATCCACTTCCAGTTCGCACATTTCTCCTTCTTACTTACTTATTTGAAATTGAAACGAGTGATACGTTTATACGCTCCCGTAGTTCCCTCGAAAACCATACCCTATTCAAAACCAAAACGGCGCAAAAACCATACCCGTTGGGGCGGCACACACCTATATGGCATATATATGGGGTACCGCCCGGGGCTTCGCCCAAGTTATGGCGACGAGCGCCCAAGCTGCAAGTTATAGTGACGTCGAAAGGTCGTCGAAATTCGTCTCTGTTTACAGAAAGCATCCTTTTTCGCCTATTTTTCTACCGAGGGCTATAAGGCGAATTAGTTACGGTACAAAGAAAACAGTGGGCCAGTGGTCCAGATACTTTGAAGTGATACACTTGACTGTAGGAAATACCATTGGACTAAGTATTCCATTCGCCTGTTAGGAAGCTTCGACATGTTACCTGACTTTATTGAAAAATTAAACTACAACGCTGAGCTTACTTTTACTTTGACTCGGACTTAGCGAGATTCTTTGGCCTGTGAGGCAAACAAGTAAAGAATCCTGTCTTCTTCAGAGTGAAAAGTGACCATAAGATTAGGCATTGTGAGGCTTTAAACATTCTCTGAGTCAAATCTTTCAGTTTTAAATGGACGCTTATTTTCTCGAAGCCCATTAAAGATTTGAAGATTAAGGACTCCGGAAATGTGGCGGAATATACTCAGGATTTACGTGACTGTAGTACATTTTAATGTAGACAGAAAAAAGGAACAATTAAGCAAAGGTTTCTCAGAAAAACCAGAACCTAGTACGAAGTATACACCCAGAGGAGATGACGTATGAAGCAGGATGTTGTGGAATACCGACCAATATTAAACTAACACAAAATCTGCTCGGTCAGCAATAAAACTTGAAGTTTGTTAACTAAAGACGCAACGCCGCGAGTGCTCGCATTTCTTCGTTTTCTTTGATAGCATTAACTGACAGAAGAAAAAGGCATTTTAAGTTGGTACTGCTAAAGTACTCCCATTTAGTTAGATGGGCGCCTTTGCGTTATCGACAGCTTTTAAGAACCTTGTGTCAGTCGATTCCTTCATCTCTCACATTTTGTTTTACGTATGACCTGGAAATACATGTTACTGTATTTTGATAAGCAATAAATGTTCAAGATTTAATCCAGTTCCATCAGTCTTCTTGTATTCTGCTCTAGTTCAACTATTGACCACTCTTATACTCGATGAGGACGTACATGATCACTCTAGTACTTCGTTACATTCTTGTTTTTTGTGTTTTATAAATTAATTAATCACTAAATTGACCTCAAAAAGAAACAACCGCGTCTGGAGTGAAACAAGATTAAGTTTTATTACAGTCGCTGACGGCGACGAAAGCAATGCTAAAAAAACGATGATCGTGAAGTTTAACCGAAGTCAAAAGTTCGCCGGAACCACAATTATTGCTGGAAGGCAAGTTTATTTCTTAACGTTAAAAACCCGATTTACACACTCAAGGACGTTATAATAGGCAGTGATTATGGTCACGTCCCTTCCCGCTTCGGTAAATGGAAATGGACAATCCGGACTGACAAACGACAACAAGTTTCTATAAACCCAAATGTTTTGACTTAAGAAAATAAAATCAGTCCGCCAGGAAACCGTTATCACGGGAAAAATAACATTCAATTTTAATTATTTACCAACACTGATTGAAATTGGCGTTTCAGAGGAATCGGAAGGCAGAAAGAAACCCAAAAGTCTCGTACGAAAAAATTTCTCAGTGCAGCCCGTGCGAGGCGCAGTCAAAACAACGAAAAAAAAAACTTAAAGTGTTCATGGACGGATAATTCACAAAATGTCCAACAGCGAGAGAAATTTGTATCGAATTTCTCAGGAAGTAGTACTTTGGACTACCAAAAAAGGAGCAAACTAACGTTCAGTGGTAACACAGCTTTTTTGTGGGCGAGGAGTTCGATGGATTCAAGACAAGATCGACAACGTGCCGACTAATCAGTTTGAAAATTAGACAACAAATTGAAAATAAAAGAGGCTTACTCAACTTAAAATCCAGGCAGGAACTTAACCTGAGCTATGAAATGCTACGGATTAAATGAACGTCGTGAATAAGGGGCTTTGAAGACATCGTTAAGCCGTGGTTAGGTCAAGTTACATGCAAGTCTGCCACCCACAACACATTTGACCCATTGCTTTTCAACAGACCGGAGGTGTGAGTACCTTAAATGGGCAGGCGGACAGCGATAAAACTTGAATCAAAATAAAGAATAGTTACGCACGTGAATGCGGTTCAGCACCATCGGCCACTGCATTGTCTTCTTCTCTTTTTCGTTTTACGTTCAAGAGCTTCAGATCAAATAAACCGAAATTTCTTTCACTATTTTTCAAAAACAGTTCGCCTGCTCCTTTTTTTGGAGGATGAAAAGCATCTACACTGAAGAGAAAAACCTTCTGAATTGAGACAAAAGCTCGGCATGTCAGAAACATAGCCAGAGTGGATGGAAATGGAATACTTAGTCATAAAGTTACCAGCATTAGAAAGCATAATCAAGCGATTCTGATGCAATAACTTTAAAAAGAGTTGTCAGCGAGTACAAGAAAATCACAACAATACTACGCGTTTTCTTGAAAGATAAATTTGCGCAATTTTTATCACACTCAATTAACACAAGATGTAATACTCACCATGAATAAAATACTTCTCCAATTCTGCAATGTTCAAAAAACCTCCAAGACATCCATCTTCTAATTCCATCTTTGATTTTCAGAAATGATTTAAGATAAAATATCCGATTCAGAGACAAGGCTAACGGCCTTCAGAAAAACGCTATTTTACGCTGCTTAAATGATTTAGGCACGAACTTTGGACAGAACGTTTTCAATGAACACGAAACAGCCAAGAGCTTGAAGATTTTCAGTGCCTTCTGAAGCCGGTCACAGTATTGTGGAGTCAATCAGAAATACATGAGCTAAGGCATCAGCCTCTTCCGATTTATATGCTCGTTTTTGTTGATTTGATTGACGTTTTGTTTAATATTATGATAATAAGCATAATGGGTATTAGTATCACAGGAAGGTTCAATTATCGACACGTGTGCCTGAGAAACTTTGCCAAGTTTTGCTAAAAAAAATTCTATAAATTCGTCCTTCAGCTCTGGCACTCAATTCAACCATAATGTTTCGTTCTTTTAAACTTCCTCTAAGTTAGATACAAACAGAAATAATCTCAACTCCAGTAATAGATATATTTTTTCTCTCTCTGGTGAAACGGTTCCGCTTAAATCAAAATTCACTCAACCGGAAGCGACGACATAGCGCCATTATAAATAAGCGGTCGTTTGCGTGACAATAACAATATTTCATGGATCAATGATTTAAAATGTTGATTATTCTAATTCTGGCCACTCCGAAATTCAAATTCTTGACTAAAGAAGAGACACAACAATATTTATTCTTGTTGAAAGTTTCTATTCCAAAAAATATTCAAATCCTTGTTTCAATGCTTTTTAATGACACGAAATATATAAACAAGAAAAAACATTTACACAGCCATTATGTGGCGATGTCGGTAACCCTGAATCTTGACTGCAAGTAACCTCAATATAAAAAAACCCGATGCTAAATCGTCTCGGAAGGGAGCGGCCTCGTATGACCGGAAACGCCACGACTAACACCAAATAAGGAAATAGAAAATCAGGGGTGTGCATGTTTATAGAAGACCGTTAACTTCAACCACTGGCCTTTCCTTTCTTTTTCGTTTTACTTTGCCCACAAAGCTGTCTTTTGAGTAAATGAACTAGTGCTCTAGCTAAAAGAAACTGAGCAGGGTAAACTATACGTTGGAGGAAATTAAACGAGCCAGCAAGCTAAACCGGAACACAAAGAGTGAGGGACTTTCCACGGGACACCATGAAAAATTCTAGGCTTGCCCGCCAAAAAAAAAAAAAGAAAAACCAAAACAATAACAAGTGATGGTAGGGCGTGTTTGCTCGGGGTAGAGTTTCAAACTCGACCACAACAGCACTGATATGATATCCCTTTAATCAAATAGGGACCGGAACAAATTCACTTCCTTTAATATAGGGTATCTCGCATTTTAAAAATATGAAACTTTTAAAATCAGTATTTACAAACATTATTTTTATGTAAAAGAAATCTCTTTTTCGAAATTCAGCATATGAAAACAATCCATTCACGATTATGAAACCCCCTTAAATCTTGTGTCGGGCCAAAAAACACACACATGAAAACTAAAACCAGATAACATTCGGGATACAAACCATACAAAACACTACATACTCTCATCTCAGTTCAAGGAAGGCGTCCATTTTGCTATGAAGCCAGTTTGATTGCACAAGTTTTCTTTCTTCTTTCATGTTATAAGTAGAGCTTACAGGAGGACGTTGTGTACTAAATACTATACCAGGTTGAGTGAAATTCGATGCATCCGTGACTGCCCAGTTCTGATCCCTAATTTTTTTTTTCAAGGTCTGGCTAAGTTTTGTACTGTCATTATTTAGACTTTGCCTTTTCAGAATGGTCTCTGAGTTATGCACTCCACTAGTGACTTAGAATAAATATTTTTTCAGTGATTCTACTCTTTCTCAGGATCGTTAAAATCTTGACTGCGGTACTGAAGGCTTATACTGAGTATGGTGTGACAACACTTAGCGTTTGAAGATTCCGGTCGGTCAACAGCTAAAATAACAAACCGCATCCCAGATTCAATTGCAACTTGAACGTTACTTTACATCGCTTTCCAACGTTGCTTGAACTTCTGTCAAGAGAGATCAGCATCTAATTTCTCCTTAAACAACACTGCTTTTAGAGGCCCTTGAAATAGTGGAATCGATCTCCAAGCAAGAAAAGAATTGATTGTTAAACAATTTCTCCTCATTAGTACTATTTATGTATCAAGAAGAGTGTGGAGAACTGGTATGCTAATATCAGTCATATTGGGGACAGTTTTATTACTTTGATCCACAGTATAGGTCAAAGGGAGAACGTGAAGAACGTCGCTTGGACTTTTGAAGTCGTAACCGATTATCATAGACATCGATAAAGTAAATGGTTTCAACATCTAAAATCCTAGTGAGCAACTTATGGGTAGTTCCTTGCGCAGGAAAGGGAGTAAGTTTAAAAAAGATATAAATTTGGCCATTATTTCCATAGGGCCATTAAAAATCGATCATAGGATTTTCGAAAGCGTTGATCGAAATTGTGGAGAACGGCCCCTTAAAAGAACGTTAAAAATTAACACTAAAAATAAAAATAAAAAAAATAGAACGTCAACACAAGCAGGAAAATCCTTTCCGAAGCCGTGACCCAGACCAGGGACCCAGATGTATTTCGTTATCAGTGATTTTACTGACGGCCGCCGTTGAAATTTCCTGCTGTGCTCCTATTTACTGGTACCATGTTTTAAACAGGATGTGCAAATCCTCACGACGGTATCACTGACACGTTTTTTAAAAGTAACTTCCTCAGTTAGCTGAAACACGAGTTGCCAATCTCATTTTCATTTCCAAAATAGCGGGTATGCTCAAACAATTTTCAGTTTATTTTAAAACAATACTCGAATGTTTCACTTCTTAAACGGCGCTAAATGGGTGGGGGGATCTTCCACAAAAGCAAAGCTGCCAAAGTTTTCAAAATAATTTCAACTACATTTAAAAATACCCGGCCACTTATTTGCATGTCAACAGAAAACGAAATTGCCTAAATGTGTTCTCTTCATTCGAAAGGTGCAAACAAGGGGGTCCGATATTAACAATCTCTGCAGCTACTCCTCCGTTCTGTTGCCTGTCTTGATACACACCCAGGTTTAAGACCACACCGTTCGACCTCATATCTGGTATTACATAGTTACCGAGTAAAAAAATTGTTTGTGTTGCTGTCAAGAGTGGTTTCTCCAGTTAAGGACTGTTCATGAACTCCGAGATTTAACGTCTTTCCTTATGTAAACTAGTACATATATGCCAGCAAGTCTTTTTCCCGTTTACAAAACGGATTGCCTTTATTGAAAGTGAAATTACTTTAACAGAACACTCGCTGAGCGAGTGGGTAGCTTTGGGTGCAAAAAGTTATGGGAGAATCGATCATTGTGCTGCAGTAGATGCGGTCTTAATATCCATATTTTAAGGCATGTCCACGAAGTGCGCTTAAGGTTCGTTCATTCCAACAAACTTATGCCTTTGCTGGTCTTCCCGCACGTGTAAGATACAGACCAAAATGAAAGAGCATTGGTCGGTCGTATTTTGCATCCTAACATTCTATAAAACGACCTTGGCTGTGAATTTGTCGGTCTCTAATACTTAAAACCGCGATCAAAATTTCTGCGAACAAAAGAGTAGTCAGGCGGCTGGGATGAATATCAGTCTGATCAGTACGAGCAAAATTTCAGCAACATGGCCCGGGAAGTTACAGTATCTTCATGAGAATGAAAAAGTTAAGTTCGTCCTGTGGTTTGTCAAACCAGCAAGAACGACGTTTAGTCACGAGTGAGTCGTGTTATGAAACAATGTTTCGTAAAAAAGGCTAACCTGAATGATTTTTTTAAATTCGACTTTCTGTAGCCTGACAAGTACAATTAGTACTTATTCTCTGTACATGCAATTAAGGGTAAGGGATGAGAACGCTTTTAGGAATGTCATTGAAACGCTTTTTTAAAAGGTGAAATTTTAGAAATTTTATCTTTGGCTAATATGTTATTAATCTTATTCCCGTGACCTTTATGCTTGAAAGCCTCTTTCAATTCATTTATTTTTAAGTAGCTATACTTGGAAATGTAGGCTAAACTAAATTTTGCTTTTGCCGCTGTTGTTGTTCTTCTTAGAAATCGTGTCGCCTTTGCCATTTGAATGTATGAAAGACTTCAGTCTATATAGCTACCGTGTGACTTGCTAGGAAAAAAAACTTTTGTTACCTAGTGAACTCGAAAGGTCTTCACACTCCACTGGGCTCAAACGCCTGTTGTACTACTTTTAAAATGTCTCGTTCAGTCCACCATACAGTCACTACGTGCCGAGCAACAATTAACTAGTATCTTTAATGATTATACGACTTCCTTATTTTAAACATTTTAAAGCCGTTTCACATAGATCCACCCAGGGATATACAAATACAAATCCCCAGTGATTCAAAACCTATTCCAAAGAAAAATTGCACACGCTCGACTCCGTGTAAATATTTATCGTTGTATGGTTTCAATGTGGTTTCCTTTCTCTCATATCGAAGAGTTTATGGCTTTCCGCGTGAAAGTGCGTTATGGGCGTCTTAGAGTAAAAAGGGCGGAAAATAAATATACCACCCTTTACGCGTAATTATTAATTGTTTCTGAGAAAACTGGGAAGTAAACAAACAATTCATACACAAAATGTTTATATTCGACTGTTTATCTTCGTCATATGAGTGCGTGAGTCAAGAAATGCGGAAAAAAATTAGACCTTCGTTACTCGCCCCACCCTTTCCGGTGTAAAAAAGCGGATGAAGAAATACAGCCGGAGATATAATAATAAAATTTAAAAAAACATGGATAACAAGAATAAGTAAAACTATGCCGAAAATTTGACATTCATTTCTAACTAGGAAAATGTAGTCGAAACTTTAAAAATATTGTGGACTCCGTCCCGATTACTCCGGAGCCCAAATCGACACTTCAATAGTCAGAGTTAACTGATATTAGAACAGTTAACATTTTAAGTTAATTGAGCTATGTTTGACCCAACTGGGTCAAGTCGAGGAAGTCAATTTAAAGAAAGTAATGCCCTCGGACGGAAAACCAGTCAGAAAAAAATGTTTTCGAAAGGATTTCCGTCCCAACGGTTTATTGCCAAAAAGGTTTACGATATATTAATACTTAAGTAAATAACTGAGAAATTACGGCGAGATTAAACATCTACAAAGGAGTAAACTTGAAAGATACAAGGGGATACAATAGAATATCGGCCTAAGAACTTTCAGTATTTCGATAACATTTTAACTTTAAAGATTATGTAACCATACAGTTGCCTATTTATAAATCCTTTTAAATAATCCTCACAAACATTTCCTTTAAAGTTTGCTAAGTTCGAGGTTCCTTTTCTGTGTTGTGCTGCGATCAAACAGTGGTGTTCTATAAATTTAACATTATTTAGACCTGAAAGAGTCAATTTCATATCAGACTTACTCACTATATTTTAGTGTAATACCACACGTATGCAGTGAATTTCATCCTTTTGTCGAGTTCAGAGTCAACTACTAGGACATCAGAGGCGTCGTTTATAATCAGCACTATCGGATACATTTGAAAACAGCTCGACGAGCCAACAACGAGAATGAGAAAGTATCTAGTATCTAGTAACTACGGAATCTTTTTTAAACATATTAAAGAATAGCCCTTATGAGGGTTTACGTCAGACGAGTAAATTTCACCACCAATCAAAATATAAAGTTGCAAAGTTTTAAATGAATGAATTCCCAAGACACTACATTTGAAAAGAATACCCAAGCACAAAGAGTGCAAATGGGAAGAATTTTGCTGGTACACGAGGCCGACGTAATCACGCATTTGTCTCTAGCAACTAGGGAATCCTTTCAAGCAAAAAAACTGAGGGACCGACTTTCGAAAAAACAAATTCCACCTTATCTCAAAAACAAATGTTCCTCACTCAAAGCTTCCGTAAAAGTAACTGCTAAGAAGTATGAGTAATTTTATACTCCTCTTGATTCTTGCTTGGCCACACCCCTGAAAGCTCATAAAAACAGAAACCCTCTTATCTAATTTAAGGGAAAGGAGAAACGCCTTTATTATGTTTACAGAGCTTGAGGTTGAGATATTCCAACCTTAAGAGTGTGATTCTTTGTCAAGGTAACGGTCTCAAATGAAATTGGAACCTCTCCTCTGGGAGATCAAGGAACACTTCCAATCAGGGGACACAAAATTTGGTCCCGGAAAAATAAAATGTCCACAATCTGTTACCTTCATTGACGGGACACCTCTTTTAAGGGGAATGGGATACTTTACATGGGTCCCAAAATGAGGGTTTAACCTCCATTAAGGGGACACCTTAGCTCCTCAAAACGCGACTGACCAAAAGAGATAGCCTATCTCACACAAATCGATTTACTGCACTAGTGGGAATTCAATACACAATATCTCAGAAATAAGTTACCCATCATCTAGCTGCTGCAAATACTGTAGCAGATTACAAGACATTCAGGGGACACTTAACTCGGTCCTGAGGGTGTCTCTTGAATAGAAGTTCCACTGTATAAGAGTTTACAAGAAGGGAATTTTGGAGACCACCATTAACGAATTAGCAGACGGTGTTAACAGTTTAACTATTGATAATATTTTTCTTGGCATTTTTGGCCGTTTGAGAGCCATATTAGGGAGTATTAGTCGGGCCATTGTCCAGCCGTATACTATTTCAGGAAACTGATATCATGGTCTCGAAAATGTTTAATGGTTACAAACTTGCTTTCAATAGCCGGTTATTCGTAATGTTCATCCATTGATAGGTTTACTTTAGTTTGAAATAATCATGTCTGTTATTCAGTTTTTCTAATTAGGTACTAAATAAACTAAGAAGATCACGTTTTGTTCCAGCGTCAACTTCTGAACAGTAGTTTGATTAACCTAAAACAGCGGGGGGTGGGGTAGGGGATGAGAGCGAAGGAACGTAAGCACTAGAAGCACTAGCATTAAATTCCTTCCTCTCTCCCTCTCCTTCTCTTCTTCCTTTTTTTTTTGCGCACTCTCACTTCGCACCGCACTCAACATGCAATCTTAACGCCTGGAACAGGCTAGCAAGAAAGATGCTTGGCAATTATTTGATGAAGCTGAGTAAGATATGAAGAATTATGCAAATCGCTCAGTCTTTATAAGATTTTCCTGCTGCTTGGCAGTTTCAGGTCTACTATAGCAGACATTCTTCAAATGGCAGTCTTATTATTCTTGCTATGCCTTAAGGCAGTATTTTGCTTTCGCATTACGTGTGAAATCTTCCGCCATTTGCCAAAACATCATATTTGTCACGAAGAAGGGTAAGGGCTTCGGGAAGCGTCCCGCACATGGAATTTACTATAAGTCACCCCTACTCCTCTGAACCCTGCTGCATTTAGGGAGCGAATCAGCCAGACGTTCAGATTGTTTAGCGCGGGAAAAAAATGGAGCGAGCCAAAAGAAAATGGGAGACTGGGGAGAGGGCGGCCTCCCCAGTTTTTATCTATTTATTAATTTTTTTTTCCAGTTTTTCTCTCGCGCCATTTGTCGCCCGCGCACCGCTACCCGAACACTTGGAACAGGCTCATTTAGGGCTATATTCACACTATACCGGATAGCTTTTAGTGCCGACACAAAAAGCTACAAAGTCAGACACGATATAGTACGATTACCTTACTACGGATATATGACTCGCCGCTTTAGAGTTCAGCGCGGCGCTGCTTCGCTCCGTTACAGAAAACGCGCCGAAATCACCGTTTTTTTGAGTGAACAAAAGCCCTATTCGGTGTCGGTGTGGTTTTCGTACCGGTGCAAAAGCTCTTCGGTATAGTATGAACACCTATACGATAAGCGGCTCTCTACTGTAGAGATCGATGCGGGGCAGTTTCGCTACGTTACAGAGTTCGCGCCAAAATCACCGTTCTTGTGTGTGAACAGAAGCCCCATCCGGTATAGTTGTCGCGCCGGCGCAAAAGCTATCCGGTATGGTGTGAAAATAACCTAAGAGTGAAAGGTAAGCATGATTTTCAATACAACTTTCTTACCTGAATTCCATCGTTAGCCTCTGTCGGTGTGTCCTGTGTGGTTTGTGGAGTCATCTAAAGCGATTCCTCCTGAAGCTTCCGTTAATTACGACTTCTTTTATGAGGACGAATCCTGACATTTTTTCGCACTCAGTTCCCTCGGTTATTTCTAAACGACAAAAATGTCATCAAGGTATAAGTACCGCCAACATAACAACATTCGACACAATATTTGAAGGAATAACTTAGTACATGGTGAGCCTGGACAGTATTCTTTTCACACATACGTTCTAAGTGGCTATTCAAGCCGGGTACCTTTTTTAAATTATGACCAATCCCAGCATCTGTCACAGAATGAAAAAAAAAAATACTACAGAATTTATGTGCAAATTTCACAGTAGACGGCTAACATTTGTGTCTGATACTTTCTTCCCACAAGTCAATAAAAGACATAACTATAATACAAGAAGCGCCACCAATAATTAAACTGTTCGAAACTTTACCTAAACTAAGCTGTTGTATGTTCTTCTTAAATTAATATTTTATAAAAGCGTTTTTCCCTTTCTTTTTTTATAATTTTTTTTTAATGCGCGTGCAATTGTGCTACAGAATCTTTCTGACCTGTAATATATTTCTAGTTAATGCCTATGCCAACTGGCTTCCTGGCTCTATGGTCACGTGATTCCAGGCAGCCAGTACTCTAAGGCCTGGGGCAAACATCGAATCTTTGTCGAACTTAATTCTTCGACTCCAGCATCCATCGATTCCAAGCTCGACTTACCAAGTCGGATAATGCAACAGTGGTTTGGCGTTTCAGCAAACGCCGTTCTTAACACCCGCTGAAGTCAAATCAATTACAAAATAATTTATCCAAACGTGATGGACTGCGCAAACGTCACAAAAATTACGGCTCCCTCATCTGCCAAACGGTATTTCCCTCCCCTCCCCCCCCCCCCCCCCCCCTGACGAGCATGTGCTGTACAAAGACAGTTTTGCTTCCGGGAATGGCGAGCAAGTCGATACAAACAAATTGCTAATCTGGCGTCCAGGAGGATAGGCTCTTTAGTAATGGTGGCTTTTTCAACTGCGTTACGAATGTGACCCAATAGAAACACAAATATAGATCTAAATATCCTCTAAACCGTTCTATCTCTTTAAATCGTTTCTGGCAGCTAGTGGACCATACGTGAGTAAACCAACCAACATTGCGTATGAAGCGGTGGCAAGACCGACACGTCGACTCTAAACCGCTGCTCCATTGTTGTTCGCAAACAAGAGCACGGTCAAGCATAATGAATTAGAAAAATAACTGTCCTGCTACAAAGTTCTCAGAGAAGTATGTAATGCGAGTCTTCTCTTTCTATTTTTAGCAATTAAATGCCAAAGAAAGGCCCAACGAACATTGTATTTCAGTATTTCGCTAGCAAGTCCTAGCATTAACAAGCGCGCATCGAGTGAATAGCACGGGGACACGTGCTTATTCCTATGTTTTAATGAAGTGCAACTTGTGAAATAGGATCGATGCAGGTGCGACGTTTGTTGCCACGCTGGAATTAAGGTGGCTCGATACAGTTTTTCAGGGTCAATAGCTCCCAAGTTTGAGCATAAACTACGTCGTCATAAACAAAGATTTGGAAAAATTACCACCACAGTTGTATTAGATAAAGATGAAAATTTGTTATGAGGTTATTACTATCTGTAAAATATAAGAAAGATCAGGGTTGCAACGACATCACAGTTGTCGTAGCAACGAAATGACGCTATTACCTATTTTATTTGCAGCAGTATATCTCGGCACTGGGAACTGTTCTTCCAAAATCGTTCACGGGAGCTTTTTCCTCCAATAGCGGCCTCGATGTTCCTGAAGTTTAAGCGAAAACTGTAAGAGCGTTATCGAGATATTTTGAGATGAAGTTTTTTTGATTAGCAACACAGTGAAAAATGGACAATCTTGATGTTTGGCCGTTATCTGTAGAAAACGAAGCGGTTTGACATGCAATTTCACCTCATAGTAATTTCAATCTTTTTACAAATGCGTGTGAAAGATCATGGAGATAGCTCCAGCCGATTGCTAGAAAGAGGGGTTTGATTAGTATGTATCGAAGCGCTCTTGCTAGCGGTTTTGTAACCATTTTGGTCTCCTTTAACAAATTAGCGAATAATTTTTAAACCGCTCGATAGATGTTCTTTTTTTAAATTTAAGATTCTTGAAATTAACCTTCCTTTTATATGACCGGCTTTTAGTGTCAAAATTATTGATGTTGGAAGACAGTAAAACTAAAGGGCTACAATTCGTTAATTTTTTTATCGGAAGTTTCGTCATTACAAGTGAAAGCCTCTCATTATTCAAGGTCTTGTCTCCAAGTTTAATTTTCACGTGAACAGCAGTAACTAACAATGCATTTGAAACATGCAAAAATGCTAGCTATTGTTTTGCACGAAAATATGAAACTTGGAGACAATACCCTCAAAAATGAGAGGCTCTCACTTGTAAACACAAAATTTCTGACAAAATATTCGCGAATTATAGCCCTTATTATCATATAAAGTTAGCCAGTCACAGTTCCATAGGGAAGAATGAAGATAAAGTGGGCAACAACAAAAATAGACATAAAAAAGTAGCAAGAAAGAAAGATGGAAAGAATTTGCAAAAAAATCCATCAAGTCCAAATTTTGGCTTACGCGCATGCGCCAATTAAGATAAACATGAAACTTATTACATTCAATTAGAAAAAAAATACGCCACTAATGTTGCAAATCACATTTGTAGCCATTTCCAAGCTAACTGGCGGTAAACTAGTCTAAAAAGGCGGGTTTGTTTAAAAATGCGTTTTTTTCGCTACCTGGCAGCTGGCAGTCGCCATTGAAGGGTTGAATTGTACCATGGTAAAAAAAAATTGGATTTACAAACAACCTATAGATAAACATGATCAACACCAACAAGGATAGCTTACACTTTGCCGTCATGAATGCATAAATTTTTTACTGATAAGCTTCATTTTGATCTTGTTTTGTGATTAGTAACGTCAGTCGAAGATTTTACATGAAACATATCGAGCACAGAATCTAGGCAACCTAAGGGTGCATTCGATTGACCGAATTCCGAAATAAGAATTAATACGCAAAAATTTTGTTATAAATTTCTTCTAGCGTGATTTTTGAACCATTTAAACTTTATATACCACAAAATATTTTATTCCAAGCAGTTTTGTAAATATTGCAATACAACCAAAACAACTGATTTTTAGAGTTTATTCCATTTTATTCTTCTTCCGGAATACGGTCACTCGAACATGCCCTAAATATAATCTTCAGTGGTATCAGTTTGTTTGCAAAATAAAATGATGTCGACAAAACTTTCGCAAACTAAATTGAATTCCCTTTTTTAATTTCCCCCTATGCTACCGAAAAAATGACATCTTGCAAAGCACTCTCTCGCCAGAATCAAAAAAGCACAATAAGCAGTATGATTAAGGTAACAATTGAATTTGTCCTCATTTAATAAAAGCGTCCTTTTGCCTTAGTGAGAGCCTTGAAATCGAAGCCTCATTTATATTTTTTTGAGATAAAAAAGCAGTAAAATATCCGTCAGAGTAATGACCAAAGATCTTCGAACAGGCTAGTAAATTCTGAATTGACAGCGTCTAAGTTCAAATTTACTAATCCAGGCCCGTTCGCAGTTTTAATACAAACAAGTCCATCAATTTATCGTTTTTTATACCTTAAAAATATTTCAAAATTTTTGTAGTCCGCTATGGTTGCTACTTTTACTTTAAGATTCAATAATAATGCTACCAAAATGACACAATGAAATTACCCGAACTCAGTTTGCTAGCGTTGCCTGGCAGACACAGCCGTTATTAGAATTCTTTGTTACTCAAAAAGAAAACAAGCGTATTTATTTGAATTTGCATATGCGAAAATCCAAAACAAATACTTTAATGACAGGCAATTTTATTCTTTAAGTATCGTCTGAAGAAAGAAATCCTTCTTCCTTGTTGCGCCATCATCAATCACGGGTTTTTTTTTACACGGTAAGTCCATGCGTCTCTACGACATTGTAAAAAGCGGAGAAAATATGCAGGTATATTCCTGGAAATGACTTTTAAAATTTCGTTTTTTTGAATATAGCTCGCTCATATTCTTGTTTTGGGGCAGAATTTGCATTTACTGTGTGTCACCAAATTTTCGCTCTCGCAATTGCACGGCCAAAAAAGAGACTTATCTCCCCCTTATCTAAATACTATTTCGAGGAAAATCCTGTTGAACTTATCTTAGATCAAGAAAATAACGTCGTACATACTGTCACCTGCCAGTGGTAAAAAAAAAACATTTATAAATATATATAAATATGGCTCACACTTAATGATAAATTTTTAACAGAAATGATATTCCTTTCGTGTATTTCTCCTTTTAAAAACAACGAACTGCTATGTAGTCGACGAACTGTTTTTGATAGGGAAAGGGATTGACATGTTGTTTGATTTTAAACAGTAAAGGTTTTAAAGAAAGAAAGAAAGAAAGAAAGAAAAACCTACGAATCGAGACGTTAACAGTCATTTCCTACTTCAATTTAATATCAGTCGATAGCAAGTTATATTTTACAGAGAAGTGTTAAATCAACGTAAACAGAGAAACAGTCATAGCACACGGGTTAAGCCATAAACAATACGGTAAGAAAAGCCACATGGATCTAACCCACAGACCGTTGTTTACAATAAGAACTCATTACTTACTTACTTATCTATAATAAGAATATCTGAGAGCAAAACAGCTGACTTTAATATCATGTTCCAGGCGCAATGTCTGAACAGAATAATTGACTTACACAATCACTGATGTTATGTTTTGCATATGACTTGTTATAACTTATTTTCCGCTTATGGTTTGTGCCTGAGTCAGTTAGAAGAGGAAGCTAAATAACAACTGAGTGAGTATTCCACATTCTTAATCACTTTTCCTTGCATGCGAAGGTGCCAAGTACAAGAATCAACACCCCAACAAAACGTCTATGGAAGGGAGGGCTGGGAAGGGGCTCACACGTTGGTCAGGCTAAGGGTTCAAAATTTATTTGACTGTCTGACATGAAAATGTCGAAAGCTAGTAAGAATTCCTCTTCGATAAAATATGATAACATTGCAGAGCACCAACAGTCCTTCGTTCAAATCCACACTCAACGAAGTGCGATGTAGGTTCAGAACTCACAAACCCGTTCATCCTCTTACGGCCACCTCGGCAAGGTCAATCGTGTCTCATAGACATGAGACACACTACAACTCAACCTCTCATTTTCTTGAAATCGACCAGCCGAAGCTTAAGGCTACGTTCAGACAGCAATGGACGAATCTTCGACCGGAGGAAAATTCGTGCGTTTGGGTGTTCTGTTCACGGAACCACGTTTACCGTAAAAAGAATTAGAAGGTCGAAAATTCGTCCGGGCGAGTGCTATGCGAACATAGCATTAACAGTATTAGTGGGTCATTCAGTTTTAAAAACTTAACGTTAAATGCATGGTGTAAGACTGATTCATAGTACCACCTGCTGGGAGACCAAGCGGTTCAAAATAAAATAAAATAAAATTATATAGACTTTGGGCTCCATTATTAAGTTAGAGCTTAGCTTAAAAAATCAGCGGCCCCCCAACATGTTTCTAATTGGCTGACTTCAAGTACATCTTTTCAATTTCAATTCATTTAATTTTTTAATGTTGACAGAAAACAATCTTGAGATATCAAGATAGGCAAAATTGAAACAGCTGTTTGTTCTACATTTTTATTAGTTACTAACGCCTAACATTTTGAATTTCAAAGTACACTTTTCATTACAAAAAGACAATTTTTTTTTCAGTTTTTCTATTCAACTTTAGGCTAATAAAAAGTCAACGACATCCCTTTTGAAAATAAGAGCACTTTCTAGCCGCTTTTTGAAATTTGTTTAGGCTTTAAGTCCGGAAAAAACACACTGATGACTTGTGAATTATTTATCACAAATTCGTTTTGAAATAGATATTTCATCTGGCCAGCAAAAGAAAGTTGCATCTGTTTAATTATTAAACTCATCAAAGATTTTCATGGTATGTTTTTGTCAAAAAAAAAAGGCTTAAAAGGATTTATAGACAGTTGAGCGCTTCAAAGACACAAAGACCAAGAAAACTAGGTTAATAAAAAGTCAACGAAATCCTTTTTAAAAATATAAGCACTTTCTAGCCGTTTTAAGTCCAGAAAAAAACACACACTGATGACTTGTGAATCATTTATTACAAATTCATTTTGAAATGGATATTTATTTCATCTAGCCAGCAAAGAGAATTGCATCTGTTTAATTATTAAACTCGTTAAAGAATTTCGTGGTATCTTTTTGTTAAAAAAAAGGCTTAACAGAATTTAAGACAGTCGGGCGCTTCAAAGACACAGAGACCAATACTAGGACGCACTGTGGCCATTAAGATTTTTCTTTAAATTTGAGATTTGGTGGAAGGATTTAATCAAGAGAAGTATATTTAGCAACACTTCACAAAACTCATCAAGGTAACAGTCGAAATACCAAGCGCTAACAGTAGACATGTCATTATTTGTTAATTCGACAAAGTGAAAGAAATTTCGCAATTGTTACAAAGGTAAGCCATATTCTCTATCATAGCATGCAGGATGCTAACCAAACTAAGGTTATTTAATGAAAGAGATACTTGACAGGTTCAGGAAGAACTGATAAGGATGTTACTAGTTAATTGTCCCAAAGTCGAACCGGAGACACTTAATTCCAGACAGAACTGAAACTTAGGAGGGGAAAACCGATTAAAAGACGATCGCTACTGATTTTCATATTTAGTTGATTTAAAAGTTATAAGCCGAAACTACTGACAAAAATTAATATCAGAGGGTCACTTAATTCTAAAAATTTTGATGCAATGCGCAAAACCTTTATGTCTGATTCTCTCACAACCTGCCTAGGAAACTGTATATAGTATCAAAGTAAGGTTTACATTGCAAAAACATTACTTTTTTAAATTATAATTTAGCTTTAAGCTAACGAAAAGTAGACTAACCTATCGTTACTGTTCGTACAACCCCGAATAGCAAAACCAAACAAATCCATTATGAACGAGCAATATATTTCGTATTTATAAGGCTGCATTCATTATGTATACCACAAGAGGGGACTGGGCATAGGAGTTTCCGAGAGATCTGAAAACGTTTTTTCAATAAAAAAAGGGAGCGGGGGGCGGGGGTTAAAAAACATTTCTGAAGGCCGGAAGGAGGATGCCATTTTTCGTTACATGCTACACGAAAAATTAAGTCAGGAGCCGGCTGTGAGGTAAAGTTCCTTCTTTCCTAGTTCAATGAAGGATGTTTTCATTAATGTACTAAACATCAATGCCCTTTACTTTTGTGAAGTAACCAGCTCAATTTACACTATCATTACCACCTTCCCCTTTGTTCTGCTTTCATTAATAACGTCAAGGATTGTTTTCATTCTCATTATCATCATCATCATCATCATCATCATCGTCATCATCATCATTAGGGAGTTTTAGCAACGACGACGGCGACGGCAACGAGAACGTCAAAAAGGCGATAGGTTTATTGAGCAAAACGTCAAGTTTGCATGTGTATCACGCTTTTTTGTGCATTTCTTTGCCGTTACTGTACGACTGCGACGTGAAAACGCCTAATTTCACGATTTATGGAGGATGTAAACAAGCGACGACGAAATTTTCTTTCTCTTTCTAAACTTGAGTGCAGTCCCCAAGAAATCAACTCCAGGGAAATTTAGGGTGAAAAACAAACAAACAAACAAAACAGAAAAACTATAAGAGAATTTTAGAATGCCGTGGTCAATTTCTTTCTTTCTTTTCTTAATAATCTCATACGATTGAAAATGCATCGAACAAAAAGAACAATGAACGTGCAATTGAGTTTTTAGTCTTTTCTGAGTATTCACTCAGATGAAAATGAACCTACCATGGCAAGTAAAAGATTTATTTAACTGGTTTTAAAGCCACATAATACAATAAACACGACAGGAATAACGCACATCACAGTTGCTACACATTGTACTTGTCGGTAGATCATATTAAATTCGCGTGGGAATACAGCATTTGTAACTTACAACAGGATTAAAATTAAGTGTATCGGGAATTTCTTTTACGATTATATGCGCTCCGGCGTTTATATGATGGCACGGTCGGAGACAAAGAGGCTTGGGAAATACGGCCAAACCTTTAACAGACACAGAGCAATCAGATCGTTCTTACACTCATTTTATTGAAAGATAAGAACTGTTTGAAGTTTTTGACATCTTCGGGATCAAGAGACCTGCCCGCATAATAGAGAGGTGTTTTTATTGTAGAGGTAGGGATTGTAAGAACTTGATATCTTTGGGACCAAAAGAACTGTCCGTATTGATATCAAAAGGGCTACCCGTAATAGCTGTAATAAGGAAGTCTCCGTGTTTTAGGGGTAATAGGGATAGTATTAAGTTTGGTACCTTTGCAACCAAGGAAACTGTCCGTAATATAGAGGTGCCCATGACAAGAACAATGCCGTAGAAACCAATGACCAGTCTGAGCCCTGATTATCCTATAGTCCTAAGAAATATGCCAAATAAACGATAATCGTGATTAAACCAAGTAATTGCCCTAGACGGTGCTAATAGGGTCTGAATGAAAAAGAGACGTCTTCGAAGAGCCAAGCGGTGTATAAAGAGGTTTTTGTTTCTTCTATCCTTTTCAATTTTTTTCTGATTAGTTCTTTGCGCTTCCCTTTGTAATCAATGATAATTAATAAACCGAAAGAGGTCTTTGTGACATAATTCTATTACAGAGCTAGGATTTCTTTATATGTACGTGTACAACGCAGAGAAGCTAAATCATGAGATCTTAATTTCAGCTTTTAATTAAAAATAACAAAAAAGGCGGCATTGTGGCGACAGATAAGGCAATTAACCGAGAGAATTAATCAAGCCGGGGCGCCATAAACGGGATCCAGAAGGCACGAATGAATTTATTTTTTTGCCGGTAGTCTTGTTGGCATAGGTACGTACATCTCGATATCTTCCGAATATTACATGTATCAGGTCAGTAAAAATATAAATTAGGCGATATAAGCGGAACCATGTCCTTTATCGTGGCGGAAACAAAAGGCAACACAGAAACCTCATGAACATTACCGCGCATGCATTATTAAGAATACTTGGTTTAGTTGAAATGTTAGTACATGTAGTGGAGACGTAACATTTCAGCCAAAGCTGGAAATTGCTGCCGTCAAATGCAAATACTAAGAACTTAAAAATTTGTCGTTCACTGGCTTATGATATTTGCTTTCAGATATATATGGCTGAAATTTAACGGCTTTCACGCAAGAATTTTGAAATTCGGAGTCTGGATTCTAAAGCTCGAAAGAAGGTGGGACACCTCATTAACATTAAAAAGCGTAGTATTCGTCAGGAAGAAGAAAAGCTTATTTAGTAGGAAATTAAGGGTCTCCAAGGGTAATCTCTCTTATGGCCCATACGGGGAGGTTCCGCCCAAGAGGGGAAATTTTTCTTAAGATTCGGGCTGAGCATGAAAGGGAATGGGGAAACGAGTCATTTCAGCCTGTAGAAACAAACAAATGCGTTTTATTGCTGTGAAAAAATCGAGAAAACGTTCTGGTTTTGTGATCTCATATTGCGTAATCCTGGTAATCCTCAAAATGGCCGTAAACATAAAGAGTTTGTAAGGGAATTCAGGGATATAGATTCAAGAAGATAAATACTCGCTGCAATTCTAAAATACACTTTACCTCATTCACTAGGTTTGTTCTTGCTTACTGTTTCGTGATTTTCCCGATCCGTTGTGACTAAATCGATTTCCTTTACCCTCGGGGGTATATCTTCTTGAATCTATTACCTGAATTCCCATATAAATCCGTTATGTTTACGGCCATTTTGAGGATTACGCAATATGAGACCTCGCGTATTACATACTGAGCTTGGGCCGCCTGTGGTATAACAAAACTGTAGCCTGCGTAGCAAGCGTTTCCGTGCGGTTTAGGAGCAAAGAACGAGGAACAAGAGTCAAATGCCACGCGAAAAATGGCGCAAGTAAAAGAGCGGCCAAAACCGAAAATCTCGTTCCTCGATCTTTCTTTGCTCCAAAAGCAAACGGAAACGCTTGCTACGCAGGCTATCAACAAGTAGGACAGGTTTAACAAGACAAGATTGAGCTGAAAACCCGAGACAAAACAACGAGGAGAAAAAATAATAATAAATACAGTACAATGTTTTTGGGTAATATTTAAGGGGAAGAAAAGAATTTATAGTAAGATAATCTGGGGGGCCAATGCGTATAAGCATTTATTTTTGCGGATTGGCGACTTTTTGTGTTTTGCAGGAACAATTTTTGCGATTAGGACAGATTGGTTTTTTTTGCTGGAAATTAATTTTTGCGATTTTCAAAACGTACCCAGCACCCAGCATTGACAATGTTTTCGTTTTTATTGAGTATGTGCAATAGAAATATATATTTTCAAACGATAGAGCAGTATTTCGTTGTACACAGTTTTGGTCCTGAAAGAAAGAGACAAGTTGTGATTGAACAGACACGATTTCTTAGTACTGTATTTTTGTGTAGCGAATTTAAGTTAGAGAATACTTACTCTGGAGTAAATTCTTGCGTGAAAAATGTTTGCGGTAATTTTTATTTGAGGGAACTTATTTTTGTGGGTCGCTGGAAATATCGCAAAAATTAGAACCCGCAAAAATTTCGTGCCACACGGTATGTACTAGGCTCTTCCTTTTAATTCATTTATTTCAAAAAAGAGAGAAACCTTTCGGTCTACGCTCATTAGATGGAAAAAAAAACCTTTTTGTTATTTTTGAATTACACTAACAACAACGTATTGATTTTTAGTCCACTGTTATAGTTTTTGACTCAGTAGTACACAACAGACTGCCTATTGACACCCCCGTAAATATCGGCTGCTTCTATTTATGGACAAAAGAACAATAAGCAACAAATTAACTGTACATCTAATACATTAAACTAGTCAAACATAAAGGCAGTCGTGATTGGCCCATTAGATAATGGCGACGAATTAACTTCCACTTAAAAGTTAATATTTTAATTACAAACACCCAACATAAAAGAACATGCAATTAGTCCTGGAATCCAGACAAAGGTTTCCGTGAAGTAAATCCAGTTTTTGTTTGTCTTTTTAAAACGTTTTCTTGATAGGTGCGTTAAAGTACACAGTTTGAGAGCTTTTTTTCGACCAGACAGAGGAGATTGAGAAGGCATGGAGCAACAACGATCATTGGTTTGGAACAGCACAAACAACAATTCTTCTCCCAGCGACCAAATGGACATGTTTCAATCCGAATTGAGCGCCTCTATGATAGCAATTTATGTTAGCCTCTGTACACTGGGCCTCTTCATAATCATTGTTAACGCCTTGGTCATTTATCTCGTCATCACCCGGGACTACCTGAAGACTGTCACTAATTTGTGTTTGGCAAGTCTGGCCGTGTCTGATATGTTCTCTGGATTGTACGCCATCCCACTTATCATAGCCTGTAGCACTCATATGAGCGTAAATATCTGCATTGCCATGGACTTGGGTCAGAGATTTCTATCGGTATCGACTGTGTTGCATCTGTTGCTGATAACCATGGAAAGATATTCCACGATCGTGCTTTCGGTGATGCGTACCACCTCTGTGATGAACAAGAAAACCTGCTTGGCAATTTTACTCGTGTTGTGGATGTTATCCCTTTTTGTCTCTCTTATTCAGCTATCAATTCTGGACCCAGACGCCCCGAAACCAAGTAGAGACGAACTCATCTACGACTTTATTTGTCTTGGGATGTTAGCAGTACTCCCACTCGTTGTAATGGCGGTGGCGTATCTTCATATTTTCTACACGCTTCGAAAACACGTCCAAGCAATAAAGCGGGAAGTGTCGCATCTTTCTTCAAAGTGCATGGCGCGCAACGCAAGGAAGGAAAGAAAAGCGCTTCTTATTTATGGCGCCATGATTTGCGTCTTTGTTCTGTCATGGTTTAACTATTTCTTCGCCTCGCTACAAGAAGATCTAGGAAACCGAACGAGGATTCCTTTCTGGGCTGACGTGATTTTGTTATTTTTGAGGTTCAGTACTAATCTTCTTAACCCGCTGTTGTACACTTTTCTCAAACGGGACTTTAGACGAGCAACAAAATCAATCCAATTCTTTGGTTTGAGAAAAAAGTACAATCGCAGGACAACATCGTTTTCGAGTTCATTTTCGACCAGACGGACTAACCTGTCCTCCGTTTCCTCTGGCGAATCACAAGTGTAACGCAACCACCAGCGTTCAAGTCACTGATGTCACGCAGTCAACCCGGGGAGGGAAGGGGGGAAAGAGGGGTGGGGGTACTTGGGTTAATTTTTGCTAAAATCGGCGACAAAATGAGTAGAGACACTTCGCCCTAAATGGACTTTTTGACGTTCTTTGGACTTCAAAAGGGGGAAAGATAGCGTTTCCTCCTCCATCCCCTCCATGCAGTGAAGAACACTTTAATTTTAACCTAGAAGAACTTTCTTATCCCAAAAATCCGAAAATGTGCGACCCCATTCTAGTAACTCTGTTTAAAATGCTACCCCATTATAACTTCACTCCAGTCGTGAAAATGCGACCCCATCCAGCGTCACTAGAAATTAGAAAATTGCCTTGTGACGCAATCTCTGACCTGCGGTGTCATTTTTTTCTGTGTTTTTGGGACAGCTGTTAGCCTGTGCCAAGGGCTCTCCGATTGACGTTGCAAAAACAGATGGTAGGGACGTCATGAAAACAAGGTCAAGGGAAATATATGACATGTGTGATCTGGGGAAGCTGTTTTTGTGTTTGTTATGTTTGCATTCAAGAGCAAAGTTTCAATAATTTTGAAAATAAAACAATGAAACTATCAGTTAACAAAGCAAAATTGACTGGTTTTTGGGCCAGGAACCATGCTATTATTCAACTCGTCTGGATTTTAAAATTTGCCTTAGAGCCGAAAAAGTAACTGGGCCTTTTGAGAAACGAGCCCCAGGTCTTTTCTCTCCCCAGCCAAGACAGCTTTAGGAAACTTTATCACTTAAATGATCTTGGTAAAAAATGTACCAGAAGATAATTTAAAATTAATCAATGTTGGTGATAAAATTATAATAACTACTATTAAGTAAGATCATCAATAAAAAAAAGAATTAAAAGTAACACCACCTGCTAATTTGCAACTTGATTAATATAGAATAAAGTAAAAAGATCACCTCTTGCCAGGGTTATTGCCATAGACACAGGGTAAAAGGAGCAAGATCCACAGGGTAACTAAGCAGCCAGAGAAGAAGCATTGCAACCAAGAGAGATGGTGTTGCAACTCATCTCTAGGTAGAGTGATCCTCAAAATTGCACAACAGTGAGTAGTCATCCTGTCATTCACACCTGCCCAGAGCTGGTGAAAAGATATTTTGAAAGGATTACTGTGGAATTCTAATTTATCTTGGAGAAAAGGGAGTTCTGTGAATAATGACAGGAGCCAAAAAAGTGGAGAGTGCAACTCCCATACTTGTGTAGCCTATGCAATGGCATTTGCACAGAGTATATTTTTAGCATCATTTTGGGAATTTTTTCCCACAAAATGAAAGCACTGTTCCTTACATGTGCACATCCATAGAATGATAATCACAAGAAGGAAAAGTAATTGCATACAAAATTAAATATCACAACTGCTATTTTTGTCTCTGATGTTTGCTAACCAATTTGTAAGACTTATTTTATAGTCAACAGTCACAGGAAAATTGATCTAAAAATTTACTGGTCTGTGAAAATGCCGTTGCAGTTGCTCACTCCAGCTTATGGGCTCCTGATAAATGGGAGGCTGGAGCAATGACTAACAGATTCATTATTTTCAAATCAGTTGATTCATTTATAGAATCTATGGGGGTATGCTTGAGAAATTAACATAGCTGCAGGCAAGTGGGTCTGCAGAGTTTTCTTTTTTTTGTTAATTTTTAATGTGCCGAAGAGGGATTTTTTGCATCTCTACCAAAAATCAGAAAGTAATATTTTGAACCAATCGATGTACTACTGACAAAACATAGAATTGACAGATCCTCCATAATTCTTAATTTCTTGCCAAGTGAACCAAAACATCTCTCAGAGCCACAAACAGTGAAATCAATAAGGCTCAACTGGTCAATTAAGATATTTAAGGTAAAAAAAATGGGTTGTGAAGCAGCAAACAATATACATGTACCACAAAAGTTCCTAATGGTGTCCTAGGCAAGAAATCACTGTACGGCTGAAGCTGTGGGTGGAAAGATAAAGCAAATCCCATGTTAAAGTGATTGGCTGCCTGAGGGGGCAAGATGGACCTATCTTGCCTTCTTGGGATTTCCCATGTTGGGGAAAAAAATTGTCTTTTTTGCCATAGACTGAATGCTTTATTGACCCAGACTGAGGTCAAGTGGATCGCTGAATATTGGCCTAAGTTCTTTTTTTGTATTTTAATGTCATTGACTTTGACTTTGTGTTGATCCATAAAAAGAAAAGAGAAAGAATTTACTTGGGCAATATAAAGTCTGATCTTGACCTCTCACTTGGTTAATAATGCATATTTACTATTCATGACATGCTTGGATTCAAAACCCTCTTAATGTACCACCTTCTATTCTATTAACTGTCATTTAGCATTACCGTGAGTAGGCACAAACTTGGTTAACCTACAAACCTGGGCTGGATTGCCTTGTTTATATACTTAATACCAGACAATGATACCCTTTGTATTCCCTTTATGTAAATTAGTTGTTCCAATCGGACTTTTCTCTCTGCCCGGTCATGTGCAAATTGTTAACTACTGGGTACAAATTCTGTCCCAGTTTTTTTGACAAAATCAGAACTCAGGATTTAAAAAGTGCCAAACATACATACCCAGAAACGTGGGAGGGGGGTGGGGGTACTCCATATTTCAAGTGGCAGGGATGATCAAAGGATTTTTTTGGGTGGGGGTTGAAACTTTCGATTCCAGGATTTTTGGGGGTACGAAAATTTGGCAAGTATTTTTTTGGGTGGGTAAATTTAAGAAGGGATTTCTTTGGCTATTCAGAATAATCCGAAGATTTGTGGAAGTGCCCGTGTAGTTCTGTGATTAAAGTTCAACTAAAATTGTTTTCCTCTCTGTAGATGTTTAAGGCTCAGAAATTCGGCATGGGATTTTTTGGGGTTAATTTTTGGTCCAGGGTCCAGTTGTTCAAAGGCCGATTAGCACTTAACCTGGGGTTAAATTTAACCCTGGTTTCTTTTTCTCGTGTTCAAAAGCATTTTGTTGGATAATTTTCTCTGTTATTTAAGAGCTTCCAATCATCAACTTGTAGACAAAAAGAATTAAAACAGGAGCTTTCAAATCTTAATTCAAATCTCGCACTAACCCTGGATTATCTTAACCCAGCTTTGAACAACTCGGCCCTGGGATTTTTTGGGTATTGATTTTTGGCCCCATTTGGTCATCCCTGTCACTTGAAATCCAGAGTACTGCCCCTGGCCCCAGAAATGCACCCTTGAGTTATCAAAGACAACAGTAACTGAGTGTACTTATCTCTAGAAAGCCTGTAAGGGCCTTGACTGGAGGGTATACACTGCTCATAAATGCTTCACTAAAGTTTCTTGTTTGGTTAAGTTTGTGGGCACTTAATTTAAAACCGTTTAGCTCATGGGGATGATTATTTACAGTTCGAAGAATTTTTTATTTGCACAGGCAGGTACAGCAGCTCAGCTGATAATGGATAAGTAAGGAATTTTAAAATGCCAAATGCCTTCCCTGCGGGTGGGAACTAACCGACATGCAAATTTTTGAAGTGGTACCGACACTTGTAATATTGTAAACGATCAAAGATGTATGTTAACATCACCGGCTTACAAAAGCTTATGAAACCACTACTGTTCGCTTATATTGTATATATACTCACCCATTATGGCGTTAAGCACCTCAATGTAAAAGACAAACAAAGCATCTCAATGAACCCAACTGTACGTGACCAACTGGTGACAACTGCAAGCAGAAGCGCCAGGCGGCTAACGTCGCTCCCAGGTCCGCGCGAGGACCGCCTTTGAAAAATGAGCCCGCGCGCGCTTCCCTTCCTTTCTTGGTTTGCTGGTTGCAGGGTTGAAAGACTTTGGGTTGATTAATTAATTAAGTTATTTATTCATTTTTAGCAATTACCGGTTGAGTCAAGAATAATGCAGATCGATTGAGGCGGATCCTCATATTTCTTCAGATCATACGAAAGCCGAATCCATTTATTCATTCGTGAAAACTTGCTCACCTTTTTTCATCGAGGGTGTGAATGAGGTTCACCGGCGTCAAACCGGGCAAAAAATAGAACTGACTACCGAAAAACCGAGAAAAATATTACCGACTACGAACGGGGAAAGTATTAACCCACAACCGACCTGGTCCAAAATTGTAGGGATTTTTTAACTCAGAAATAAATCGTGTTTTTTAATTTCTCATTTCATCAAAAGTACGCAGGCGTGAAGGTAAATCATTTTAATTCCCAATTTGGTTATTTATAGAATTTCCTGTCATCAAATTACTTGTGTTAAATTGTTATAAAATAATGTAGGTTCGATTTTCGTTTTTTTCCTGGCATGTATAGAGCACTGCCTATTTCGTGCCAACAACTCAAGCTCATTTCAGACCGTTCAAATGGAGCATGCGCCTTTGTTTCTCCTCCTTTTTGGAGAAAATCCAGGAAAGCGCGCGCTCATTTCCCGGGAAACAGACTTCAGTGACTAAAGTTCATCTCAAACACTAGATTTGGCGTTTCCCCTTCGACCACTTATTTCTCTTGATTACTTCGCTGGTCTGTCCACTGGGAAGAACCTGAAGAACTGGTCAAAGACTTCTCAAAGTGGCGTAAACGATCGCGCAGCTCAAGCAAACCAGACTTTAGATAAGGTTCCATTGTAATCAAATGATTAATCTACGTGTTACCCTTGTATAGAGTTTAAACTGTGTGCATTGAATAAAGAATATTAATAATTAACTTGTTTTTTCAATCATTAACCTAGATTTACCGACAAAGTAATAAAATTTTAACCGGCGACAACCGCCATGTGGACCCCCCCCCCCCCCCTCCCCCACGTAATCGGCTCCTGTCCTCGGTAAAGTTTAGAATATATAGAGAGACGTCCAGTATAACAGATGTTCTCCCCAGGCCTAGCTTCTCGCTTGCCGTCCTATTTTCTGGCGATAGCCTTTACTTTTGACGCCATTTTACCGGACTAGAAAACGGCTTCTATAAATTTGGTCATTGCCAGCTGGTTATGAAGAAATAACCGGGGGATTTGAACCAATTAGAAACAGGGATATATTTTGAATAAATTAAAAATTAATTCATTTATCTATTAGTTGTTGGTTTATTCATTCTGCTTTCGAGGCTTCGAAAGGGGGATGGGGAGGTAGGGAAAAAGGGAGGAGGATTGGGGAGAGAGGGGAAGGGACGTTTTCTAGTTTTATATGGATCGTATCCTCCCCCTCGCGGTATGTTTTGTCTCGACTTTAGTCGACCTCTGAGATTAGACCCCCTTTTAGAAAAAAAAAATATATCTGAAGATACCAAGAGCAACACAGGCAAGGTAGCAGTTTGAAGGTAACAATCAAAGTCAAAGCAGAACGTGCCGATGCCTCACGTCAGAAGCAAAGTAAGCCAAAATAAAGCGCGTCGATAACTAGCTTACCAGAATTAAGAATTAAGAGGGTTTTTTGCCATCTCACAGGCCTCTAACCTTCGCTTTTCATGAACCTGTTCTAGACTTGGCTTGCGAACTGTTGTGATAGCTTCCTCGTCGAGTTTCCTATTTTGTATCTAGCCTTCTTTAAAACTACGTTTGCTGCTTTATGAGGACTTTCGGTCTTACCCTTTTTTGTTGCCTTCAAAACCTTCATTTCTCCATGATGATTTTCCCACCCAACATTCGGATTTTTCCAGTTTTTTAGCAGTTTCCTCAACTGATAAGCTAGTAAATCGAAGAATACACGCTTTTTAAATGCTCTCACGTGGCTGCACGTTTTTGTCTTTAGGGGGTTTAACTTTCATGATATTCACAAAAAAACAAAGTGAGTTCGAGCAATTCGGGCTATTGAGACTATTGAAAAATGCAAAAAAATATGTGGCGGAAAAATATACTCGCGCCCACTCTCCTTTAGCGCGGAAGTACAGAAATCGAATATTCGAATCAAAAGATGTCACAATAGTGAGTTTGACGATTTGACGCCGTGATTTCCTTACCAAACTCCAATCGTACCGCATTACAGACTTATAAAGTAGAGGAACGAACTTTTGGGACACCCTGTAGATTGCTGGCATGCTCACACTGGAACTGATAATATCATTTCTAATTTGGATGTGGTTAAAGCGGAGGCCTTAGATAATATCTTGAACTATTAACTAAAAGTTCATTTATATCATCTTAATTTAGCTTAAGTTTATTGCGCAGCATCCAGTTGCCGATATCCTTAACACATAGCTCGACTTTCTACTCAGAGCTACTGAGATAAATGGTTAGGACAGTTATTGCTAAACTACAGATACAGCTGTGTATCATGGGTCTCACATCTGCATACAGCTGAAATGGTATATATACGTATGCTACGCTTTCTGGCTATATCACTCACAGGACTTGTACGTGTAAAGTAAGAGAGGTTATCCTATCCAGTGTATAAACCGAATACAGTAAAGGACGAATTACCCGTAGTACTCAGGGGCACCGGCAACGAGGATATACTTCAAAACCACTTAACATAGCATTGTTGAACGTATTTTTAGTATTTGAAAGGTAGATATAGGCATATTTTTTCTCCCCTAAAAACTTTTCATCCGTTCGGATTTCCTAGCTGAAAGTCTAGTGATCCGAAAATTATAGGGATAAAAACTTACCTTCTCGAAAATTTCAGCCAGGCTGAAAGGCTCCCGAAAATTCTAGGTGGCCTTTTTTAGGGTCAAAAAATAAGTAATTATACCATTTTGGAGATGTTCGAAAATCCTAGGAGAGGCAGGCAAGCAAGAAATTTCACAACAAATGTTCCGAAAATTCTAGATCTCAAATCGTCTTCCGAACAGATATTTTCCGAAAATTGCCGTTGGGTGCCCCTGAGTACTCCGTGCTTCCGCTCTTCATTGACGATCTTACGTGACTCAAGATAAAAACGGAACCAATTAAGAGCAGTGTCTCTAACGCCAAAGCGATAATCCAGTCTTGATAACAAAATCGTATGATCGTCAAATACAGCTGATAGATTGGGCAATAGCAGAATAACAGATTCATTATCGTCCTGCCGATCTCCACTCGTCCCCATTTCTTTCATTCCGACTCAATCAAAACAACGATCCAAAGCTAAGTCATTTATGGCGCGAGATACAATCGATAAGTTGTTTAACAACTGCTTTAAAAATAATTTGTGCTACAACCCAAACTCGCTCTAGACAATACCACCGGTTATTAATTAAATACTACAACATCTATGATATATGGACCCGCATCGTGCTATTTCAGGGTTGTGTACACTTTTTCCTATTATTTTATCAACGATAAAAGTAGTACTGGTTCCTTTATTCTGGCATGTTTTGCTTATTCTTTTTTTGATAAGCATTTATAGCAAGGCTCCGTTCAGACGCTGAACTTTTCATGAGCCGGAACCTAATTCGAATTAAGGCCGACCCAAATTATTTAGACCGGCTGGATTGATTCAGACGCCGATCTTAATTGCAGCTGAACTAAGTTAAAAATGAGCAAAATACTTATTTCGGTCAAACTACCTACGAAAAACGACGTTATGATAATTTATGCTTTAGGTTCGGTACGTGAAACGCTCGCCGGCGTCTGAATCAAAGCCATTCCAAAGTCGCTCCAAAGGAGAAATTCCCGGCTGGGTTAGCGGAAAAGAACGGCTGAGCCGTTCCAAATTGAAACAGGCGTTCTTAATTGATTCCGACGCCGAACTTTTCATGAACTTAATTCAATGTATTAGGTTCCGCTCATGAAAAGTTCTGAACCGGGCATAATTTGATTAATCTATTTGGTTTCACCTTCCTGCGCATACCAAGTCGAAGCGTCTGCAAGCTGAACAGGTAACCTGTTCGAGGCTTCAAGATAGTGGGCAAAGCGGTTCTGCTCTCCCACATTTTTCGTTTGTCTGCACTGACCGAGAGCCTGGCACAGGCTACTGAAGACTAGTGGCAAGCACTTTAAAAAGGAAATATCCCCAAGCATGTCTCGTCAAACCTGGAATTGGGCTAAAAACCGTGAAAATTCGTTATGAGTACAGTAAGTGTTTCTTTTTTTTCTTTTCTCTTTTCTTTCTTTCTTTTTTACATATGAACACTTTCCTGACTTCAAAAATGTCATGATCATGCACGGTCAATCGCTCTTTCAGGCACAATTGATTTGCACGAAGGACTAAGGTCAACCCCGAGGTAGGAACCTTCGATAAGGCCGGAATTTTCTAATGCAGAACTGCACAGCAAAAAAAAAAATTCTGAAAATATCAAGCGTTTAAAATGTGTACAAATTTTACGGATGAAAAAATTTGGATGATGTAATCCTTGGTGGAAAGACAACGGTACGTGCCCTCTTTAGGCTACCTTTGCTCAGTATTTGATCACTATGCTATCAAAACGTGATCAAAACAACCAGAGAGGGAGCTTAAAAAACAGGAAGATGTTCTTTAGACTAGCACCCCACAATTGAAGAGAATTTTCTTGGCTACAGATTGCTTGACCTCTGTGTACCCAAAAATAGAAGTAATTGTTGAAATACGGAAACGAATTTTTCCTGACTAAGATATTTTTAAGCTGCAAAACGTGATCGAGGCACATTGGTCACACTTAAATGGAGAGATGATCATTCTTTTGTTGTTAAATTGGAACACTCAAAAATAAACAGATAATATATTTCCAAATTAAATTTGATTTCTTTTTCTAGTAACGTGCATGTGCTCCCTTGCAGTAAACGTAAACTGATGTCTTGGCAATTGTCTTTCAAAGCTAAACCCTGGAATGACTTGTTTCAGTTTTCCAAAACACGGAAGCTAAGATGCCCAAGTTAAACATTGCTTAGTCTGACTCAGTTTAGATTGTCGGTCATGACAAAAGTGCGCTAGGAATGTCGCGTGATATTCTCTCCATGGTGCAAGTCACGTATGACAAGAATGCATTGGTGTTTACCTGTAACACCGGGTAGATTTGTTCAGATACATTAAATTTTCCTCGCCTGTCCAATTCGCGGCAGAGATGTACATCGTTCGTGTTCCGCGTGAACGCGACGTTTTTTCGATAAGAGACTGAAAAGGAGATAAGCGTGCCTAGCCTATAAGATAGGATAATGTCAAGTGAGGGTATTATATTGCTCACGCCATCAGTTCGCGTGACCATTCGTGACACAAAATACTGTTGGTATCGGAAGGTCGCAGTGGTGGTGGGGCGGGGGGGAGGGAGGGAGGGGGTTGGTGGTTTGCAGCTTTTCAAGCAAGTGAGGAGAGAGAGAGGGCGCTTTCCATTAAGGTAAAAAATCCGGAAATTTCAGTGGGAACAAAAATGGATTTTTCGAATTCCGATAGGTAAAAAGTTGTTCCATTTCAGGAACGACGCTGAGCCCGTTACCCGATGGGACACTAAGATGGCTGCCGAGTTGGTAACAATTGAAACTGGAATAAAGTACTAGAAACGTGTAAATGGAACACGAAATTCCGTTCGGAAAGTTCCAACCTGGAAAACGGGCCCACCTTTTCAGATTTTCCACTTTTTCAGGGAATTTTCCGGTGGGACGAACGGACGAAACGTGTTCCATTTTCTACCGAACCGAAATTTCCGAAAATTTTGACTAAATGGAATTAAAGCGCCCAGAGTTTCAACCTGACCACTCATGATGTGTGGTCCACTGGGTAGTAAGAATTTTACTTAGAAAACTGTCTGGATATACATTTGAACCTGGAATGTATGTTTATTAAGAGTAACCGAATCTAGCGTAACGCCCGTTTCTAGAGCGACATTGCCAATCATAATAATATATGCTTTAGTAAATTACAGTTAAACCTATAAATATGCCTAGCATACTTCACTATATTCGAGCCCGAAGCCGTTTTTTTAATAGCGCGAGTTTCGTGAAACTGCCCCGGATGCAGCACACGCCGATTTGGCGATGAACCAGACCTTAGGCTATGCACACACTATATCGTATTTTGTATCGACACGAAAATCTATCGGGTATAGTATGATTTACAGCAAGAGCACAGTAATGGAGCAAGTCGTTTACACGCATCGACGATCGTGACGGACTGAGCGGTTGGCCGAGAGGGCTTGGTGAACTAAATCCCTGTCCTCACTCCTGAGTATTTACTTCCGTCTCAGTGGATTTCATTCCTTGCTCACTTCCGCTACGGTCCGAATACCCCTGTTCACACTGCACCAAAGTGAGGTATACTCTTTTTTTATATAAGAATATATTTTATAAGAATATCGAGGCTGAAATTTGCGAAATTTTAAGAATATTTTAAGAAAAGGAAAAGGATAGATATAATTTTGTGTGTTGAAACATCTGTAAATACCATACAATTTGTCAGCACTCTGCAAACTGTTGCTGTAAAACTTGTTTTATTCTCCTACGCGTTTCGTCTAACGAACGTAGACTTCTTCAGGGAGTTTTACAATCAAATACTAAAAAAAATAAATCAATAATAAAAAAAAATTCACAATGTAACGCGATACAGATCTAGATACCAAACACTTGTAATTCATACCCCAATAAATTCTAAAACGGAAATGTCATAAGCTATAATTTAAGAATAATACAAGAATATTTTCAGCCTAAAATCGGCAGAAAAATACTTAAGAATATTCGGCCTGGGCCGGAAAAACAACATTCTTATGAAAAAAAAAGAGTGTACAGAAACTATCCGATAAGTGATGCTCCACTTTAGAGATCGGCGCGGCACAGTTTCGCTCCGTTACAGAAATCGCACCCAAATAAACGTTCTAGCTGTTACGTGAGAACAGAGGCCCTATGCAGCATTGTTTTCGTGCCCGCACAAGAGCTTTTCGGTATTCTTGGTTTTCAGATGACATCACCAAAATTCAAACTAAGAAACTATCGCTTCTTCTGAGTTTCTTCTTTCATGTGCTATTACAGCACCTTAAAACCTTTATACAAACAAATTTTCGGTTCAAAAGGGTTCTTCGTTTTGCGACACTCGACGCTTGAATTTCCAGGCTTTTGCGTGACGCGGCATTTAGCTGACGGCCAGGGAAGCTGTTATGTGGGTTAAAAACATTACCGATTTTTGGAGATTTTTGCTATCTAAACATTCCTTGTCTGGGAATAAATATTACTTTAATCTTAATGAGTTCTTCAAGCGAAGAATTCACGCATTAGCAGGAAAACTCCAAAACAGATGTTTCTGTTGGTTTCCGGCGGCCATATTTGTACCCCTGTAAGGGACACAAACATGGCGTCTCTATACAAAGCTTTATAAATTTGGGTAAAACTTTTCCCGAATATCTCGCATATGAAATATTGCACAGACCTGATTCTTGTGTTCCTGAGTGAATATAACGTAATATTTCATGAGGCCAGCGCTAGCGCTATACAGTTTATCGGGCGCATTTGATGAGTGTGACTAATGTTTTATAGACACGGGTATTTAATAGTGAATCAATAGTTAAAGATTCAGTGACTCAATAATCCAAACTTTATTAACGTTATTCCACATTAAAACAGATTACGGGACACGTAATCACTGCAGAGCTGAATTTTTTGACAGCTGTCATGACTCAGTCATTCAAAAAATAATCTTAATCGTATTTGCTGTTTTCCAACAGGACAAAATTCATTAGGTAGGCAGATAAAGTCAAAATGTGCCCGCTATAAAGAGGTCAATGGAATAAGGACTGCAAACGCCTTCAATTCACGTACACTTACTGCAAATCAATGAAGAAAAGTTTTTGATCCATTTACAAAGTTCTAAACTTTCTTTTGATTTTGTACGTTTGAGTTAAGGTAGAAGGTATACCGACCCCACGGCCGCGTTGACTACAATAATTGTGTCCCACTGTTTATATCACCAAGGCGGAAGAATTTATAAGGGGCATTTTCGGAGTTTGTCGGCTTTTGCTAGGTCACGTACTCAAATTTATTTTGTTCTTTTTCGCGTTGCTTGCCACGTAGCTGCCTGCCCCGTCACTTGGATTTCAAGACTGAAAATCGCTTAACATATTTTATTATTATTATTATTTTTGCGGCAAAATGACTCACCGAAACTCAATGTTAGAAGTCTTTTTTAAACCCATTATCTCAATTTAGCATTTTATACTGAAGACGGTTTAATATTGATAGGGCACGTGGTACCAGCCCAGACACCCAGTTTCTTTACGTAAAAGTGCATTAAATAAATTAAAAAGCAGACAAGAAGGCACAAGGTAGGCTTTTAAGCCAACAACCGGTCATTGTATTAACTTAGATATCAAGGACTCGAACCATCGAAATACACATGATACACGGAAGTAAAAGGGAAGCAAAACGGTGACTGAGCAAAATAAGGAAGATAATCGTGACTGTCTAAGTAGGAATTGATTGGGCTCCTGCACGCTCTCCGCTGTGGCCGTGATTTTGGTATACATTGTAGCTAAAGATTTGCCCAATACAGCTTGAAATTTACAGCTCTTAACTAACGGAAATAAACAAAATATCGTCAGAATGTTAGTTCTTAAAGTACAAAGTAACGTGATTGAGTCAAGCTTTGGTGAGCTCGGCTGTAAAATAATCAAACGTGACTCGAGACCCTCCAGACCTACCCCCCCCCCCCCCCCTTCCCTTATTTGAAAGAAGAAAATTACAGAAATCTTGTCCTTCTTTCCCAAATTTTAAAACTTTATTTTTGAGTTATTATCTTTGGTCATCTTGATGACCACAGCTTATCCTTTTTCTTCGCTACAGTGCACATGACCCGTGAAATTCACCAAAGAGTGAGATCATACTCAGTCGCCAAGGATCTGTTACGACCAGGCTCCCATCTGAGCCTTTATCTGTCGGCGGTAACTTAACCCAACCACGAGAAAAACAGGAAGCCAAACACGAAAAATAAAATAAATCACCAGCTTTTGATATTAAAACTGTTTTAGTTTTTCGGACAAAAAATAGCAATATCCCATGTGTTGAAACACACGGCGATAGCAAACGTTCAGTTGTCACCACTCGGGACAAAAGACCGCGTAACGTTACTACTTCCGTTCTAGATGACTGGCTACTTGCTAATGGCCTTGCTTTTGCGTCTACTTTTTTTAAAAGGATAGAGAAGCAAGTTAACACAATAGTTTTGTAACAAAAGTTCATTCGACACGTTGGTTCAATTAACGACACCTGTCATGAGTTCAAAATATAGAGTGAGAAAATTGGTGCTCTCCGCTCCTAGATCTCGGGCAGATAAAAATAGACTGGCATATTAAAACAGCATCGCGGTTCAGATTTCTTGCTGATCACTCTATGTAGACTTTTATTTAATTTTTCAGCTCTGTTCAGGAATTAATTAGAGAAAGACATTACGGCGCACAGTATCAACTCTGTTGTGGAAGACCATAAACACATGACAACCGCAACGTGGGCTGTAATGAAATTCTGTCTCTGCACATGCAGACAAATAAAAGAGTTGAAATTCAGGGCAAGGCTTGGAATTAACCTCAATTGAAAGCTATTGAAAATCTTTGAATGTAGATGCGATCACATTAAATTAATTTGACAAGTCATTCAAAACTTTTTAAAAGAAATATATGAGCTAACCTACCCTACAGGTAGATCAACATAATACATTTTTGGTTTCTAAGGAAAAAAGATATTTTCTTCCTTTAGCGGAATGGAATATCAGACATTTATTGACAAGTCTCCAGTAGGGTCGTTGTTGAGTGGAAAAGCTGACACATGATTCAAAAAAAGTGCTTTAAAGAGCACGTACTTTTGAAAAGGTCATTAGCCAATCAGAGTGTCCTTCCGTGTCTCTCAGAGAATCCAAGTAAAGTTAAAGTTGGTATATTAGTCTCACAAGGAAGTGTTATCCGGTATTATTCAGCAGACCTTCACAGAGTCTACATCAGCTGTTTTTGCTGCTCGGAAACAACTTCACATACTAAATGTCTCGGAACACTTTCTTCCTCACAACAAGAGAACATGTGGAGAGGGAAGAGGAGATTTCTTATGATTCTTGGTTAAAGTATCTCCTTTTGCAAGATTTTCCTCAAGACGAGTTTATTCAACCAGGTAAATGTAAACAATGAAAAATAATTTTTAATTCGGTATTTGGAGTTAAGCTAACTTGAAGTTGGATAGCTTTTTCAAGAAACTGTAAAACTTTGGTAATTGATTGAAATTAGATATTCTTTGGCTTAAAGAGCTCAAGCTGAAAAGAAATCCACTTATTCTCTGTGACTAGTTTCTTTCCGCAAACTCTCTTCGATACTTTTAGAAAATATTCGGGTTTTTATCGGATTATATTTGTACATCTTCCCGCTATTAAAAGAGAAGGTCACCTTTGACCGGTCAAAAATTTTGTATCCTCCGCTTTGTCTGTTCCGACCTTCCATATTCTAAAGACGATGGGATATCGACCCATCATCAATAGTCTCCCAGTTCTTAGTGGTAATGAGTACTTTCCGTTACAACTGAGATTATCTGAAACCATGCAGTAAACAGGAACATCTGTCAGTTGTGAATTGCATGGACTCAGTTAAGGCTGTCACCGCTTGCTATTGAGTAAAAGGCTTGCGCCAAGTTTCGGAATGGCTTGATATAACATCCTCTACTCGTCCTTAGTCTGCTTCCGCCCCCCAATGTAAGGCGGAGGATGATGGTAGGGAGGAAGAGTCTCCCCGTTCCAATCACCTTCCACATGCACCTCTTTTGCTTATTAAAAAGCTGAGCCAAGTAAGAGACCCGTTGCGGACGCGATCCATAGACAGGTATGCACCCAACCCACACCGATGACGACTCTTGAAATCTCAATTGTCATATTTGACCCCCTCCCCCCACCCCCCAACCTTGCTGAACAGTTGTTACCTGGGGCTCTTGAAGGACTTTTAAAAGCCGGTGGCTTGATTATTTGCGAACTAGCCATATTTGGCAAATGTATTTCGACTCCCACCATCCACGCCCTCTCGCCCTTTCTTTAGCTTCAAGCTCGATTCAAGCCTCATAGAACCTACTAAAATTTAACACATATCACATGGAACCAGCAGGAGAATTGAAGGGGGCATTTTGCGTTCGCAGTGAATGTACCCACTGAATAGTTTTCACCCCGGCTTTGTTTTGCAGAATCTGATCAATTTAGGGATTCAAAGGATTTTATAGCTGTATTGAAAAAGCCTAAAATTGAAAACCTTGATCAGCATGAGCTGGACTGGGAAAGAGATGATCAGCATGAGCTGAACTGGGAAAGAGATGTGGATCGGCCAATGCTTAGGAAGGAGCTTGGAGCATGCGCAATGCCAACATGGGCTCCTGAAACAGAGAAATACCCCAGAACGTATGCTGCTACCACAGAACCCAAGGTCAAAGTTCATTTTCTAGGTTTAAAAAAGGTAAGAGTGTTTTGAAAAGTAGCAATAAATACTTCCCCGAAAAGAAATCTGAAATAACCTGAATAAGAAGGGGATGGATGGGTTGGGCGTTAAGACCAGAACAGAAGTTAACTTTTTTGAGGGAGGCGGTGGGGTTCTGTTTAGCAGGCAGCCTCTTCCCCAGGGGGTTACCCTGGGAACGGTTGCCATCCGCCGTTGGGCGTCTTGTATCGATAGGGAATGTGTCGTTATCTGAATCAAGGAAACTCCCAAAATTTTGCATGCGCTCTAGCCGAAGTTAGCTTGTCAACGACATCGACGGCGGCTTGATTCAAAAGGCTGCAACCCACAAAAAAAAACCAGCTTCCTTCATCGACTACTTCTCTGGGTACGAAACTTCGGAGAATCGGTTTCATTGCAATTACTGACATCAGACTAGCACATACGTTAATACGGGCACGATATACAAATAGTTGCATTCGATATGCCAGTGACTCGACAGATTGAGTAAAGATGCCAGAAAGAAAGGATGAAAGAGACAATGAATCAGCCATGAGTGAACATGCAGAGACGAGTGAAAAGAAATAGGGAGGAGGGCACCGTCAAATCTATTATTCACGAGAAGAAAACTGCAGTAAAAATGCCATTTGGGAGGACGGATAATCCTCTTATCAGCCGAAGCAGTCTAGGGTCTCGACCACACCGTATTTCAATCCGATAAAAGATTGCTAGCCTTAGAAAACAGCCGACATTTGGCAACGCTACCACTGGTTTGCCCGCCAAATGACGTCTGAGAAACAAGCGCAGAAATTCCATACTGATGATGCGTCACTACTTAGATCTGGGTAGTGCTTCTGATTGGTCGTCAGTAAGTAAATCTAAATCGGGCATGGCTGTAAGGGACCATCTTTTCTTACTCAAAGAAGGCGTTGTTGGGGCGTGTGATTGAGCAGGGTTAGGATGCTGTGGGCTTATTGATTTATATGTAAAAGACAACTGTACTCTTAAAATTCTTTTCGCTTTTTTTTTCTTTTTTACCAGGAGTATGAAAAGGTACAGAGTCGTGTAAATCGCCAGTCACGGCAGCGGTTGGCAGACGGCAAAGTTCGCATCATGATCAAAACTGAAGCTCAGATTGAACACATCGGGGTATGCGTGGAGCGTATTCCAATGGCTGCTGCTTTAAGTGGTGACGTCACAGGCAGAGTTCCACTGAATGTCAAACTGGGAGCACAAATGATCAACAAGGTGCGCAAAAGGCTACTGATCGGAAATCGTAAAATTAGGAAATTTATCATGATCATTATCATGGGGGAGGGAGGTTAGGATAGGGGCTGTTCATCTCTCTATCACTCCATCCTCTATATAGTCTTTCTACTGCAAAAGCATCACCCCATGAAAAGGAATCCAAGACAGTCTTGGAACCTGAATTCCACACCGTGGATTTCGAATACTCTGTCAGTGGAACATGGATACCGGATTCTAACCGTTTGTCAAATTCCGGATTACTTGAAATGTATTCCAGATTCCAAAGCCCAAAATCTGGATTCTACAAGCAAAACTGATTTCCACGATTCCGGAATCCAGATTACGTTACATGGCGCGAGAAGCAAAAGCAATTTGCGCCGCATTTGTGAGCTTCCGTTCCCATACTTTAATCCTCCCCACCTTATCTTGGAAAACGAACACAGTAATGTTTAAGCAGTTATAATAACTCCTCTAGTGGGGTTAATTTAACTCCTTACAGTGGAGTTATTTTTTGGGGAGTTATTTTAATTCCAAAAAGGAGTTTAAAGAACTCTTTTTCAGGAGTAACAATGACCTCAGATATTGAGGAGTTAAAATAACCCCCAAAAAGGAGTTATCCTGTACCTAAAATTTTTACTCCACTTTCAGAGTTAAATTAACTCCAAAAAGAGTAAAAACAACCCATGTAAGGAGTAAAAATAACCTCATTTTCGGAGTTATTTTAACTCCAGACTAGGAGCAAAAAGAACTCTTTTTCAGGAGTAAAAATGACCCCAAATTTGGAGTTAAATTAGGAGTTACAATAACCCCAAAAAGGGTTTATCCTGTGCCTAAAATTTTTACTCCATTTTTGGAGTTATAATAACTCTCTAAAAATTACGGTGAAAGTAGACAAACTCACTGTATGTTATCTACGCAACGAGCGGAAAAGTCTTATCACCCTCTACCGACGGATTGTTGCTGTCTATGGCTCCATGTACTATTACTCTTAGCTCCAAGAACGGCAGTTGCTACCTACGGTAAATTCATTTCTAACTGACGGCTTATTCTGTTTCTGTTGTTAGCAATTCTTGTCAGTGGATCTGGACTCAGTTTACATGTCTTCTCAAGGAACTCCTGTTTATAAGCTCTCTACTGTTGACGCGGACAGGCGAAACCGATTCCGTTTAATTGTTACAGTGTTGTTCATTGATGGAGAGGGTAGCAGGTCATTTGCTAGTCCGCCTTTTCTTCTTCGAAGCCGCAGACCAGAGAGAAAGAAGTCTTGTTAATTTGCGCTTTCGGCCGTAAAGAGGGCCTGGAATCAACAAAACTGCTTGTTAAGCATCTAGGGTAGTTCAAAGTGAAATGGCTTAACGGACCGATGCACCTAACGGATTGAAACGTTTTGCTTTACCATTCGACTGAGAGTCAGCGTAAAATCAAGATTCAGGGGAAATTTTTATTTATAAAAATACTAGGAAAAGTGAAACAAAAACATTTTTTATTTGGATATGTAGAAAATACAATTTCGTCTAGAAGAGTTACGAATAGCTCCATTACCAGTACAAAGTTCTTTTCTTATCCGTGTCCATGCTCAAGGCAGGACCATTGTTGGAGTTAATAGGCCATTTTCGAGTTACCCAAGCCTCTCTTTAAAAGCAACGTTGAGTGAGAAGCCATTGGTATGTATCAAAACGTATCAAAACGAGGTTAAGTGCTCAGCCTTTTATATGAAAATGATATTTCATTCTCATGCTGAACAAAAATAATTTTCACAAGAAAGCTGTTGCACTAAGCAGTTTTGAAAGCGAGAGTTTTTGGGACTCGTAAATAGCCTATTGCACCTCAACAGGGACGCCAAAGGGACATAAACGAAAATGTCCTCGTCGTTCTATTTAATAGGTACCGATATTAAAGAGATCGGGATTATACGACGTTTGCTATCTTTGGGGGAGAATTGTACGAAATAGGGATGTGTCATATACCTCGAGAAAGGGTCTATATGGAGAGGGCGAGATGTATTTGTAACAGGCTCTCGCAGTGAAACTCAAAAAGGCTGCTTAGTTGTTTTGAACATACCGGCTTAGGAAACCATAGAGGGATTCTGGAAATATCGCGTGTCGTCGAGTATACAACAGCTCCAGGCCCGTCTTAACCGAACAATTTAGATTAAGGGAAACGATAAGGCAGAAGTCCATTAAATTTTGTATTTATTTGTTATGAAGTTTGCGCTTCGGTTACTTCAAGGGAGGAAAATGGATTATGTTCGGCAATTATTTAATGTTATTTTGCATGTGTCAAATAGATTTTTATTTTTCATCAACAAAATGTTGCACTTTGTGGTATTTGAAAAGTGCTATTTAAGTCAAATATTCTACTCAAGAATTCAAACCTACAGGGATTTTTTCCAGTTTTGGAGGATTTTTAATGAAGATTTGCATTCCACTGACAAATTCATGAGGAGGTTGTCTGTTATAACTCACCGATTAATTGACCGCATTTCTGTTAGATATTCAGCTCGGCCGTAGTTTTGGAGGGAGCAGTTGAAGCCAACAAAAAATTCCTCCTTAAACACTTGACAATGGATTTTTATCGCAGAAAAAGAAAGTTGTTAATCCCAGATAATTATCTTAATAAGAGAAAATCCGCAAAAAGTTGCTGTTACTTCTTTGGCTCGCTTAAATAGGAGAGCTTGCTCGCAGTCTACTTCTTGGTGGCCTTTCGGGAAATTAACCAGAGGGTTATAAAACAAGTCGATTTTATCAAAGTGCGGCCATGTACATGACCTTTACTTTATTGGTAGTCATGGTAACATGTTGCGCCATGTTTAGATGTTTGGTTTTATTAGCACACAACAAACCCTTGTTTTAGCTTTAAGGCGAACCATTTGAAGGCATGTCTTTTAAACAAGTTACCTTGGACAGTCATGAATTCAAAAGTTCGCCCGGCACGCCGTAGATTCAAGCTTTTCAAACAACTGACGAACTGTTGTAACCAAATAAGGTCATGTTTATCGTTACGTAGTTACACTTAAAATGGCAATGATCCGATCCTCGAAACGTTCGCATCTGAACCTAAGGCGTCAATTTTAAACAATCTCTTAACGAGAGGTCTACTTTTGATGTATCCGTCACAAGTAAGAAGAGTTTTCAGTCAGTAACAATGCTTTACGACAAAGTAACGATCCCATGATTGCCCGTTAAAATCAACAGTGAGAAATACTTTCCGCTCGTTTTTCTTATTTTAAATTATGCAATTTTTAGATACATATTTATGTCTTGTATTAATTAAGCTTTGAAATAAATTTTTACATATTTTTCTGATAAGAGAATATCAGTCAAGCATGTTGTCATTGTGGAACGAACTTTGGGCGTTGGGACAAAGGACGATTTGTTCTTTAATTTCGCTTTTTGATGCTTTTTTTTAACAATTAAGACATCATCTAATCATACCTGAACTGATCTGAGGCCAAACGGTCGAGCTTTTCAGGAGACAAACCAAACTTAGTGAGTTAAGTTCATGAAAAGCTTGACGTCTCATCTGAATGAGTTTCTGAAACGTCCAACACGTTCTATCCGTCCACTTCAGACGAATATAACGTCTGAAGATCGTCTCCAGGACAAACGTCCATCTTCACATGCGACGAACTAAATTAGTAACTTAAAAATTAGTATCATATGTATATTTAGCTTCGTTCGGGGAAAAAATTTACCGTTTTTGCGGAAAAGGAGGTCTTTTGAATATCGGCATTGCAGATGTCTGGCAAGAATCGCAATCGCTTTGAATCGCTGCACGGTGTAAGGACAAATCCAGTATACAAAACCTCCTGAGCACCTCTGTCTGCTAAACAAGCTGTTACAGTTGGTTCCAGTTCTGGTTTTAACGTGAAGTTGCTACATGATTGGAGTAATTTTGATCTTCCAAAGCTTATGCCAGTAGAACACATTTTCTTGATGCCTTCGTCATGTTTCTCTCTCACACTAATACACGCCAGGATACACGCCAATAAGTTACTCATTACGGCTCTGCCAATCAAGAATTTGCGGCCGCAGAAATAAATAAAAGGGGTTCTTATAGCAGGCGTCCCTTCCCCTCTCTCCCCTACACCCCTCCCTTTTTCCCTTTTTCCCTATCCCCTACCCCTTTCGATGCCTGCTACGCAGGCTACCATCTTACCAGAAGACCATTGTTTAAATTCAGCCAAGCATAGACCGTTGACAGCTTGAAACCATACTTGAGCTGAAATGCGAATCTCCTTTCGTGACCTCCTATGAAGCTTTATCCGACATAGCTTTCAACGGATCATTTTAGCAGACACTGCTATAAAGCTGATGAGACGAACGCAACTAAAGAAAAGAACCGGATGGAATAAAAATCACTCCGAAACAGTGCATCAGTTGGAAAACTTGTGGCGGTGTAGAGGAGTTTTGCACAAATTATCAAACAGGGGATACCTCAGAACCAATATGCATTATTTTATTTACCGCAAATGAACGAAGTACAGCGATTTAAATTTAATTGAATTTAAAATAACTATAAATTTAAATAATTTTTATTGTAGCTTTTTCTGATGAGCAGAATTTAAAGCGGGACTATTCCCTTTTTATAGAAAAGGCCGGTGAAGTCTCTTATTTCATCCTGTTCGCGGCTTAAAAAGGCTCTAATATTTTTTTTATGATACAAACTTGTAAGGTCACCTATATGATGTGTAAAAATTATATAAAAGAAAAAGAAAGCTGCTAAGTTTTAGAGACTTACAAATCACGAGCAACACCAGGACCCCCTCGCTGGAAAGTACATTTCCGTCGGTAGGGGTATGGGTAACACGAACGCGTTATTTTTAACGCGTTTTAGTCACTCATTTCCTTGTTGATCAAAATCAAACGCTTTTATGAGGTTTATACTTGGAATAGCTCTATTTATGGTTCTGTAGCACAATTTGCTACCAGTGGGAGTCATGTTGGCTTATCCGATACTAGGAAAACGATTATTTTCCTAGGCAGAGCTCCGTCCGGCTGTGTTGAGAACGCATGCAATAATGCGATACTACGCAATAATTACTGGATTGTTGTGCTAAGAATATTTTAACTACAACAAAATTTTCTCATTAATTCAAACAAAGATCTGAGCACGTAGCAACAACTATAAATCGCACTGGATCATGATGTAGCATTTAAACATCGGCTACAAGCAAAACATTTGAAAAAAGATCAAAGACATAGCAATTTGGCCGCTACAGTGTACGTGTGCACGTGTATTATGAAACACGGAAAATGTCGCACGAAATTAATAGAGCTTTCCGACTTCGTTATACGGGTACTTTTTGTAACACAAAAATGCCTCCAGTGGAACTTGTGCTGCGCCTGTTTCTTCCTAAACACTGTACGATCACTCCCGAGCGCGCCACATTAAATTTGGCGGGCATTTAGGAGGTTTTGGCGCGAATATGTTGGAGGCACATATAAAATAAATTAAAGGAAAAAAATGGAACACTACGCTTACCTTCAAGAAATCTTACATTAAGTAAGTCATAATAAAAACCAGAATTAATGTATCGCAAGGTAAACCTACTGATCTAAGGCTGAATTGGCCTCGCTTTTGAACCAACGTGACGAAGGAAGGCTGACCATCTCCGCTTGTCAGAAGTGAAATTTGAACTCTTCTAACCTGTCCGATCTGTTAAAATTCAGCTGAAAATTTAATTTCAAATACCAATCGCTTCTAAGGGAAGTGATTTTGAATCAACACAGAAATGCTCGACCGGGATACGGCTTAAAAGAACTCACATATACTCCATACAATGATTGCTTGATCGGGCTGATCCGATCCGGACAATAGTTGAAAAGACCGCGCTCGACTTTATTTTACCCCGCCTAGTATTGTTTTAACCATATTAACAGACAATTGCGAAATTTAGAATTGTTTCATCGCCTCTGTGAAAATCACTATAGATGACAGCCAGTCTGACCTCTGCTATCATGTACGAGATCGGAGATAAAATTATAACCGCTTTTTGGTCTGACTCGATTAATTGCTTCGACGCGTCCTAAGTTCGACGTCTGACCCAACAGACGAACTTAATTAAGTTGACCCAAACTAGGGTTTGGTTCGTCTCATGAAAAGTTCGATATTTGGGCTAGGCCTTAGGTGCTCCGATGTGGGCTATGAATGCTGCTGATAGAAATGCAATGAATAAAGGTAATTGAGCCGAACGTTCATGAGGGGTGCTGGCTCTGGTGAAGAGAGAAAAAAGGCGCCCCTTTTATACTGTCTTGCTATGATGCATTTGAAGAGGTTCTTTGTCTTATAGAAGAATTGCCACGTTGTAGCCTTTATTAAAGGAGCTGTGTCACGAAATTCAGCCAAATTAGGCATTACAAAATGCCCGTTAAATCCAAGAGAAACATGAAAATAACTGCTTGAAACTTTAAAGGAAGGTTAACGCAACAGATACAACAGCTACCACCGATGGGCAAAACTGAAGAAGATTGAAACGGATTGAAATTATGGTTTTTGAAAACTGTTCAGCCTAACAGTTTTTCAAAGTTTAGCTCTGCTGTTTGCAGCTTCAAAAATAATGCTCAGGAGACATACTTGTTTGTCTCTAATCTCTGATTTTGTTATTTACTATGGTTTAAAAAACCGTTCAAAATTATTCTGGGGTATTTCCGACCTTGGAAATACAATTTACGGGGCCGGAAATGAGTAAGCGGGGTCGGTTTCTTTACATACCAATAACGGACCAGTAAACAGACTTAATACCGGGATCGAACAGTTTGAGTCAATTAAGAGCTTCTTAGAATAATCACAAATTATCGACAGAGGGACAAAAAACTCCAAATCAACTTTACATTCTTGGAATGCTTCGGTTGTTTGGTTCAAACTACACTGCTGTCAAAGACTTCTTTGAAGATAATAGAGTTCCTGAAAACTACGGGATTTCCGAGCCAGAAGAGGTAGACGCGGTAAACGAAGATTCTAACGGAGCGGTTGTCTTACCGCAAAATGCAATTCAAATGTCACCAGATTGCCTAAGAGAGTTTCAGGCCACGGTCAACCCTCTCGAGCAAGACGGGAACCATGGAATTTCTCTTTACCTTAGAGCTAGGGAAATAATTACTCGGTCTACCCAGGTAGAATGAACTTAAGAGTAGATTAAAGGTCTTGGAATGGATGCCAGTGGGGAAGGGGGGGGGGGGGGGGGGATATTTGAAAGAAGGGCGTTTTGTAAAATTCCGCCACTTTGGCGAGCAATAATACATATCCTGGCCAGCAAAAAATTTTGTCAGGTTACTTATTCTGAGGCACTATTACAATCAGTGTCGCTTGAATTTTTCACCGGAATTTAACTCGAAAAAGGCTAGCCAACATTACAATCCATTTCCATCCAAAGACCGCATTAGGGACTTTACCGTATTTTCTTTGCTCAGGCTTTATACAATCTTTTTCATTCACGCCCCACGTACACATATATGCGGAATTTTTTTCCGTCCCTTTAGCTGCGTATCCGCCTGTATAACTTCCTATTTAGTGTCTTACAGCTCGATGAAGAAGAAACACATGATATTACGGGAACAGAGGGCAAGAGCACTGGATTTCTTTACAAATAGTAATATGAATCAAATAAGTTGATATTGACTGTACACATTAAATCATATGCAATAAATTCACACGACTGCATTTTATTGATGTCAACCAATAGGTGTCGGGCCCTAGCTAGGATAAACTTTATACATACGGGTACACGAGTGTTACTGCTTAATTAACGCCACCCCACCTTCCGCTATATAAAAAAAAGAGCAAAAGAATGAAACTATAAAGGGGCAGCGTGATCGTTGTCGTTTTTGTGGGAGGTGGTTATGGAGGGGGTTGACGTTGAGGTTAACGTAAGAATGAAAGAAATATTGGGAAAACCGTTATACTCAAAAAAACAAGTTAGTAGACCAAGTTTTCTTTGCGATAGAGGACTATATGGTGTTTGTCTACCAAAAACAGTATCGACATTATTATTTGAGTATTTTTCCAATTTTCCACAGCTATTAACACCTCCTCCAACCCTGCACCTCACAACAAAACAGGTATTTTGATTTGAAGCACATAAATTAAGTAACATTTTTTGGTAACAAGTCAAGAGGCACAAGTCAAGATGTACATATTTAAAGACAATTTACAAGAAATTTAAAAGACAATTACAAATTGTACGTATTTAAAGATGAATGTTAAACGAAAGGAAGTATTTTCGTGATTTACATTTCTTTTTTTATTGCACTTTGCATGCGCTATATAGTAAGTAATGAACCTAAGTCTTGTTTTAATTATGAAAACAGGACTGAAAAGGTATTTCGGCTGGCGCAACCACAAACCTCAAAAGGAAGAAGAATCTCTTCTCAAACAGAAACCGAGTGTATTGTGTTTTATTAATTACTGAGTAAAAGTAATAACACAAGGTGACATACAACTGAAAAAATGAACGAATAAGACTTTACAAAACAAAAACAAGTAAATTAACCAAGACCTAAATTATCGAAATACACACTGTAACTTAATTAATTTTGACAAAAAGCGTTATAAACTAAAAGTAATCAAGGCTAAAATAGTTAGTGATAACTGTCAGTTTTATCTACAAATCAAAACCAACCCATCTATGCATACGGTGGTTGGCAAATAAACCAGTATATATAAAAAAGACTGAGCGTGGTGGGGATGCAAGTTTTAAAAGTTGTAAATGAGTAAAAGTACAAGTAATACATAATTATGTTGTAGTCATTTCATATTTCCAGTTTATTTTCATTTTCCATAGTTTTTAGCTAAGATAACGTATGCTAATTTGAAACAAAGAGAAAGCAAAAACTAAATGAAATAAAAATTTGGCTGCTTCATATATAAATACACAACTTAAAATGTGTATATTTAATAGCACTAAAAATGAATTTATGACAAGTAAAGCATTTCAAAAGAATGACATCATCATCATCATTATTAATATTAATTGTTGTTATATAATATTACTATTTATTATCATTACATTATTACATTATTGTTATTATTGTTATTAATATTATTATTATCATTATTATTATTATTATATTGATATACATTTCTTTATTAAACTATACATGCGCAATATAGTGAGTGCTGAATCTAAGTCTTTTTTTAATTATGGAATCAGGACTGAAAAGACATTTCGGCCGACGCAACCATGGACATTTTAAGGGGCCGGAAATCAGAAAAATCCGGACAGCGATGTGGGCGTGGGTTTGGGATAGCAGGAATAAGGGTCCAGTTGCCGGTAGGAATTCAGACATCAGAAATGAAACTCCTGGGCCGCTGGTAAGAAATGGATCCGGAGATCGTAATTTAGATTTCGAACCCGAGATTAAGGTCTATTTTCGCGGACGCAGAAACCCGACCCCCGATGGCTAAATCACTTCCGACCCCGTGAATTGAATTTCGATCCCGAGATTAAGTCTGTTTACGGGTCCGATACTGGTAAGTAAAGAAACCGACCCCGCTTACTCATTTCCGACCCCGTAAATTGTATTTCCGAGGTCGGAAATACCCCAGAATAATTTTGAACGGTTTTTTAAACCATAATTTACATGTGATTTCTTTGCCTACTTTCAGTTCCATAGCGATCGAGGGCGAGTAATTGGGAAAATAAAACAAAATGAACTGGACTGCCGTGACACAGCCCCTTTAAACTCAACCTTTTAGCAAAGCTTCTTCTGCAGTATCCACTGTTTGTTTTCCATAATTCTCAAAGTGACAATGACGACGTTTTCTTTGGGTTTGAAGGTTAGTTTGCTTTCCTCAGAGAAAAGTCCAGTCCATCACACAAACAAACTATCCCAAATCAGCGGTATTTGAACTGTGTCTTAATCTTGAGATTCTCAGCTGTTTTGTGCTGATCATCGGCGAACTAGCAGAGGTAAACTTAACTTTAACCACGATTCCTCCTCTTCTTATAGCTCCAATAACTCTTTGAAAATCCTGCTTGAAAAAGGTGTATAAAAGAGGGTTGACTAACGGGCTGGAAAATCGGGTAAACATAAATGCGTATTCTACCCATAAAGGAATTTTAACGACCATCTTTCCTCCACCCAAGTCTTTGGACAGTACCAGGAGAAAGTAAGGAAACCACGCTACAACATAGACGACGATCATGCATGTGTATATAATTGTGGCTCGTTTTTCCTTGAGTTTGTATTTGGGTGACTTAGAGTCTGACACAAAGAGAGACGCTTGTTTGTTTATGTCGTTGGTGTGCCGGTGCAACACGGAGAAGACCCTCGAATACGAAATTGCGATGATTAATAAAGGAAGACAGAGGAATCCAACGAAACAAACGAAGTCATAAATTATCTCAGCCTGCGAGACGCCATTCAGAACGGGTTTGCCACCTTTCCAATCTAGCCACGACAATTGGATCAGCGACGCGCATAACGGAATGAACCAAACTGCTGACACAATAGCAACGTATCGTTTGCAGCTGAGCAGGTTATCCAGCCTTACAAGGCAGACAATAACTACGTATCTTTCCAAGGCGATAACAAGTAGATGAAGAATGGCCGAGATTGACAGCATCCTGTTAATAAACTCCATTGATAAACACGGCCAAGAAATTTCTTTAAATAACGTACAGATAATGACCAATGGAATAACGCATAACCCGGTGAGAAGATCAGAGCAAGCGAGACTCGCAAGACAAATGTTGGCCGGTGTTCGAAGAGTCTTTTTCTTCGAAACCAAAAACATCACACCGAAGTTAATAACGATAATAGGAATCGCCAAAAGGGCCAAGCATGAGAGAATTACAATCGAATCGGAGTGAAAAGTGTCCCCTGAGGCAGTTGCATTTTCCGAGGAACCATTCACTGTTGCTGCAGTCTGGGTACAGTTTATTTGAGTCATTCTGCTGACAGTGTGGTTTCTCAGTCAATTATTCGGGAACAAAGTATAGTTAAATTATCCACCATGATCCATAATTCCGTCGACTGAGAGGAATAAAAAAAAGGTTACAGTTTTCAATAAAAAAAACTATTATCAATGAACAGTAAAGAATATTTCTACTATATGTCAACATAGTCGGTATATTAAAGAGAAATTTACATTCGGAATTTGACTATTTTAAAATTAATAAAATCACTACAGAAAGCAAACTTGACTGCATAGTGAAACTAACACAGTGAGCAAACTTTACGTTGAAAATGAATTCAGAGTTCATTATTTGGGCCTCTGGCTTCATAGAGTAAAAGAGTGAAGTAGTTCATCGATGAGAGCGACTGTGCAGTGATGAATATGTAAACGGCTCATAATTAATCAATAGCTGCTGTAACTCGAAAGTTTTGGTAAATTAAGTAACTTTTAAATTTTCATGAAAATGCCCAGCACTGTAAAATAATAAAAAGACCAAAAAAGGCGCGAGATTATTAAAGACTCATGTCCATTATATTCTCTGGTGCATTGCAATAAAAAAAATAATGAAAACGTCAATTTTAAGATTACGCTGGAGGTTGTTTATCAAAAAAAGTCATACAGTTATTGGTTTTCCACGCATTAGTAAATTACACCAGTATCCCCTAAATTAAACAAAATGTAATCGGCACCAACCGGGTTTATAAAGGCAAAGGAAAATTTTTCAGCAGGAATAATAGAAGCTAACATGGAGTCCATTCTATAGTATATATCATATGACTATCGCTGTGTGGTTTAATCTGTGTAAATTTAAGATATACAAAAATATTATATTAAAATGCCAGTCAGACGTACTGAAGAGCACCAGTTCACAGCGTGACAAATCAGCTGTTCCACAAATGACGAAACATTCACTCAACTGTGTACATGAAAATCGGGTAAAAGTCGTTTTCGTATCATCGTCAACGCACCAAGGGTTGAAAATTAAAAGCTCATTTTCGTTTAACTGACAACTTCTGACCCTAAAACTAATACCAAAATGCACGAAATTAGAATTATTTGAGATTTGGATATGCGGGCTTGAATTTCTTTCGGAAAAACTCACCTACTACACCTGATGGTTGCTAACACTTCCCCTGACACTTGTATGGTAGGTTTCAAAGTTTAAAAACCGTTTACTTTGCTTAGCGTCTTAGCGTTGACATCAAAATAACAATAAGAGCGCTTCACGTTTCGAGCCGATCTTGAATCTAAAACATTAAGGTAGTTCTGAAGCTTTCCTACATGTTCTTAAAGCAGGGTTTCATAAGACAATTTTGTCATCTCAATTTGATGTCAAAAATTAGGGCAGCTGGTTCATTTCTTTATATATGTATAGTGTGAGCTAAAATAATGGGTTTTTCAAATGGGTTGTACTGTTGCTATGGTTTCCTGTTGTGTCAAAAGGACCATTCGTTTGATATCATTATCTCAGTATTGCCATGGCTACGTCACGTAATAATTGTGGTATGAGTAGAAGAGGAAACTCGTGAAATAGCCATTAGTGGTTGTTGTAGTTTTTGGAGACCAATACACTATTCCATTAATAAAGTTGAAATAAAGATAAGACATCTAAAAAGCTATAAGAATATGTTAACAGTTCAAAGTCAAACGACTACGTAAAACCGCACTTTTTAAAGAGAAAAACGGTTCAGCTAAGGTTTGAAAACTTAGTCAAAAAGCTAACCGAACGCATATGTTGTTAGGCATCAAGTTTCATTATCTCCAGGTTTTGACTTTAGCGGGCTAAGTGGATGCGCGTAGTGGACGGCTAGGTTTTTAGCCACGTATAAGTTCTTTCATGTTTTTAGTCATACGCCCGGTAATACAATTAAACAGCGCTTTAAAAGCTAAGTGAGCAACAAGATTTTGAAAACAATTCTTCCTTTTACTCTGGAGTGGAGGTTAATGGAGGCGCTTCATTATGGCTCTTGATTATAATTTTTATGCTCCGCTCCGACACGACCCTTACTTCAGTGTTTGAAGAGCAATGGAAGCTAATCGAGCATATCAAGTTTCGCCGGGATGGTTTTCCCAGTACTTATTGCTCATGTCAAGTTCTGATGTCACAAACGCTTGCACCAACGGTCACCGATTGACTGATAGTTTCAGATCTTTCCGATGTTCCTCAAAGCAAGACAGCCAGTCTTGCAAACATTATTAATACTACGTTTGTGTAGCTGAAGATGGAGGATCTATGTCAGTGCAATGTTCGCGGTCCTCAGTGAGACCTAACGTACTTTAGTTACAGACCATTAAATAATAACTTACTTACTTGTCCCCTCTCCGTTTCACTAAAATTATACATCTTACTAATATGGGTTAACAGATACTGGTCGCAAACATCACTCCGAGCGCATGCATCAGGTAGCCTGCGGCGAAGAGCGAGGAGAAACGGATGTTTTCGCAGGCTATGCATAAGGCTGGAAACTCAAAACTCAAATTGCTATAAGAGGAATTCACCGAGGAATGATCAACTTGCACTCCGCCAAATTTTCAATACTTATTGGTTCTTTTATTGACCAAGAGGTTTTGAACTGAGGAAAAAAAACACTGAATTTTTAATGTAAGGAGGATGCAACTTTACTTGATAAATTGAGAAATGAGGAAGGGTAGAAAAAAGTCTCTGGCTAGCTCATGAGTAAGTCAATTCTGCGTTACGCTCTAAGTTAAGTTAATTGCTGGGAAATTTTAAGCTTATCTACTTCTAGTCATCACATAATAATAATAATAATAATAATAATAAAAAGAAGAAGAAGAAGAAGACGAAGAATAAACATAAGAAAAATAACGACTTACGCCTTGTGGAAGCGTTGACAACATCAGCTTGTTGCGATGTTCCTTTCACAGACTACTTATCAACTGCTGATTTCTAGAATTAAAATAATGCTAAACCTCAATCATATCACCGAGAACGCATCTACTAAATATCCAGGTGGGTGTTACTTTTAACGTGTTCTACTTTTCACAAAATGTCATTCATGTTTTCAAATAACACGTAGGAGAAAGCAAGGCAACGGAGTTGAGGTTCTGCGGCAGGTGCACTTAGCGAAAGCTTTGTACAACTGATTTCAAAGTTAAATCAAACAAAGTCTTTTGTTATTCACTTACAAGGCCCCAAATGGACTTAATTTAAAACCGATGATTGATTTCCTCCCATTGTTAATCCACAACACGTAACGACTTAAATCGACGTTCATTTGGATAACGTTCCCCATGCAATGGAGGTGCCACATTTTTAAAGCAAATTTGTGTCAGGTTATATCATCACTTTTTTTAAAGATATATTTATGGTCGCTTATGCTGTAAATAAAAGAAATATCAATCCAAACATTTAAGTGAAAAATTTGCATGACAAGATGTCTTTCACATCAACTCTCAGGATGAAAATTGAACAGACTTTTATAAAGTAGGTTTGGCTTAGAGAAGCATTTGCAAATTTACATTACAATAAAGTGGTATATCCTTTTTCATTACTTGTAAGTCGTTCTCTTCCCCTTTAAGTTCTCTTTTATCAAATGAACAAAGACAAAAATAAATGCAACAAAAAAAAAGGAAAAAGGGCGCTCAAATGTACGTGAGTAAAACAAAAACCATTATACAGCAATTTGCATATGCAACAACTTAAACATTTAATAAGTTCGATAGGCTAAATATCACGTTCAGATTGACATTCGGCCAAGGTAAGACGAATTAAGACAGTCAAGAACTAACAAAGACCATTTAATTGTTCGTAAGCAGACGTCTTCTTTCACGTTAATCTTTAAATCTTTTAATATATCGTTTTCAGACACTTGGTCAGCAGCTTTGCAAATTGCTTGGAATAAAAGAAAGTCTTAATGTGAAAAGAGTCCAATTCCCACAAGATTTTTTTGGTACACAAACATGGCCGCCGATTCATTGTTTGGTACGCAATATAGCCGGGACGTCATGTGAAAACGATCTATACTCGTAGGTGTCAGTATATTGCACAATATTTTACAGCAGGAAGAAAACTACCGGAGGATCACTAAAAAGGCCCACTTGCCTTTTGTTGTTCCCCTCAGGGATCTAGACAAGTCTTAAAAACAGTATTTTAATTATTCGTATGCCGGTCATCATGTCTTATTCTGACAGCGGAAAGGTAGCTGAAAATCCAGAATTTTATACATTTTAGGCCAGATACAATTATCAAGGCTGTGTTCTAACGAAAATTGAAGGGAGCCCAGTGCTCTGAAACTGTAAAATCTAGGGTGCCCAGCATATGATTTGTATGAAAAATCTGAGATTTTCTAGTCGGCCGAGGGCAAAGAGTTAGGCGCCAGGGGCCACAGGGCTCTGCTAGAGCACAGCCCTGAATTATTTTCAAAGAATTTTTTCTTTCACGGTCTACACACTTTTGGTAAATCTTAACTTGATGCTTGATCTTATTAGTATGACATAACAGAAAATAATTATTTAAGGTTTCATAAAACATTGTGGTATAAAATAATGCGTGAATCGATGCACGAACTCTACAAAACCGACTAGTCTAAAAATACACAAGGCCGATCAGATGCATTATCCATCAACCGTTTACAATGCTCATGAATGAAGCCCAGATTACAAACAAAAGCAAGGCCAACAACACTAGCCCGAGTATCAGGCGAAGGGGAGAGAGGCCTTCTCTCTCCTACCTCCTCAGGAAGGCCTGATACGTGTACTCGGACCACGCTGAGACAAGTGAAATTATTATTACATATAATATGAGTGCAAACTGAATACCAAGTTTTGTCGGCCTGTGATATGGAAACATTGCGGTTGCATTTAAAAAGGATTTGAGTTCAAAATGAACTAACCTTTTTCAGTCAGTGATTCTTGCTTCAAGACTTGTCAATCCTCCTTGTGGCTTGGTGGGGCTCACTGTTAAGACCTGTTCAGATCTGATTTAGGATGCTTTTGTAGACATTGCCATGATGCATGCCACGTACTCAGCCACATCAAACGTCATTTAATTGTCAGCTAAGAAACATTATCCGAAAAATACGGTTCATCTAATTTTACCTCAACGACCATCAACGGCGCCTTATACATGCAAATTTATCAAAATATGGCGCCAGTGGATATTCACTGTGCGATGTGAGTCTTTTTTACCTCAACGACGGCAATTAAAGACTGGTTATCTGGTACAAATTAATAGATAAAGGACATCATATGTCTGTGGATTTCCATGATCCGATTTACAAGTGTTAAGCTGGGGAAGGAGTCACCTATGATGTATTAATCGAACTATCGGCGGATATACCCTCTCTTGCGGATATCCATCATGCAAGGCACTCTTTCGTTTTTCGCCCGAAAATTAATACAGAGCGTTTTATGAGCACCTTTGTAAATAGGTTGATTTTTAAGCTCCACTTATTGTAATTATACACTTTTTTAATATATACATTTAACGTAGATATTTTTATCATAGTTTTTATCTTCTCTTATTGTAACATAAGATATGTAGTTTTATTTTTTGGTGAAATAAAGACTCGTAATTTAACTGGGCGAAACGAAAATACGAGCCTCGTGGCAGGTTCGTGCGACTCAGAACAAACACATTGCACATTCAGTAATGTGCCAAGCCCTAACAGGTTATATTTAGGGGCCGACCATTTAACTCTTGGGGGTGGGGGTGGGTGATTTCTGGTCATCAAGAATTTTTTTTCCTAGCAATATGGTGGGAAGGATATTTTTTTCCCTTTTTTTCCCATAAGCTTTCTATTACATTTGTGCTGCATGCAATTTTTTTCTTCCGACAAGCGCTTGCAGGAAATTTTTTTTCAAAATCACCCACCCCCCCCCCCCCCCCCCCCTCAAGAGTTAAATGGTCGGCCCCTTACATCTAATTTAGAAAACACACCATCATAGTTTCTCAAATACGACGCCCCGACGCCGCACGTTTTTTTCAAACTTTCTGGCCTGGTAGACCCGTACGTTGTATATCTGCACCCGAGTCGCGGTCTTTTAAGCCCCATTAATAATTTTTCCAACAAAGGTAGAATCTTTAGAAACCACATTCACATGCAGAAAAAGAAAGGAAAATTCGAGGTCGTGAGTTCGTACTTTCCATAAAACATCGCATTGGAAAATAACGCTGGGGTCGGTACGAAACGTGCGAAAGAGAGTCATTCACGTGTAGAGTTGTTACTTTGAAAGGTTTTAACTTTGGCTTTGCCGTCGCCATCGTAGTTGCTCTAAGACCTAGGCCAAACGTCGAACCTTTCATGAAACGAACCAAACTTAGTGAGTTAAATTCATGAAAGGTTTTACGTCTGGCTCAGTTAAATTCGTCTGAATGAGTTTGGATCGTCCAGCACGTTCTATCCGTCCACTTCAGACAGAAAGAACGTCTGAAGATCGTCTCCGGAGGAAAGGTTGATTTAAACATACGACGAACTAAACTAATAAATTAAAAATTTGTATAGTAATGTATATTTAGCCTCGTTCGGGAGAAAATTTCTAACTGATCTGACTCAGTTGATTCGCTCGACTTCTGACCCAACAGACGATGATCTTAACTTAAATTAGGTCGACCCAAATTAGAGCCGTTTGATTCGTGTCATGAAAAGTTCTACGTTTGGGCTAGGTCTAAGATTTCTTCAACTGAATTATTCCGATTCAGAAAGCCAATTCGTTGTTTAAAAGGTACACTAGTAATATTTGACACTACAACCGCCCCCGCTCTGTACATTGTCGGTCAATAGTATTCTTGCTCGTTGAGTAGCTCTTAAAATATACCCGTCCGATTCATGATGATTTTCACACATGTTCCATACAATAGGTGAGCTAAAACTGAACAGGAAACGCAAGGTTCCATGCACAGTTTCTGTTCGATTTACACAGCTTTGATCAAAACATTCTCAGTTTCGAGAATAGTTTATTCTAAACTGCATAAGATAAGATTTAATTAGAAGTTGAATTTTTCGCTATTTCTCTTTCACTTTTTACATTCAGATCATTTTATTTGCCAGAAAGCAAGCCTTAGAAATTAAAACGACGTTTGATCAATTCACGCTCGCGCATTCCAGTCTTATTTTAAACTTTATAGGGGAAGGACATCTGTGAACAGGAAATACAGTAAGTCAGCACAGAATTTGATTGTCGGCGAATTTCTGTTATCGTCCATCGTTCTGCTAGTGATTAGCTTCTCCCGCAGGCGTTGTTAGGGCCGTTCGCGCGAAAAGCTCCCTGCGGGTTGCTCTGCGGTCAAGGAGGGGGACATTGGGGGGTACCCAATACCGCAATACCGTAAGAAAAAATGGCAAATACCGAAATACCGCGTCGAAAATCGTCTAAATAACGATACCGTATATTTTAATCACATTTATAATCGGTTGCGCATACTTATGGTTGCTTCCATCTAGCGCGTTTAATTATCTCAGGGATTTATGCACCAGATGTCCATGTTTTTTTAAATATTTTGGTAGTTCGCAATTTTCCGCAAATTTTCAATGAAAAGTAAACTATATTCGTTCAGCCTTTTGGTATTTCGACCCAACAGCTAATTAACTCCAATAAAAATAACTCTTGAAAGCGCGAAAAACAAACCAACCAAAACCCTTTCCACGCACATCTAGTGCGAGTTTTGATATAAAGTGAGTCTAGTCTAGCACGTCAGTCTCTGATCAGGGGTCAGATCACACTCCGCGCCATCCTCGGAGACCCAGGGGCAGATAGTGGGGACGAGGGAAAGTCTAAACGGGCGGAAAAATATATAATAAATAATAATAATGTTTATTTCTTATATTGCGCAGTCTAGCATGCGATAAAGATATGATCGAATGCGCATTACAACACTAAAATCCTAAAGTAATAAATGGCTAATCCAAATAATGATAATAATAATAATAATTTACAATTTTCGGAAAACAATAAAAAGTAAAATATGAGTTAATAAAAGAACTAATAAAAAGCTAATTTAAAAAGATGTGTCTTTAGTAAAACTTTAAAAATGTTCAATGATTGACATTGTCTAATTTGTATATGGAACGAAGAAAAGTAAAGAACGGAGAGAAGAGCCCCTGGGGACAATGTCTTACCAGACCAGTTCCAAACGGTCGCCGCCGTTTTGGCTTCTGATTGGTGCCAGAAAAACACAAGTTTTCTGGCACCAATCAGAAGCCAGAACGGCGGCGACCGTTTGGAACTGGTCTGGTAAGACAATGGGCGCGATCCATTCAACCAAAATTTCCGGAAATTTCGGTCCAAAACTCAATGGATCGGTTCGGTCCAACCGGAAAAGTTTCGAAAAAACGGGTCCACCTTTTGAGGTGGTCCACTTTTCCCGGTCGGACCGGTTGGAATTTTGGGTGAATGGATCACGCCCATTGTCCCAGGGGCTCTTCTATCTCCGTTCTTTACTTTTCTTCGTTCCATATATATTTTTCCTCCCGTTTAGACTTTCCCTCGCCCCTTTATCTACCCCTGGGTCTCCGAGGATGACGCCGCGCTGTTAAGAGGCAAACTTACCAAATTTTCGCTTTTAACTTTACAAGGCGTTTTTCAATTCTCGAAAACCAACATCTAAACTTATTCTTGTTGCAATAATGTTCGCCTCCTTCGCCCTCTTCATACAAAATTGCCACACAGTCAATGATGACCACGCCGTCTTCAACCTCAGCGACCTCAGACATTGTGAGAAAACGTTTAAGACCTCGAATTACCGGCACAGGTACACAGATCGACAAGCCTGGTAAGGTAACTTGAGACGACTCATTATCATTGGATGCAACAACAATCACATTGTATATTATCGACCATTAAGGGACGGACCATTAGAAAACTTATGGGGGGGGCGGGCGAAGTACAAAAAAAAAATTCGCGCAAGGGAAAATTAAATGAAAAAAAATTCTTGCAAGCCAATTAACCCTAAGAAATATTCATGCAAGGGCCTGAAAAAAATTCATACAAGGAATTTGATAACGGAAAAAAATTCCTGCAGCTCGAAAATTCCCCTCCCCCCCCCATAACTTTTCTAATGGTCCGTCCCTAACTGTCACAAAATGACCCACAAATGGTGTAATCATTTACCGTTATGTCTCAAGACTTCTAAATATTAACTTTTATTGACCTTTATGTCTTACTGTGTTTTGTTTTGCGTATTGTATCGAAAGGAAAGCGCAAGTAAACGGTACCGTAATACCGTGAACAATCTTATTTCACCGAATACCGTCAGCCAAAATGATGAAAAACCGCATACCGCAGAGCTAGATGATACCGCAATACCACACGTTAAAATTAAAATTACCGAAATACCGCATGAAAAAAAGCCCAATACCGCAATACCGTAAACCCCCATGTCCCCCTCGTCAAGGTCAACTTTCCAGAATTTGGAAAGTTCAATGGGAAAAGAATGTTGTTTTCCGTTGAGCAGGCGTTTGTGGGGAGGGAAGAAATACGATCTCCCCTAAAAACGCCTGCGGGGGAGGCTAGCCAGTGATAAGCTAGCCGTTGATCCGCTTGGGGTTGAGTCTTATTTCGGTCAGAGAGAGAAAGAGTGTCTGGTAAGGTTTCCTATCTAAGATTTGTGAACTCGTGTCTGGCAAACTCTCCAAGTGTTTATACATATACACAGTTATGCGCACCTTACAACTTCATCCGCGCTTAACGAGTGTCTTTTGGTCCATAACTTTCAAAACAACTGCTCCACAGAATGTCACTGATAACACGTAACGTAACTGAGTATCGAAGTCCCGGGATCGAAGTATGACTGCATAATAAACTGTCGCAAAATCTACCTGAGGGGTCCCTTCGGGATTTCCTATCTTTACGTCATCCTAACCATTTCGTACTTGCGGGCGCAAATAATAGAAACGTCATTATTACCTACCGATTCATCAAGCAAATCGAGACATTTTGTGGCATGCTGACTGTATGTTTCAACTGTAAGTACTTTCGTTAATAAACGCGCGAGTTACTACGGTGCCTCCTTGGGATTTCGCCTTCTGGGCGAAATCCCTGTGGGGGCAACAAACGCAGGGCACGCTTTTCTATCCATCCTCCTGCTACGGAGGAGAAACTATTTTTCAAATTCGCCGATTTTTTCCAGAGATCGCAAACATTGCAAGGAAGCCATTTGGCAGAGAAAATAATGAATAAATAAATCAATAAATAAACCGTGACAGCCGCTGTCTACCATGTATTATTTATTATACAGTCATACGCACAATCTCAAAAAGTTATTTTTTTCCTGTGGATCCTTACTGGACAAGTTAAAACATTTCTTAAATTATAATTCAGATTCCTAAAATTAAAATAGGACCTGATAGTTTTATTATTTGATAGCCCTTTCGTAAAATGAGCCAGTCAGCTTCCCTTGGGGATACAACTACAGTTCACTTTAATGCTCCAATCAGTAATCTTGTTACCAATGTAGCGACACCACTCTTATCTTGTTTGCGTACACCTCTGAGCTCTCTTGAATCCCCGTCTTATCAGAAATAGGGATACCTCCACCCGCAACCCCGGTGTTCCGGGTTGCAAATTAAAAGAGTTCACTAAAACCAAAGGCCCGCGTCTACCGGTGAACTACCGTCAGTGAGAAAAAACCGTGGAAATTGCTCGGGTTTGGACATCTCAAACATCATGGGGTGCTCGTCAGAAATTTTGAAAACATGCTATAACATACTGGAATTTTGTTTCGTTTGGTGAACAGCTAAAAATAATTTCGAAGCAACAATTATAACACAGCAAATAGACTGACGTACCAAAATATCCTACACGGAAAAGTACCTTGTAACAGCGGTCACAGCGGTACCAATCCACAAGTATTTCATCCTTTAGAGGTATAAATAGCACCCCACCATTTTCACATGGGCTTTTCCCACCCAGTATTCAGGAGTTATTTGGTGCTCAAAATTGCACATAACTTACGTACAAATACCGGAAATAAATACGGAACTAAAAAGAAAACATGAAATGAGCTCCTTATCAGCCTCCACCTCTACCGATTAATTTTGTAGAGTGTGAGAACTTCGCGAAAGCATCATGACGCACGCGAGATTTTCGATATATCTACATTAAAATCAACTCATATAATAGCCTATACCATAGTTCTGGGCCCAGTTTTCGAAAAGTGGATAACGGTATTCACTGGGTAAAAATTTATCCAATGGATGGCGTTATCCCAATTGATTTGCCTAATACTTATCCGCTGGATAGAGAATTGTCCGATGAACAGCGCTATCCGTCGTTTGAACAAACCTGGCCTGGGCTCCTTCCTGCGTAGCTGCCGGTTTTGGGGGGGGGGGGGGGGGGGAGGGGAATGGAGCGAGGAGAAGGAGTCACAATTGCGCGCTCGCCAGACAAAACTACCAGCTATGCAGGCTACCAAAAGAATACCACCAGTAATTGTTGGGTCCCTTTCAAGTCCCAAGCAATTGAATGTTGCTTTTAACCACTTCTCCACAGGCTGGCATCCTAAATATGATACTGTCTTAATTAACTTAGTTACATTTTGGACATGGTACTTGGTTTGGACGGATACACACAGAACAAGCTCAGTTGAATCAGGCCTAACAACACACCAGAGGCATTGGGAACCTGAAAAGGAAAACAATGACATTGTTGAGACTGGTATCAACTATTTAAAAAAAACGTCAGGGATAAACACATAATCAATTTTTCCCGCCACTTTTGACGGTTGCCATTTTGAAAGTTAAAAGACTGTTTTCACGTTCATGAAAAATGTGAATAAAACTGATCTTTTTTAATCGTTGTCGGATGAATTTAGAAATCGTATTCTTCAATATAATTACGTCTTCTTTTATGTTGTAAATGAAAGCAATTCAGTGTTGCAAGATTTGTTAAACGCATTTTCAGTGTACGCAAAGCCGCGGGACTGTCTGTGAACACTGTGATGATAAATGTTCCCCTTCGTTTAATGGCATGGAGTGGTGAGTATCCAGTCCAACTGGGGTATAGGCGAAGCTTACGCAAAATACGCAATGATTACTCACGGCTTACGGGAAACGGGAAGCAATGATATGCAGCAAACGCGGTGCTTAACCTCTCTTATGTGCCGAACTCTGCGTGTTTTATTAATAGACTGTAGTTTATTAACAGATTGTATTTTAAATATACTTTTACTTTTTAACTACTGATATTAAACATGCAAATATAGGTATGTACTTTTACTTGTCTATTCAATAAAGACATTTATTACTATATAATTTATTATTATTATTATTATTATTATTATTATTATTATTATTATTATTATTATTATTATTATTATTTATCATTTATGTAAGTTTGGGGAAAAGTTTGGCGGCGCTCATCCTCGCAGCTGGCATACAGATAATTTCCTGCTACGCTCAAAATTCAAAATGGGGTCTGACAACGCGAAATGCAGCAAAGGCCAACATAACACAATATCGGGTACCAGATGTATTTTCCGCTCTCCTTGTAAACTTGTAACGACGTACATTTGTGTATTTCACCCATAAATATTCCGTCCCAATTGGCTGCCCTGGGTGTTCGGGGTTAACGAGTGTCTTGTTACCTGAATATTTCTGTCATTGACGACGGTTCCATAACAGAGCCAAAGAAAAGACACGACAACCATCATAAATGAGAAAGGAAAAGGCATCGATTCCGTGCTCCTCGTCCTTATAACTTTGGCCTGCAAGAAAATGAAAGACATGTGTTTACAGAGTTTCAACAGCAAATATCCCTCTGGTTAGTTACGACATGTACATACAGATATATGTACATGAATCAAGTCTACTGATCGTTATTGCTTTTATCTGATCGTATAAACATGAACAGACTTCTACGTTAATGGATATTTAATAAAAAGAAACCTTATCCCTTTTCAGATAATTTGCATTTGGTAATAACTGTTAGTATGGGTACACAAACCCCTTTCTGCGGCTGGTCACTGTTATGTAAAGAATTGTGGACAACATCTTGTGAATTTTTGAGCATGTTTTAGCCTGCTGTACTGGCCACTGCTACTGGCAACTTTCCAAGAATATGATGTGAGAGAATGGTGTGACAGAGAGGGAAACGCCGGGTCGCGAGTGGACTTGATGACGTTTCAAACAATCGATTAAAATGTGAGGAAGTCCCAGGAATAATACCAGGGTCCGAAATTGCGCCTTACTGGTCGCCAATGCGACTAAAAATTTAGTCCTGGCGACCAGAATTTCATATCTGGTCGCCAGCTAGCGACTTGTAAAGCTGCTTGTTATTGTGGACTTAAACGTTCGGAGAAACTGATTAAGAATTGAAACCTCGAAGCTATTTGCCAACAGCTGTCTTACTTTTTGTCCTGCTGATATTTTTTAATTAAAAGTGAAACGAATCTTCCTGTAATAATATCTCCACAACAGCTACAATCAATACGAGTTGAACGTTTCCAAGCCGCCATGTTATGTCAGCTGAAATACGGTAAGTACGTTACGTACTGGTACCAGGGGCCCGTTTCTCGAAAGTCCCGGTAACTTTACGGGCCCGAAATCAAATATTCAAATCGAAATATAAGGAATAAGAGCGCGGGTCCTGGCTAGCAAACTACTCCATTTTGTTTCATTAACTGACAGTTTTGTCGTGTTATATGCAAAACTATGGAAACCTCGGTCTTTAATGTAAACGGAGACAGCTTACCGGGCCCGTTAATTACCGGGACTTTCGAGAAACGGGCCCCAGGCCACAACTGTGCCACATAATTCGTACAAGCAACATGGCGGCTATGTCTCGTGGTAGTTATCGGAAGAAAATAGAGTTTTGATATGATCAGTGCAGTCATGAGCAGACAGCTTTCTGTTCCTACGTTCTAGGCCAGATAGCTTTACATGTATATCTCCAAAAAGTAATTTGTGGAAAAAAATAAGACTTCACTCGTACACGTACGGTTGCTTTCTGGTATCGGGAGCGGAAGTAGTGTAATTTTTGAGCACAAAAACTTCCATACCATGCATTTTTTATTCGTGTTGAAACTTTTATTTGAAAAAATGGGAGGGAGAATTTTTGGCGACCACAATTTTCCCTCTGGCGACCAAAAATTTATACTTGATCGCCAGCTGGCGCTCGTATTAAAAAGTTAATTTCGGACCCTGAATACATGTACTTCCGTTTACTTACATCCTCTAAAAATATCTAAAGTGAAATTCACATATCCTGGCCAACACCCTCATATCCCCTCTGTCCCATTACTCTTTCTTGGTGGCACAGAAAACGGGAATGGAAAGATTAGATTGGATAAGACCAGGGCGGTTAGACTTAGAAAACGGACCAAATACACTTTCAGGGGGACAACAACGGTTCTATCAGCTTTGAGCGAAATTGCCCAAATTTTGGTTAAAAGGTTCACGCCAACAGGGCTCCACAGAACTTTCTCTTAATAATACGTTGTGGTTTAGTTTACCGTTAGTTCAATTTTTTTCTTTTTTTTTTCTTTTTGTGCACTCATGCACAAATATAACACCATTAATATACACATACCACATCTGCAAGGGGTGAAGCTTGCATTATAATCGTAACAATTGCACAGAGAAGTCCAAGATGCGAGACCCTTGTTGCCTCTTCCGTGACTAGATGCATCAGGTATATGTACAAACAAGCCGCAGCAATTGCTGCATATATAATACTGCCCAATTCCTTACCCTTAAAAAGAGAGAAGAAAATATAAAAAAGAAGTTAACCTTAGAAAACGTTATCTGTACACGAAACGTTTCACTGAGTTCAGCGCCATAAACTTTCTGTTACAAACAGTTAATTAGGCCTGGCCATCATTCCGGGGAAAGGAACCATTGCTAAACTTATTTTCGTGGGCATTTACTTTCGTACACTGGAAAAGGGTAGAGATGACAGAAACAAATTTTGCACCTGTTTGACCACGATTGCTTGAAGCTTCGTCTAAATACAACTTAATGAAAATCTTGGCGACAGTCCAGATAGCTTACAGTGATCATATTCAACAGGGACACTGCACTCACTATAGTGGTGTACGTGTAGAGGCATGATTACATGTACATGTAAGACATGGTTGCCACAGCAAGAGGTTTCTAAAATTCCCTGACATTTTCCTAAACAATCTAAATTTCCCTCTCACAAGCTGAATATCAATTAACATTTTCACAAATTATTCCTGATAATGGGTTGAACACTTCTCTCACAGCCATCCTCACCATCCATTTATTTATGGTTTCAGTAATTCACATGTAGTGTGCGTAAATTGATAGTTCCTTAGCATAACGTGGCAAAAAGGATTGATTTTCTTGAAAACCCAACATAAGCTTATCGGTCAATTTTTATGAACAATATTCTACCAATATATATGATTCATGTCTGTAAAATGCATAAAAAGAATTTTAAATGTTAGACAACAATAAAAGTGGAGGGAAAAGGATAGATGCATGTATGTATTTCACTTTTCCCCCTGACTGCTTTCAAAGACTTAAATTTTCCCTCAGACTTTGAGAAAAAATTCCCTGAATGTTCACTGATCTTGTAGAATTTTTTTCCCTGACCATTTTTTGACCTGTGGCTAGTCAGGCGTCAAATTTAACCTGGCAAATGCGTACAAAAGCAATTGCTGATAAATATTGGCTGTTTGCTGACCTGACAAATTCACTTTACGGGGTGTAAGGGCAGTTTTGTTGAGTAAATAGATTCTACTTTTCAATAACGCAATTGTCGCAACTTACTTATGGTCTAGACAATGCATGGGCTGGCTGTAACGCAGGCTAAGTACATTTTTGTCTTGTTTGCCAAAATTAACGTTTCAATACACTGTACACTCTCTACCACACATTAAATGAAATTTTAAAATTCAGGTAGTCTACGCACAAACTCTTTTTGATCACTGCCCAAAATATTCCACCAATCACGAACCTGTACCAGTATTTGAAACACAAAAGATTGAACATCACAACTCTGTTCATGAAACACACCTCCATGCTGATCAGAGGGTGCATAGTATCTTATTTATTCCTATGTATAAATAAATACCTTGTTTTTACAGTAAAGAAAAAAGCAGACCATGTAAGCAACTTGTGTAAGCATTCCAATCACATTAACAAGGATTAAAGCAGGGTCTTTAAGAATGCCATAACTTGTCCACATCAAGCAACTGAAAGTCAAATGACATACATGTACAATGTGAAACAAGAGGTAACTGTAACTATTCTAGCCTCCCACGACGATGTTCTTAGGGGTTCATCACATGTTCCTGCCCCATGATCATTTGTTGAGGGTCTGCTCAAGTTTGGTCCTCTCCAATAAAAAATTGCAGGATCCCACCACTACCCTCCCCCCAACCCCCCCCCCCCCCCCCACCCCTGTATTACGAGTACGATTTTCTCAACAATATAAATTATTATTGGTCTCAAATTTGCCTTTTGTTTAATCGATTATTTTTCTATGGAAACATCACGCAAAGTCAATGCAGCAAATGGAAACAAATGACGTTTGAAGCTGTTTTCAAAACACTGTTTACAGGGTGGAACTATTTATATTTTATTTTCTAAGGCACCTATAATCTATATGTCTTGATTAAATACATTGTTAAGTTCACTTACTTGAAAAAAGTTGTAACAAATGGCAGGAGGGGAACATTTTCAGTACTCGCACTTACAACAATCTTTTTACAGGTTAATCTAATGAAGAAAGGTAAAACAAGAAAAAAAAAATATTTACAGTCAAACCCTTCTTAAGCAGCCACCCTCTATTAGGCAGTCACTGTAACGTTCCAGAAACAGTTGCCCTTATTACTGTTAAACTGACCTGTATTAAGCATTCACTGACCTCTAGGGTGTGTTCCTTTCGGCGAATCCAAAAACGGATTTTTTATCCTAGATTTGCCAGATTTCGCGGTCAAAAGGAACGTGAAATCCGAAATTGGATTTGTAACCCTGGTAACCTTTCACCAACGTGTGCAATATGCACGACAGCCTCTCAAGAAATGACGTGTTTTCTATTGTTTGACAAATTATGCGATTAAACCGTGCAGAATTTAGTGGTTGGCAGTTCGAATAGCGACGATGGAAGATATAAAACAGGCAAAGAAAGAAGCGCATTAAAATTGAAAATTATCTAAAGAATGTCGGCCAGTTTGATCCAGTTCCATAGCTCGGATTTATCGAGTGCCTGTCACGTCTACAAGCGAGTTTGTAGTTAGATAGCAGTTCATTTGATACTTTTACTTATTTCTGATTTCAAGCAATCTTTAGAGACAAATGGTTAGTATATGGATATTTTAATGTACCAGGAACAATCTTCTAGTGTTTTCAGATGTTTTGCGGCAAATGGCAGCAACGGGAATACTTCAACTGGAAATACCGCTGGATCATCTGACTAATTTCGCATCCACTGTGAATGGAACAGCGTAGATCACTAATCCGTTAATCTGGATTTGGATTCTTCGGATTTCAAATCCAATGAATCCTTTTTCAAAAAGGATTCGCCAGATCAAAAATCCGGATTTGGATTTGCCGAAAGGAACGCAAAATCCGTTCTTAGATCTAAAATCCGTTTTTGGATTCACCGAAAGCAACACACCCCTAATAAGCTGTCGATTGTTACACGTACCTTTTCTGAGGTTCCAACAAATTATTTTTTACTGCCTTCATCTCTATTAGTTAATAGTCACTTTGACAAGATGTAGTCCATACTAGTGTGATAGATACACTGTACATGGCAATTGCTAGTCTTGTCCTTTCTTTAACCACAAGAGGTAAAAACACTTTGAGGTCAATTTATCATGGGATAGATCATGATAGATATTTAGCTCTAATTTAACCATCTTCATATTCTTGTAAAACTCTTAGTTTTGTCAAACCTGTATCAACCAGTTAACCTATATTACTGTTTAAAGTTAAATATGGAAATAATCATGCAAAGCAAGGTCATTCTTCTTCAGAAAAATCTCTTCAGGCCATCAAAATGAAAGGAGTGCTTGACATGTGTCACAAATATGAACCCAGTATATGGCCTTGCTCTCCATGATTCTCCCCATAGCTCAGTACAGCACCTGCCTAGTGGTTGGGAAGTCATTTGTGTCATTTTGAAGTCAATTGGGAAGTCCTGTTGGGGAACCAAGATTTTCTTCGCCCAACACTTGTGATGTGGTGATTATCACAATTATTTATTTAAACAACTGGATCTTACTTGATTCACACAGAGTCTTTCTCAAGTATGCCAAATTAGAGCAAGTCAAACAAATGCTCTCCTAGCAGGGTGCAAATCTCGGACAGAATCAACTTTTAAACTTTTCAGTGCATAAGTAAATAAAAAATAGCCCATTTTCCTCAAAATCAAAAAATGATAGTGATTAGAGTACTGCTTCTGTGCCTTCCTTACACGTCTTTCATCAACAACAAAACTATTTCATCATAAAAGCGTTTAGTTGATGCACCGAACAAGTTCAGAATAAATTACATCCTCACTCCCAACGCTGTCGCATGCATAATTATAGTAATACACGTGTACATTACAGATATTACTCAGTCTGTTTTCATGCTAGAAGTTCTAACAGTATGAGAGAGTTTTCTTTTTACAAGTTAAATTTCCCGAAAACTCTCTAAAGTCTTTTTCGAACTGTTCCATGGTATCAACACTAAAAAACCAAGCTTGTAACTTTTGAAGCTTTATACAACCTATACCTCAAGCCAAGATCGATCCTCGTCAAATATTTGTGACCTAACAAACACTTTCAAAGTTACGCCTATTACGTATTACTAATTTTCAAACATGGACTCGACATACGGGAAGGAGAGAACACCTATAGGGGAGTGACATGGAAAACTCTAAGCTTTCGTCAAAAGTTTTTAAAACCAAATTTGACGAGATATTATGGTACACTGACTGGGGTAAGCTAAAGCTTATACAAATTTAATAGAATAACCTTACATCGTAATCTTCATGTACTTACATTCCAGAGAAAAAAAATCCAACAGTGGCTATAGTTGCTGCCCATGATAAAAAGACAACCATCGACATATTCGATTGTTCGAGCAGTTTAAGAGTATAATTTTTTTCAAGGTCGAATGATGCTTCAACCATTACTTGCTTCTTTAACTCATGAGCCTGCAATCTGTACACATGTACATGCGGCTTCCATAAGGCTAAGGGCTATTTCATATACGGTTAAAGCTTTCGTCACCAGATGTGGCGAGCACGTTGTCTTACGTTACAAATTTTTATTAATAACAGAGCTGGAATGGGCAAAATATTCGAAAAAAAGGAAGAAAAAAGAGAAAAAGTGGAAATGCCACTGGCATTTAGAGGTCACGTTACCAATGCTTCCTTTAAACAATGAGTTGGAATCCTGCTGATGCCAAAAATTGACAGAGCACATAAAAATTAGCTTACACCCGAAATTTGAGAGGAAACGCATTAAGGCAGATATTTTATGGCACTTTGATTTTTCAACAAAGTAGTATGATTTGTATTGGCTGCCATGTTGGAGGACATACTCTTGCCCTCCAACATGGCGGCGGCCAAAGCTACTTTTTGGTTATATCTTGGTAAACGTTTGATAGTTACGCTCAGATGTGCGTTAAACGTTACCATATCATCTTTTCAACATTTTCCTTGAAGCTTAAGTGCAAAATTTGTGCTCAGAAAGAGGTAATTCTTAATTTTAAAAATTACATTTTGGTCACGTTACCAGCTACGAACTTCCTCCTTTTTAGAAAATGGTGCGGGTTTGAAACACCAAATCAGTATTATCTTGTTTAAGATATGACCCACTAATCGTTTTTCGAAGGCAAAATCATATAACTTTCATTTTTATAAAAGCGATGTCACATGACCTCTTAGTGCAAATGGAGTATTGCGCTCTCATCTCCAGACCTCGCAAGATAGATGCGCAGAGTGGTTTGTGATCAAGAGCTTGCGCGTGGAGTTCTCATGGATCGGAAATACAGTCACCGAAAGAGGTTGATTTCTGTGACCTTCGATTCACGGACCTACCTATTCGTAATACCGTCTGTGTCTAAACTAAACCGTTTCATGTTTCAACCTAGATAGTGCGTTTTCGGCTTCGAGACCTACCGTGGTAAAAGAAAAGAACTTGCAGGCCGAGAATTTAGTCGAGTTTGTCAGATAAAGATTCCCTCGTCCCCAGGGCGTTTTTCCAGGGAAAAGCGCCCTGGGGACGAGGTTGTAAGGTGAGCAATCTAAGAGATTTGTCGTAATTTAATTATGGTCTTTTATTCTCCGGGATTTCTAACAAACGCTTCAAAATCAACCGCAGAGAGCCATTCAATTCAAGCATCACGGTTTGGAACTGAGTTTGTTCTGCATGAGGTGTGAAATCGTAACATGAGTTCCATTGACAGATCTGTTCCACCTTCATTCCAGATCAGTTTATTTCTATGTCCACACAACTTCATTTAAGTGTTTAAGTGTATTTAAACGAATATCCAGGATGAAATTGAACACGACTTTTTGGATAGATTCAACCGAAAATTTCCAGGAGTAATGTAGATCTTCTATAAAGGTAGTCCCGTTTTCCACATTTGGAACGTTCCAAATGGAAATTCGTGTTCCATTTCTTCAAAGGCAACTTTGGTACCAGTCTTCAGGCTTTCGCGGACGTTTAATTTTTTGAGTACTGAAAAGGAAAACATTTCTGCAAATAGCAAAAATGTTTCCCATGTTTTTCGTTTTGCTTAATACTGCTTCCTTCCAAACCGTGAACTGGCAGGTTGTTTCATGTTCATAGTAAATATCTTCCTTGTCAGATACACATGTTCCTGCCGTCTGAAATCAAATTAGGTTGGAATATAAAGGAACGACTCGTACTCCCTAAACTGCATACACAGTAATTTTTAGGGAGTTATTATAATTCCAAAAAGGGAGTAAAAATTTTAGGTACAGGATAACCCCTTTCATCGGGTTATTTTAACTCCTCAATATCTGGGGTGATTTTTACTCCTGAAAAAGAGTTCTTTAATCTCCTTTTTGGAGTTAAAATCACTCTCCAAAAAATAACTCCACTGTAAGGAGTTAAACAGTAACCCCACTAGATGAGTTATTATAACTCCTTGAAAATTACTGTGTATAGTTTACAAATACATGAGGTTGAGACCAGTGTGTGGGGGGAATACTTTTTTTTAATCAGATGAGCCATAAAATAATACAGACACTGAGGAATTGCTTGTACATATTGCATGTCAATGCCATGGTAAAAACATTAGCGGTGCATCAATTTAATTAGTATTTCCAGTACTCATAGGCCATTTGATTAACTCATTTCACTGATTACATAAGTAATTTCTACTTTTCAAGATTTGACTTAATCAGGCAACTGACCAGTGCACTAATTCACAATTAGTTTTAGTATTTGGCTTAATTTAAGGTCAGTTTAGTTCAACCGACCCAACGTACTCTTATGAATAAGCCTATTACATCAATCATAACATTTCAAGGTCAATTCTATGGAGAAGCGAAGTGATGACGTCATAGAAACTAAATTTGTGTAGTTATGGGATTGGTTGGCGTATCGAGAAAGAACAAGATGAAAAACCCCCCTTGCCACAAATTAACTTGTTGGTGCAAATTGGTGGGAAGAAATAAGCAGCGTTATGCTACGGACTACATATAAAGTGATCTGAGTCCTTAGAGCATACGGTGCTTATATCTCTCCACCAATAGACCTTTTTACCGATGTATTTTCGAGCGCTTTTCGGGACATTTTTTCTTAAAGTTCTCTTAGATTAAGATTGTAATGGGGAAAAAGATCCTTGTGCCGTGTTTCGATGTAATAATGATCGCCTTTTTCCAGAGAAATATACAGTGAAAGACCATATTTCTAACACTAAACTAGAAAAAGGCGATCATTATTACATCCAAACACGGCACAAGGATCTTTTTTCCCATTACAATGTTATTCTGAGAAAACTTTAAGAAAAAATGTCCCGAAAAGCGCTCGAAAATACAACCGAAATGTGCTCATGCCCCCTGGGCATCCTATAATACTCCTTAAATCGAATTAATTCAATATGGCCGCCGTATCGGTAAAGAGGTCTATTTGCACTAACAGGCTGATTTTTGGCAAGGCTGCTTTGTTCATCTGAATATGACAACCATTGCCATACTTTCGCAAATGTGAACATTTGTGACATCACACTTTCCTTCTCCATTAAAAAGACGACAACCACAACAAATAAGTGATATGAACAATTCACCCACTTTTAAAACCAAGAAATTTATAGAATGTTCTACCGAAGATCAAAAGTTACCACGCCCATATTAAATTAGCGTGGATTAAAATAATTTATGGTCTAACCATTAAATTAAAAAAAAGCACTGCACAAAACTGCAGAATTGAACCTTCCATGATTACAAAACAGGCCTGCAAATTATTTCTTCGCCCAGACAGATTAATAGTTGTTACACTGTAATAGCACGAAATAGCAGTGTATCAACAACTTGGGCATTTTGAAAAAAGACTTCTAAGCTCAAAAAGACCGAAAAAGCAGCTTGTGAAACTGAAAAAGACCCTCCGGTTGCGGCGCGGCGAGAATAGCAATACTTCTCGTCTTTCAGTTGGGACTCTGTTCACAGGCTAACAAACAAAAAGCAGCAAAGCTTATTAGAAGTCCAAGAGACTGACAACCAAAAACTCCTGCGGCATTACATTTGCAGGTCATAGTCAAGTCTGTTGTGTTGCATTCCTTCAATTTCCACTTTTTCGCCCGTCCATCATAAGAGTAAATCTTCGAACAGTTATTCTTGAACGACGCCACAAACGTGGGGCCTCGAACAGGCTTGGTCTTTTCTGGGAAATACTTACTAGCGTCTGTGCGCCCCCCATACGCACAGCGGTCAAGGTTGAGAAAGTAGAACACTGAGTCTGTCAAGAAAACAACATGCTTGCATTAAAACTAGGCTTTTCAAACGCATGCAGAACAGCAATTCTGCACGTGCAATGCACTCGTTCTTGTTTTTTTGGTTATTTTTTTTTTTTAATGTTACTGCTAGACTTCGACGTGAAATTGCCTGATTTTTACTTTTTGTAGAGGGCGCCGTAGCCAAACAAACAAGTACGATTCATTTTCCTCTCCCTCTGATTTTGGATAATGTTCTTAGGAATTCAACTCCTGGAGAATTCGCCTTTAGCTACATTTCACAAAGATAACGAACTGGAATCAAATAATCGCTATGAAGTTTGAAGGAAAGTTTCTTTCACCGTGCAAAGCCTTTGTACCGAGGCAATTTCCATAAATCGTGCAGTCAGACGCACAAGTGACATCTGACTAGTTACAACACAATCACCTCCTTGTTTTAACGCAAGCAGCTATGTCTGCTTTCCGTTTTATGCAAATGACTCCCTCCCTCCCTTCTCTCTTGACTATGCTCACAAGGATGGTGGGAAACTGCCCACCTACCCCTCCCCTAACCCATCATTTTGCCCAAAGTGTTAATGTTAGCTTAGGGGAGGGGTAGGTGGGCAGTTTCCCAGAAACCTTAATTGCCCGTTCACACGATACCGGATAGCATTTCTCGTAGGCGCGATAAGATACCTGCCATAGTATATCATATATGAACAGTAAGGGCCCAGGACTGGAGCAAGTCGTTCACACTCATCGAACATCGTGCGGTTGGCCGACTGGGTTTGGTGAACTAAATTACAGTCCTCACTCCTTCATATTTACTTCTATCTCAGTGGTTTCCAGAGCTCGCTTTCACTTATTCACTTCCTGTACGATCAGAATACCGGTTCACACTGCAAAAAAGTCTGACACAGGACCTATCCCATCTGTGAAACTCCACTGTCGACATAGGCGCGGTACAGTACAGTTTTGATCCTTTACAGAAATCGCGCCCAAATAACCGTTCTTATGTGTGAGTAGTCCACAGACTCAAACGTTATAAACCAGCTTACAAGACTCCATCATTCGGCCTGGAAGTAAAAGGGTCGATTCTCGCATGTAAAGAAACGCAGTCTTAAACGGCCCAGAACGTCATGAATGCGTTTTATGTCACATGTCAGTCGTAAATCGGTGGTTTAAAAGAAACTTACTTGTTTCGTTGCCCAATGCAATGGGCTTTTTCTCCCCAGATGGGATCTTTTCTTCAAGTCTCAGGAACGGGAAGGGTATATAATGAACATGCACGTCCTACAAGACAATGCAACCAAAATAATCAGAAAAAAAATTAAATACGTTAGCTATGTATAGGCAGAGGTATTCCATATTAGTAGTATTTCCTGCGACTATATTTCCCAAAAATCTTTTGTAGTGTCAAGTTGAATAGACCGATTATCTAATCGTTTGACCACTTGACTCAAGATATTGGCCTTTGAGTCTCATGTGACTTAATAACGGTAAAGCAATAGTTTTTACTGTGGTGGCTCACAAGGTTAGGAATACCAACTAGCCAGAGTCAAACCGGTAGTTGGGTATTTACAAGCGCGACTGCAAGGAGTTGAACTCAGGACTAAGAAGACATCCTGCTAGAAGCTAAGACGGCCGGGGGAGGGTCACGTGGGGGGAAGGATTGAAGTCTTGGCCTCCAGCTAGAATTTCATCGCTCTAACCGCTCGGCCATGCCGCCTCCACGTAAGGTTAAAGGGTCTGTGTCCCACCATTTGCTACCTTTTTGAAAGGCTAAAACTTTTTTCACATTAACTGAATTCCAAAAATAATGGTTTATTTAGGCATTGAAACTGTTTTTTCGTCTGTTGCAACGGATGGTAACGATCGACATGGATTGTGAAAGTGCTTACTTTTTCAAGTTTTAATGCTCTGCCTGCGAAAATCACCGAAAAAATTATTATGGTAGGTGCTTGCCGGTGAAATTTGTTTGATGTCTTCTTCAAAACTTTACAGGAGCATTTTGTGTAGGCACGGGAAAAGGCGCTAAGTATAATACATTCAGCACAGAATTGGCTCAAGAAAGGAATATCGGTTCGTGGAATAGCTTCAAGCCTGCGAGCAAGCTCTCCGGGGCACTCTGGCGGCGCGGCAGGAGAAGGAAGGAGAGCTTGCAACTGCGTCTCTGAAATTTGAATTCCACTTCCAATTCCCTTGTGGCTCTCCGTCGACTGAGCTGTCAGATTCCAGCCAATCAGCGCGAAGGGGAAAGCAACGCAAATTTAAACAAACATTGAAAAATACGTGCCAAGGGTAATGACGTCATTACTAATGTCATCTCCAGCAATCAGCATTTCCCATCGACTTTTTCGATACAGATATTCAAATTCCAAAGACGTAGCTGCGGGCTCTCCTTCCTTTTCCCGCCCCTTCGCCAGAGCGCCCTGCAGAGCTTGCTCGCAGTTTACATTTGACCGTAGGCATGGCCCATGCATGTGGAAGTGCGATTAGTTGCGCTGTCGTACCTCTTCACTGGTGTTGTACATGCAGCTAAGTTGGGGTCCTGAAGAGGACCCTATTCGACATAGGTAGTATCGGAAGAGGGATCCTGGTGTAAGAAGTTCGTACATGAAAAATCCAAGTAATATAAGGAAAGTGATGAATCCAAGAATAATAAGGAACATTCCTGAAACAACAAGAAAATAATTTACAACTTTTTTATCATTAAAAGGTAGTTAATATATAGATTTACCATGGCTAAACGAGAAGAATTATTACCCATAAGTCTGCATCACTACGCCAAAACGAAACGCGTGCATGCAACGTATCTGTCTGGGACTCCCTTCCCTACCCTACTAAGCTTTTTCACCCCTACCCCCGGGGTCTATACGGACGGTGTACGCTGACGTCATAACCAAATTTCCTGGCATCGGTAGCTTTTCACTGTTTCTTTTAGGTATGGGACTCCGCTGCGGAGACTTTGTTAAAAGGATAATAATCATAGGAATTTACAAGGTTAACCTTCAGAAACTTACATTGTATTTTGTGTACGCTATTCGTTTGTCAAAGCGAACCTGAAGGGAATGAAAGCAAGGCTTTGTGATGTAATTTAAGTGTGCCCTTGAAAGGTAGACAAATGAGATTAGCGTGCGTTCTCCTAACATCGAACGCATCAATCTCCTCAAGAAAATCTCATTCATGAAAGTTTTTTCACAGTAAGATTAGGTTCGTAGACAAATCTAAGTTCGGATCCAGAATTAGGTCCCCCGGGAATTTTCTTTATTTCCGATGCTGAAGTGTGATAGGTCACCCACGTTTATTTTCTTCCCATGTTGATCGATTAGAAAGGAACTCAATTGACACTCTCAAGTGTTTTATCACTTTGTAGCCCGTGAGCACTTCGTCTGCTCCACAGCCGTTTGTTGTGTCGTCACGCAACGCTGGAAGAGCGTTGCGTGACGACACGAAGAACACGGCTGTGAGCACTGAAATACTTCTTGAACTCCGTTGCTCAGTGCGTTTGGCGAGTGTGACCGAACTACAAGTCCGGAGGAAACTTCTCTACTTCCCTCCTGTAGCTGGACTTGTTTCTCCATCCGTCGGCCCCAACTGTATGTATGTAATTACAGTCAGTGACTCTTGATAACTCAAACTCTCCCTAAGTCGAAACTCGCTTAACTCGAACTAAAATCGATTTCCCCTGGATCTCTTTCACACGTTTACTGGAATTTTAAGCTCTGTAACTCGAACCTTCGATAACTCGAACCTCCCGCTAACTCGAAGTAATTTTTGTTTTCCCCCAGACCATTGATATATAATTTTACCCTTGATAACTCGAACCACGTTTTGAGCGCTTAAAACGTAGAGGAAAAGGCAGTGTACTGGCGTCCGAAACATTGGATTTTGAGGTCTCCGGCCACTGAGGTGTTGTAGACATATAGTTCACTAGTGGAGGCTGATGTTGTTTGTCACAAATCTAACTTGAAACAACTTTACTTCTCAAAAAAGTAAAACGCATGCTCTATTTAGGCTAAATTTTGTTACGGTACGTTCTGATTTATAATCGTAAAGTATCTTAAGGTTTCAATTTTCACTCAACATTTCTACGATAAAATGGGATTAAAATGTTCACAGTACAGCAAAAACTGTTTTCCACCATACCTCCAGCTATTTTCTTCGAGCTCCCGACAACCCGAACTCCCGATAACTCGAAATTTTTTCGATTTCCCTTGAAGGTTCGATTTATCGGCAGTCGACTGTAAGTGGTTTGAGTCCTTCCAGTTTTGATTATAACATGTTGAGGTTTGATTATAATCGTAACTGTGTTTGCATATGAAAAGAGTTCAACTCCCACTGGAGTGGTATGGGACACCAACATGACCGCCGTTTCATTGTTTTGGGACGCCAATATGGCCGCCGTGACGTCATGTGAAAACACTATATTGAGTGGAGTGCCGTATGTAAGGCTTATCCAGTCGACAGGCAACTCTCTCTAAGAAAGACGTGTTATAGAGGTGTCTGTTAAGAGATCTTTTCTTAGCATTTACCCTTTTAAGAACCAGGGAAGGCAGGACTTACGTCGACAAGTAGTCTTATTAGATTTGCCAATGGCAACCTTGATATCCATGTCGATATTTTCCAAGATGTTCTCCACTTCACTAGACAGCTGGTGACTGTTGATCCCTAGTACGATGCACACGAAACATCTAACCAAATTCACCTCATCGTGGTAACGAGGCTTACAGGTTTCCATAGCCATGCCAAGCAGTGTGTGGTTTCCGATAATGAACGCTCCCAAGGGCAGATGGGACTCTGGGATGCCTGTTCCTGGCTGGCCTGTTGACGCGTAAATGCGCTCGCCTGTTCGAACCGATCCTACTATCTTTACTTTGACCATTCCGATCACACAAACGATGTCCGTCTGCCCTGTAAATAAATTGAAACTCACTGTTTCAGCTTGATGGTGTTTTTTTAAGGTTAAAGGTTAAAGGTCTGTTTATAGTGGAAAGTGGACTTAGCGTATCCAGCTAGTTTACAAGCACTCTACATAAACAATTAGAAACAAAGCTGCAAAGGTAGTCAAACTGTGCACGCTTATTCGTGCATTATTTTTATGGTGTGTTTGGACAACGAAATATAACCCCATACATAGCAATAAGCACCCATTACAATCGAAAACAAAAAATCATAAGCGTCACAGTATATACATTTTTTTTTTGTTAAAAAAAAATGCTTTAAGTCAGATAGATCAAATAAAAAGGGAAATATGAGCATCTCCGCCGCTGGAAATATTTCCGCAGTATCATAAAGTGGATATAACAGGGACGAAAGTACTGACTAGATATGAAATCACTCAGTATGCTTGTACATGTTGTGGAAAAAAGTGGCAGCCGCGTTTATCCTAAGGCATAGCCACAGTGTTTTGTACCTATGTGTGTTTGTTGGTCTGCTATTCTCTGAAACTCCCTACGTCTGCGTCAATTGAACGTCAAGATTGCAGGATTGCTTTTTGTTGGTCCTGACAATAAGGATTACAGCTTTGGGGGAAATTGTCACCCACCTTTGTCTGTATCTAACGGAGCATGCGCCTCAACGTACGCTGACCTACTGATCACTCCAGCCATTACTGCCTGCGATGCATTTTCACTGCTCAGCGGCTCAATCGTAGCTGGTCCGTCGTCGTCCGGAAAGAAACCGACCACAACTCCCTCCTCGAGAGTTTGGTAAACATCTGAGTTGGTAAGCCTCAAATGATAGGCGATATCGCCTCTGGATGTCTGCATCATGCAACCAAAACTAAGCCTCTCGATATTTGCTTGCTGGGCTTTTAGGTGCTTTACAACTAGGTTGTCGACTTGTGACGCATCTTGATGGAAAATGAAAAAAAAAAGTTGCAAATAAGCCGGTGGTGTAAAGAAAAAAAGGAATTTATCGGCTTGCGGAGAATTTGGGGCTAAACGAGGTAAAATTTAGCCGATCCCCCCTCTGAATGTTACTTCACTGAAGTGATCCCCCCTAATAACATTTGATGACTTTCGCGATCCCGTCCCCCCCCCCATGTCTTTATTTTCCAAGCAGATTTGAGTGGTCCCCCCTCTGAATCCTTCCAAAGTGTTCAGTGATCCTCCCTTTTAGGGTCTCAGTTACGACTGATCCCCCTTTTGTTCTCCTAAGAATCAAGTGATCCCCCGCTTATGGGTGACCGTTAATACAAGCGTCTTTTTAGGATCTAAGGGAGCAGCAGTCAATGAGTGCAACCAACTTGAGCATTAAAGGAATATATTAGTTTACTCGAGGAAGGGGATATGATGGGTTTTAGTTCAATTACCTTCAGAGCTTCTGGCCGTTGTTCCGGAACCAACTGAAGAATTTGACTGTGGGGACATTGAATCTAATTGAAAGTAAATAGTATAAACATATATACAGACAGTTTTTAAGCTACTAAATTGATATTTTCTTTGTAACAAGTATTTAGGTACATGGGCGCTGATGTGGAACTTTCACTAACGATGAATTTTTGTCTGAGGGAAAGGAAGAGCTTCTTCTGGTCGTCAGCAGAGTAGCGTGATTTTTAATTGGGCCTCGTAAGAGAAAAACTAATTCAAAGCTTGAGATTGACTACTCTTTCGTTGTTTACAGTTAGACAGTCAATCTAAAAAAAACCAATCAAAAACAAATTCTTTGAAGCCCGGAAGTGAAGCGTTGCCGCAAACGCGAGCAAGCATGGAATTGCTGAAAACTTGGCGTGGCATGACCCGTTTTAGCCAATCACATTATTAAGCACAGCAAAAATAGTGCCGAAGTTGCGTTCGGCAATTAATTGATAACCGTTTTGAAATAGAAGCTGGTGCAGATTAGAAGACCGTAGATCTAACCTGTTGAGTCGGCCTCGGTTTGCAAGGTTTTCTGAGTGACCATTGTTGGCTGGTGCTTTCCTTGGGATACCCATCTTGCTGTGCTACTTGGACATGTGCTTGGTCTTTTGCGTTTCTCTTTAGAGTATAAGGCAGATTCTATAAAACATAGTATCAAGACACTGAGCATCGTTTTAGAAGCCGACCTATCAATGCCAAAATGGTATTTGAATGAGCGGCAAAATCAATAGGCCATTTCTAGTTGCCTCTAGCCTCTGTTTTAAGGCGAGGCTAAGTGCGAAGCCATTGATATCAAAATGATCTTTTATCCTGCTGCAAATAAAACTCGTTTTCAAAACGAAGGTTTTACACTTAGCCTCATTTGAAAGTAAGAGTTTTTGGAAAACGGAAATGGTCTATTAGGAGAATATTTAGTGGTTTACTATGGACCGTTTTACATGTATTGAGTAATAGCCATTGTTTTGCATTGAAGTAGCAATCTTATTTGATCTTAAAATAAGGTAACTCATATCTCGACGACACAAAATGTGTTACAAACTACCCTGCTAGCTTCCTCTACACTCAAGCCGTGACATTGTAAAAAGGTTCGGAAGTCACTTTAGATTAATTGACAGTCGTTGTTTAGCTTCATAAACTAATTCGCGAACATTAATTGATGGTAGATTACTGAAAAAGAACATTGTTGTATTTTAGATTTTGACTGCATGAATATCCATTTTCGCTTTAAGAAATTACTATGATCTATTTTTATTACCTTATTGTGCATTTATTCAGTCAGTTAGCCTTAGTAGTTTTTTTTTGTCTGCTTTTGTAGATATACACTGTCAGTAATATGATTACCTAGGCCGGTAGGCTCGTAATTGTATTTTATTCTGGTCGATACTTTAACAATTAAGTCTCCATTATAAAGAGCGGCAGACGACCCTGCCACTTGACTTACTTTTCGTTGAACAGGAACTGACAGCTATATTTTGTCTTACCTTGAGCATTCTCCAAAGTCTTCCGGTAAAAGTTATTGAGGTGGCTCCGGCTATTGTACTCTTACTCCACCAGAAAGGGGTATGCCTTATACTTCTTTCCGACTAACAATATGCACCAATTAATACAATTTTTGTCATAACTTGTAAAATCAATTATCGTACCTGCTGGTTCATCGTTGATTCGTTTTGTCTTGATCAAGAAAGGCTTAGACTTGAACAACTCACTGACTTCGCCATTGTCGAAAGTAACCTGAACCAGCAGCTCAAATTTGTTTCTCTCCTGCGTGTGAACCTTGGCCAATTTGTATACTGGTCGTTTGGAACCCTCAATCTCATAGACAGAATCTAGGTCCACTTGGTACTCCACCATCTACAGAAGAAAATTTTCGACTTGCTTTTTACAACTGATTTCTCATGATCAGTTTTGTCGAAAACCCTAAAGGTGAATCCATGTAAGTACGTACGTCTGGAGCTTACAGAAATCTTGTACTTTTAAAATACAATTTGTGCCTCCCACGAGTTATCTCATTCGAAAACGCTTTCCTTGAACGCTATGGAATCTTGACGCCTTTTGGGTCTTTTTTAGATTTCTTTTTAAACCTCTGACTACGACTGCACAGCTCTTGAAACTATTTTCAATCCTGTTCGATCCGAAGTAGCAGACGAAGAACCCCTAGCCGGATGTGCTACCTCATTTTATCCTTACAGTCGAACCTCCCATTAACGACCACCAAAGTGGATGCGAACTACACACAGGTGGTCTCTTTCGAGAAATGGTCCCGACACATCTACTCTTTGACAGAGAATTTGTTATTGCATGTAATTTTGAAGTTATCCATACGTGTAATTCCATGTTGTCACTGAAAATTTTTCGTGTACATTGAGTGGC
>OZ037779.1:32118905-32123905 GCA_964035525.1 Porites cylindrica
ACCGCTTTTAGCGAGACTGCCACCCAGTAGTTTCCATTAGTGAGTGAGGTGCTGCGAGTAAAGTTTATGCAGAAAATTTTCATATTAGTTGAATCAGTTGCAGTTTATTTCGTTAATAAGATTCTGATTATTGATATTTAACACTAACAGAGTCTAAAGGATCGCAGGAGATACCAACGTTTTCAACTGGTCTTCAGGATTGTATATATCACTGCCCACCCTGAGCATCTTATATTGTATCTTCCTACTAGGCATAGTTTACATTCAAGATACTTAAGGGACCGGCATCTTTAAAACAGAAGACCACGAAGTGCAAGACTTGTAAACGGCTTTTTGGTAAGTTTTAGCTCTTTGTAGCCAGGCATACAGGAAACAGGAAACAGGAAACAGCTCGACCTGAACTTCAAATTGCGTTGTTCGGCAAAATTCCCCAGGAGTGAATGAGATCGAATTAAAGTTTGAGAACCAACACCCCATTGAGACCCTCCGGCTTGTACAGGCGCAAGATGAACTAAGTTACACTGGACGAAAAAACGGATTTACTAATGTTTGCGAAAGGTGCAAATATGTGGTAAATTTGGAGCTCCAAATTTGCATTAAATTTGCGCTGTCGGCTAAAGTGTGGGCAAATACATATATTTGCTAGATACGTATTGATACGCAAAAGTGAAGTAAATGTAATGGTTTGATACAAATTTGATACATATTTGCAGCATGGGCAAATCTTCAACATTTCTACCAGTTTACTCAAATTTACATCCTTGGCAAAAATGACAGTTTTCACTTTACTTCAAATGCAGGCAAATATATTGCAAAACCACTAATTTGCAGTGGTATTTGCTCTTGTTTTTCCAGGATACCAAAAGAACACTTTTGCATGTGGTTTACTCGTATTTGCCTTAAGAGCAAAAACAATAAATTTCTAGACATTTGGCTGTATCATAAATTTGCACATTTGCACCATAATTATCCATATTTGCAAGAGGAGCAAATATAGTGAGCTGCATAACATTTGCTGACAGTCAAAGGTGATGTGCATGTGACATTTCCTATATGTTTGATCCGTTTTGTGACTAAAGTAAATTTCCAATCTCAACTGTAACATTACATTGTTACAATAAAATTTTGTACACGCTGTGAGACTCCGCCCAGGGGTCCAACCCCTTACATGCATCTTTCCTGTTAACTGTTTTATGTGCACTGTCATCTTAATATAAAGGAATCAGAAACCAGTTCATTTTTTTTGACAATTTTACATTCACAAATTTCTTCTGTTAGTCTTTTTACAGAACGAAATGACAGATAGTCTACCCTGTCATATACTTTAACTCAGGAAATCCCTATCCTTTCATACCTGAAGCATGAAAAAGGTGTCCCTTTCTGACAGCGCCCCTGGCATAAACCTTTCCCGGGCTACTAATTTAAAGCAAATACACTAATTCAAATCCACTCGTTATTAAGGTCCAGTAGTCAGATCATTGATGCACTGTATTTCCTACAGTCAGGGCCATAGCCAGTATGAGGCAAACCGAGGCACTTGCCTCTGTCATTTAAGGTTTGATACTGGCAGTGTTTTGTTTCAACGTAGTCATCATAAAGACCCTGAATAGCTAATACAATTATACTGCAGGGTTCTTTCTATATTTCCGACAATATTTATACTGATTCTAGAATATTAGGGGCATATATCATACGGGACTTATTTGTTGTAGTTTTGACTGACCACCTAGAGATGACTACATCTCGATGGTGGGCTTCCTAAAAATGACCACATTTTGAAAACTCAACAGCCAATACTACAACAAAATATGGTGAAACTGCTCACAATTTTATTTGAACATTAACTCAGCTGACAAATTTATGAAAGGCTAATTTTTCTTACTCTATTGTTTGCAACCCTGAGTTTAAGTTTCACTGATTTTAATGCTGATTTGAGTTTTACTGTTCATTAAGTACTACCTATTCAATCCAAAAAAGTCATAGCATTTCGGCTGGCTAAAATTCACCTGAAGCCTGGTTATTTGAACTTGGGATACAAGGAGGATCTACAGGAGCTACCGGTCAAATTGTCAAATCCTACCCGACAAAGCCCCCCCGCCCCATAAACAATGAACAGGCCTTTATTGGGTTACAGGATCACAGGAGCTCTGAGTTAGCCTTAGATCATGAAAAGTATAGAGCTATAAAGAAAAAACTAAGGTGGTGAAACAAATTAACATGCAGCCTTTAAACTTCTGGACTGGGTTGCTCAAAGATGGGTTAAGATAACACAAGGTTGGGTCCAGTGGTCAGATCATTTACTGCATTTTTTGTACATCATACTAAAAAATCAAATTTGGTCCAAAATAAACAGTTTTGTGGATTTCAAACTCAGTGTTGTGATTATTCACTTGTACATAATTTCCTCATGGCCATTTAACCAACAAACTTAATTCAATTTAAAACCAACAATTTTAGTTTAACCGGTATTTGTTGTAGTTTTGACTGCCCACCTAGAGATGACCACATCTCGATGGCCGGCTTCCTAAAAATGACCACATTTTGAAAACCCAACAGCCAATACTACAACAAAATATGGTGAGACTGCTCACAATTTTATTTGAACATTAACTCAGCTGACAAATTTATGAAAGGCTAATTTTTCTCACTTTGTTGTTTGCAACCCTGAGTTTGAGTTCCACTGATTTTAATGTTGATTTTGAGTTTTACTGTTCATTAAGCACTACCTATTCAATCCAAAAAGTCATAGCATTTTTGCTGGCTAGAATTCACCTGAAGCCTGGTTATTTGCTTGGGATACAAGGAGGATCTACAGGAGCTACCGGTCGAATGGTCAAATCCTACCTGACAGTCCCCCCCCCCCCCCCCCCCTGCACAATAAACAATGCACAGATCTTTATTGGATTACAGGAGCTCTGATTTGGCATTGGATCATGAAAAGTCTAGAAATATAAAGAAAAAACTAAGGTAGTGAAACAAATTAACATGCAGCATTTATCCTTCTGGACTGGGTTTGCTCAAAGATGGGTTAAGATAACACAAGGTTAGGTCCAGTAGTCAGATCATTTGCTGTATTTTTTGTACATCATACTAAAAAATCAAATTTGGTCCGAAATAAAAAGTTTTGTGGATTTCAAACTCAGTGTTGTGATTACCCTTAACAAAATTTCTACCCTGTAAGAGCTCTGTAGCATCACTGGAACAGGGTTGTAAAACTAACCTGTACCAACCCTGTTACAGCTCGTCATTTGGCACAGTTAGCAAGGCTGTTTCTACACTGTAGCAGCCTTGGAACAGCCCTGTCACGTTCAACTCAAAATTTCTTAGTAGACACCCTGTAACAGCATGTTACAACCCTGTTTCCACCCTGTGGTGGACATCCCTGCCACAGCTCGTAAATTGGCACAGTTAGCAAGGCTGTTTTTACACTGTGGCATTCCTTTAACAGCCTTGGTACAGGTTTCATGCATCACAACCCTGTTACAACTGGTTAATTGGCAGTTAACAAGGCTGTTTTTTTACCAGGTGCCAATGTTGTGATACTCCCTCTCACAAAATCTACACTTACGACAGCAGCCGTTTAACTTCTATGCATTAGGATTATAATAAATACTAGATCAGAACATAATTTTTTACAACTTCATATATATTAAGATGAAAATTTATCTTTTTTAGGCATATTTGAACTCATGAAAATTCCTGAAGCAAAGGAACGATTTGCGCCATAAAAAGCTTCAAAGTTAAACCACTAACGGCTGGTTTATAGTCCGTTTAGTCACTTGAGTAGCAAAAGCAATGCGAACAAAAACATGCACTTTCAATAAAGGAAAACAGTAAACACAGTCAATTAAGAACTTAACGGTACTTTATTTTTCACGTGCCCATGTTACAGTGTGTAAAAATATAAACAGAACAAAATTTGATCTGCATGCAACAGTCTGATCTGGCTTGTAAACACTTGGTCATAGTCGCTCGATTTAATGTACAACTAGCACGTCAAAATGCCGACTTTACAATAACCAGAAAACAAAAAAAATATTTTTGTCAGCAATTATAAGAGATGAAACGCGGAATGGTTCCATTGTACCAACGGTTCCGAGGTTGACAGTTTACAATAATTCTTTTGTTTGGTTCGTTGTAACAAGCTTAATTTGAAATCGCTCACCTCGATCGTCTTTCCTTCATGACCCACAGTGTGCTACATTTCCTCATGAAAAGATGTTGTTGTATTGTTCAATGGTGTACCAAATGAACTTGCATTATTACTAGGCAGGGCAAACAATCTTTGAATCTTGCAAGTGCCGCGGAATGTTTTCTGTCCACTAGATCAATCTGTTTCCCATTCGTTGAGAGCTGGTTAAAGCACAGTTATTTTTTTGCTAATACTGTTTCACTCTCTGCTTCACAAGTAGCAAAAAAGGCTCTACAGCCTTTTTGAATCCAAACTGGACGTAGAAAACATTTGAATATTTTCGCCTTTCATTCAAATGATCGTGAGTCGTTTGAGGAACGGAGATGTGTAATGCGATCTTCTGATAAAAGTGCTGACCAATAAGATTAAGGTCTTGGACTTCTCCAGGGAATTACCGATGGCGTGTCTGTCACGGAATGAAAATATTGAAGGCCACTAGATCTCTAAGGGAGAATTTAATTCCATGCTTGCAGAGGTCTCTCACGCAGGAAAACAAATTGAAGCTTTCATTTTTAGTACATTGCTGTAAAAAAGTAATTAAGTTACAGCGGTGTTTTTTTATTATTTAAAAGAAAAGGAGCTGATGAAATAGATGTTTGTAAAAATGGTAAGCTGATCATAAGAAGGTCTTCGTTTTTAACATGAGATAGAAGTCTTATAAAGAAAGCAACTTCAAATCACAAAGGTTCACAAAATCGGTAATTAATAAAAGTGTAGGTTTCAATGAAAAAAAAAAAATAAGAAAAAACGAAGCAAACCTAAACAAAACCAAAAACAGCATATTAAAAGGTTTACAATAATCGTGTTT
>OZ037779.1:32126405-32333905 GCA_964035525.1 Porites cylindrica
GTACGAAACCAACAGATCTGCAGCAGATCTGCAACAGATCTGTTTTACGAAAAACAGACTAGCTACAGACCATTTTATCGTCTGCAAAGTCTGTTTTCAGTCTGTAGCAGACGCATTGCCTTCATCGTCTGCAAAGATGTTTTCCTGCAGACGAGAAACAGATAAAAAACAGATCTGCACATGATCTGTGAAGTCTGCAGAGTCTGTAAGCCGTCGTAATTAATTTTGCGCGCATGTTTATCAATTCGAAACAGGCAACTAATGTCTCTCTGTTCGGGTCCATCCGCTGCTTTGTTGATAAATTTAAACATAAGCTTCATCCAATTATTATAAAAAGCGTTGGAAAATTACCTTACTTTCATTTTATTTTATTCACTCTCAAGACTTATGTAGCTTTTCAAAGTACATTCATGAATGCTGCCGGTAAATCAGTTTCTTTTAAAAAACATGACTGAGTACTTACCAGTTTTACACAACAACATTAAACGAACGCCATGTGCCTCATCGTTCATTACAGTTAAACTTAACTCAAAATAACGTCTTACGGACATGGAGTTTTAAATTCATGTAAATTCAAAATAAATCTCAAAAATCTATTCTTTGGAGACCTTCCGTGACTGATACGCGATCGGGTAATTCCCTGGAGACATTCCAGAACTTAATCTAATTGGTCCGCACTTTACTAGAAGATCCTATTACTCATCTTCCTCGCGACCGTTTTTCTTCTTGAATGAAATATGCAATCGGTTTCTTGCTAACTAAGCAAGTTATTTGCGTTCAGTTTGGAGTCAAAAAGTTAAAAAAAGGTTTTTAGCTGTTTATAGAGCGAAGATGGAAAACGTATTGGTTGAAAATCAACTGTGCCTCAAGCGACTCTCAATGAATGGGAAACAGACGACGCTTGCGTAGGAATTAACATTATGTTGCAAGAGTCTTGATCAAGAATTATTTGCTCGCGACCGTTTTTCTTCTTGAATGAAATATGCAATCGGTTTCTTGCTAACTAAGCAAGTTATTTGCGTTCAGTTTGGAGTCAAAAAGTTAAAAAAAAGGTTTTTAGCTGTTTATAGAGCGAAGATGGAAAACGTATTGGTTGAAAATCAACTGTGCCTCAAGCGACTCTCAATGAATGGGAAACAGACGACGCTTGCGTAGGAATTAACATTATGTTGCAAGAGTCTTGATCAAGAATTATTTGCTCGCGACCGTTTTTCTTCTTGAATGAAATATGCAATCGGTTTCTTGCTAACTAAGCAAGTTATTTGCGTTCAGTTTGGAGTCAAAAAGTTAAAAAAAAGGTTTTTAGCTGTTTATAGAGCGAAGATGGAAAACGTATTGGTTGAAAATCAACTGTGCCTCAAGCGACTCTCAATGAATGGGAAACAGACGACGCTTGCGTAGGAATTAACATTATGTTGCAAGAGTCTTGATCAAAAATTATTTGCTCAAGTTATGTATGTTCGTTTAGTCCATCACCCGGAACATAGCAAAAACTGAACCACAAATGAATTGCTCCATTCATAAAGAAATGCAACTCATCGTGGATCATGGAGGAAACGAAGAGGTGAGCGACTTGAACTATTGGTTAATAGCGCTGCGTGTTACGAACCAAACCGTCGCGTAGGAACTGCATTCATGTGATTGAACAGTTGCGTTTCCTCTCTTATAGCTGCCGACAAAAATCCTTCTTTGTTATTGAGCTCGGTTATTTCAATGTCAGCATTTTGATGTGTTATTCATTGAAGAAATTTAAGCGAGTGACTGTGATTGTGTGTTTACAGGCCAGATTGTTGTGATTTAATTTTGTTCCTCATACCCGCGAGCTGGGACTTCTCAATGTTCTCTCGTTTTAATTTTGTTGTTTGCATTGTTTTATTACTAAAGTGAGAGGCATTCAGTTGTAGTTAACGGTTATCCTAAGCTTTTTCGGCGCAATTTGAGAGAATATTTTATGTATTTACGATAAAAATAAAAGGTGTTTGATTGGTGCAGTACGTCTGATATTGTGCTTACTATTTATACCTCCTTCGTCTGCAGAACGTCTGCACAAATTGCAGATCATTTCTGCAGACATTCTGCAGATATTTTGCAGATATTCTGCAGACATTCTGCAGACAATTCGCAGATAATCTGTACGAGATCTGTAGACTATCTGCAGATCTGCTGCAGATGTTTCAACAGATCTGTAGCAGACTAAAAACAGATCTGCTCGTTTCCTACGGGTATGTCAGTGCTAGTGAGCAGTCATGGACTGCTGTTTTGAAGGGGCATCCGATAGCAAGATAGCCTTTCCAAAATCAATGAGCATTGAGTGGTACATATTGTTTACCTCTGTAAGAATAATGTTGTCACTCTTTATATCTCTGTGGGGAAACCTGTATGAGTGCAAATGTTCTATAGCTTCACACAATTTCAGTACATTATGTTCCTGCAGAACACTGTGAAAGGGACATGGATTTCCTTAGCAGGGCACCGCACAAAGAAAAAGAAAAATAATATTGTAAAGATGGTAAAAATATAACCCAAGGAAGTACATGTGAGGTTTCTGTTTTGTGACATTTACCCCAAACAGATGGGGTATTGATGGATGCCAGCATTCAGTATATAAGCTTCAACTCTGTCATCTTGTGAAGTGGAAAAAATGATTACTGTAAATAAATTGAGACCCACTGGAATACCCCTGTAGCATTTCTTCATGCACAGACCACAAACAGCTTCCCCATATTGAACCTGTATTTCATTGACCTCTTTATCTTTTGGAGAGTTCAGGTGATGCAACTCAATTTCAAGAACATTGGAAATAACTCCAGTACCACTCAAGGAAAAATCTGAAACAAATACACAAAAAAGTCACTAAACCCACTAAAAATAACTGTTAATTCTACCTTTATTGATAATATTGTGAAATTAAATGAATTGTGTTACTTGTGTTGCCATTATCTTTATGAACATTATAAATACACATGTGGCACATTTTAGCATTTTTGACCTTTTGACTCAGCTTACATGTACAGCTGTATCATTATAAACTATTATAAACAAAACAACCTTGTATATGAAAACATGACAAAACAAAACAGAAAAAAATGACAGTAACGTACAGGGTGCAAAGAAAGTCATTTTTACAGCTTGCCATTCGGGCAAGCTGAAGCTAACATTTACTAGCCCAAACGTCATTTCAACTACCCACAAAATTTTTGATTTAACAGTTCTTCTGTAAGGTGAATTCCTCAAACTGCATTGTACTTGCCCGTCGGGCAAGTGAAGAACAGAATTTACTAGCCCGATAGCAAAATCCGCTAGCCCCGGGCTATCGGACACTACTTTCTTTGCACGCTGAACGTATATAAAATAAAGGCTCCACCCTACCCCTGTCAAAATCAATGGTACAAGTACAGGTATTACGCTCAATATGTCAATATAGCGCCAGAGGTAGTATTTATTATATACATACTGAGAAATACTCACCAAAAAGCTATGTCGTAAATTTTCGTACGCAAATTAGTTATAGCCAATCAGAGGAGCGAACGATGGTTTTCACACGTGAAAAAAACGATACGTCCAATCAGAATCGCGAACGATGTTTTTTCACGTGTGAGAAAAATGATACGTCCAATCAGAAGCCACAGAGGTGTGCGAGTTTCGCGCCAAAATTCCCGCCTTTTATTGCAGCTTGCAGCGCCACTTCGCACACATTTATCAACGAGAAAAGTTTTACTCAAGGAGTTTTTCTCGCTAAAAAAGTGAAAAACATTTCGGAAATGGAGTGGAATAGTTTCGTTTGTTTCACTGTCGATAAAAAAATACGGTAGAGAGCCGGCGAAACAACAGCGGAAAGGGATAAACAGAACGAGACGTAAGCTTTTGTTGTGCTTTTTGTCGGAGCTACTTTGCCTTTCATTTAAGCTTAAGCTTATATTGAAACCGGCCATTTTACTTAAATTCACTCATTTTCAATTGTGCATTGAGAACAAACAGTTAAGATTACTTATAGTTCTTGGATTAAACCTCATATCCTCCCCGTCATTTATGTTTTTAACAAACGTTTTTACTAAAAAGCTGATACTTCGTTTTCGTTGTCATTTTGCGGTAAGTGTGTAGCGGCAAATTTTAGCATTTTTGAAAGATTTAAAATAAAAAGGCCCGCAAAATGATGAATGACTCAGTATGTATATAATAAACACAATACCACATGGAAAGTGCTTTGTACGGTATTTACGCACTCGTTGTTTTTGTATCAGAAATCTTACTCGTTCGCTGCGCTCACTCGTTCGATTTCTGATACGTCAACAACTCGTGCGTAAATACCGTACGCCAGCACTTTCCATGAAGTATTCTCTATAAATTACTCAAGCAATTAATCTTGAGCTACTTCTGCCAAATACCAATAAATTAGCATTTTAAAATTGCATAACTACATATTTTGCTGACTTAACACCACTTAAATTTTTCAACAAGGCTTTTTTCAGCTGGATCACTACCACATACACGCACGCGACACGCGTGCTCATACATGCTACAAATGTAAATATGGATGCAAATGTAGTTTATTCCCGGTTATAACATAGATGTGGCAGTAGAAGCACGATATACAAAGCAAAATACATCGACTTTACCTTTTAAATTTCGAACATCCTTGAGAAGAAATCCAGCAACATAGGCAATCTCTTCCTCCCGCCAAATCGCCAAAAGACCGCGCGCCCGATTTCCCAAGCATTTGCGCCTGAGTGGTGCTGGTCAGCGACAGTCTGCATAACCGTTCGAGAACGAGGCACAACACTGCCATCGATTTGCCATCAGCTTTTACTTCGTACGTTTAACGCCATATTTATCAAGAGGTTTCGAATTTTCCTTCTTTGTGGGGTTGACTGTCGAGTATGGAGGAATCAGCCAGTCTTATTTGTTCGAATTTATCGAACGAATGTGTCCTCGAAGAACTTATAAAAATAATCGCTCGAACTCGAGGGAACTGCTTACTTATAGATCCTTCGACGAAAATCCACCATGAAAGACATCTAGATAGCTCCATCGGCGACGATCAAGTAGTAACGAGTGGATCCAAGAAAAGCAGCCGTTAGTACTTAGTAAATAGACTTCGGTGAATCGATGTTTTAATTAGCAGACATTGTAAAACTAAGAAGAGGCAGGAGAAATGTTGAGGACAAACAAATGCTGAGGGAGCAACTAATCGGGAGTAAAAGAAATGCTCAGTAAGTATAAGAAAGTTCGTTGTTACTGTTAAGCCGCTAATGATGCTATTTGATAATACCTACATTTGCATTCCAATATTCAGTAATCAACAAGGACCACCCCTACTCCTGAAACTTTATTTGTCCTGTTGTTGTAAAAAATACTGTAATCTTTTGTTTGGTTGTTCTCTTCAGATAAATGGTCTTGGAAAATTTAATAAGAATTGAAGCAAGCGTTAATTCCCCTCTATTAGGCCAAAATTAACCTTATCCTCAAGTGCCTACTTTCTCCAAAGGCTTTTCCAAAATTTAAAAGGGGAGTAAAGGCAGTGACTGCCATGGTGCTGAAAACATAGTGTAGCTAGAATTTAGATCATGGTACCCTGCTTTCACTGATTATTTTTTATGATCACCCCATGTAAGGAATTCTGGAATCCGGGAAATTTTTGCTTATGGAATCCAGAATTCGGGCAATTTTTGTTACGGAATCCTAAATTCTGAGCTTTGAAACCTGAAATACAAGTCAAACGATTGGAATCCAGAAACCAAGTAATCCACTGAAAAAGGTTCCGGAATCCGCAGCATGGAATCCAGAATCTAAAACTGTCTTGGATTCTCTCATATGAGGCAATTATAGTGTACCGTATTTATTCGAATAAGCGCCCAACCTCGAATTAGCGCCCACCTCGAATAAGCGCTCATCCCAAAGGCAGAAAAAGTTAATAAGCGCCCAGCCTCGAATAAACGCCCACCCCACCCCACTCCCTCCCACACAAACTCAAATAAGACATAATAAGAGACCCTCCCGAAGACGGAGTTTTCTTCAGAGTATTTTACAGATTGGGCTGAAACCTTGCTTTGTTACTTCTTCGCTTTTTGTTATTACCATTTATTATTTTGTAGCAAAATAAACATACTACACTTGCTGAGAATGGCGAAAATTTAATAAGCGCCCAGCCTCGAATAAGCACCCACCTCGAATAAGCGCCCACTATCAAGGCCCAAAAATTTAATAAGCGCCCAGGGCGGTTAATCGAATAAATACGGTAATTAAACTTTTGTTCCCAAGATACACTGTAAGTGATGGCAATATTGCAGAAGAAGCAGGTTCATGAAGTTTTAAGTAATATGTCAATAATGTTGTTATGGTAGTGATGTAGTGGGACACTCACTATAAAATTAATACAATGATTTACCTGGAGTCAATTGTCTTGTTACAAAAGGGTTTCTCGCATTCATTTTTTCGTTTTGTTTTTGCTCAAAGAAGGTCTTAGTTTTAACAGGTACAGTGTAATCAGGATTATGATGACCGCTTGGGGTTAGATTTGAGACATGAAAGTTACGAGCCAGCAATTTGTTTAAACTAGTTAATTTTGATATCAGTTAACTCAGGAAATAAGTAAGTTTAGTCACCTAGTGTGACGGAGCCAGTAATAATACATGTAATATCTAATAGCAACCTTTTTTGCTATAAAAGGCTAGAATATTTAGACAGAAAAGGACAATAGTATTTTTCATGACAAGCATCTACAGCTTTAGTTTCAATATTAATGGTCTCAATTATGTATAATTTCTGTTTGTTGCAGAAAAAGCTGAAGAGACAACCCTTTTCCAGTCAACCTCTATTTCGAAGAAGGATTGTTGTAAGTTCAAAGCTTGTATAATTGTGGAGTACATGTCTTCAGAGCAAGGCAATACAGACCAAGGAGATGACAAATCTGAGAAAAGTGCTTTGCAGGAGGCCTCTAGCATGGAGGAGTCAACAACTTAGCCTGTAAAAACCTCTTTGCCAAGCTGAACAGTAAAGCAAAATTAAAACAGTCACATGTAAGCTTGTCATTACTCAATGACGATAGTAAGGACGAATGGCTTCTCCTCAGAGCAGGAGGCACCAGATAATGCTCCTGAATTTGCTTTGTGATAAGGAAATATAAGTTAATCCAAGGCTCTTAAAGAAATTCCAGATTATTTATGACTGGTCATACTTACAGGTACATGTACATGTAGCTCTGCAAATACAGTAATCCTTTAATCACTCTCTGTTTATGACACTGTTTTTTAGAAAAAGATAAATCTGTGTAAACAGTACAAATCCTGATGGTGTTGATTTGTCCTGAGAATTCTGGTGGCAGGTAGATCAAATTGGTTGATGTGATAAATTTTTCATTAGAATCCTTTGGCTATTGTTTGCAAGTAATGTACCAGTCAGCAGGTTAAAAAGGCCAATTTATTAATGTACACATGTTTCTTTTAAATCTGTTTGCTTAACTGCAGGCATTTGAGTTCTGCTGGCACCGCTTCACAGTACATTTGTACCGATTACAGCAATTGCAACTGACCTGCTTGAACAAAAAAACAAAACAAATTTAGGTACACCCTGCTTTTTGTCATGATTTATTACAGAATTTTGCAAAGGATTGCAACATGACTCAAGAAAAAGAGTAATGAGAGACAGCAGTGTAGTTATTTTGCAGGCTAGCCAGATCAACCTTTTGTACTACATGTACATGTATACTGAGTTTAAAATAATTATTAGCTTCTTTCATTGGGACCAACTACAGTGACAATGGTAATGTTGACATGCTGTGGAATACTTATAGCTGGTCATTACTTTCATGACCCTCAATTTTCTTAGAACGGGGCAAGTATAACTAGAAGCTCCGGCTGGTACTTCCTCTAAGAGCATATCCAATACTATACAGGAACCATTAGCAACGAAAATGAAGTTAAAGAAGTCTGATCTGAATTTGAATAGCTATATGTACCTAAACTACTTCTTAGTTTGCTAAATGCTATAACACAGTTGTTATACCAGCAAAAATTGTAAATTGGTAGCAAGAATTAGGCCTTTCATGCTAATAGAGCCTAAAGGAAAAAATGCAACCAGAATCAAATTTTGTTTAATCTGTAAATAGCAATAAATACAAAAATACTAATTATTTATTAAAATGGGTGTCTTGAGGGTTCCATTTAGTTGAAACAGGATTTGGTCCTTAGATACAAAAGTTTAAGTAAGAAATAGTCTTGTCACAAGTAAATATTGGTCCAAGGGTGAAAGGATTTTTAACCTGTTTCTGAGTTGCAAAAACCTAAAGAACTGACATAGGTTTGAGGCAACTCTGAAACACCTACAGCTGTATGTAGAATATCTTACACATTTAGATGAAGAACACTTTTCTTATAATATTAATAGTTAGTAATGATCTGATAGAGCATAGAGTGGAGACAAGTAAACATCAACGAACAGTAAAATTGGGAATTAATATGAAGAGCTGTATGTACAGCTTTATACTGTAGTTTGTAATGTCTGTAATAATGTGTAAGCCACTTTGGTTTATGGAATAAATCATTTGAACATTAATGGGAGGTCACTGCTAGAATTTCTTTCAGTAACTTTAATGTTTGATTAATTATGGCCACTTGTTAAGAAACTGAAGTGAGCCATATTATAATTTAAAATATTTTTAAAATTTTATCGCATTTGCTACAACCCAAGCAAACTCGTTTAAACCTTGGAATTTACATTTGCTACTGGAGAAAACATGCTCAATTTTATGGGTTTGATGACATTTGTCAACCAAATTAAAGATAGAATTTGATTACATTTGCTACCTGAGCGAAAAATTGCACAATACTAACAGTTTGATCAGATTTGCTGCCCAAGCAACTTTGTTCAAAACTTGACTTTTGACCACATTTGCCGCTACAAGCAAAATTTTGTGTTTGATCAAATTTGCACACCCTAGAAAATTTGCTCAAAGTTTAGGTTTGCTAACATTTGCTTCGTGAGCAAACATGTTTAATACAAAGAGTTTGGTTACATTTGCCATGCAAAGCAATCTGGTTCAATTATGAAAATTTGATCACCCATGATAACCCAAGCAAACATTGTTCAAATTAGATACTTCGCTCACATTTGCAAAGCTGCGTAAACGTTCTGAAAATAACAGGTTTACATGCATGCTTTTACATCTAAAGCAAAAGCTGTGCAAAACAGCAGATTTGCGCTAACATTTGCGTAATGTGCAAATATAGTTCAAAGAAACATATTTGCCTACACATTTGAACCATCTGCAAATGACCCTCAAATCCATGGCTGCCCATTATCTTTGCACCAAGATGTAAATGTTGTGCAAATGTGGCATTTACCGTCATTGCTACGGATAGCAAATCTAGTGCAATATCAGTCTTTGCTCTTGCGCAAAATTGTGCAAATGTGGTATTTGCTACACATTTACTGTAATTTGGCTACCCTAGTAAATCCATTTTTTCGTCCAGTGTTACAGCAACTAAGACCTACTAATATTGCCAATTTTATTGCTTAATTCCGTCTGTGGCCACGCACCACATCGGCCACGCTACAAACAAAACAAACAACAAATTTTATTGAAAATTGGAAAATAACTAATTACATTACTTTCCCGCTGGCAAATAGCTTATAAGCTAATCGAGGCGGGGGGAGCTGAAGACGTATTACAAAACAAGATTGATGGACTAAATAACAGTGAAGACACTACTACACAGTAAATAGAATTTAAACTAACATAAAACAAGGCAAGTACATAACGATTGCTCAGGCATAATATGACACACGAAACAAGATAACCAAACAGATACAAGACAGCAGAAGGAACACTTAAACATTAGAAATTTACGAGATGTTACGCGGAGCACTCAAACACACGACCGTCCATCTTAGCCACATCACGCTCTAGACTTGATGACTTTCTTTCTCCGACTGAGGAGGCCAATAGCGGAAGCCGACCCGAGTAAATGCTAGGTGTAGCAATAAAAGTCTACCTGATCAGCAGTGATTTTGTGAATCAGAAACAGTTGTTCAGTGATCTGAAAGATATTCCTCATCCTGGTGGGCGAGGATGAGGAACTGATAAAGTATCTTATGAAAAACAGTTGTTAGCATCACTGAAGTATGTCACGCAGCCACCGTCCCTTCCTTATATTCAAGGGAAAATACATTTTTACTTACTATCGATCCTAAAAGACGACATCCGCTTCTTTCCATCCGGATGCAAAACTGACCAATTCAAACTTCAGTTATGCGAAATACAATACAATATAAAGCCAACGAATAACAAATAGTGTGTTATTAAGGAGAGTAAGCAAAACGAATATGCAAACATAACTTTGAAAGTTCTTATTTTAAGTCAGAGTGTAGTTTCCTTATCTCTCTTTTGTGAATTGTAGCCTGATTGACAGTCCGCTGATTTAAAAATTAGCAACTTTGATTGTTCCGCGAAGCCGAGTTTTATAATTTAACAATGAATCTTTGATCAGGGTAAGACTGATATCCCGGTTTATGATCTGCGCCAATTGCCTTCGCGGATTGTGTGGTAACAACTCTTCAACGATTGTAGTTAGCGATCTCGGCGCAATTCTTCCGCAACTTGTTCAGGAGAAACTCGACAATTTCTACTTTACTTGCATTGGTAGTCTGAATATAGCGCGCTCAAACGTTTAACCTATTTCAAATCAAACAACATGTAGACCAGGGCGGTAAGATGAGGTCGGTGAGATCGTCAAAAGTCCGACCACCTTCTCCATACAGCTGCCCGTAGGTGACTGTAGATACCGTGCGGTAGATATAATCTGCGTAGTAAAGTTCGTCAGTTGCGTTTTGATGATTTAGGTTTGGAAATTTGTCGAGCTAAATTACTCTAGAAAGCTTAGAAGCTGAAGCTCTTAGGTGTTTCACAAGGTAAAAATAAACCCTCATATAACCAACCGCAACCCTTCAGGTCGAAGGCTTATTTTTGTAATTCAATTAAGGAAGTAAGCGTACCTAAGTATAAAAGAGCATGCTGACATGAATCATTAGGAGTTGGCGAGATCGTCTAATGCGCGATGAGCGTTAGAGGCCACCCTCTTAATACACCATAGTTTTCCGTACGTCTGCCAGTGACTGTCTTAGATACTGTATAGAATTGAATATCTTTGCGATTTGGTGAGTTGGACTTGAATTTGTTTCGACTTACGTTACTCCGGCCAGCCAGGATGATGAGCTCCTGGGCCTGCTTGAAAACCGAAGCTCATAGGCGTTGGACAAGGTAAAAATAACTAAAACCTCAAATACTGAACCGTACTGTACTTTCAGCTCGAAGTCATATTTTCAAATCTCAGTAAGGAAGTAACTGCAGCTCAGTTTATGTATTCTGGCTTAAATCGTAATTTGGTAGCAGGCAGTTTCCTCATTTAATCTTGTGATATTTAAAGTGCTTTAAGAAGGGAACTATGCCCTTGTCACCTTTCACTGCTAGGGTGAATAAAAGAGTCTTGTGGTTCTAACGTTTGGGTCTGTGGAGATACTTTCGCACGGTACTATTGCGTTTTAGCGCTTCACAAAATGAAATTGAGAACATTTGCTGAATTTTAACATTGGCCACCTTTGGCAGTAGAAAGGTTTAAGAAATTTCTTTGCTACACCCTTACCGCCATTTTGAGGCCGCAATAGTTTCTCTTGTAGTTCTCGTAATTTTTTGGTAGACATTCTGATTCTCAATAGATTGAGTAACTGATTAATCCTCCAAACGTGCGGGAACTTGCATCCTTGCCTGACTCCAGATGCACTCAGTAGTACCCACGTACACTGTGTTCTATCCGTCCGGTCCTCGTCAAAACATACGAAAACATATTCTTCAGCAATATATATTTAGAGGTCAGGTATGAAGCAAACTAATGACGTCAGATCAATAGGAAGATAATGCTCATTTTTTTTTTCGGTTTCGGTTGGACGTTTTCAATTGATTGTTTCAAGTTAATTGAATTTGGCCACTTAAAACTGGAGGGTGGGGTGGGGGAAATTAAGGATGGTGAACAATAAAATCCAAGAAGAAACCGAAACAGCTCGGCCTCGTGGCATTTGTTTTGACTCCAGATCTATTTTTTTGGTTTCTGTTCGCTTTCAGGTGAAAGAAGTGCCGGCTCATTTAACAATAGGCCTTTTTGCAATAGTTGATCACGTCATCAACTCAACACGAAAACAGTTCGCTTTTGAAAAATTTTGTTAGCACGAACTGAAAGATCATATTAAAATTAGGTAACCTGTAATTTTCAAGAGTTGCTTCCCCATTCAAATCCTTCTACTTAGCTTTTCGTCGGCCGTTGCAATCGCTACTTTTGAGATATATAATTATATATACAGCTGAAAATTAGCAGGTAACCTAATTTTAATATGCTCTTTCAGTTCCTGCTAACAAAATTTACCGTTTTCACAGAAGTTGATCACGTGGTCAACTATTGCAAAAGGCCTATTATGGTAACTATGAGAAGCACAATTGACCGCTTGTACTTCTCATGATTTTATTGTGTTTCCATGGCAGCGAGCCCGACTAGCGCAAGGTGAAAAAGGTATCGTGATCAAAAAAGGTTGTCTCTCGTTTAACGTAATCCAAACACGAAAATCTATTGATGGAAAATTTTCGAACGATAAACTTCCGCCAAAAAGAGTTCGGACGCTTCCCTCCAAAGTTTCGTAGCCAATATATACACCGAGAAGATATTGCAACTCTTAACCCTCGGACGTACAACCGGTGGCGGGGGGAGGATGCCCCCCCCCCCCCGCCCCCACTAAGGTTTTTCTGAGTTTTTTCCTAGAGGATAAAACATCAGTACTAGACGTTTTCAGTAGCTGTTCGTTCATCCCTCGCGCACTTTTTTAGAGAAGTTCAGTGGTGGTCAGTTGCTATGGTTACGAGATATGACGTCATAAGAAGCAGGTGGTCAAGCCATTTTAGGTGAAAATACATGTTTTTTCAACTTCTTTCAACAATAAAAGTAAATCTTGTGGCTAAAATCATGAATAGTGCTTATTTATGTGTTATTTTTCATGTAAAGCACAAAAATATTAATTAACTGATTGCTAATTCTTGGTAAAATCCAAGATGGCAACCATTGTTGGTGACGTCACAAGCCTCCAGCAGCGCCACCACCTGTAAAATATACCTCACCTTGTAGAGAAGATCAAAGGCTTTCCACTAAAGGTTAAATCGTTTCGAAATTTAAATCATGTTGAATTTTTAGAAAATATAGTTTCTTTAAGCGGGAGACTACAATTTGAACATAAGGCTACACAGAACGAACTCTTGCTAACAGAAAAAACAAGTGGAATATTTGCCGGACAATAAAGGTTACTTTATTTATAGCCACACGAACCTTGGTCTTGGCAACAAATCTCTGTCTTTGTTTGTTTCAGGTTTGTTTAAGTTTAAAGGATTTTTTTTCTGTTTTATACTGACTTTCAGAAGCCGTCAGTCGTCCTTTTCTGATGAGACGTCATCTGTTAAGAACGAACTGGCCTGGGGACGAAGCTAGTATAGAGCGTTTTCGATCACTCAGCATCTATGAAAAATTATTGGAACCAATGGACGCGTTTGTATAGAGTACGAAAGTGATGACGTCATAAAAATGAAATTTCTGAAATTATGGGATTTGTCAGGATATTCTGAAAGAACAATGTCCAAGAGGCCTACTTGCCAAAAATGAGCATTTCGGGGCAAATTGTCTCTGAGATCGTAGTCCAGTTATGCTTAGAAAACTCCATACAAACCCTTCTAAAATTTTTTTGGGTCTACCCAAACAAAATTTAGAAGAAAACTTATACAAGATTTGTTTGGGACACCAACATGGCCACCAATTATTCCTACCAAATCATATAGTACGTTATAATCAGCAAAAATCAACTCAGTTCGAAAAAGTGTTAAAACTGTTTTCTTTTTCAATGAAAGTCCTTGTTCTTAACAAAACTGCAAACTTAAACTGAGTGGACTCATGAAGTGGTGAAAAGGTTTTTTTACTTCTGCACTTAAGAATTTTTTACTTTGATCAAACGATCTTCCGCAGGAAATTGAAATTGTAGCCTCTGGCTTGTTCGCTTCAACCGCAAAAACAGACGTTTAACAGGACAAAAAATAAAGTAAGTAATCAAATCAGTCATAAAATTGAATCACTACCATGTTGGGTTGGCTATGTGAATTTCGGATCTCTATTTCCATCAAGTTTTAGGAAGTTTAGCGTTGAATTTCCCCAACAATTTTTTGTTATTTTGAGTAGTTCAGTATCAACCATTCCACACAGCTTTCATCCGACATCCGGGCACCTTGAAATCGGTTGTAATTCTTCCACTTCTCGTTGTCAGGATATCAGATAAACACTGCGTGTCGTATTTGATGTAATTCTTGCCTTTGGCCCCATCGTTCGAAAAATAAAACTTTCCATACGATTTATAAATTCAAACTGTGGTTAAACGAAGCTATGGAGTGACTCGTGAAAAAAATACATCCTATATAGTAAAAGGATGAAAATGCATCGCACGGGACAACGTTTGTACGTTTGTTCGTCTTCAGGCACGTTTTCTCCAGTCTGCAATACTTTTGCAGCTTATAGTCTTGCATAGAAAACTTGTTATTTCTATGCTGCAGTGGAGGGTAGTGGAGGGGGAAGGTTAAATCCGTTTTTCTGTCGAGGAGTGACCACTGAACATTCATGGTATAAATAAAATAGTATACTACTTCCACGCACAGAGCTTAATTTTGAAGTAGGTTGAAGTTAAGCCACCATTTTTAATGCCTTGATAGTAGAATTTCAAACGGTTTTATATTGTGGTTATTCTTATCTTTTGATCCTCCTTCTTCTTGATCCAATGATTCCGTCTGCCATGGTTTGTCTTGTCATGGTTATTCTCCCTTTTCCTCTTTCTCTCTTTTCTATCTTTAAAACGGTTTTGATTTGAAATGGCGTGACAGTGAAAAGCAGCAATCGAATGAGACAGAGTCTGATATGAAGATTATGCGTAGCAACTATGCGCAGTTGAAGTGGATGAAAGCCTTCGTGTCTGAAATAGAATTGTTTTATTATTATTTGTTCAAAATATTTCAAAGTTCTTTGAAAAAACCCTTACCTCCTCGTAGACTTCCTACAGAACACTTCCAGTTTCTCGGCACAGTTTCAAAATGTCAACAGATGTTTTCTCCCTGCAGATGCTCCACAAAAAGCAGATCGGACATTCGTCGACTGCGTCGGGCACCTTTAAGGTATTTCTGTCTTGTCTTGGGATAGCCGTGAACTCCTTAACCGTTTTCTTTAGTTTTGCACTTATGCCAGAACAGCTGGGCTACCGCGCCGCTGCGCCTTAGAAACAGGGTTGTGATTCAGAATATTGGCATTATACAGTGGCTGCATCTTCGGTATTTGGTAAGCGCCAGATGGTTATTGGAAGAATTATTGGCCAGATTAAGGAAACATTTTTTATAAAATAACAAAATTATTGTTAAAAAAAAACTACCCCCGACCAATTGCAAAAACAAGAACAAAACACTCACTATAACAAGAACAACAACAGTATAACAGGAGCCTATTGGTTATGGCCTAAACAGTTTACAAGTTGAAGTTGTCACTGGAGAGAACGAAAATTTGCCCTTGAGTCAACAAGGAATCTTGTCATGGCAAAACCAAGGATTTTTGGGAAATCTAGTGCCCAATGAAAATTGCAGAGCTGACCGGAACTGATGCATGATGACGGATGCATGCTCGCAGCTCGGCTGTCTTCCTTCCAACATGTACGCACACTGCAATCTGGCTGTTTCATGGCATGTGCGGCTCTCCGATAAGTGAGCCAATTTTTTTTCTTTTAATACAACTATTTACTTCACGGCCGTTTCTCAACGGCTGCGCAACTTTGTTGTTGACAAGTTTTCATGCTTTAAAATTGCGTGAGAACTGATCTGATTTACATGGGAACATATAAATGATCTTAAATACTTTGGTACAGTATAACTTCTTTTAACCAACCATAGTGGATATTGGTCACGTTCTTTTATAGACCTATTTTATAGACACCAAAAAGAACATGCCAATATACTTGTTCAGACACAGTCGAACCTCCCGTTAGCGACCACCCAAAATGCAAAGAGTGAGTGGTCGCTTACCCGGGGAAGGTGGTCGTTTACAACAATCGAACTCCAGGGGTCTCTTCCTGGAAGAGGTCCAGGCACATCTTCTTTATGGAAGATAATTTATTGCATGCAATGTCTAAGTTACGACATGTGTAGTTCCATGTTGTCACTTAAGTTCTTTGTATATTCTAAGTAGCATAGTGCACACAGTGAACGTAGAGATTAGAGAATGCGTCAAGTGGTCCCTTAAAAACAATGAAAAATCATTAACCGTCAGGCCCAAAAAGTGGTCGCGGCACAAGAGGGGGTCTTTTCGGGGCTCGAAGTTAACTTTTTAGTGCTTAGTGCACTTGTAAAGTTTTGCACACAGCCACACAGTAGTAGGTGACCCTGAGGTGCTGACTGTCCCACTAGTTACCGACACTTACAACTACCCAATCTTGCGGGAAGAGGTCGAAGCAGCTGCGAAATCGCTCAAGAAGGGAAAATCTCCAGGGATATATAGACAATATCCCGGGAGAGCTGGTACAGGAAGGAGGAGATGCCGTGATAAGTGTTTTCACATAAAATCTGCCATAAGATTTGGCAGACAGGAGAGTGGCACATGCCATGGACCCAGTCTCTTATCATCACCCTTCCCAAGAAAGGCAACCTTCAACAGTGTAAGAACTACTGTACAATCAGCCTTATATGCCACCCAAGTAAAGTCCTGCTGAAGGTGCTGTTAAATAGGCTGAAGCCTTAGGCAGAATCAGTCATCGCAGAAGAATAGGCAGGTTTCCGATCAGAATAGATCTTCAATCTTAGGACACTGTGCGAGAGGTACCTTCAACATCAACAAGACCTCTATCACGTCCGCCCTTATTGATTTTAAAAAGACGTTTGACAGAGTATGGCATAAAGCCCTTTGGTCTACTGTGAGGCTTTAACGCCAGCCTGATCCAAGTCATTGAAATCCTCCACAATAAGGCCACTAGTGCAGTCTACCTTAATGGTGACATAGAAGACTGGTTCAGAACCACAGTCGGAGTCAGATAAGGTTGTCTACTCTCACCAACTCTTTTCGATATCTTTCTGGAGAGAATTATGACTGCCGCACTAGAAGATCACCAAAGAACAGTCAGCATCGGAGGCAGAACCATTACCAACTTACGTTTCACTGGTGACATTGATGGCCTGACAGGAAAAGAGGAGGAACTAGCCTCCCTGGTGGATCGCCTGGATAAGAACCTCTGCGGCCTTTGGCATGGAAATCAGTGCAGAGAAGACCAAATGGATGACCAATAGCGCGAATGGTATCAGCATTGACATCAGAATCAACGGTGAAAAATTGGACGAGGTTGACAGCTTCAAGCATTTCGGCGCAGTCGTCACAGATCAGGGTTCCAAGCCTGAAGTACTGTCCAGAATTGAACAGACAACAGCAGCACTAGCGAGACTGAAGACCATCTGGAACGATAAGCATATCTCTTTAAGCTCAAAGATCAGACTAATGCTCTCCCTGGTTATCTCAGCACTATTGTACGCCTGCGAAACCTGAACATTGACAGCGGACATCCTGAAGAAATTGCAAGCCACTGAGATGAGATGCTTTAGGAAACTGCTTGGCATCTCATACAGAGATCACATCACTAACGATGCAGTCAGAGACAGAATCAGGCAAGCCACTGGACCCTATGATGATATCTTAACCACAGGAAAGAAACGCAAGTTAAAGTGGTTTGGGCATGTATCGAGATCATCAGGGCTTGCCACGACAATTTTACAAGGAACAGTGCAAGGAGGGAGAAGAACGGGCCGACAAAACAAGCGTTGGGACAATAATATCTGTGAGTCGACGGGGTTGAAGTTTTGCAACGCCGTATACGTAAGAGAAGATCAAAACAAAATTAAATGGAGGGAGAGGGTTGCTATGTACGTGGCGTTCCAACGGTCATTGACTACGGGATAGGTGCAGTCGCAAAGTTTTGCTAGTAACATTTTTTTCCACTAGCAAACTGGTGAGACCACTAGCAAATTCTCTCCTTTTGCTTGGGAGACATGGATGATTCTAACTCGCAAACGTTTGCTAGTGGATATTTTTCTCACTCGCAGAGTATCAAAATCACTCGCATTTTGCGAGTTAATTAATGCGAGCGTTAATTTCGAGCCCTGTCTTTTACTAGAGACTCCAACTGTAAGGCTTTGAAGGGTAAACTTTTGGTGTTTTGGATTGGCGGTCGCTTATGGGAGGTGGTTGCTTACGAGAGGTGATCGCACATGGAGGTTCGACTGTATTACATTCAGGTTTCAAGCCCCACAGACTGTTAGAACTTTCACTTTTTACGGTTTTGTTCATTTGAGACATCTGTTGGTACTTAGTGCAGGATATTGGCGAAGAAAGAAAAGACAACAGTGGAGCTAAAAGCTAAAGGCACCATCACGTCCCGCACGTTTCGAAATATCCGCATTGAGATTAACAACAGCAATTTCAACAAAGTTTTGATTGCCCAAACCGCAGACCGCAAACTGCCTCAAGCCTTCTCTACGTTCGGTCCTACGAACGTATTTCTAAGCACTAAAGATCGATAGCACAAGTTTTTCTTTACAACAAGTTTTCATTTTCTAGTTTTTGTTCTGTTTTGTTTTGTTTTTCAAATAATTTGTTGTTGTTTCGTTGCTGAACGTGACGAGCAGGGGAACTGCATACGTAATTGAGTGCATGACAAATATTAAACCACGAGAATGCGTTACAAAAACGTACTGATCAAACAGGAAGACGAATGACCTCATTGCTCAGGGATAACGCCAATTAACATGACTGAAGGAAATACCCCGTGTACACTATTTTATAGCCAAGATTTAGCGCAAGCATGTCAAAGTTCCCTCCTTTAACTCAGGAAATCGACTGACTTTGTCGTTACCGTTGTTGCTTTGAGGCAAGTCTGATATATTATTTCGTTGCTCAGGGGAAAGGGCTCGAAAGTACAGACAGATATTTACAACCTGTAACCCAAAAAACAGCGATGGCTAATCAAGGCAGACGGGCGACTTTAGCGGAACTGACAGAACCTCTTCTTGCAAATCCAGTGGACTCTGATGATCCTTATGGTAAGATAAATTATCGATTGATTAATTATTCAAACAAGTAAAGCTGTAATTTAAACTGCGTTTTTATTGCTTTTGAAAAGAAATAGGCCAAGTTTAAACGCCATCAGCGCAACTGTATAAAACCGAAGCTGATTTGCTTTGATTCATTCAGGTTGACGACTGATCAGAGATCGTAGAAAACAAAATATTGGGCTGTTTCGGGTTCATTTTCTGTGTAAAGCAAATAAGCTTTGCTGTCATGCATTAGGAGCTCTGGTAGTACCTTGATTTCTTGCCATAGAATCGAATTACGATAGAGGTAAATGTTAACTCTGAAAACTTCGTTGTAATTCCCAGTGAATCGAGGTACAGATCATGCTGAAACAAAGTGGGCTTCGTTCGTTTCCATCAGGAAGTTTGTTAATTATGGATGCCATTACTGGCACAGAAACGTTAAAGAAGAATGGCGCTTCGCTCGTTTTATTTCATAACTAACTTTTTAAGTTTTCTCTTTTTTTTTATGGCTTCTATGCTGAGTTGAAGCGCTATCAAAACATCAAATATCGCTGCAGTTAGTAGACCGTGGCCGGAAGGAATTTTATTTCAGTCGATCCGGAATTCTAGTCGATCAACGGCTGATATTAGCGAAACCGTGCGAAACTTTGCTCCTTAAAATCAGCCAAACAAATAACCGCAAAAGTGAAAGCTTATGACTTGAAATGCTTTTGTTCCTTCGGAAATAATTTGGAATGCGTATATCTAATTCCGGTTCAGCTAGGCTGACCTCATCATCCCATCCAACTTGAATAGTCTCTATAGCATTCTTAATCCATCCCAAAGTTAGGGTACGGTATCTCCATTTTAAAAAGTACAAATTCGATACGGATAAACTTTCACATTAAACGTGTCCAATAATATGACTTTAGGCAGAGTAAATGGGCAAATTATAATGTCCGGGGGGTACTTCCTATGATGGCCTATCGGGGGAGGCTTCGCTCCCAAGGGGTATCTCTTTCAGGCTTCAGGTATACGAAATCGTAGGGATTTCAGTAGTTGAAGTATATACAAGGGTAGGGAGATCTGTCGTTTGGGTCTGTTAAAGGGCCCAAAAGGGCTAACAAATGAATTTTATGGTTTTATAAAGTCGAGAAAACGTTCTATTTTTGTGATTGATTTCTATTTAAAAGACAGTGCATTTACAGCAGTTAAAAGGGATGCATAGTTCTAAACAAGGTATGTGAAAGAGGTACCATTTGTCAATAGAAGGTATACGAAGGGGGTACCTTTTTCGTGAAAAATGGTATTTAAAGGGTAAGGGGGTGGATCGCATAGCGGAGCCTCCCCGTATAAACATTTGTTAAGTACCCCCCGGGTTATAATGACGCCATTAAAAGAAAACACGATTCCTTACATCAATTGTCAAACGTTAGCACAGCATGATTAAGGGTGGTGTTAGTGTTCACTGTCTTTGCTGTTTGTTTCTGTTTTGCTAAAAGTCATACTAATGAACTTCAGTTGCATTCAAAAACGAAACTGATTCATGCCATAGGTCTGCAGGGGTATGGGTTCCTGCCTATGCTGACTCTATGAAGTCGTCTCAAATCGTGGGTTCAGAAAACGTTCTCTCCAAAACATCGTCCCACATACGAACATTTTAACACCAAGAAAATTTGGCTCCTGTATGTAGTTAAAATACATCAAGTTTCTTTGTATTTTTCACCCCTTCCCCCTCAGGGTACGTTTTTGTTTCGGTTCAGTTCCTCTCCCCCTTGCGTTATGTTTATTAAGCGGTGATGCATATCATGTCAGCAGCAAAGGAAGAAGCCGCCTTGTTGACGCCCGCATGTGCCAACATACGGATTGTAAATATTGAGTTTTATGAGTGACTGGCCCTCAAAGAAAAAAATGTTCCCGCAGTCATCAGTATTGAAAAAATTCTGATAACTAACCCTAAATGTTGTACTGCAAACAATCGTCAGCTATCTATTATCGGCAGTATCATTCCGTTGCTTTGCTGTTATTACTCTTTCATTGCCGACAAATCTTGATATTGTGTCCGTGGATAAAAGTTCTAGAGGTTCTTGCGCATAATATAAACTTAAATAAAAACAGAATTAAATACAAATAAATGCAATGTAAGTGAGTATTTGTTGAAAACTGTTTCATCTGAATGATTTCCTTTCTTTAAATGGGGTTCCATTTTATGTAAATTTTAGCCTAGTGCACGGATACTGGCTCGGCTGTTTTTTTTCATTTATTTCTTATGAGAAATGCTTCGGTGAGTTTTGAATGGCGGTTGTCAATCAGTCTTGGTAAGAAAGAAGCAAGATTGTGTTTTGTTAGGCATATTTTATTTTGCCTTTTCTTTCTTTTTTTCAGTTAACCCTTTAATTACCTTAAGTACAAAACTCAGTCTTTGAAACAGTAGAAACCAAAACAAACCTTAAACAAATTTCACTTGACTACATATCATGTACTCGCGATGCTAAAATATTCAGTGAGAAAAGAATTACATGTCATATTGTTTTATTTGCGGGTTTTAAGTTAATCATGTTATTTTTGGATATTGTTGACGTCATCTCTTTCACTTTCGGACGAATGACGTCAATGCTCCGAACGCGTAAACAGTTGCCGTCCTGGGTAGTGTATAAACTTGAATTTTGCCAAGAAAATCGTGGAATGAAATGCCGTGGTACAAAACCGCAATACTGGAGAGCCGGGGGCGCATGAAAAAAGAAAAAGAGCTTACATCATTTAAAATGGTCATTTTGTTTGTATGTTTTCTCCCACCGCGATTCTTGTTCTACAGGATGGTAGTTTTCTTCCGCGTAAATGACAAAGCTGCAAAGGGTCTATTACCACAGGATATGCCAAAGGTTGAATTATTATCGTGTTAAACTTCTTCATAATCTTTGAAGTGACGTATTTTTCAATTATTATTAATACTCAGTGGTATCGTGCACCAAGTTCCTATTGGTGTACACCCTAATGTTTTTTATATCAGTTAACTCATTTTGAAAAATGAAAAACTGTGTTTCCACTTTAAGGTTGTTAAATTACATAAGGAATACTCTGCTGGTATACCGGCGTAGCAAAGTCAACCTGTGCGAGATGTTCGGGGAATACAATGAGAAACGTTTGACGTAAATCATTAAAAATTCTCCAGTAAAGTACTTGGGAGTTACGTTAGCCTGCGAGCAAGCTCTCCTATTTGGGCAAGCGAAGCGAGCCTCTCGAGAACGCGCGAGCGAGGGGCCGAGGAAAGGAAAGAATTTCGCCGGCCCATCGCGGCTTCGCGCTCGCTCGCGCGTTCTCGCGCGGCTCGCTTCGCTCGCCCAAATGGGAGAGCTTGCTCGCGGGCTAGAGTTACGTTCGGTCCGCCAATGCTGCAACAAGCACATTTTTCCCGCAGCAATTCTGTAACAGTACTGGCTTACATTTCAGTTGGTGAATCGGCACGAAATTTAAACAACTTAAAGTTTATCAGTCTCTGCAATTTCTAGTAAAATTCATTTACATTTGACCCATTCACTCAACAAGCTGCGTGGCAAGTTGGGTGGGTAAGATCCACTGATAGGCCACTGGCCATGTAATGATAACTGCCACGTACCAAGTTTGCTTCGTTTTATGACAACACAGGATAAATTATGGCGTCAAGATATTCAGGTATTCAAAAACTAGGTACTTTTTGACATTGTTTTGTTTCGTTTATGATATGCAAATCACCTGGCAAAGTGACTCTTTGGAGTAACAAGCTAAAGGGGCAAATAAATCAGGAAACTAGATTCTTTTTGGCAAGATTTGGTCCATCCGTTTTGATATCCATATGAACAAAAGGGAAAAAGAAAAAAGGCGGAAGCTAGGTGGATGTTTGTTAAATAAACCAGTCCGACAGTAAGACGAGGTTTGGTAAAACAGCTTCGATCTCTAGATCATCCATAATCGTCATAAACGTTTGTTTATATTGATTTATAATGCATGACTTGTCTGATGGAACGACGCATCTTTTTTGCTTTCGTAAGAGAGGAGATTCTAGTTTTATCAGTATATCCCGGAACAGGTACATTTTTATTTCAGTGCTGTGTGGCATGACTTGAACCAACGACCTTGATGACAAAGTTGTCATATTTGATAAAACTGTGTGAACAATACGAAATAGTATCTGTATTGACACTTACTGTCTATCTACTGATATTTCTCTCTTGAGGATTCTGTTTCTATTTGAGACGGCACGGATGTGAGAGTTTTGTTTAAACTAAGCAGCAAATACATAATTTCTTTAAATGTAACAAGTGTGTTAAACTGGTGACCTCATTATTCAATCCTCAAGGCTGTTGTGCAAAAACGTACTAGTCTCTCTATTCGGTCAATCATATTCCTACGATGTCAGTCAAAGAGCTTTCGAGCATTCGATCTATTCTAAGGTTTGAACCTGTGCTAAGCTTTCTGTACAGCTTACTTAAGTACAGGAGTCATATCACTCGTTCAGCAAAATTGGGACATGGCTAAACATTGTCACATGAAGGCAATATTACTCTGACTTTCAATCAAATTGTGAAGTGGCTATTGTAACTTTTAGCCGAATGACCGGTGGATCCCTTACCGCTCCATATCGGGTCCTTTGGAAGCAACGATTTGGAGGGTGTATATAACTATGACTTTCAAACAAATCTGAAAAAGCTAGCTATTGTAACTTTTATCCAAATGACCTGCATGTAAATACCTTACCTCTCCATACCGGGTCCTTTGGAAGCGAAAATTTGAAGGCGGTGTTACTTTGACTTTGAATCAAATTGTGAGATGGCTATTGTAATTTTTATCCAAATGACCTCTAGATACCATTGCCTCTCCATACCGGATTCTTTGGAAGCGAAGATTTGGAAGCTGTAGTATACTCTGACTATCAATCAATGTCACTCTGATTTTCAATCAGATTGTATTATGAAAAGGCTATTTTAACTTTTATTCCAGATACCTTGCCTCTCCCTATCGGGTCCTTTGGAAGCGAAGATTTCCAAGGTGGAGCAGAAGTACGATTTGTGACGTTAGAGGAAAAAACTGTGTTTGATAAAGTACAGTCCAGGAGTGGAGGCGTAGCAAAACAGCGAGTTCCAGATGGGATGGTGCACATGGAAGCACGCTCCCCGGTGGGACAAATCCTGGGAATAAAAGTTTGGGTATTCCGGGAGCCATCAGCGGCAAAACTTCACCAAGATCAAAACGGACCCGTCGAACTTCAGGTCATTCATGGAAGACACGATATCGAAAAGGTACCATATTAATTCTTGTTTCCTTTGCAGTAGGCTTTCTGTTTAAGTGTCCTCTTGTGTTCCCCAGCGGTGAAGAGACAGCATCTGCGTGGTTTTGTTTTGTCATCTCTCAGTATTTCGTCAATTTGACAACTACCAAACTGGTCAAACTTAAGTAAGCACAAAAGACTCGAGGACTACTTACAACCTTTCAATTAAGAAACGGGTAAACAGGACAAGTAAAGCTTAGACAAGAAACATTTTTCTGAAGAGCAAATTTATTATTTGATCCCCAAGAGATTTCCTAAAACCTTCAGTTAGGCGATGCTTGCTGCTTACTGGCATTGCATTGTTTTCGAACATGATCACAATAAACTTTTCTGGCCCCGATGATATTCAAAGGCTGCATAGCGCTATCCACCGAATCACTGTCCAGTAGATACGTATGAAAGGGATCCCATTTCCAATTGCAATTCTCATTTGTTTACGGTCCTTTGCTGTTTTGCAGTATTATTTCTCTGTGAACTTGGACTCCGTTTATGATGGCCCCTTTGCTCCAGTGTACCAATTAGCTAAAGTGGAAATGGATAAGAGGAACATTTTTCAGTTGCTAGTCGAGCTGTCGTTTCACAACGGACTTGACGAAGAAACGCAACAGTTCTACAGCAAGCCATTCATGATGAGGAGCAGACCCAGAAATGATCAAGGACATCAAGCGAATAAAAACAAGAAACGCAAACTTTCTGGTAAGTATGAACCCAGTGTTCTCGTCTCAGTAACCTAAGAGGATGGGAGTGTATTCTGGTGCGAGTAACTAACTGGAAAAGAAACCTTATGTATGAGCTAGCAATTCACTTGAATTACATACTAGCCTTTTCAAAGCAAGAAAAGTCGAGACAAAAGGCCCAGTTCAAACATTGAACTTTTCATGTACCGAAGTTCTAGCTATTTGGGTCGACCCAAATAATAACAGTTCGAGCGTTGATTCAGAAGTCGAACTTAATTAGTCGGACTCAATTCATTTTCACGATGTACGTGCCGTCTACAATGTTTACCGGTGAAAATAAATTATAGTAATTTATGTCTTAGGTTAGGCGCGTGAAAAGTTCGACGTTTGAAACGATGTCGCCCCTCAGTCGAAATTCCAATGTAGGCCACTCAACTTTAATTAATGGGTAGGCCCAAATTAGACGGTCAGACTTAATTGATTCAAGCGTCGATTTTTTCACGTACGTATTATAATTGAAGGATTAGGTTCGATAGATGAAGAGTTAGACGTTGTAACTGGGCTTTAGTCTCCTTCGGCTTTGATATTCGGAGGAGACCTTATATGAATGGCGTTGTACTTATTTGTAACTCAAACCTAGCATTTAACAACAGTGGTGAACCATCCCATTGGAGTATGTTTTGACTGAGCCAAACTCTCGTGAGCGAGATGTCATTTGAATAGTATTTATGTTAAAACGAAAATTACTGTTGTAAACGGGATTTGGAACTATTCAAGCTTCTCAGATTATAAGCTACGTTTCGCGCTGTTGTAATAGACCTTTTTAGCTTGTAAGTTTTGTTTTCTCAATCAGTCAGACCACGTGATGTTCTCCAAGGAATTTGTCTTTTCTTTTTTCATAAATTATGCATACATATGCACGTGCATATAATGACATTTGAAAGAAACAGTTCTTTGGGGAACCATCACGTGGTCTGAAATGGAAAAACAAAACATACAAACTAAAAAGGTCTATTGGCCAAAGTGGAAAATACCACAATATTCTTTAAATTGCCGTTTGGGTGGGGCTTCATGCAAACCTCACCTGTGCATTATCTTAAGTTTTTTGTATGAACTACACGAGCAGTGTATGCATTGCACGTGCAAATCGTGCAGAGCACAAAAGGTATTGCAAAAGTCGGCTTTACATGAAGCACCACCCAAATGGGAAAATAAAGAATATCATGGTATTTTCGGCTTTGGCCAATTTCTTATTAGGAAGTGAATTTAGAATTTCCTTTATTTTCACTTATTTTTCTTTCTCTTTTGTTTTTTTAGGAGGCAGCGACGAGGAGGAAGGTAAGTTTGATCACGTCGGCTGATTTTTTCTTAAAATTGAAGATGGCTGGAGAAAGAGCTGAAGAGTGTTGAGTCAGCGACTATTTTTTGTGCAAAGAGACAGCTTGAACGGTAAACCTAGTTGATTGGTTTTCCTACGGAAAAGGTAGCGATTCAATTTCCTGGTGCGATCATGTTTCGGCACTAATGATTGGCTCATTCTTTAGATTCTTGGCCTTCTGTACTTTAGTGAGGCCTGTCGTCGTACTAAACAGAAGACCTATGTTAATCATTATGGCGAAATATTTTTCTTTTTTTATCACAGTGACAATTCTTCACTGACATCTACACTTAACTACCTCGTCGCTACGCTACCATTTCACAATCATGCCTGAAAGTCTGGTTATAATAATTTTTTATTAGTTCAAGACAAAGCTAACGTTATTCGCCATTAATGAAAACCTTACACTAACTTTCTATTCTATTTTTTAAAATTATTTCTAGACTCGCCGAGAGGGGATAGCCCGACTAGCTCAGTTAGCTTCATGGGTGAGTTGTTGATGTTGTTGTTTACTGTCAGTAAATAGTTAATAGACGTTCAATAGCATTCCTATCATGTTAATTTTTTGACTAATAAAAACTGGAATAGGTTAGACAAGTGCCATTGCTCTTAGCAGTGAACTGCCGTGGTACTAAACTCGAGCTATACCCCATTTAACATCCACTATATTGAAATCTATTCCTCTATTGATCATTACTTTAGTTGGTGTACAATTGCAAGAAAACAGTTGGAATTATCATTGTGGTAAATATCATTATCATTATCATTATCATTATCGTTATAGTTATCTTTATCAATTACTATTGTAGGATCTGCTGAATTCCAACACCTTCGAGTGATAGAACACCTGGACGCAAAAAGAGCGTACATTGAGCATCTTACGTTCAAGGTACAGGAGGCAGGTCATAGGAAAGCGGACATCGGATATCACTTCAGATTAAAAGACCCAAATGCTTGTGATGATTTCGAGGAAGGAGATGTCGTTGGTTTCTACAAGGATGACGACGGACACTCAAGTATACAGCTATTAGATAACAAAAATGGAAAGGATGCTTTTATGGCAGGAGTCATAAGCCGGTCAGCTTATCTGGAGGCCACACCACCCATGAATGAAAACGGTTTGTTTTAAACATATGATAATCTCTAATTTCGCTTTTTCAAACCAACAGCTGAATATGAGTGGGGGAAGAGGGGAGTTCATTCGCGATTACCGAAAGGGTTAAAAGGATGGCTTTGGCTTAGCCTGCCGAAACACCCGTTTGTCCTCGCTCTTCCCCGCTGGGGACGTTTCGCACGGAGGAACGTCTGCGACTCAATGACATAAATTCCATACTGATGATGCAAATCAATGTTTACATAATCAATCCGGTAGTCATGGGGTTCCAAATATAAATTTGTCCAATTTTACGTGTCTTATGGTCGATTTTGGAAAAGTTTTGTGTTCATCTGCCAACGAGCGCCAGCAAAACTCAAATGCTTCTTCTAGAGAAGAGTATATTCCACAAATATTGACTGTTTTGTTAGAGATTCTTTGCGTTTAGATTTGACCTTTGTGGCCTTTTGTCTTTTGTCTGTCATTTGTAAACAATAACTAAAACAATGTAACTACTCCGCGGACCAATCAGCGTTTCTGACCGGATTCCGGACAGATTTTACGTCATCAGTATGGAATTTCTGTCGCTGAGTCGCAGACGTTCCTCCGGGCGAAACGTCCCCAGCGGCGAAGAGCGAGGAGAAACGGATGTGTTCGCAGGCAAGCTTTGGCTTTGGCTTCGGCTTCGGTTTTTAATCGATTTTGAATAAGAACTGCCCTGTATCCACATGCGCATGCGCCCGACATGCATGACAAAGGACGCGTTTTTGCTACTTAGTAAACATCCAGGTCTAAATAGCTGAAGAACATTTTAAAAAATAATTAGTCTTTTTTTCGCGTTGCGTGGAAAAAATTACAAGGATGCATCCAAACATCAAAAATACCTATGTACGCTTAATCCTTACACCAGGATCAACGAAAGCTTTGTCATACATTTACATCTCAGTTTACTCGTGAGTTTATCTATAACGTACATCCACCATTGAGAAAACAGAAAACATACATCGGCTGAGCTGTTTTAATTGGCTAACCTACATAATTGTCACAACACAAAAGTTCACAGGGGATCTAACGGGGGGGAGGGGGGGGGGGGGGGTTACATGAGAAAACTCGCACCCGCGCGAATTTCATACCTGGATGACTTTTTTATTTCGTATCGCGTTTACATTATGACTGGGTGATTTCATATCTCGTTGTTTGAAGGTACACTTTATTTTGAAAAAATACATGTAAGATTCAAAATCACAAACATTACGCATGCGCTACCCGTTCCAGTCTACCGGCAGACCGATTTCACACCGAAACGTGTGGTCGTTACATGATACCGTTGCGAGATTTCGTACTGGAGTGAAATTCTCGCCTCGGTACAACAACCGGGGTGAACTCACGCCGGGGTGACTCTCGCTGGCAGGACACTTTGTAGTGGTATCATGTAAACAAATGTAGAGCCATGAGAGGGAGCCGGAGTGAACTCATTCCGGCGCGAAAGTCGCCCCGGTGTCATGTAAACAGTCCCTAAGATACAATCAACAACAGTACAAAAAAAACAGAATTTGTAAACAAGGCAATCCAGGTGAATTTCACATACATACATTTCTCTGTGTCATAACATCGACATAGAAGGTCACCAATTTCTGTGTAATTTGGTGTTTCCCTTTTCCTTTTAGATGACACAGACGTTGTTTGTGTAATTGGAGTAATTCAAGTCAAGTGCATAGGCTCTGTTCGTGCTGGTGAACGCATATATGCTACAGTCGATCCCGAGAATCCAGGAACTGCCATCCCAGAATCTCACCTGCCACCCAGCGTTCTCCTGAGTCGAAGCAGCATTTTACTGGGCATGTCCATGCAAGAGAAGAAAGCTTCTAAACTTGATGATGTGAATATGGTGCAATGCTTTGTGTGTATAGTACTAGGAGTCACCGATAAGCAAATTACTTCAGAAATAGAACACATGTACGATCAGTTTGAGATGGATCTGAATGTAAAGCTGCGAAAAGAGCGACAAAGATACAGAAAAAGTAAGTTCTGCGCTAAGTTGGGTTTCTGCCTCATTTTCTATTCTTCTAGTCTATTAACCTGAGGCTTTGTTTGTTTGTTTGTTTGTTTGTTTTTCTTGTTGTTGTTTCCTTTTGTAAATCCTTTGAGTAACAATCATGTTTTCTTTACTCGATGTCATTAATTCTGCCGTCATATAAAAATATCGTGAGAAAACTTTGTCCTTTTAATGGTGGAAATGTGAAAGGGCTTCAAGATCTCGGAACGAACTTCCCTTAATATCGGTAGAAATATATTAGAAACCGAGCAGTGCCGCGATCAAGGGCTTTCCTCTGTCTTCTAAGTTTGTCTGCTTATAATTGCTTTGACATTAAATTTCTTTTCGTGCCTCTTACTTGATATTTCCAAATAATTACTGGCTTATACTAACAACAGTATCTGAGAAGCTGTGCGAGGTTTAGCCAGCATGACAACAAAGTTCTTCAAAACTTTCTAGGAATAAAAACGCACCCGCTCAAACTGTTTCAACCTGTAGTTTGTTCTTTGAACAACAACATTATTATCGTAAAGATGACTGGGCTCGAAAGAGTTAAACAAGGTTGTCGCAGAGTTGTATCTTCTTGTAGAGGTCATTCTACAGTAGCTCAGGAATAACAAAACCGACCATCTCATCTAAGAATTTTGAGACCAAATACGAACGTTTCATAAGAGCTAGGTTTGACAGGCTTTTACACAAGGCTCCAAAGTGCCGGCTTATCACAGTGCTTGTTAATGTATACTAATTTTATAAGCGATTAACAATACGCGTTGATTTTTTCGGCTTTTGGTCTTTCTTCAGATTTTTCTCACATTAAATAGGTTGCAGTATGGGGCAATCCTATTGCTGAGATAACGTAACTGCAGAGTTCCATGGTCCTGCAGAGTTCCATGGGAACTCCAGCCACTTTTAAACTGAGGGTCCATTTCTATTTTGAGGAGTGCAATCCTGGGTAGTACCCAATTCACCGAATTTCATGTGCATCCCAGGGACTCACAGCGCTCAAAAACCATACGTCTTTTCTCCACTTTTTGAAAGAAAAAGAAAAGAAAGAAGAAACTTTATTTACCGAGGGTAAACTACATTATTACCGGTAACCCGGTAGTTCACATAACGGCCCTCAAAACCTTAAAAGAAAGTTTAAAATATACATATACAAGTCAACTATTTGGTCAAGTAGAGCCAACTGCACTGAACTACGGCAAATTTAAATGAGGGTTTAAGCAAAGCAAATAGCTGGTTTTTGTGCGTAAAATTCGTACATTTTTGCGTGAAACACTGGTCCATATTGTTGCACCCAGGGGGCAGGGGATTTGTCAGAATTCCTCTGCCCTATATCCAGGGGGATTTAATGTGGTTTGAATGGGCATTTGGACAAATCCCCCTAGGACCCCGGGGGTGGCCCCCAGGGGCAAGCCGCTGATTGACGCCAATTAGATAATCAAGTCGACAGAAGATTGAGCGTAGCTTGGGCATTCTTCAGTAAGACTTCTGTTGTAGATGACAGGGCATTTAGGCGATGTAACATAGTATTTATATTATTTATAACGTTCGTCTATAGTTCTTAAAGTTCTTACCGTTAATAATGAGGCCCTGCCAGGGTAAATTCCGACAAGCGACATGACCCAAAAAGTAGCGACAGAGCCTAAAATGAAATCGCGACAAGCGACAACCTCCTTCGGCCAAATTGCGACTGTGACGGCAAAGCCGAGAATATGCGACAAAGAACGGTGGTTTGGCTAACTTATCACCATTCTGAATGCCAAGAAGAAGTAATCTTCCTCAATTTTCCTTGCGCTTCAGAGATTGTCTCTCTTCAGGGAGTTTCAGTGGACCCTCCTGAGTGCGTCGCGTTGGCCCGTCGCGTAGTCTTCATTTACGTAACCCCGCACAACTCCTGGGAGACCTTGGAACTAGGTTGTCCGTCAAATAGCTTAATTTTACGCACACTTTACATCTCTTGTAATCACTACTTTCATATAGACAATAATGCACCTTGTTTTCCCCCTCAGAATTTTGCATAACCATTGTTTCCAAATTCTCCAGGGTATTACAGTCGTCCCAAGAGAAATCGAAAACAATGGTTATGCAAAGTTTGGGGGAAGGGGGCTAAACAAGGTGCATTATGGTCTGTGTGAAAAAGGTGAATACTTTGCCTGTTTCTGAATTTCTCACATCCTTGTCGACCTCTGTCGGACGGTGACGACGGTGGAGACACCAGGGACCAGGTAACTTAACCACCGACATTCCAACCGCTCTCACAGAGTAGACCACCGTTAACCGGCCTTCACGTTCGATTTATCACGTTCAACATTTAGGGTGAGTCGACAGTGTTCCTTTAAGCGAATCCAAAAACAGATTCCTGATCCGAGATTTGCCGGATTTCGCGGTCGAAAGGAACGTGAAATTCGAAATTGGATTTGTGACCTTGGTAACCTTTCGCAAACGCGTGCAATATGCATGACAGCCTGAGCCTCTCAAGAAATGACATGTTTTCTACTGTTTGACAAATTATGTGATTATACCGTGCAGAATTTTGTGGTCGGCAGTTCGAATAACGACGATGGAGCATAAACAGATCAAGAAAGGAGCGCGTTAAAGTTGAAAATTTACCAAAGGTTGTCGGTTCAGTTTGATCCAGTTTCGTTGCTCGGTTTTTTATGTAACACGATCAAGTACCTATCACGTCCATAAGTGTGTTTGTAGAAAGATAGCAGTTATTAATCCCTTTTACTTATTTGTGTTTTTAAGCAATCTTTAGCGACAAATGGTCAGCACATGGATATTTTACTGTACCACTATGAACAATCTTCCAGTGTTTTCAGATGTTTTACGGCAAATGACAGCAGTTAGGAAACTCTACGGGAATACTTCAACTGGAAAAAAAGCTGGATCATCTGACTAATTTCGAATCCACTGTGAATGGAACAGCGTAGATCACTGATCCGTTAATCTGGATTCGGATTCTTCGGATTTCAAATCCAATGTGAATCCTTTTTCAAAAAGGATTCACCAGATCAAAAATCCGAATTTGGATTTGCCGAAAGGAACGCGAAATCCGTTTTAAGATCGAAAATCCGTTCTTGGATTCACCGAAAGGAACACACCCTTATTGTGAATGGCGATGTATAGGTGTTCTATACGCGAAAGGTTAACTGAAAAATTGCACAACTGTAATGGTTTCTTAACAACGCAAGGCTATCCCCCTTTTCTAAAGTTCCGACAAAGACAAAAAATTTTCGTTCAATTTGCGACGGCGACGTGAAGCATTAATAAAGACTGAAACGAGACGTTTTAAAATTCAGACGAGCGACATGGGAACCCCCCCTGGCAGGGCCTCAATAATGTCCGATGAATGGCGATAAGATCCGATGACTGAACCACACATAAAAGGGCCAACATGGCGGCAACTTCCTAAACCTGGCGTGGCAGCTAAGCTTTTAAAACATACCGCTGGCAACGAGGCCATGCAGTGACAATCTTCAATTTTATCGACAACTTTTTTCTTTTCTTTTCCAGTACTGTGCCTATCGTTGACCGTCCTTATTTTTGTCATTGGTTTGGCCATATTTTTCCTCGTGGAATACCTCTACCCAGGAAGTGCACTAAGATACATGTTGTGCAGAAAAGGTTCACTTGACGGCACTGCAACCTTTACTTATATTCCTTACGGTGACATAACTCAGGTAATATTTGGTAACAGTGGTTTGTTCCTTGCTGGTAGATGAAATTGCAAAACTGCAGAGATAACAAATTTCCTTGTTCGTCGACTTTTATTAAAAAAGCCGAACATTTTTTAATCAACTCGCGAGGAACATCTTGGGAAATGTTTTATTTATCCAATTTTTTATTCATTACATATATGAGTTACCTAAGATGATTAATATTCCTTAAAAGCAGCTCTTTGCGACTCAACTGAAAACGTCTGTGGCACATAGTACAGTAAACTTAAACATATAGAGCCCTTCAACATTATATGTTCAAAATCCCTCCAAAGGCTCCACTGTCAGGCTAGGAAATAACATATTCGAGAGTTCAATATTTCAAAACAACTTGGCATGTATGGTTCATATCATTTTAAATGATGATCACTTTCTAAGTTGTTTAGTAATCGTATTTGTTTGTCTTGTTAGCGTTGCACTACTCATGGAATTGAATTTACATGGGAGGGTTTGCAACGAAAGTTGTCCCCAGAATTGGATAATATTGTCCTTAATAGAACATGTAAGTATCATTCTAGATAGTAGTATTCTTGAATTTATACAAAGTTAACTTTCAAATGAAGTTTTCCCTCGGCAAAAGGTTCTTTTTAAGCCTGTGGCTATGACGGTGAAGTCTTGAATCAATTAAGCATGAGGTAAAAACTTTAGAATAATACCAGTCTGCAAGGTATAACTACTAAGAACTGAAGTGTGAGCAAAATCTTTCATGGACTTTTCCACTACTGAAATGAAGTTCTGTACACAAGCTTTTAGACAAACGATGACTGTATCCTGTTTTCAGCGGAAATTCAGGCCCCGTATAATTGGCTCTCACTAATACTGTAAACATCGAAAATGCCGGCATCATTGACGATACGTTTTCGTTCCCTGGCTATTTTGGACGTGTGTACTACTCGGTGCGCTCTTACTTTAAGGGCGTAAACAATGCTCCTTTTTTCCGACCACCACATGAGTGTCCTCAGCTAAAACGTCAACGATTTTGCCTTTCCACACTAAAACGAAAAACCTACGTTTACATAGGGCTCCACTTTCGGCCCGCGTGCTGACTACACTCGGCCACAAATTAAGGCCTCGCCAAGATGGGAAAAAATATTTTTGCTAAAAGGTAGGGAGGATCCCCAATAGGTTTTTTCTGGATATGGGAGTTCCTTTATTGGAAGCTCGAGATTCGGGATTTTAAAGCAAAGTCAAGGCGACATTCAGGATTGAAAGTAGGCGTGACAGGTGAGATGCCAAAAATAATTAACCATCGGGATGTACAGGATTGCCCGAAATTTGGCTTGTGATTACGCTAGGATAAGAACCCTACGGGCACCCTCCGTAGGTGCGTTACTTTTATTGGATAGCTTTCCCATAGATATAGGGGTGTCACTGAAGGACCCATAACACCAAATGATATAGCATTGAACAAACTTGTAATTTGATTCTTGTTTTATTTGTCTTTTAGGGACTTTGGGAAAGTACCACTATTATTTAAACGTGGATCGCTGTGCTTATGGAGGATCACTGAAGTTGTCTGCTACTGTACGAGGCATTTCCAATAACAAACAAATTTGCGGACCTATTATTTTTGCCGTTAATCCCAACTGCACAGCTGTTTATTACCACCAAGATGCGCCACACGCGGGCTGGAAACGGTATCAATCAGTCAGATATTACCCCGAATTGCAGAAGCTTCTGACATGTAAACCAAAAAGTGAATTCGTCTGATACGAAGCAATTTTTTCCGGTAACTATTTACGACACGTACCAGGGAGTCCCGTGGCGTCGAGGACGTCTCGAAGAAGCCTTCCGCGTGCCGACTGCTTTAAGCCCCATTGGTACTTGCAAATCAGAGCGATTTTCGTTTGACCTTAAAAAAGGGTTTCCATAAGTCCTTCTCGCTTGTTTTATCAACTAAAAGGTCAAGGAATCATTTCCTTGCTGCCAAAGAAACCCTGGACGAAAGAGATGTCGTGCGATTGTGAAAACGGAAGCCCAATTCTCTTCGACCACATTGGGAAAAATTACTTTTCAGAAATCTTATTTTCAGCCGAGAAGCCTTTCTGTGTCCGCCAATCTAACTAAAACCGACACACGTCTGTGTTTGTTCAGGGTTGCCACGGTCAGGGAAAAGTCAGGGGAAAACGAACATTTTTCAAGGTCAGGGAAAAGTCAGGGAAAATCTTTGATATCCTCAAAGTCAGTGAAAAGTCAGGGAATTCTGTTTTCCTTTTTATAGTTCATAAGTTTTCTTCAAGATTTTGAAATGCATTTTCTATCGGAAAATACGAAAAGTATGCCGCAAAGCAAGCAAAGCGATCAACACTCTACGTCTAACACATGTAGTAGTTGTGGTCAGTGGTTTTCTTGTCAATGCTTTTTTCCAAATTCCTTCTTCCTCGCGGAAAGAGGTTGAAAATGAAGAGAAAACTATCGATGGCCTGCAGAAAAAGCTAAAGTGAAGGTAAACATGGATTGTTTCTCATTAATAAAGGGTCAGTGAAAACTGTCAGTGAAAAGTCAGGGAATTTTTATCTTTCTGATGAGTGGCAACCCTTTTGTTCGTTAAAACAATCAAATTCTTCTGACCTTGTTTGTTTCTTATTTTAGTTAAGTTCGTGAGTAATCATTTCAAGTGCAAACTCTGATCAAACGAAAGTCGCTCTATCCTTCTGCGGAGCCGTCTTAGGCAGACCTTTGACTTAGACGAAGCATTAATCTTCAGTACCATGATCGAGCCGTAAGAGTGCGGTATTGCTGTAGGATTCTAAAATTGACAGCCCGTAGGAAACAGCAGACATTTCGCGGCGACGCCAACACTGGTTTCCCCACGAAATGACGTCTGATAAACGAGCGCAGAAATTCCATACCGATGACACGTCACTACCCAGATCTGGGTAGTGCTTTTGACTGGATAAATTCATGCTTAATCCAATCAGAAGCAGTACCTGGATCTGTGTAGTGACACGTCATCAGTATGGAATTTCTACGCTTGTTTCTCAGACGTCATTTCGCGGGAAATGTCGGCTGTTTTCTCAGGCTAGTTTTGTAGTTGATAGGTGTTGCTTTATCATGAGTTTTATCCTTTTTGAAAGTTTATAGTTGATGGTGCATATACAAGTCTTATCAGCACTGCAACAGGGGAAGACAATTTCTTTAGTTGGTACTTTTTATACATAAATGCGCGCAGTCAGAGAGCGTCGCTTACCAAGGAACGCAACATTTTTATTGAATGATAATTGCTATCTTTCTTATGTTAAGAAAACAAAAAAAAGAACATCCTGGCTAACACTTTAAGCTAAATTGCATTAAAAGGTATGGCGTTCTTGTTCAAGGCGCGACACATAAAGTAATGTATTTTTCCTTAGGCTGTAATGAACCTTTAACTCAGATGTAGAACAATAGTGGTTGTCAGCTCTAATCCTTGTGGCCTATGTCAACAGATGTAGTCAGTCAACATCGGAAAAATCAAAGGGAGTTTGAGTTGAGATCACCACGTGTTAGCTAAAGCGAAAGAGTTCAGGTTGACTCCTGACATACATATATTACGTCGAAAATTAGTCTCACATTGTAGCTGATGCGCCTATTCAAATAGCTAATTAGCCGGAAAGGATAAATAATTTACGTAGCATTTATCAATCAGGCAACTTAGTATAATGTATATATTAGTCTATATGGGCTATTTCTCGAATCTCGAAACAGCTGTTATTTTATTTTAGTATTATTATTTCTTTTTTTTGCACCGTACTCAAAGGTAACAATGTGCACCATATTTATGTTTTACGGCTGTGTGGTAGTCAATCAATTTTCTTGTTTTGTAAGTAAAAGTTATCAAAAAATGCCATGGACTGTTTTCGCATGACATCACGTCCGCTATATTGGTGTAACGGCATAATAAAACGGCATCCATATTAAGCTACAGCCAACAGTTTTTGGGAGTTCGTGCGTTCTTTTGCACGCAGCTAAAACTGAATTTGTCTGATTTCAAACTTTGCACAATAGCTCCCAACTACAGGCAACAATATGCAACAGGGTGTGCAAACGAACGCTACATGTAACATCCAACAATGTTGGGAGTTGTTGGCCAACAATGTTGCGTCCTTTTGCACGGGGTTTAGCCATTGTTGGTCAACAACTCCCAACATTGTTGGATGCTACATATTGCGTCCGCTTGCACACTGACACCTTGTTGCATGTTGTTGGGAGTTGTTGCATCCGTTTGCACACTACTGTAACACGGCCGCAACAAAACGCAACATTGTTGACGCAATAATGTTGGGAGTTGTTGCGTCCGTTCGCACGTAGCTTTAATTAGTGTTTCACGCCGGTAATCCCTATATCTTTTGTACAAAACACACTCTTTTGTTCCCATAGATTTGCATAGCTGCTGGCCACGTGAGTAAAGACTTTCTGTAGAGCGTATTCACTAACGTGGCCAGCAGCTATGCAAATTTATTGGAACAAAAGCAAGCGTTTGCATGAGAAAAGAGTTCAGCTCCCAAAGGACTGGTTTGGGACACCAACATGGCCGCCGTGACGTCATGTGAAAACATTCTTTTGAACAACTGACTTGCTACGATGTTAAGTCAATAGTGGAACATCATGATAGATAGGATGTAATATGAAATGTTGAAATGTACGATAATAGTTCTAGTTATAAGTAGCAAGCTCAGAGGCACAACGTTTACAGTTTTAGATTCTAATGAACCTTTAGATTTACGGTTAAATGTAAAAAAAAAACGAAACTACTAAAATAAATTCATTTTTATTGCTTTTTGGGAAGTGAAGTAAACCATGGTAAGATAGCCTGTTCCAGACACTCAGATAGTGAGCATGACGCGTAAGTAAAAGGCACGCAAAAATATCACTTCCTCCTGTTTTATTTTCGTCTTCGCGCTTTCTCACGCGGACCCTACCATCTCTTAGCCTGGAACAGGCTAATGGTTAGACTTTAATCTCGCCCTTCATGATATAATCTGATTCATAGAACGCACCGAATGGCAACCTACGTAGCTGGCGGTTTTGTTTGATAAGCGCGCAAATTCATGAGCGGCGACGCCGAAAGGATAAAAAGATGGCTTGCCTTAACTGTCGTTACTCTGGTTTAAACACAATTCTAGGCAAAATCACTGCCCAATAAAGCAAAATGTTCACTTTGGGTTCACGTGCGTCGCTAGAAAATACCGACCGATTTAGGTCAGGTCGGACGTATCCTTCCAGTCCGCAGGATTGTCGGGATCAAGCGCTTACCATAACGGACAGCCATCTTGGTTTCAGGACAAGAGCTCTTGTTTTAGGAGTATCAAATCAACCTGTGCAGGCGGGGCGGGGGTGGGGGGGGGGGGGGGGGGGGTTGGGCAAGACCAAGATGGCCGCTCATTACAGCAGGGAATCAATCACGACTATTTTAGGGAGAAATGGGGGACTACATGTAATCGGTCCAGACAGACCGGTTCTGTCGTCCGTACATTATAAGTAAGTTAAACAGAATGAAAGCCGTTAACCAACTACAGAGCAAAGGACTTAGCCTGTCGACACACACACACGTTGCAAACTGGCAGGGTTAAGCATCATGTTGCATGCCTTTAAAGGGAACTATGTTTCGTTGAGCTAAATTCTGTGCTTAAGTCTTTACTTAGCTTGGTGCATTTGCCCACACACAAAATACTCCGGGCAGAGAGATGAAGAAGATATGAAAAAATTTCATTAGGGAGTTCTAACGGAGCACGGGGGGGGAGGGGGTTACTCCGAAGTTCAAGTTTCAGGAATGATCGAAGGATTTTTTGGTTTGAACTGTTTTCGATTCCAGGATTTTTTTGGGTAAGAAATTGAAATTTAGCAAGTGTTGTTTTGGGTGGCATGATTTAAGTAGGGATTTTTTGGGCTATTCATGATCAGAGGGTCTCAGTGGGGTTAACCGATAGGCGTAAAACGGCCAAAAATTTAGTCGATAGCCGTAAAAATTGAAAAATTTAAACCGTTAGCCGTAAATAGAGTAAAAAAGAGTTAACCGTAAAAGAAACTGTTCCTTAGATTTGCTACTTTTAAGGGAGGTACTAAACTCACTTGGGGTTGCGTTTTTTATTTCCCGGTTAATGTGATTCCGTACAAACGTTAGGCGAAGCGCCTTTTAGGTGTTGACCAAGACCTAGGCTCCATTTCCGCCACTCTCTAGGGGAACTAATTTCTTCCATAGCGAAAGTGTGGCTTCTTGATGGGGATTAATATTTGCGATTTTCAGGAGGTCCTCGAAACACTAGTGAAACAACACGCAGAGATGTCACTGTTTGTAAAACACGTTGCCGATAAACAACATTTCCCTGTTTTTCTCTGACGCTACGGTAGACATTGCCATGCCTAGTCCCTGTACGGCGTCTTCCCACGCAATCTCGGTCAAGGCATTTCGGCGGCGAACTCGCTCGGACCACGTGACCCGAAACGCATTAGCCTCGGGGAACTGAGGCCTACGGACAAGACAACGTAGACAGTCGTTCCGTACAGTCCTTCGATATCATTAAAAACACTGGACACGGGAATTTTGTTATTGGCCGTTTTCACGCTAGAGCTAGAAATGGATTATCCGTCTGAGACTAGCCTGTGTACAGTCTTGCCTTCCCCACGGACACCCCTTCCCCGATTTTTCTGAGGGGAGGGGGCGGCTGTACACAGGCTATCTGGAACGCTCAGCACTCGTTAACATCTGTCGAAAGGCCCTTTCTCCCCTTACGATTTTTACACAAGGTAGATGATATTTCAAGCTGGAAATCATTTATGAAAGTGCAAGTCTCTTCAATTTAAAAGGAAAAAAATTGATATGAAGGGCAAGAGGATTCGAACTCATGACCTAAATTGCCACTACTTCGGGGGGGGGGAGGGGCAGGGATGGCGCAGGGGTGAGAGCACTCGCCTTCCACCAATGTGGCCCGGGTTCGATTCCCGGACTCGACGTCATATGTGGGTTGAGTTTGTTGTTGGTTCTCTTCTCTGCTTCGAGAGGTCTTTCTCCGGGTACTCCGGTTTTCCCCTCTCGGCAAAAACCAACATTTCTAAATTCCAATTCGATCCGGAATGCTCGAGCGTTTAATACATGAGCCCCGGGCTCGGGAGATTGGGCAACCACTCCTCACGCTATCGAACTTAAATAAAATTAATTTAATTTAATTTTAATTTTTACTACTCAACACTGACCATCCACTAACCACTAGGAACCAGTTTCGAAACAGTGCTTAACCCTAATCAGTAAAGGAAGTGCTTAACCCTAATTAGTAGAGGCAGTGCTTAACCCTAATCAGTAAGGTTAGGCAGTGCCTAACCCTAATGTGTAAAACGCAGTGCTAACCGGCCAATCCAAAACGATAAGGAATACTAAGTTGTGTAAACTTCATAAGGTGTCCAAGGGCCTTTCGACAGATGTTAAAAAGTGCTGACCATCTGGAACGGACAACCCCGTCTTAAAAAATGTCCGTCGAAATTGACGGATAAAGTCAGGCGGATTGTTCATTCAAAATTAAAACTATTCCATTTTCAAATTAAGAAGTATTACCTATCTGACGCGAATCATCAAACGGATAACCCGTCTCACACAAATAATCCTTCTCTCGTGTGAAAACGGCCATTTCTGTTACAATGAATGTCGCGCCCCGGGCTTTCAGTTGGGCGTTTGCGTGTTCGCTTTTGCTTTTTCACACAGATTATCTTTAAATTGACTATTGACATTTCTATGTGTAAAATAATATTAGAAGGAAATACTTTGTAAAAAGTATGATCTATCAAATGTTAAAATTTTTTTAAAGAATAGCTTGTTTCATCCCGAGATGATCCGAAGACCTTTATTTTGATTGAAAGGTACAAAAAATACAGGTTAATTAATATTTAACTTTTTGAAACAAAGAAGCTAATTTTTAACTTTTTTGTTAACCGTAACTGAAAAAAATTAACCGATACCCGTAAAAGAGCCAAAATTTTAGCTGATAACCGTAAAAGCCACCACCCCATTGAGACCCTCTATTCAGAACAATCTGAAGATTCGTGATAGTGCCCGCCTATCCCGGGCGCTGTTCTGCGATGTAGTACAACCAAACTTGTTTTCCTTTCATTAAGGCTCAGAAATTCAGCATGGGATTTTTTGGGGGTTAAATTTTGGTCCAAGGATTTTTTGGGTTTTGATTTTTGGCCCCATTCGATAATCCCTGTCACTTGAAATCCGGAGTACCCTCCCCCCTCCCCCCTCGGGAACGGAGCCCTTAGCCGAGCGGACAACATGAAGGAACCAGTTCAACAATGGCAAAAAAACTGGACCATTATTTTGGAATTCGGTTGATGCGAAGACACCTCAGTTCTAGCTTTCAAAAAAGATAGCAAGTAGCTTAAGATAGCCCCTTAAGATAAGTGAGGAATGAACTATCATCGACACTTTCGAACCAAAGACGATACCGATTCGAAAGTTTCATCCTATTTTGAATTTGTTTCCCGTGCAAATAACGAAATTATTTAAACTGTTAACATTCATCAGCAAACAATCAGCTGCTGTGTTTTGTTATTGTGGCATGACAGCAACTGAACTAACTTTCGAATCCCAGTATGTAAGCGTTATTTCACGTCAGTCTAATATTAGGAGCTATTCACACGGAAACCGAAATGTCATTCATTCTGGAGCTCCATATATATGTTTCGCTGTATTTGTTTACATGATACCAAAACAAATTTTCGTTTTTGTACAAATTATTCCGGGATGAGTTCATTCCCGTTTTCATTCCGAATTAAATTCCCGGCCCCTTCTGGTAGGAAATTTCATTCTGGTATCATGATGTGAACTGAAAACGAACTTCGTCCCCGAGTCTAGGGCGAGTCGAGCATGCATGCGTATCTGACCTAACGCGAAAATAAGGTAAGCGACAACGCCTTACGAACTTCACTCTGGAACGAAACTCATTCCAGAATGAAAGTCATTCCGGTATAATATAAACAGCCCCTAAATTGGGTGACTTCAAACAAGCCATACAGTGAGGGTGAATACAAGTATGTCGTATGTCTCCTAAATCACGCAAGCTTCAGAAAGTGAATAATAGTGAGTATAGCAGTGTTTTAATGCTTCATGTTGTACCGTCGTAATATTTAGACTGCCAGAAAAGTGCACACAGCTTAAAGTGTTATCTGAAAATACTTGTTCCATTTTTTTGTAGGAATCATGCCACTTAATATTTTCATTCTTGGCTTGGCTTTAGTCTTCCTTGTGGAATGCCGCTGCCCAGACGCATCGCGATACATTATTTGTACAATGGGTTCTCTTCACAGCACTTCGTCTTTTACTTTTATTCCTTACGGTGGCATAACTCAGGTAATGGAAGAGTCAAGTACGTGCGATACGATACGATGTACATCAAAATTTCTCGGGGAAACTGGCTGATATGGTGCAAAATATATAGTGTAAACTACGAGGAAATTAATGGCTGAAATGGTAAATACCGCGCGCATGTCATCCTAGTTTACATAGGATTGTAAATTCAGGGGCAAAGGCGGTATTTGCCATCTTTGCCCTGGATTTTTCTCGTAGTTTGCACTTTTTTACTTCATAATTTGATGTTAGCCTGAATTTCAGACATCTCTTGGAGTTGCATTTTCCTCTCAGGGACTGAGAGGAGTATGCGAGTATGTCAGAAATTCGCCCTAATTTGATATAAATCTATTTTTTTGTGCATAGAATAGTAGAGTGAAAGTGGATAATTAAATACGTATCTTGGCCTGAACCCTTGTTGGCCGTGTATCCGAGCAACATGCAGCGCATGCTCAACAGAGATCATTTTCGATTTAAGCAGAGTCTTTCTCGAATACCCAAAATTCGAGCAAACGAAAGAAAGGCTCTGTGGGAGGCGTGCCCTGATCTCTCCCTTTCCACGGGCTCAAGGAAGGCCACCATAAAAATTCCTCCGAAAGGAGGAAATAGCGGTTGTTTACCATGTGCCACAAATTCCCGGAAATTCCGGTTGGAATGTAAATGGTAAACGTTTTTTTGGTTCGCCCCACTGGGAAATTCCCGGGACAAACGGAAATTCTGAAAAGGTAGTCCCGTTTTCCCGATTGGGACGTTCCCAATGGAAATTCGTTTACCATTTACAAGTTTCTTGAGTTTCGCACCAGTTTCATGTTGTAACTAGCATCCAGTCTAGGGCGGCGCGATAATCCGGAAATTTTAGGCAAATGAGAAAGGACACGTACCGTTCTTACCGATGGAAAATTCCCAACCAAAATTTCCGGAATTTTTTTTATAAATGGTAAACAACCAGCGTGTTCTAGGGTTCAGGTTTGCAAAAGAATGCGGCCAGCTGCCTGATTCATTTCGTTGTTATTATTAATGATCACTTTCTAATAATTTTTTGTTTCTTTGTTTGTGAATCTTATCAGCGTTGCACTGTTCACGGAATTGAATTTGCGTGGAAAGATCTGAAACGGAAGTTGTCCACCTATTTGAATGACGTCTCCCCCATTAGTAAGTAACTGCTTAGTTTCAACAAGAGAACAGACTTTACCTTATTACGATCTTTTTAACCATTTCTTTATTGCTTCCCCCGGAAAAGGGTGTGAATAGGCTATTTGCATGACTTGATCACGTGATCAACTTTCGGTAAACACGAAAACAGTTCACTTTTGAACAATTTTGTTAGCACAAGCTGAAAGAGCATATTAAAATTAGGTAACCTGAGAATAGCCACCGACACTGAGGCGAAAAATTGTTTTAGTAACTCGTTTGCTGTTGCCAACGATTACAATTTGGCGCGCAATGACTCAAAGGCCGTGACCGTGGCCGTCGCTTTTTCTTGCCAACAAATAAAACTTTTGAAGGCGGAGAAATTTCTTCGAAAGTAGTTGTGAATTCTTTTTGTATTTAAAATCATTCTGTAAAAAATATTATTAAATTTAGTTTTAAGGTTATTTATGAACAAGTCAACTAGATAAAGTAACACAAGAGCTTAATTTGCATTTGTCAACAAAAAACTTTTTCACCGGTTTCATCGATAAGTTCAAGTCAAAAAGAAAAAGCGTTACCTAATGATTAAAACTTCCAAACCGAACTTGGTCATCTTCTTTGTGTATTTCGGCAACCGCTTGCTTGATTATTTCTTTGTTTGTTACGGCAGCAAACCGAGAGGGCATTTCGCTCGCATCTTAGCGAGTTTGGTGTCGCTCGCTTGGAGGAACTGGAGGTGAATCAGTGAATAGTGCAGGGCACTCACTGATTGAGTAGCCAATCAGAGCGCGCGAAAAACACCATCCACTGTTTTAGTATATACTAAATATTCTTATCTTGCAGTGGTGATTTCTCTTCTTTTGCCCCTCAGCTGGTTACGTAATTTTCAATAAGTTATTCTCGTTTTGTTTGTAATTCATTAGTATCTTATGTTGTAATTTCATGTTAGTTCTCAGTGCGTTTCAGTTTGTTATGTACTCTTTCAATAGTCTTTGTCAATAAATTGCTGTATTTTTGTATTCATGGGCACTCTTTTGGAACTGATGAAGGTCTTGAGACCGTAAACTTTTTTAGTAAATTTTTTATTAATGTTCAAACGTCTGGCTTTGCCAGATTTTCCTATAACTGTGCATTCGCTATATGCTTCAGTAATTTGCACAAAATATCGCTAAGCAAACTGTTTTCTCGGTGGTGATTCAAAGCACCATGGCCCAAAAATGGTTTCCGTCGCCGTAAGTAGAGAAACAACTAACCCAGTCTGTATTTCTCTTTCAGGAGCTTGGGGCGGAAAGTATCACTATTATTTAAACGTGGATCGCTGTGCATATGGAGGATTACTCAAGTTGTCTGCCAATGTAAAAGGACTGTGCGGACCTTACATATTTGCTGTTAATAACAACTGCACGGCTGTTTACTATCACCAAGATGCGCCCCACGCGGGCTGGGAACGGTATCAATCAGTCAGATATTACCCCGAATTACAAAGGCTTCTGATATGTAAATCCTACTAAAGTGAAATCGTTTGATGCGGTGAACGATAAAAGCTAAGAGTTAATAAAGAATCAAAAAACTAAGGAAAAAAAAAACAGTTCTGAATATTTTAAAGAGACTCTTTGTTTAAAAGTAAGTAGATGCATTGCCTGATAATAATTGAAGACACAGACTTAGCTAAAACATAGACTTAGCTAAAACATGCTTACCTCCATCGATCCATCGATCCATCGATGTTAAAGTCATCTTCGATAGGGCACGTTTAGGGTTGTTCAGCTACGTAAATATTCTCCAAATAGCAGATGTCGCCCTTCGAGTTGTCTTCTTTCTGTTCTTGCCATGTTTTTAGCTATTATTTCGCCCAGTTCTTACTCTTGAAACGAGTGAAATGTCCGCCATTTTAGTTTCTACAACCAAAACAACTCAACCTCGTCCCCTCGGTTAACGGTGCATTAACCTGCAAAAACGCTGCATTTTTGACGTCATTTCCTCGCTAAACACAAATTCTTCCAAATTTGGTCATCAGTAACTGGTTAAGGTGAATTAAATGTTTGCTTTTAGCCAATCAGAATCGGGGAAATATTTTGAACGAATAGTTATAATTGTCAAAAAGGCACCTGATGATAAGTATTGTAACTATGTTAGGCTTTTTGCAATGGTTTTTTCAAAAGTCTTTGATAATGTGAAACACTCAGCAAAACTAAAGGCTCTTCAACTAAATCCATATCTTGTTAACTGTTATATCTAAGCTTTCTAATGGATAGGAAACAAAGACTTATATTTAAGGTTGTTATCTACAAATGACATAATGTGAACAAGGGAACAACCCAGGGAAGTATAAGTGGGTCCCATTTTTTTAATTTGTTTATTAACGATTTGGCCATTAGGGATAATGACCTTACCAGCATAGTTAAATATGCTGACGACACCACTTTGCTAGTCAAAGTATGTAAAATGAAATAGATCTTTCTCAAGAGGTTGTCAATCAGTTTTTCCGTTGGACTCAAGATAATGCCATGGCATGTAATCCCAATGCAATGAACTGATACTTTGCAAGAAGGTTGCTCATGATATAGACCCTGTGAACAATATAGTGCAAGTTTCTTGTTTAAAAAAGTTAGGCTTTACTTTACAAAGTAATCACAGATTTACTGAGCATATTAAGGTTAAGCTGCAGGAGGCCAATAAGTGTCTTTGTGGTATAAGATGTTTAGGCAAAGAGGGACACCTACAACGAGATGTAGACTACGTTTTTAGATCAACTAACGTACGGTCTTCCTGTATACGGCTCCTCAATACCTCAATTAACAACGGTCCGGAATTTTCTACAGCGCTGCTTTAAACGCAAATACATTTCGTACCAAATTGACATATATATATATATAACGTATTAGAAGAGGTAGATCGCTCACTATTCAAGAAGATCTCCAGAATGCCAGGTCACCCTCTCTACCCTTCCGTCCCCAAAACGAAAGAAAGTTCAGCGCGCTTCCGAGTTCCTAGCAGTCAACTCTCTAGGGTTAATACCCAGCGTTTTAAAAATAGGTTTTTTTAATAGGCTATTTGTCAAATATAGAGTAGCTATTTAATGTAACATGGATCTTGAATATTAAATTCAATGCTTCCACGTGGATTTTTTTAATCCTTGTAATTCTTTCTATTGTTAATTTAAGTGTTCTTGGTTTTAGCATGTATTTTCGCTTAAAAAATAATAAATAGAGATTACTTCATGGTTGGTGAGTGCGTACGATTTTTATTCACGAGTTGTGAAGAATCGAAAACGAACGAGTGAGCGCAGCGAACGAGTGAGTTTGCGATTCTTCACAACGAGTGAATAAAAATCGTACAAGCGAACCAACCATGAGGTAATTTGTTTATTATATATGTACTGAGATATTACAAAATAATGTTAACAACTATCAATTGCGCGGTGAAATCAACACAAAGACCACAACGAGTTGCGAATGATTTTATTCGAGCAAACTGAACGTACAAAACTTCCTACAACATTAAAGTTATTCAATGACTCTGAGGAAAGTGGAACAAAGTCTACTTTTAAACGATTCTTTAACTTTAAATAACAATGAAAATTTTCAGCTTTAAATATCGCCGTTCAAAACCGTAACTAAGATATAAAATTTGAAAAAGTTGACTGTTTTGTAAATCTAATTATAGTAATGCATGCATTCTAATCAGAGTCAGAGTCCAGTACTTTTAGCCTTTTGTACCTCTTTGGAGAAGACTTTACCTCAACTTCTTGGATTGCCAACTTCGGGGATTGATTGAGGCTGTTGATATAAATGCTGAATTGACCTCCATGAATAACAGCGCCCGTGAAAAGCGACATCGCTTGTTGGTGATGATCTGCCGCCGAGCGACCCGCCGAGCTAGCTGAAGGATCAGTGGAGCATTCTCCAACTTGAGATGAATTAGTTTTCTCTAAGCTATGCACATTCCCGGACATCAGTTCACTTAAAGTACGAGACATTTTTACTTGCTGTTTTTCAGAGACTACAGAATAATTTGTCACACTTTGAAGATTTTTATGTCCCGACAGTTGAATAATATCTGTCGCTGGGATGTCGTTGTTTGTTAAAGTTTGGATCATTGTTTTGCGACCGCTATGGTTCTTTACATTGGGCCCCAGCCCGGCTTTTTCTGCCATTTTTTTCATTAACGAATTCAGCTTGTTCACGCCAACGGCTGACTTTTTAAACCATGGTTTGGAAGAATCTTGTTTTTTACAGTTATTTACTGCTAGATAAAATGGCGCGTTGTTGTCGTTCATTTCCGACGGTCTTTTCTCCGCGTAGAATTTGTAAACAGTGACGGGATCTCTTTCACTTCCCTGAACCGAAAACATTTTCGGTTTTATTTGCCTGACATCTCTGGGATTTTCTCCGGTTCGAGTCTTAGTTTGTCTCTCAGTATACTCTAAAAATTCCTCGCCATTTGTAGTTTGGCGTAGTTGCACATCGCCCCAACACATGTCTCTGTGTTCCTTACAACCACTGAGACCGAAATAGACTGTGTTGTTGAACCAAACTGTATTCAGTAGAGCCTCAGGAGTTGACTTTCGTAACAATCCTTTGTCATACAGCAGTTTTATGTCGTCTTCTGTGAGGGGAACTGAAGCGTTTGGTTTATCGCCTTTGCCTTTCTTCTTGAGATCTCTTTGTTTTGATTTTAATGCCGTTCGTGCTTTTTCAAACTCGACGTCTCTCATAATGCTGTAGCCGTAATTCTTCTTCTTTAAATACCGTTCAAAACTGGCCATCATAGCACGCAAGGAAGTGGGTTCGTAATCTTCGTTGTTTTCTTTCTTTCTTACTGTTATGATAAATTCGCTGATGAATGAACTCAGTTCGTGTAGGGGAATTTCTTCTACAGGCCTTGACTCATCTTTTAGCCTCAAAAACTCCTTAAGCAAAGCAACATTCTGTTCAGTTTTCTTCCTGGTGTTTTCGTTTTCTTGTCCTTCAATAAATTCCTCTACTGAAGTTATATCTGCAAACCTTGAATTGCTCGAAGAAGACGCCATGGTTTTCCTTTTGCCTAGTGACGCCGTCAGTGAAAGGCGGGAAAATCGATACGATTTTTGTCACTAGTGAAAACTTTCGTCTGCGGGTTGTGATTGGTCATACGGTATTTTTCACTAGTGAGAAAAATCGTACAACCAATCAGATTGCGTGTACTCTGCAACGCATCATTGTTATTTGACATATTCATTTTGCAGTAAATCTCAGTACATATATAATAAAGTCCTTTATTTTTATTATTTTTATTTTACCATGAATCACGAAAACAAGGCAAAAGATGTAGCTTGAGAGCATTCAGAAACTATGTCTTTGTATCCACCCCCGGGGGGGCACTTGGGTATTTTTTGGGTGGGTATGTGTCGCCCGGGACTCCAAATTGGCACCCCGTTCTAAAAAATATTTCCCCTAAAATTGATACCCCGTTCTAGAAATTGGCCAATTTTTCATACCCCGTTCTAGAATTCGCCCTAAAACTGATACCCCGTCCTAGAAATGGGCCAATTTTTTATACTCCGTTCTATAAAGTTTGTAAATTGACATAGCCCTGTCTTTTTAAAAAGATATTTCTTTATTTGTTCGACTTATACATCAAATAAATGCTTCTTCATAATCAGCAACAATTTTAAGAAGAAGATAAAGCCGTGATCCACAATTTTTTATACCCCGTTATAGAAAACACCTCTGAAAATCTTCAACGGACGACGATGTAAGAACACACGAAAATGACTGGGAATTCCCTCTTCGCTATGATTGGACAGGGAAATGATAATCCGAGGCAGGGAACAGGAGTGCTTCTCGAATTTTGCGGAATCAAATATTTTGGCTGAATCAGTCGCTCAGCCTTTATCAGTTTGGACTTTGATGAATGCACACTTTGCTATTTTTGTCATCAACATCCAAAGGACGATGGGGGAGGGGGTGGTGACAGGGGGGTACAATTGTCCCGCCTTCCACACCTTGAATTCTATTCTTCTTGTAGCCCTTTTTCGATTGAGAAATATAAGTATTGTTGACTGTTGTGTAATATTCTCATATTCCTCCCGCTTCCCATCTTCTCAGAACTCCTACCTCCCGCCCTCTTTCCTTCCGCCTCTCACCAGTGTCCTCCCCCCCCCCCCCCCTTCTACGCTGTTGAACCGCCTAAGTATGTAAACGATGAGCGAAAACGATATCGAGAAATCTTTCGAAAGTATTAAACGCAGCATTTGAAAAATAATCAGCTACTGAGATTTGAAATCATTTATCTGGCAACACTTCTTTCACATCCTTGTTTCTAATCACTGGTATATGCTCCATAGTGCCTGAGCTTTCATTTTCATGGAGTGACCCACCGACTGCACTTTCGAACTTACGCTGAAATGAGCCCTTTTTTCATCAAAATTACCTCCTGCACAGCGTTTCTTTGTAACGTCACGCAACGCCTACATTTCCATATGTTAAAAGCAAACTAAACTGCAGTTTGATGTTACGGTTCGAAAGCAAACCAACTTTCGAATCTCCGGATATGTCTAGTCTACCTACCACACTGCCATAATCACAGCTACTTGAGTGAAATCAAGCAAGTCATAAAGGTATATAAACGAACTTATGCCGTGTGTTTAATTCAATTATTTAACATAGCCGGTAGCAGTTATTTATCGCAAAGGATACTTCATGATGTCAAGATATTCAGGCTACCAGAAGCTGACACAATTTGGTATGCTATTTGAATTATTTGCTCCAGATTTTAGGCGTATAAGTGGTCAAAAGAACGCATAGAAGAAGGTGTTCAGGATGGCTGCAACCGAGTAATCTATGCAAGGACCATTCAATAGTGGCACCGTTTGATGGTCTTGTTATTTGTACCTAAATACTAGAATCTTCTTTTTCTATTTAGAATTCATTTCGTTAATTATTTTCTTCCAAAAATGTAACTATATCATTGACTACGACGCCGTACACCCATATCCGTATTTTTTTGAACAAAAATTTTTTTCCCGGATATGGTCTTCCGTCCATTGTAGAAATACAACTGTCTGGCTGTAAGAATATTTCACTGCCCACCGTTGCCTTTTTATGAAGAAAAGGATTAAACACCTTGCAAGTGATTAATGGAGGTAAAATGTTAAAGCATGAATTGGAGACTTAAACTTACTCAGTAGTGCCTCTTTAACTGCCAGCGTCGAAAATCGAAGGGTTAAACAACTAAACAAAGTTTAAAAGCAAGACATTGGAAGCGCTTATGTAACAGTAGGACGTGAAATTTCTTGCTGAGACAAATTTGTTGATCTTGCATTTGATTTAGAACGATTCATGGCCAAACCGTGCAAAAATATGACTATTCGTTTTCAAACCGAAAAGGATACGTGAGGACGTGCGAGTAAACGATTCGAAAATAGGTGTGGACAGGTCATTTTCCGAAAAGGGAAAAAAACAATATTTTTCCGTTTCTATTTGCTCCCTGAAGATACCGTTTTGCCCTTAAGTACTCGTTCCTTTACAAGCCAAGGGAGAGCGGAAGTACGTTTTGTAACACTGGAAGAAAAAACCGTGTTTGACAAAAAGCAATCTCGGATTTTGGGAGAGGCAAGGCAAATCGTAGAAGATGGGATGGTTGACATGGAAGCAAGTTCTTCGGTAGGGCAGATTTTTGCGATAAAAGTGTGGGTTTTCCGTGAACCAGCAGCGGCCAAACTTCACCAAGATAAAAACGGGCACGTGGAACTAGAAGTCATTCACAGAAAACACGATGTCGACAAGGTTTGTCTTTTTCAATTTGATTCTTAGTTAAATTTCTTTGATCCCGTTTAGCCGTGTACGACGGCTTTATCTAGTGATTTGTCAAAAAAGAATCCGTTTAATAATGATCAGATTTTATTCTCTTTGCCGTGGTTGCACTAAATATAGGCAAGACCCCGATATAAGAGCCCGTTTTGCTGACAAACACTTTTTCAAGTCCCCTGGTACTTTAGTTACATCTGGGTAATCGGTCAGTACATAGTGTTGCGGCATTGTTATACGGTAGCCTTTCCTCAATCGCCTTTGATTTCCACGTCCTGATACTCCAAACGATACCAGATACACTGCCACAACCGAATGTCTGTCGGCTTTTGTCAAGAGGCAAACTTAAAGCTTCCAGTAGAATTGGCCCTCTTCTCCAATAGTCCACGTTCGATATATTAAAATTCTAACATTGGAAATTGTTCACGACTCCATTGTTTCGCAATTCCCAAAAGAGACTTGAGCACAAAGAAAACCAAACCAAATATAGAAAAATGACCAGAAAGCTTCGGAGTCATGTCAGAATTTTTATACATCGAACGTGGGCTATTGTCATCGAATGGCAGTTTTTTCCTATGCATCGTCCCGGGCGGGGGGGGGGGGGGGTACTCCTGGGAATTCTTGGTGGGGGTGTGCCGCCAGGTTCTTCAAACCCTAACCCAATTTCAGACCAAAAAATGTTAGTTTCTACACCCGTTTTCAGACTCGACCTCTAAAATCCATTCTCGTTTTCAGACCTAGCCTTTAGGCAGAAATTATGTTATCATTACTTAGGTCAGAGCGCAAACAAATTATTCAAAACCATTTCGAATTCCCATATTTCTCTTTATTTTCTTACTCATTTGGAATTATTGAACAACGATAAATAGGTTCATACAGTCCGTAGTTCCCCCGAAATCCATACCCGATTCCAGACCAGATTGGGCAAAGTGTACACCCGTTTTCAGACCAAAACGGCGCAAAAACCCTACCCAATGGGGCGGCACATACCCATATCGCTTATATAAGGGAGTACCCCCGGGCATCAACATGCGCCTAGTGTCATAACCATGCAGCAGTGTATAAGCATGAAGAGATTTAAGACTTGTAAATATCCATCTGTACATTTTAAACTTTAATTCATGATTATTTAGACTTTATAAATTGCATATTTAGAAGTGAAGTTTTATGAAAGAGTTTCCGTTGGAAGACGCCAAACTCCGACAGTCACCAGTCAGGGAACACCGGAAGGGCAGAATATTTTGTTTTTCAGCGCTGAATAATAAAAATCAAAGATTTAAATAAATATTATTTTTATCTGATTTATTCACTACCCTGTATGCAGTATTACTTCTCTGTAAACTTGGACTCCGTTTATGATGGCCCCTTTGCTCCAGTGTATCAGTTAGCCAGGGTGGAAATGGAGAAGAGAAACGCTTTTCAGCTGTTGGTTGAGCTGTCGTTTCACAACGGAGTTGAAGAAGAAACGCAGCAGTTTTACAGCAAGCCATTCATGATGAGAAGCAAACCCAGAAGGAAAAGACAACAATCTGGTGGGTGTGAACTCAGAACACATCATAACTTCTAGGCATTTCAATGGGGTGTGAAAATCTCCACCTTTCGCCAAAACGCAAATGACTGGTGTCGCATATTGTTTCATTTACTTACTTTACTATCCTGCGTATTAGGACAACGACGAATTCTGCTAGTCCCAGAGGGGATTCCCATATAGTTGAGACGGGGATGCTCTTTGTTTCACTTACGGGTTAAATTGCAGATTTTGGTCTTATTTACGGAGGTCAGGGCGGAAGCAAATGTTTGTACTTATACAGGTATCTCTTGGCTAGGTGCCGTCATTCTGTGAAGACGGCGTTCAATTTCAACATCTTACATGCAACTGAAATACAACTGTAGCTTTTAATTGGTTCGAGGAGTTAGTTTCTGTACAGTGCCGTCTCTTTTTAGAGTCTGAACCACACCCCTCCCTTAGGGTGTAGTCCTAATTTCCAAGGAACAACCATGTCCCACCACGCTCCCCTGAGAGTCGCTCATAGTTTAACATGTTGAGTTTAACACTCGTGCCGTCTGTACAACCTGTGAGTAAGGTAGTTGTGATGCTGGACAAAAAATGACTTGTAATGGACACCATTTAGCTTGCATATTGACAGTGGTCTAAGTAAATGTAAGTAAATCCTCTATTAAGCACCCCCGGGGGCTTTCTTATTTCAAGCCCATTTGAGTGGGGAGGGGGCTCGAGACGGGGGTTTATTTCATTTAGAAAAGACGATGGTATCAGTTTTCCATGAATAACTACAATACAAAATGGAAAAGCTCAAGTACAAGAAGGTTGGAGGTCATGCAGCCAAGGATCAGAATCAAATCCGAACTTCCAGTTGGTAAATAAACCATCCCGGATCAGTCCATACAAAGTTTTAAAGTCGTGATTGATTATTATTAGTAAAGAATAATTAGGGTGAGGGTGGGCAGGGGGCTTACTAACGAGGGAGGCTTATTAACTTTCTTTCCCTGAAAAGGCGGGGGGTTAATTAGAGGGAGGGGGCTTGTTTGAGAGGGGGGAACTTAATAATAGATTTACGGTAACATGGTTATTTCAATTCAAATAGCATTTTTTTCTTCTCAGATTCATTGCGTCAGGACAGTCAGGGTTGCCCACAAGTCAATTTCTTGGGTAAGTAATCTGCGCTCTGTGACTGAGTATTACCCATGATTATTATCATAGTAAAGGACTTTATATATAGGAGATGGAATTAAACAACACTTTTAGTTTCAAGATTTTAAGGAGCAAAGTATATTTTTTATATTCATAGGCGAGGATTAGTATATCACAGCATTCTAAACTGACTAATAACGTTCAGTGAAAAAACAAAAACCCTTCCTTACTATTCTGTTCCAACGTTTCTATGACTTGGTTCATTCCTTCCAGGGGGAAGACAAATATTTCTAGTGCTAGAGAAACTGAACCGGGTAAAAGTTCGCCCCTCATTGATGATTAGCTTGGCTCAAATGCAGAAAATACACCTGGGCGCAGTAATATTGGAAGGCCGATTAGCGCTGACCCGGCGTCATATTTTAATCTGGGTTAAATATTTCTCTTATATTTAAAAGTATCTCCCAGGAAACATTTTCACTATGTTTTTCTGAATTATCTACCCGGCTTTGAACAACCCGGCCCTGCACCTCGATTAGTGTTGGGATCATCTTGTGGAGGTTTTCATGTTAAATACAACAAAATGATCCGACGACCAAAAATTTATTTTAATAATGACAAACTAAAGTCCACAAGGTTTATTTTATTTGAACCAGGATCTGCTGCATTCCGGAAACTTCAGGTAATCGACCATTTGGATGCAAAACGAGCGCACATCGAGCACCTTATTTTCGAAGTGCAAGAAGCAGGTGACAGGAAGGCGGACATTGGATATCACTTCAGACTTAAAGATCCCAATGTGTCTGACGATTTCGAGGAAGGGGACGTTGTCGGTTTCTTCAAGGATGACGACGGACACTTGAGTATACAGCTGCTAGATAACAAGAATGGAAAGGATGCTTTTATGGCAGGAGTCATAAGCCGGTCAGCGTATCTGACGGCTACACCACCATTGAATGAAAAAGGTTTGTGTTTTTCAGATGAAAATCGCCATAAAGGTAAATTTTTATAAAGGAAATAAGGTATCAGGATTTGGCTGTTTTGGGTCTAAAACTGACATAGATGAAATAAACTTTGATATCCTGGTCGTTTTATTTTAGAAAATCATGCCATTGGTTGCTTGAAACTTACTATCCTCAAGTATTAATCCCGTAACAGCTAGCCGTATGTCTTGAATCTAATCAAAAGGCAGAGATAAGAAATGAGGTTGTTTTTCTTGACTTACAAAACAATAGAAATGTAGAAATACAATTAAACTAAAAACAAATGAACAAAATAACTCAGAGATTAATAAATATCAATGATGATCTCGGTTGAAAAGGTGAGGTAGAGGAAAAGACTCGAATATAAAGACTTTTCACTCTTTCTGCTGAGCTGGTCTTTCTTTTGTGGAGGTTGAAGAAAGTGAGTAAGCAGGTTTACCCGCCGGCATAGGAAGCAGAAGGCAAGTGACTGCAAGGTTGATGCGAGTAAAGAAGCCAAATCCGTTTTCTACTCTACCTTCAACTCTTAGGGGACTGCAGTCGATCTCCTAACAGTCTTAATTTCAACACGCTAACAGTTCAATTTTGGAAGCAAAGACCAACCATACAAAAAAGAAGGACCGGATCCTAATGAAGGATCTAATCAGCTATAAGTTGAAATATCGAAGAAAAGAGGCAAAGCTGATTTTGAAATACATATTTTTTGGGGTGGCTGTATAGCTTTACCTCCATCCTAGCATCAGCACTGCACTGATGAGCCCCAGAAGGCCGAACTGAAAGTACTGTCTGCAGTTAGTTGTTTTGTTACCAATATTTCGGAAGGCACGGCCTTCCTTATTTATGGTCTTATATACAAAGATAAGGTTTGAAATAAAGAATAGAGGACGCTATTCTCTATTTCCAATTGTAACATCTTAGCTTAACCTAATCATTGTATGTAGGACCCTGAATAAGGAAGGCCGTGTATTCCGAAGTATTAGTAACAAAAAATATATATTCCCTACTGTAAAATCAGCCTTGTTTCTTTTGCTCAATACTCTAACCACTGCTAACAGTCCCTTTTTTCTAGAGTCTTTTATTCTTCTTCTTTTGTAGCAAGTGTACATGACTATTGCTTAAATTATACCAACGATTTGCACACTCGCCACCATGGAACAGCAGGGCAAGAAGTTTTTAGTCCTTCATATAGTTTGATTTATGATCATGGGTATATCTAACGCTTCCCTTTAGGTATTGTGGAGGCGTGTGTTTCTTAGATAAGGAACTTTGCCTCTCTTCTCCTAGGTGTGTAAGTGGGTACCGGCGACATACTGCTGATGGTAGCCCTGCATGCGATGGACTACCATCTCGTCAAGGAGGGAGGGGGGAGAAGAAATACTTCTAGGCTTACAATTACTGGAATAAGCACCGGCCGTTTGGGACTTTGGCTCGTGTGTGACGTTTACCTTTTTACCCTTAGCTTGGGTATCGCGACACATCACATGAAGTAATCTTGGTCGTTTATGTGGAATGTGGAATGCGTAATACGTAATGCCTTTTTTTTAGATGCCACGGAAGTTGTTTGTGTAATCGGAGTAATTCAAGTCAAGTGCATGGGCTCTGTTCGTGCTGGTGAGCGCATATACGCCACGGTCGATCCCGAGAATCCAGGAACTGCCATCCCAGAATCCAACCTGCCACCCAGCGTTCTCCTGAGTCAAAGTAGCATTCTACTGGGCATGTCCATGGGTGAAAAGAAGTCTCCTAAACTTGATGATGTGAATATGGTGCAATGCTTTGTGTGCATAGTGCTTGGAATCACCGATGGACAAATTACCTCAGAAATAGAAACCATTTATGATCGCTTTAAGATGGATCTGAATGTAAAGCTGCAAAAAGAGCGGACGAAATATAGACGGAGTAAGCATGGTTTCGAGATTTTTGCTTTGTTTTCATTTCCCGCAAGTAACTAACAAGTTATGTGAATTCAACGCATCTTCAGACCTTAACGTGTTAAGGAATTTTGGAAAGATGTTTTTCATAGACTTGTCAGACTATATGTTAGATTTCGGGCCTCTTTATGGCTACCCTACATATATATCACTTAAACGAGATAAGTAGGTGCACGTAATGAACCCTTTCAGTTAATACAAAGAATGCTCTCTGGACACCGCCCACAAGCGAATCACTCTGCTCTGCTTCAGCTTCCTCCTTACATCTCTACAAGCACCAATCGCCCAGATGTATAGTTAGACCCATAAAAAGCTGTTTTCTCAAAGACTATGGAGCTATAGTCTCCAACAAGTTTGACTCGTTCAAATAAGTTTTTAGAGGTGACTGATGTAATGGCGAGAACGTTAGTTGGCAAGACTTTTTTTGTATTTTTTGGGTCTTTACGGAGGATCGATCGTAGTTGAAAAAGATTGCGTTGGCTGACTCACACTAAAATTTCGGGGGTTGGATCCTTTAGCATTTAACAGCGTTATTTCCACTCAGTTAACCAGAGTATTATAATTGTAAAAATGCCCCGAAAGTAGCATTACTATAAGCTTTGCCCGTCACTGTTATATTATGGTAAAAAAATATATAATTTTATTTCCTCAACAGTGCTGTGCATATCGTTGACCGTCCTTATTTTTATCATTGGTTTGGCCATATTTTTCCTCGTGGAATACCTCTACCCAGGAAGTGCTCTAAGATACAAGCTGTGCAGAAAAGGTTCACTTGACGGCACATCATCTTTTACTTATATTCCATTTTGCAGGAAGGTAATCTTTCAAGAAAATAATTTAAGAAAAGCGGCGCAAAACCGATATCACAGTCACAGAGGCATAGGAGGGCCTAAATTTTACCAAACACAGGATGAAATATGATATTTTAAACAAAAATTATTCAAGATAAAGACCTTTGTAGCAACGCTTTAATTAACACACTTTTCTGCATTCATAAAGCTTCAGTAACAGAGTCTTTTGTCGCTTAAAATTATCATTTTTTTTTAATGACTGCCATGATAAGCCCCGCTTCTTTCATCCGTTTGTTATAACGTCTTTTGTTATCTACATGTAAGGTCAAGAGTAAAGTAAGGACGAGGGGTTAAATGGACCAACAGCTGGACCAATGACCACTGACATGTTAAGGTTGCCCGAACCTATTTATATGCGCGTTGGTTATGTTTTTGAATCGGGTTTTTCGGCGGGAATGATTTAACTGATTTCTATGAATTTTGGCATCCTTAATAAAGAATGGTCGAACTTTAAGAAAATGCTTCTTACTTTCCTATAGGTATAAAAATGTTTGAGATATCGGCATATGTTTAAAACAGCATTTTTACAAAAAATGCGTCAATAATTTCAAAACCCTAGGACAGAGTTTTCTCGAACTACGGCAAATAAGCCTCAGAGCGCTCCAGTTTTATATCTGCAAGTTTGAAATCAATTGTTACCGTAGAAGTCGCTGCACAAACAGCTGGTCAAATTTAACCTCAAAATGCAACGCTAACACATTAATTTTGTGAAAGTTGCTGACACACAAATAGAGGACAACTGCCGACGGACTATCTCCTATCTGCAAGGGTGTTCTTACCCAAAGCTTCAGTTGCAAGAAATTCAGTAATCAGAAACCTACGGCGAATACAGTTCGCAATACAAGAAGAACAACTTTATGCTGAATGCGGGGCAAGATTAAATAAACTTCTATTTATCAAAGTTACTGTGTATTTTTCCTTCTCTTTTCGCAAAAAACCTCAACAAAGCACGATATAACATCGACGGAAATCTCCTACAATGGCAGTTTTTAGCACCGAAGGTTACCGTCTTGAGAAGAAATAAAGCCACCAACTCCAGTATATCTCAACCGATCCATTCTCAGCTGCAACGAAAACCCTTGTATTATGTAATTCATTCAAGTTTGAAAGATTTGCCATCACATTCGCACGGGCATTTTGCCACTGGGGATAATGAAAAAAAAAAGACGATTATCATAGTTTCTTCATCTTTATCCCCAAGTGGCAATTAAACTTCCCGTGCGAATGTGATGTCAAGTCTAAAAACCTTAAATAAATTACCAAGTGACGAGGGCTTTCAGTGCAGCTGAAAAATGGAAAATTAGAAGTACTGGAGTTGGCCGCTTTATTTCTCATCAAAATGGAAACCTGCGACGCTAAAAACTTTTTAGAGTTTTTCGTAGATAATGTAATTTCCCTTGTTAAGATAGGTTTCGAAAAGAGAGGGACAAATACAAGTAAGTTTGATATTAAGTAGAAATTCTTTTATCTTGCCCCGCATTCATCATAAAGTTGTTCTTCTTGTATTGCGAACTATATTCGGTGTAGGTTTCTGATTACTCAGTTTCTTGCAACTGAAGCTCTGGGCAAGAATATGTACCCTTGCAGATAGGAGATAGTCCGCCAGCAGTTTCCCTCTATTCGTGCGTCAACTTTCACAAATGTGTTAGCGATGCATTTTAAGGTTAAATTTGACCAGCTGTTTGTGAAGCAAGTTCTACGGTCACGATTGCCTTCAAACTTGCAGATATAAAACTAGAGAGCTCTGAGGCTTATTTGCCGAAGTTAGAGTGAAAACCTGTCTTAAGGTTTCGAAATCATTGACGCATTTTTTGCAAAAATGCGGTTTTAAACATATGCCGATATCTCAAACGGTCTAATACCTACAAGAAAATAAATACCATTTTCTTAAAGATCGACCATTCTTTATTGGGGATGCAAAAAATCTTGGAAATCGGTTAAAACATTCCTGCCGAGAAACGCGATTCAAAAACATAACCAACGCCGCATATAAATGGATTCGGGCCACCTTAAAGTGACCCACAGGAGAAGGCCAGTTTCGAACGTCGTTGTTCCGGAGAGAAAACTAACAAATTTTGGATCTACTTTAGACAAATGTCCATTTTACACCAGATTTTGATGTTATTGTCACCATTGTAGGTTAATAGAGTGTTGATAGAATAATAGATTATTATTGATATTATTATTGATTACACACTATATGGGTCTAGATAAGAGATTGAGGCAGCGGTCAGAGAAGTATTGACTGGGTGGGACAACAGCGTTGTGTGGGACTGCATTCATAAAATATTTGAATTCTACCTACATAAAGGGATAAGTATTTTCAGCAGCAAATTATTTTTTTCTTTTTTACGGTCATTTCAGCGTTGCACTACTAATGGCATTGAGTTTCACTGGGAGGGTTTGAAACGAAAGCTATCACCGGAACTAGAGCACGTTGCGCCCATCACACGTAAGTGACAATCACTAGTCTGATTATTATACTTGCTTTCTTTTCGTGATTTTGTAAGTATGTATTGTTCTTACAGGGAATTCTGAAAAGTTTCATTACTACTTAAACGTGGATCGCTGTGCTTATGGAGGATCACTCAAGTTCTCTGCCAATGTAAAAGGCATTTCCAATAGAAAACAAGTATGTGGACCTATTATATTCGCCGTTAATTCCAACTGTACGGCCGTTTACTACTATCAAGACGCGCCACACGCGGGCTGGAAACGGTATCAATCAGTCAGATATTACCCCGAATTGCAGAGGCGTCTTAAATGTAAATTTAAGTGACACGATGCACGTTTTCCTTGGAATGCACACTCTCGAATGTAGAGCACCAATCCTGTTTGCAGTTGGGGTCCTTGTGGCGTGCTGTCAAGACGAGAAACAGAGGGGAGACTTACATATTTTGTAGGGAATAACCTTTCAATTCGGTTGTAGAATGGATCCACTCGAGGTTAGTTCAAAATACAGTCGAATAAAACAAACAGAAACAAGCAAGACTTTCTCAGCAATTACTCTAAACGAAGCATTGCAGTTAAATAAAGGTGCATGTAATTACAATGTATATGAGCGAAAAACTGCGAAATAAACAGACGGTCATTGAAAAAATCTTTCGAAAATTATTTACGTTGTACCTTGGCAGTTGCAGGGGCTGAGAGAGATCTTTATAATTTACAGTGTGCGAAAATCACCTTATTAAAACATTTATTATGGTAAATGCTCCCTGATGAAAGCATTTTGTGTATAGGGAAAGGTACTAAGTAATGACTTCACCACAAAATTGACCTAAAACAACAATATCCTCGTGACCACCACCACCACCACCTGATTCTCCGATTAGTATTTTTTCACCTTTCGAAACTTTAATTGGGAAACTAGATTCCGAAAATATTGAATATATTCTAATGGGAGACCTTAACTAAGCTTAACTACGACATGATTGCTACTCGATATGACAATAATACATGCAAATTAATGAGTCTCACTGATATTTTTGGTCTACAGCAACTTATCACTGAACCAACCAGAATAACTCCGACTTCTGCAACTTTGATTGATGTAATCTATACTAATTGTCCAGATAAAGTTGTGTGTTCGGGGGTTCGTCATATCAGTATTAGCGATGATGGCATGGTTTTTGCCTATCGAAAATTATCCGTGAATGGAATGTCTGGTAGGCACAATGCTATAACTTACAGAAACTTTAAATAAATTTTCGGAACGATATTGCATCTCATTGTTGGGATCACATATACAATTCAATTGATCCCAATGAAATGTGGCTACAATGGAAATGCTCGTTTCTATCTATTGCTAATAAGCATGCTCCCTTGAGAACAATGCGTGTTCGCACGCGTAGTTTCCCATGGACTACATCTGAGCTTAAGAAACGAATGCATGATCGGGATATTCTAGAGATTAAAGCAAGTAAATCGAATGATTCAAATGACTGGTCACTTTTTAAAAAACAACGCAATATAGTAAATAGCGAAATCAGATTAACCAAGCAAGCCTATTATCAAAATAGTTTTAACAAGTATATGGGCGATTCTAGAAAGACCTGGCAGACTATCAATGAACTTACTTCGCGAAAATCTGGGAAAAAATCGGTGGCATCTCTGAAAGTAAATGGAGTATCAATAACAAATCCAACTGTGCTGTCGAACCAATTTAATAATCACTTTGCCACTATCGGTCCATAACTTACCAGCAATATTGATTCCTCAAATAGTGATGGCTATCAAAAGTACCTCACTGGCACAGATAAACGTCCATCCGACCAGTACAAATAAAGTTCTCTCACTTTTGAATCGTCTAAATAAGTCAAAGGCAGCTGGCCTCGACAAGATATCTGCTAGGCTCATTCGGGAATGTGCAGATCTTATTTGCATTCCTATCCGTGATATTTTTAACCAGTCAGTAAGTCAAGGCATATTTCCGGATGACTGGAAATGTGCAAAGGTCACCCCACTTTTTAAAAAAAGACGATCGGGACGACTTAAATAATTTTCGTCCAATTTCGGTGATCTCAGTTATGGCCAAGGTCTTTGACAGAATCTTCTATGATCAATTATATGCCTACCTAGAAGAGCATAATATAATCTGTAAATATCAATCAGGCTTTCGTGCTATTCACTCAACTGTCACGGCTCTCCTCGAGGCCACGGACACTTGGGCGTATAATATTGACCGCGGTAAAATCAACGCCGTTGTTTTCTTAGATCTCAAAAGGCCTTCGACACAGTTGACCATGAGATCCTTTTATCAAAATTAAGCAATTACGGCATATATGGTAACGCGCACCAATGGTTTAAGTCATATTTAGAGAATCGTACTCAAATGTGCTCCATCAACGGATCGCTCTCTCAAAGCTTTTTATTACGTTGTGGTGTTCCCCAGGGGACGATTTTAGGTCCACTACTATTCCTGTTATACATCAACGATCTTCCAAACTGTTTTTCAAACTGTGAGCCGAGGATGTACGCTGATGACACCCACCTTACATACGCAGGTGATAATGCAGACAATATTCAGTTGCATCTAAATCAAGAATTATAAAATGTTCACAATTGGCTGAGAGCAAACAAACTCACTCTAAATATGACTAAAACCGAATTTATGCTTATCGGATCTAGGCAGAGGCTAAGTACTCTCACAGAGTCCCTGACATTTGCAATTAATGATTTTCAAGTTAGCCAGGTCACTACTACAAAATCACTTGGAGTGACCATCGATCACAGACTTGATTGGAGTGGCCATATCGAGAAAGTAACAAAGAAAGTCGCTTCTGGTATCGGGGCCATAAAGCGAATAAGGCACCTTGTCCCTCAGGCGACCTTACAACTAATATATCAAGCTTTAATACAGCCACACTTTGATTATTGCAACATTGTTTGGGGAAACTGTGGGATAGCTTTACGGAATAAGGTTCAAAAGCTACAAAACAGAGCAGCCCGTGTTTTGACCTACTCAAGCTATGACGTAGATGCTGGTCACCTTTTCAAACTTCTAAGGTGGAAAAACCTACAATCCTCGCCAAAAATCCTTGAAACACCTATGCACGTCCCTTTCCGCCTGCAATGTTGAGATGTTATTGCAAAGTTGCGTGGCTACAACAACATTGCAAAAGGGAGGGGGAAAACAAAAGGGAGCAGAATTTTCCAAGGTGTTTCAAGGTTTTTGTCTAAGATTGTAGCTTGCCAGCAACAAATTCAAAGAGCTACGATTGTTTACAGGTCTCTGCACGGGTTGGCTCCAAACTATCTTAGTTCTAAATTTGAAAGGCGAGAAGTCGCATATAACCTAAGGGACTCTGAAAATAAATTCAATGTTCCACTACCGCGCACAAACTATTACAAAAACAGCTTCAGCTATAGTGGCGCCATTCTCTGGAACAGTCTTCCTTGTAACTTAAGGGAAGCAGAGTCCCTTGGGCAATTTAAACGATTACTCAAAGAACTGTAAGGCACAGCATTGGTGGAAAGCAGCTTTTTTATTTAAATATTTTTATTATATTAGTATTAGGCATTTTTAAATCTGACGAATTTTGTACCGTGGATAAATAAAGATTATCTATCTATCTATCTATCTATCTATCTATCTATCTATCTATCTATCTATCTATCTATCTATCTATCTATCTATCTATCTATCTATCTATCTATCTATCTCTATGCATTTAAAATAATGTTCTTAACCCTTTCACTGCCAAATGTGGCCAAAGGCAAATTTCGACCAAATTTCCAAATTTCATTTTCTAAAATTTTGACAAACAAATAGCACCATATGAAAGTACAGGAAGAGAGCTTTCATTTGAATGGTCACATCACAGGATTTCGTCTGCAGACTCAAAAGTTAGACTCGCCTTACAAAACTCCATCAAACACTGGCAGTGAAGGGGTTGAAACAAAATTTGAGCGAATGAGTGCAGTGTTCGGAAAACTTTCGTAGAAAGTGTTAACCGTACTAGAATGTTTTTAGCCACAAGTTGCCATTTTGAAATTGTCAAGATTACTTGTTAAGACTTAACTGGCTAGCTTGTCAGAACTTCTCTCAATGCTAATGGTTCTACAGAAGCTTCCTAGTAATTTTTACCATATACTGAGAGACCTTAAGACATCAACTATCAATTTCAATAAGACTTTTCTTTAACGGCACTTTCTAATGCACTTGCAATTAGAAGATTTTCCAAAAGATGACTCCTCACATCATTGTGCAATATTAAGGCGGAAAGCGTTTGAAAAAAGTGGGTTCTTAGATGTCACTAAATTTTTCTACCGACCAATCCTGAAAGTCCTTAATATATAGATTTAGCCAGAGCTAAAACCGAGGTTCCCGTTTATGCATTTTAAATTTACTTCAGACAATGGACTAGAAAATATTGCAAAGAAATCCGAAAATCTATACTTAACTTTAGGGGAGAACCATGACTGAGAAACATAAACTTGAGTCTGCGATCAATTAAAAGCTAACACGTTAACTCGATGAGATGGCATCTGAGCCCGCGATACGGAGATTACCAAATTTTATAAGGTATGGGGCAGGGATTACCCGCCCTGGTATGGGGCTCCGTTCGCGCTCGCGTGGAGTTCCACTATAATCTCCATGAATATAAGAACTGCTAAAGGAACTAAGCCTCGCTAATTCTATATATTTTTTGTTATTGTGTTATACACCAATTATTCAGTACGCCTTCTTAATTGTCCTTGGTTCTGTCGTCCTTGGCCCCTTTGGAAGTCCAGTGTTCAGGTTAGCTAAAGTGTGCACACAAGAGAGGAATCTTTTTCAACTGGCGGTCGAGCTGACTCTCTTCGATGGACAAAAGGAAGAAACCCGACATTTCTATAGCAGGATATTCTTTGTAGTGAGCTCCAAGAGGAAAATATTGGATTTAGGTGTGTTCAAAATGAAAAGATAAGGGATTTATTAGTAAGCAAATACCAGATAGTCCGCCGCCAAAACAACGTGACTCTGAGCTTATTAGCAGACTAAACGAAAACAAACAGTATGTTGAAGTGCATGTCTTCCCTTTACGAATCCTTCCCTGAGCTCTCTGGCAATGAAGTGTTTGTAAAAGGGGCTCGTATGAACGATACACAAAACACGGCCAGGCGAAAGAGCTGCAGCTATCTGTGTCCCGAAGAGGGAGTAATGTTACATGTGGGAATTGACACCGACAATAACAAAACTGCAGTTTCAGTTTATAGAACACTTAGAACTTGCTTTGGTAAACATTAAAAAAGTTTAGTAATTAAATTAGTGTTGTTTAATGTACATTAAAACGTGAAAGCAACAACCTTAGTCTTAAAAGTACTTATTTTTGCAAATTTCTAAATCTCGTTTGACCATAGTGAGCCAGTAGACGCACTAAAACACAGCATATACTGCTTCTATGCCTATAACCGTAAGGGAACATGCGCGCAGGCCAGTGCCAGGCTATCAGCGTCGCGAAAGTGAAACAAGCCAAACGGAACTAAGATGCGCAAGATCTGGGAAAGAAGGCGGTGGGGGAAAATTATTAACCGCTCCCTCTCTCTCTCCTCAGCACCCGTGCGTTTTTCTCATCACTTTTTGCTGCACGACTGCACTGCTATCTTGGAGCTTGGACCAGACTACGCAATTGGCCGTGGGAAGGGCCAACCCAAAACAAATAACCCACGTTCGATATATCAAAATTCTAACCTGGCTCCGAGGTTTTAGGGACAAAATTGCAAATTTCTCACGACCTCATTGTCTCATAATTCCCAGAAGAGACTTGATCACAAAGAAAACCAAACCAAATATAAAAAAATTACCAGAAAGCCTTGGAGTCGGGTTAGAATTTTAATATAACTTTAGAACGTGGCTATTTGCCAATTTGGGGTTGCACGGGAGACCGGGTCCAGATGTTTGTCAAGTGCATTGTAGGACTGTTTTGGGGGACGAATTTTCAACATGACGGCAAAACAGTCCCACAACGCACTTTGACAACCATCTCGACCCGTTGTCCCGCGCAACCTCAAAGTGGCGAATTGCAGTGTCGCATTTGCTTCTTTACGTCTCCCAAGGGGTTAATATTTGATACTACACTCATGCACCTGGAAACGAAGCGGTGATTCTTTTCATCACAAGACAATGTCGCGTGCAGTTTGGACAAAGTGGGCCCACAGGTTACCTGAGAAACAAAGTTTCTTCTAAAAAATAATTTACATGTGAATCATTATTACAACGACACCTGTTTGCGTAAGAAAATAATTGTTAAACGTAGAGTTAAGCCTTTTCTGTGTCTTGTTATTGTACTCTGAAAATTGTCAGTTAACCTAACCACCTAGGTACCCAGTTGTTTGTATAACCTGAAAAAAAGGCTCGAGTTAATCAAAACTGATGTCGGAATTTTCATCTTAGTTCTCTGAAAAAAATTCAATTTTATGCAATGTACATAGCGTTTTAAGGGACTTTAGTTTTAACACCTGCTAGCTTCATCCCTTTATCGACAGCGTAGACCTGAATTAAGGCCCCGTCCATAGGTATCCGGATATTTTTGAAAACGGAGAATCTTTTCCCCGTTTGCGAAAGGTTACGCACGTCCACGCGTAGCGTATATTCGAATCGTTTTCGCCAGTCCACAAAGCGATGGATATACGTACTAGTATATGATGCATGACGTCATCGTACTCGAAAACCTCTGTTTTCGTCCGTCCACATGTAAACGAAAGTCCGGCGTTTTTGAAAAGATGCGTTTTCGTGACCAAATTCACCGGAAACGTGCGGACGGTGGGTCAAACCGAAGAAAAAAATCTCCGTTTTCAGTCAAAAACGTACACGTGTGGACGACGCCTAACTTTGTTGTTTGTCATTCAGAAAAAAACACTTATTGAATGAGACGTTGATCTCCCTTGCATATTCTATTACGTTGACTTGTGTAATGCTTCTTTGTAACCATCACCCTCACACCTGTAATGTATACGCACTGTAAATAAAACAGGTCTTCTTGAGTCCTTCTTCCAGTCCACACTGGCACTCATTTCAGTCAGTGGGTTCAAATCAGCCGTAAGTGCATATATTGGCCCTGATTGAGGGAGCCAAATGAGAATCAAACATATAGTGCAGTAAAATAAAAAGGTCTCGTTTTTAGGGCCAACGGCCCAATTTTTAGGGCTACAAAAGTTCTTTGTGATTACATTACACTGTGTGGGATGATGGTTTGTAAGGATCTTTGGAGCTAAAGTCCTCTTAATTTTTGGAAATATGGTAAATTGAGGTGTCTGTTAAAAACAATCATTTGTTGCCTCTTTTGTAAAACTTCAGAAATGTTTGGCAAAAAGAAAAGGCTAAAGAATGTATCCATATTGAGTCTGCTGGTGTTCGTGCTTTAAAAGTGGCCATTTCTGCCAGGAATTTCTTCTCAAGTTCTGTAAGTCCACTCGGTAAAATTACACAGATTTGCTGGTTTGGTTTATTTTGCCTCGTTTCCCAAGAGTATGGCAAATTTCTGCTCTGCCATTATTACAATGAGCGACCTCTTTGTTAAAAGATAATTGTTAGACAGATGGTTGTCCAATACAAAGGTCATATCTCCTTCAAGGAAAGTGTTGACCTAACTATTTATAAGTACCTCTGTGTTGTCATTCAAACAAAGCCACTTGAATTAAATGCGAGCATATTGTGGACACTAAATCTTTCAAGAGAAAGTAATTAGCTTATTAAAGTAATATGCTATCCTGTTTTATGTTAAAATGATTAAAATACTTTCTGGCCAAATTCTGGGATTGTTTTTCCTCCTACGCTAACACTAAGCTCTCCGGTTTAAAACAGTTTCGTGCAGTTTGGAGTTCTTGGAATTGGCTAATAAATTTTGTTGTTGTCGTCAGTCCGGTTTTCTATTGAAGAGTGCATGGGCCATAATTAACCGCTGTAAGGCCTTTGCTCAATGGCAAAGTTTAGCGCCAAGACAAAAGAGGTTATTTCTTTTATTGTAAGGTATCAGCCAGGAATAACACATTTTGTTCGTTGTTCAGTTTTACACACAAGACATATTCAGAAAATAAAACCGTCAGCTTTATTTTGTATTGTACTTGTCTCCAATAGTAGTCTATAACCTCTCGTTCGTTGCTGGTATTTTCTTAGTGGCGGAAAGCTACTCCTTAAAGCCCAGCTTCCTCCCTGGCCGTTCATCCATTTAACTTTCTAAGGTGTCCAAGCTGAAAAGGAGGGCTAGTTGGCACACTAGTAACCAACAATCGGGCCAATTTTTCTTTCATTTTGTTCCTTTTTTGTGAGAGTAATAACGTAAGCAAGTAGGTCGCAGGTTAGAATGTCAAACTCGACTGTTCACAGGAATAAATAGGGATCGGGTAGTCCGTTTTAAACGACCTGATGCCTCCTTTGCACACCTCAAAGCAACAAAAGATAGAAGATTATACTCTTTATTGTTATCGTTCACTAGAGGTGCTTATTTATATGTTACAGTATCTGCCAGGAATTTTATCCTTACCTTTGTTCGCCAGTATAATTTGTCGAAGCCACGCATGCCTTGACTTTTAGAATCTGAAAGTCCTAATGGTTCTTGCTTCTTACTATTAGAGTTAAACGATACTTCTCAGTTTAAGATCTAGACTGCATCTATCTGCATCGTTTAAAACGTATGTGTTAAATCTCTGCAGTCAATTTAGTAAGACTTCTTTACAAACGTTACAAGACTCACCGGGCTTGACAATTGATAATGGGATAACGCATTTATTTGTTCTCTTTGTGTTGCGAGGTTAATGGCCATCCAGTTGCTTGTGAACAAATAACAGTGAGTTGTCCAATTATGTGTCACACTAAAAAGTGGGCTAACCGTACTTGCTATTAGTCAACAGTGCAATGATAAAAAATAAGATAAGAAAAAGCGTACCTGTTTCTGTCGCATTCTCTGTGATGAAACACAAAATCATGATAATAGCTCTCATCACATTGCGCATGCAAGCTTTTCAATTGTCTCTGACTTTACTTTACTAGGTAAAGTAAAAGGTTGATATCATGATAACACTATATGGTATGAGTGAATAACTTTAGAAAGCTGGAGAGCTTATAGAGGACTTGCTCTTACAAGTCTATTTTCGGGATAAGAGAAAACGCAACTTGTCCGAAACCTCACTGAGGGGAAAAATGTCACCGAATTTTGTAGAACTTAAGATGACTGACTATCAAAAGACTGAATGGATATCTCTGTGTCTAGTTTTACAAGAAATTAGTTAATCATCCCTTATTTCGAGGAAAGGAAAGTACTACTTAAAAATACTATAAGGCTCACATGCTGAGACAAACAAACTTATGAACAAGCCAAAGCTAGGGTCGGAGGTTGACTTTTGCGTAATATGTTTTTCAAAATGTCGTGGGCGAGAATGAGAGTTTTGCCCAGATTAAAGGTGCATTTCCGCGAACGACTGAAAGCATGTTGCCCAGGAAATACAAACTTTATGAAACCCCTGCTTGGAACGGAAAACTGTTTAAATTCAACAGGAAATACATGAAAGCTGTTTCATCAGAAAGCATAGGGATGTCGAAGGTGAATGTGCAGTTCTTAAAAAAGGAAATAAACCATGCTCCTGAAATGCTATACTTACATACCTTCGAGAGACCCTATCCAAAAACGCGCAGATTCCCTTCCGTTCAGCGCTTAACCTAGACCCCCTCTAATTGCAAAAGTGGAGCTCTGCCAGAAGGCCTAACTAAGTTACGACTTTCTTGACCAGCGAAATTATCAGGTCGACGACTCATCGACTAAAAGGTGTCGATGACTGAGGTTCGAGCCTTTTTTGGCGACAGATACCTCTGCACGCAATAAACGAAAGGATCTATATACAGGAAGATGGATGGGGGTAAGGAATATTCCGGATATTCGTGATACTAAACAAGATGTTGGTATTCCCAGCGGTATGGACTTACCCTGTAACTTATCGAGCTTTGATTGCATTCCCTGGAGAAAAAAGAAGACGTTCAGGGTATGGCAAAAATGCTGCTTGAAAGAAAACTTTTTTTCTCATCAGTAAGGCGATATGAAATATTACCGGTAGCTCCTTGAAGCTTTGGGAAATGGAGTGCCTCCGCTATGCCGGCGTTGGGCATAAATCCCTTTCTCAACTCAAAACACTTATTGTCACATTCTAAGACACTGATTTCTTCCCAATTCCAAACGTCAACGGGTCAATACGTTGAAGGGGTGTATTTTTTAATCTTGGGTGCGGTCGTCAAAAATGAGTTCTCAGAATGTTGGGAGTTAAAGGGTTAAAGAAATTATTTTCTCGCTCAATACTAGTCAGTTAATCATTCAATGGAGCTGACCTCTTTGACGACATGGCGAGCTGGAGTGACTGGGGTCTTTTTGGACGATAATTGCTCTGAATGATATGGTGTATAACTAAGTGTTTTTTTTTTTTCAAAATACTAGCTTTTGCAGTTGCTTATAACAATGGAAGTGCCCTTTTCATCTTTAGCTGTAGCTTGGGTTAAGGGTTGAGGTTTTTGTTGCATCCGAGAGGTTGATCTCCGGGTACTCGGTTTTCCCCATCTCCTATTATGCATAATCCGTAACACATACGTTGTTCAAATTCAAATTCCATCTGAAAAGTGTCTCCGGTTAGAAGAAGAAATTACGGAGTGCGAAAGAGTTGCAAGTTCTTGGAACTGTCATGCGGTTATCACCTCTAAACAAAGCTCCTTTGGTTTGTAAAGATGTATTCTGCCAATTTACACAGAGCTTTCGGTCCTTTAGGAACCCACTCAGATCCTTTTATCAGTGTCGCTTGCTGTTATTTGCAGCCTTTTTTAGGGAAGCTCAGCTGCAAACTAAAATTGTTTCATAAATTGTGGGGAGGTGCATGGTAGTCTAATTTGGTTTAGTTTTCCGTACTTTCCTGGAAATCAAGTCTAGATAGTTTAATAGAAGGACACTGGACCACGGATATCTCACTTACGTGCCAGTTTCCTAAAAACCACTGACTTAGAATTCAAAAAATATCCGGACAAGAAACTGAACGTGTAAGCGAACCTGATATTTCAGAGATTACTATAAAATATCTATTCATTTCCCCACTTTTCAAAGGGTGCTGCCGCTTGCCGGAAGACATTATGAAAATCCCATTCAGTGAAAAAAAATATTCAGAACTTAATTTCTAAATGATTTTAAAACAGCAAAATAAAGCGAACACTATTTCAGACATTTCAAGGACTACCTACGTATCCAGAGACATCTCGATATACAACGCCGAGCTTTTAGTTCTTGTTCCGGTTTTCAGGATGTTCTAAGGTAAGGGCACTCAGTTAAAAGAATTTCCGATTTCCGGTACAAGAAAAAAAAACCTTAAAACCCCTTAAGTATCATTCAAGAGCTTTGAGATTTAAATCTGCTGATTCGAATCAAATATAAAACTGTGAACATTCTCAGGATGTGAAGGTACTTAGCATTTCCGGATAAACCTTTACAAGTTAAAACCAATCCAACCTAAAGGGTACGAGTTGACATAGCATGAGAAATGAAAAACTTGTAACTTAAATTACTTTATGATGTGTTTTCCTTGTCTTTTGTACATCATTTCTTTTACATAGATACTAGTATGCATCATTATGTCGAATCGAAAATGATAGTCAGCAACTTCAACACGAAGTAATACCTGAAGACTGAAAATCAAGGTCACCTCTGTCTAAGATGGACACCTTTGGGACCAGTACTGCCGCCTGCGTGTTCGTGTCCGTTTTACGGATGTGCCCGCCTTGTTGGTTATAAACTGAGTCAAAGAGAATGAGTGTAAAATAGCAGAGACTAATGCTTGGGGTCCGATACAAGGAATTTTCCGGGAAAGGAAAGTTGACTGAAACCATTTTCTGGATAAATACTGACTTATCAAAATATTTCTTGTACTAAATCTCATTTTAAGTTCTGCTGGTGGGAATCCGGAATTCTGGCCGGCTTTGGAATCCAGAATACAGCTCAAGGAATCCGGAATCCCTTTAACGATTAGAATCGGGGATCCAAGTTCCACTGACAAAGAATCCGGGATTCAGAATCTGGAATCCAGAGTCCAGAATACAAGACTATCTTGGATATTTTACAAGGGGAGAAAGGGTGAAACAGGCCGTGTACACCAGCACAATCTCACTTAAAACACTTCATTCAATATCAAAAGAATTGAAGCGTTTATGTACAGAGACGTGACACAACATTTCGCAATGAAATACTTGACCTTGTTAACGTTTAGTTGCGGTACACTCTGACGTTAACAACGGCACGCAACCTACTATGAAGGATCCAAAATTTAAAGCACGTGCTTCACGCGTCGCTAGGTTACGATATTTACTTTACATTAGTAACAGATTATTGCGAAACCTTGAATGTAACTCTAACAGTTCTTTTTCTAATAAAAATAAAGTGAAAAAGAAATCCTGTACATTCCACAAATTAATTTGACTTGAAATTTTAAAGATGAATGTTTTTACTTCGCTTCTATAGATTTAACTTACCCTACATAGTTGGTTTACAGGGAAAATAATCAAGAACCGAGAGAAGTCCGGCGTACATTTCACATGGGAGAAAAAGACACGGCCGTTTTAATTAAATACATTTCACAAAAAAGAGGGTTTAGCATTTAATAGTGCTTCGTCAAACACATTTTTCTTAGACTTTGAATTTCACTTATGTTCGTCTTCAAAAGAACTCTTATAGAATATTATATACCTCATGGCGCTGGGTAAACTAATTCCTTGTGCTCCACCGTATATCTCTAGCACATTTATACCTTGTCTACCACATATTGATTGACAGCATCGTTTTTGTGGAACATTGCACCCCTATGACAAAGCTCGAAAAAATTTTGAATAACAGCTTGTCCTTTGACAAGCTGGGTAAACTAATTCCTTGTGCTCCACCGTATATCTCTAGCACAATACCTTGTCCACCACACATTGGTTGACAGCATCGTTTTTGTGGAACATTGCAACCCTATGACAAAGCTCGAAAAAATTCTGAATAACAACTTGTCCTTTGACAAGCTGGGTACACTAATTCCTTGTGCTCCACCGTATATCTCTAGCACAATACCTTGTCCACCACATATTGATTGACAGCATCGTTTTTGTGGAACATTCCAACATTCCAACCAAAAAATTTTGAATAACAGCTTGTCCTTTGAGTAAGCAGCTCTCACATTCTGCTTGTCCGAGGCCACTTGTTGCTCATCGTAGTTAATGATGTAAGTAAAGTATGACACGCCTAGAGTCTTGCCCAAGAGAGCTTTTAAGTTACTTGCCCAGTAATGAAATCTAATGTATAGTCCCGGACAACAAGAAAGGATTATTTTCGAGCCTGCTTATTGTTGGTTTTCACATGACGTCGCTAAAATTCAAACAACAAAACTATCGATCCTACTGAGATTTTACTTTCATGAAGTATTAGGGCAGCTGAAAACTAATTTTCATACAAATTTTCGCTTCAAAAGGGTTCTTGGTTTTGTGATAGAGTACGCTTGAATTTCTAAGCTATTGAGTGAAGTGGGATTTACATGACGGCCGAGAGGGCTGTCATGTAGGTTAAAAAAGGATTTTTATTTCGGGGAATTTTGCTATCTAAACAGTACATGTATTAGAAAAAGTATTACTTTAATGTTTATGAGTTCCTCGAGGAATAAATTCACGCTTTAGCACCAAAACTCGGTAACAGATGTTTTTGTTGGTTTCCGTCCCCCATGTTGGTGCCCATCCAGGTGGGCACCAGCATGGCGTCTCCAAACAAATCTCTATAAATTTGGGTGAAACATTTCTTCGGATATCTCGTATACGGAATATTCTTCTGGCCCGAATCTTGGCGAGGGTCTTTGTATATTTACCTCCTTTCATTTCCCAGATTCCGGACTTTATCTATTGAACAGTTTTGATTTTTATTTTAATCTATTTTGAATGGCGTGACACTGAAAACAAGCAATATGGAAAAACTATTTGAACAGGTGTGACATATAATATAGTGCAAGTTGTTTGACAGTTTTTGTTCGCTGCAAGACGAAGTTTCGAAGCATTCTTTTCTATTTTAAAGTCAGTTTTGTAGATGACGTGAAGGTAAAATATGTCAAGAATATATATATATATAGGGCTTTGAAGACACCTCGATTCGCTGCACATTGGTTTCAATGATTTGTAATGAGTCTTGACCGGAGAAAACGATGATACTTTCATAGATTTATTTCCAGTCATGACACACATCCCTTAAACTGGATACACCTAAGGCAAATGCCGACTTTTTTTCTCGTCTCCTGACAAATCTATTCAAGTCTGGAAAGGAAACAAATGCCTGCCTAATCAGTACTTTGCAATCCATCCATGAAATTATGAAAACTATAAAATTAAACGAAAACAAAAAGAAAAGAAAAGAAAGCAACGACGTAAACTGAGCAAAATGTCTAATAAAAAAGAAAAAAAAGACACTCTGAATTTCAACAGTGTTTGATTTTGAGCCTGGAAGGAGTTGCATTAATCGTTCATTCCTTGCCATTGATCGTCAAGAATCGTACGTGAGCGGACAAGGTACATGGCGGGCTCTCTGTCCATTTACGCAAACGACTGAAAACACCACCAGAACCATTCAAAGTATTCTGACGTCAACGAACGAACCCAACCTGCCGTTCACAGAGGTCGACTACTCAGTAAATTCTTTTCACTTTAACATTTTAATAAAGGCCATTTAACAGGGACAACATAAATTGCGGAAATGTCAATAAAAGAGAACAATGACATGTCTGAGCTAATTATGCCAAGAGGGTTTTAAAACAATATGGACAGGTAAATGTGGAAGGCACACGCAGATTCTTTTGCTGCTGAGCAAAAATTATATTTTACCTCTTTTTTATTATTTTATCTTTTGTTTTTCATAGTGAATAAAGTTATGTTTTTGATGAAATAAACTTACTTAAAGTAAAATAAAAAGTTGAGTCTCGACACTGAAGAAACTCATGTTACTTATTCATGTCTTAAACAAACACCCGGCCTCGGCAACTAATCTGTATGTCTTATGATTTACTCTTGCAACCAACGGCACTGAATTCAAGTTACGTACAGCTTATTGCTCTTATTGACCGTAAATTTTAACTTCAAAAAATGTGTGGGGTTGTTGCTATATGAAAAATTGCTGCTTACAAAATGTTTTTCAACCATTCAGTGACAGGCAAAGAGGCACACGTCAGTCACATGAACACAAAGAAGTGACTCCAAAACGCAACTAAGTACAATCATAATTGTCCTTACATAAGATAAATGTTAGTTCATCTTGCTTGACGACTTTTAACACAGAAAGCTCGAATGTGATATTGTTTAAACTAATCGTCCTTTAAACATTACAATGGCAAGAACGAGATGCTACTCAATTCCCTTAGAGTTGAACTACCTTTTTAACAGACACCGAGAGCGATAGTAAAATTAAAATTCATTTTGACTTTCATTCCTTTGGTCATTTCAGGTAAATAATTCGCACTTGTTCGTTCTTGGAAAATGCTTGCAGTAACGAAATTAACGTCCATGTACTTGCGGTGTGAGGCTTCGCCTTCGAATTATTTAACCGACTCAGCCTTGCTTTCTGTTGAGGGAAATAGGGACCAGTGGACCCCGGGGGTTACTTCCTTATAAGAGGCTAGAATAGGGTCGCACATTTTCGGATTATTGGGGGTAAGACAGTTCTTCATATTTACGGTTAGCAAACGTACCAGAATGTTTCTACTGTAGATGAAAAGTAAAGTGTTCTTCATTCAATCCAAAAAATGGGTCAATTCATAAAAATAGAAAGTGACTAAGTTGGGATCCTGAAAATTACATCTTTGCCCAAAAGTGACTAAGGTGGGATCTATAATTGGCCACAGAATAGACTATTTAACAATTATTCTTCGAGCCCGAATTGGCTCTGAGTCAATAGCCCATCATGAGGCCGAAGGCCGAATGGGCTATTGACTTAGAGGCCATGGGGGCGAGAGGAATAATTGTTTTAGTAAAATCCAACTAGTTGGTCAAAAATATCGAGAATAAAAAAAATTTAGTTAGTTAAAGCTAGGATTTAATCCTTTTTTTGCCGCCAAAAAGCCGGCGCTTTTCGCTACTAGTGGGCTATAACATATAGCCCAGAGGTAGCTCATCCAATCAGAACGCAGTATCGATGATAGACCAGTAGTTGGATTTTACTAAAATGGGGTAGGGGCTCTGAGAGGCCAGCGGCACATACCCAGCAACTATTCACTCAAGTGCCCTTCACCCGCGTGTGTTAGTTATGAAATGGTAGACAGCTGAAGACACGATACACTAGCCGAATTGGCTAAATCACCTCTGATTCATGCAACAAGCGCCAGTGGAATAATTCCTTCATCAAAAAACGCGCCAAAAATTAAACATCGATAAATCTTTTCGACTGTGTTAAAACAAATCGGAAGAGGCAAGAGATTTCCGCTTTTTACATTACTGATATACGAGTCTATCAAAACTGTCACATTTATGGGAACAGGAACGGATTGAATGAATGAACATTCAAAACTACGGTGGATCATAGGGAAAAAACACTTAATTGAAATTACAACCAAATGAAATTCACACAATTCCCTTCTACTTTCCAAATCCAAAACTATTCCCAGAATCGAACACAAGTCCACGAATCCAAACTACACTTCCCAGAATCTAAAAACAGTTCCAGAACTCCAAAGACACTTCCCAGAATCTGAAACATCCGAGGATTCTGAAAGTATCTGAGATGGTTATTTCCTGATTAGTGGGGCAAATATCATCCATATTCTGCATTATATTTACTTTACAATATCAACCCAACCACATTTGCCCACTAAATTGTTTCCTGTAATGTTACACATTCAAATCTTAGATGTTGTGTACGGCATTTCCTTCCTTTGCAGTAGATTTTGTTGCTTCGAAGCAATCCTGAGATTTTACAAAGCAATGTAAATATGCAATTTTGTTGAAAGGTTTCACACGAAGGACATTGTGGTTTTTTGAAGAGGCATTTATTACTTAGCGTCAACTTAACGTCTCTCTCTATTATACCAAGGCTTAATATACCACGAAAGTACGTCTGAAGGCCTTATAATTATACATCTCCACCCTTCATTGTTGGCAATTAATTATATCAGAACATCTAGAGATTACGTAACTTGATTGTTAGTTTCCATATTTCCTTTTTTTCACGACTGGGTTAATTATTGGGTATCACTAAGAGTCTAATTAAAGCAATGGATGATCCGTTACTCCTCAAAATCTTTTCAAAAGTGTTATCTGGGTAAAGAGACTAGCAAACAAATTCATGGTACAGCACAGGAAGCAATATTTTACCAGGACGTCAACTAAGACAAAGGATTTAAAGTAGTAACGGCTGAGGGCGGATCCCAATAAAGAGTTTCAAGTGTAAAAGAAATTATCGTTTAATGGTCTGTTGAAAAAAACTGAAAGGTTGTGAAAAACTTTATTGTTCATGTCTTGTTTGCTCAGCTTGAAGGTCAAGGAAAATTCCATTTTAGAAGTTATAAACATCTATTAAGGCATTCAAACTTGCAGCTGACGTTTTAAATCTATTTAATGTTAAATGCGCCTAAGTTGTTAAGGCAAAGCATAATTTACTGTTAGAATACAACTATCACGTGGAAACACCCACATATTCACAGCATGAAAAATCAAATTTACGTGAGCGTAATGACAACGTAAAGTCAGCGTATAGTTGAATTTTACACAACTTTACGCTTCCTTTACTCTACGTAAAGTTCAGCTTTACAGCACCTTTACGCGTACATATAAAGCTGGCGTAATGAAACAAAAACTTTACGCAACACCTTTACGTTTTGCGTAAAGCTTGTGTAAACCCTACTTTAAGCTTGTGTAAAGCGAAAATACAAGCTCCTTTACGCCATATATATATACACATAAACACACTGGAAACTTTAAAAATAAAGGGAAATATAATGGTAATCGGTAAATTTTTCTTACCAAACTTTTAACAATCAAGATTTTATTTTTGTCCATGTCAAATATCTGAATTTTCCACACAAACATTGGATTTTTGTTGTGTACTTAATACCGGTTGTTTTCTTTGGTTCCCCATCATCTCTCCATAGCATTTACAATCTGGAGCCATGGAGGATTACTCATATATATATTACAAATAATTATATGAGTAATCCTCAATTCAAGTTTCGACATAAAATAAAATACCCTAATATGTAACAACACTTCAACACACAGTTAAAGGATTAGGCCAGAAATTTTATTTTTATTCTTCAAAACTGACAACAAAAACGAAAAGTTATAAAGCGTTGAAAACCCAATAGACCTATAGAAAAATAAGAACCCAACTTCAAACTGACATTAGTTATAACTTGCTTTAATGGAGTTATATTGTTTAACCAGTAGATGAACTTTGAATAAGTAGTAGTTTAAAAAATAGGGCCCCTTTCCGTTTCCAATTTTGCATTACCATAACCAATTTTCAAATTGCCTATCTTTATTTTTACATTTCAAATCCCATGAAAATCGCCAGGTATGCTACATTGTTGTAACTGCAAAAGCTGCAAATACGAATCGCATTCTTTAAGTTTAGTCCCGCAAAGAGTGATATTACAAGGTTTTAAAAAACAAAACACACTGATACTCTAAAACTGAATTTTCTAAATATAACATGATTTATTTCTGTGTTAGCATCTTTGTCATTACATTAAAAATTAAAACAAACGAAAATTTTTCCAACACGTAAGGTTTAAATAAGAAGATACAGTGTACATAAACTTTTCGAATGGGTCAAAACAGTCTTCTCAAAATATCCAAAAAAATCATCTTAACTTAGTATTATACCAAATTAAGATGATTTATAGTTTAAAATAATTATTAGCATTTACATGTAAGGTACAGGGTGTACAAGAAAACTGATGAAGTTAAATTTTGATAAAAAACAGCAACTCTAACACACAAATTAATGTAAAGGTGGGTCAAAATGGTCTCTTCCAAAATGAAAATATTTAGTATAATTTAGCATAATTCAAATTAAAAGCTTAAACAATTTTAGATAAGAAATAAAAAGACTGAAAGTCTAATACATGTATAACATTGATGGTTTCTTGATTTAGCCCTTTCACTCCCAGAAGCGTTTACAGTCAAATTTAACAACAAAATCCAAATAACAAATCATTTTCATAAACTGATGATGTAAAAGTTAGATGCACAAGGCTGTCACTAAGATTGCAAGTTGCAGGGTTTAAGTGAAATTAGTGAGTGGGACATTGAAAATGTGGAAAGTTTCATTTCCTCTCAAAACAGCCAAGTATTGGGCTCAAAGTAGCCGATTTAAATTCTGGTTTATGGCCCTTAGTGACAGCCCTGGAACCACTTTACAAGACTAAGGCTTGTAATTAACATGTATTAATCCTGTTTGCTTTGAGAGGACTTCCTGTCACCAACATCCCATACCAGGCTGATCTGCTGAATAAATAGAAAGCAAGTATTATTTGAGTAAACTACACAGATTATTTGTAGGCTAGTGATAATACACTTAATCGCGCACTAAAGGCACAAGTACATGTACAGTAAGGGGGTGTTTACATGAGAAAACTCACACCGGCGCGAGTCTCATACCGGGATGACTTTTTGATTTTGTATCGGGTTTACATTATGACTGAGTCATTTCATATCTCGTTATTTGAAGGTACACTTCATGTTGATAAAATACAAGTGTGATTCAAAATCGCAAACATTACGCGTGCGCTACCCATTCTAGTCTACCGGCAGACCGATTTCATGCCGAAACGGGTGGTCGTTTCGCATTTACATGATACTGCCATGAGATTTTGTACCAGAGTGAAATTCTCGCCCCGGTACAAGAACCGGGGTGAACTCACACTGGGGTGACTCGCGCCTGCATGACATTTTGTGGTGGTATCATCTAAACAAATATAGAGCTATGAGAGGGAACCGGAGTGAAGTCGCTCCGGGGCAAAAGTTGCCCCGGTGTCATGTAAACACCCCCTAAGTTGCCAGAGGACACCGCCTGCTATTACTAATTAATAATATTTTTTCCTACACTCATGGCCAAATTACTACAATCAGCACAATTTTACTTGACACAGGGTTCCCCACATGCCTCTTTTCACAAACCAAGACTAAAAATTTGAAAAAAATGATAAGGCATTTTCCACAAGTGGTCTAATAACAGTGCAAAACCTGAGTAGCAAATGATTTCAAAGTCCACAAATTCACACAACTGAATAAGATTCATCTGACTGTTAAAGATTCAAAATGTTTGTCTAGTATGAGTTAAAGGCTTTCCTTAAAGGCAATAATATTTACATTTAGAACCCTACTTGCAGTTGAGTGAAAATCAGGGTAAAATGCTACATGGAAACCCTATAATAATAATAATAATAATAATAATAATAATAATAATAATAATAATAGTAATGAACTTTATTAAAGTCTCATGTCTTATAACACAGGCACAGTGCCTTACTAGTTGGGGAGACTGAAGCATATATATATGTTAAATTTATTAACAATGGTTTATTATATTATTAGAGTTCAATGTTTTACAATGAATATCTTTTTTTATTTTAATGTATGCATTTTTATGAAAGTATCATCCATTAATATCGTTGTAAAGTGCTATGAAAAACCACTGGATGTACATTATTATTATTATTATTAGAGAGTAAGCAGTGCGCAAAGAAAGTAGTGTCCGATAGCCCGGGGCTAGTGGATTTTGCTATCGAGCTAGTGAATTTTGAACTTAACTTGCCCGATGGGCAAGTGAAGTTTTTTTGAGGAATTCAAATTAAAGAAGAACTGTGAAATCAATTCTGCTCATCAAAACGGTTTGGGGGCTAGTTGAAATGAGATTTGGGCTAGTATATGCTAGCTTCAGCTTGCCCGAATGGCAAGCTTCAAAAATCACCTTCTTTGCACCCTGGTAACAGAGAAATTTTCCTATCCACTTGTCCTTCACACAAGCAATACATTAAATTTGGTTGTCCGAAACCTAGAGTTCTTGTCCAAAAAGTTTAGCTTGCAACGGACATTTAATGTTTTTAATCACATTATTTAATCACATTATTACCCTTGTATACTATTTTTGAATTAAACCTACAACAGAGCTTGTAAAAAAGCAAATGGATGAAACAACTGGCAGTGGAATGGTAAAGTTAAATGGAACATTTAAGGCAACTGTTTCTGATCTTTATTTTTCTAATTAAAAATGTGCTTGTCCCACGGACAAGTCATATCAAAGGTTTACATGTTCGAACTAAATTTCTACCTGTCCTGGACTAAAGTTCCAAATCAATAAACATTCCTAGCCTTCTCATGAGCTCCACCAAAGACTTTCAGGGAAAATATAGAAACATATAAGCACCTTGTTCCCAAAAGTTTCAAATTTTCCTGAAACTTTACCTAATATATTATTTTTCCTTTTTAATACGAAACTTTCAAGGTTCCTAGTTAATGTAACAGGAGTGAAGCCACTTTGCTATTTAAAGCCCTTATCCTCAATCTTGAAAACAATGCCTCCTAATAATAATGTACAGTGTACCCTGTAAATAAAGCAGCCTATTTTCTTTCCTTGCCACCAGGGACATTTCACAAGAGAGACAGTTGTATTTGCAGATTAATGATGGTGTATGTAGACAAGAGAATCCAAAACAGCTATGACTGCTATGACTCTCTTAAGAATCTTATCTTTCACAACTTGTTTCTTTAAATTTTATTTTCCTTTAAACCTAGATTTACTGACGATACAACTATGGTGCAAATAGAACAATTTCTGGTTTCTAACATGACTGTGTGCTTTGCTTCCCAAAAAGTAAGGCATTCAATTTCCTGACAGTATGTGCTGCACTGTATCCTCTCAAGAACCACAATATAATTTCATAGGAGCAGTACACAATGTAGCCTCCCACGCAGGCGTTTTTAGGGGAGCTCGTATTTCTTCCCTCCCCACAAACGCCTGCTCAACGGAAAACAACATTCCTTTCTCCTTGTTTTATTTGCGTGGTAGGTGACCAATCAACAATTGTACATTGAAGTGTTGACAGGCTAAACACGACTGAATGTGACCTTAGAGTTACCGTTTTCCTTCTTTTCTTTCCTTCGCTAAGGTTATGCAGTGCACGGAGTATTCTGAATTTTGACTAAAACTTATTTTTGCCACTCTGAATCTAACATTTATTGCAGGTCAGAAAGCTTTCCCAGTGTTTATGCAGATCGAGTAATTATCAGATTACCTTGCGGTCAAGGTCAACTTTCCAGAATTTGGAAAGTACAATGTGATTGGCTAAGCTTGGGAAAGGAATGTTGTTTTCCGTTGAGCAGGCGTTTGTGGGGAGGGAAGAAATACGAGCTCCCCTAAAAACGCCTGCGTGGGAGGCTATGCACAATGAAGATTAAAATTAATGGTAATATATGAAATGAATCATACTTTGAACTGCAGATGAAGGTATGAAACTGTGAAGATGTTAACAACTATGTTGGCACTTACATGAAAATACATTCTAATTCAATCATGGTCTGCATTAGCTATGCATTGAAAGACTCATGAAAATGTCTATTCATTCTCTGTTCATTTAAGTTAAAACCCACGTAATTTAAAATCAAAAATAAACTTTTGTACCTGCTTCAAAAAATACATGCATGTTGTTAAATTATTCACCACTTATGACGCTATGACTGCCCGGGGAATTGGGAAGCTTGGGTTTGTTATTGACTGACGCATGAAAATATAGAACCAGACTACGTAGATTATCTTTGCCTACTTGCAAATTCAACACTTGTTAACACTTTTCTATTCTGTTTATTAGTTCTTCTATAGTCTGTGAAAATTTTCATAAGAATGTACTTTAAACGGTTAATGCTGGTTTCATTGCTCACTGAACTGTTAGTTACTGAGTACTTGAGACAGTCATTCGAACTCGTCATAAACACGTTGGAATTAAGCTTAAAAAGTTAGAGAAAAGGCGAGCCAGGACAACTTACCTTGCCTTACTATCTGCTCTTTTCAGCGAGATCTTGAGTATCGAAGAGCCTTAGTAATACGTGTAATACAGTCTTGGTCTGTGTTGTGAACATTCCAGTGTTAATGCTTGCGCTTCACACGATGTTTCTGTCTCCATTTCTGACTGAGTATCTCGTCCCGAAAGGGTTGCTGCACACTTGAGAAGTGATCGGTTACTAAAGGCTGATAGTGCCATTATAAATTGTAACAACCTTAAGATGTCCTGTGATGCTATCAAGAAGCATAATCTATGAACGATCTCCAACCTTTCAAAGAAGCAAGTTTGAAACCGTTGGACACTTTCAAAATGGACGCCAAATCAACGAACCTGATTGAGCATGTGCAAAGGAACAAGCCCGCTGACCAGGTGTCCCTTCACTCTATTGTTTCCAGGCCCCTTTCTTTTAACAAATTGTCCATTCCCAAACCTGAAGTCCGCGGACTTAAAATAAGGAAGCGATAAAGGAGGTTCAACAATGAAGCCAGTACTCCGTTGAATGTAAAATGGTCACAGTAATTTGTGAATGCGTTCTTTCTCTTTAAGTAATGCGTTCTTTCTTTAAGTAAAACTCGCCGTTTTTGCAAGGCGATATTTTTTCTTTATTTTCCAATTATTTCAATTTGATCAAATTACAGTTGAAACTCTCTACAACGGCCACCTTAGGGACATCGAAGAAAGTGGCCATAGTAGAGAGGTTGAAAGAAGAGTAAATGTATGTCATGTATGGACCGTCCGTCGAAAAAAAAAAAACAAAACAAAAATGGCCCGTGTAGAGAGGTGACCGTTAAGGAAGAAACACCTTATACTGACTGAAATCAATGAGGGAATACTACTGAGTATTGAAGGCTATTGTGTTTGCAGCGACAGATATGCCGTTTTTCGAAAATTGCCGCACAGTCGCAAGCTATATCTTTGCATGAACTCTGCCAGCAGAATTTTCTTTTTAGCGTCATTTTTAAGCGTGTACGAAGTCGTTCGCACCACCAAAAAAAATTTGCGTGGTTGGCTTGTTTACATCGCACACCAACATCGAACACCAAATGAGTGATCAAAAAAACTATGCGAACTAGTATCAGGACACAAACGACTTACTAAAAACAGTGCCGGGAATAAATTGCTGTTAGGAAGCTAGCATTATATGACAACCTTACTAAACCTTTACTTGTAGCGTTAAAGGAGCGTAAAGCTGTTACAACAACTTTACGCTAGCTTTATGAAACCTTTAAGAGCCGAACGCGTAAATTTACCTTTACAAACCTTTACGCGCCGTGGAAAGTTTGCGTAAAGTTGGATGACCAACTTTACGCAGGTTTACGCAAACTTTAATTTTGCGTAAATCTCCATTTTCATGCTGTGATTCTTTTCACTATTATTAGCAATCACGAGCAAATGTCTCGGGAACAACGAGGGTTTCTACAGCAGTCTAAATAAAATGTCGTTCTCATTAAAATACATATGGTTTCAACAACTGAGTTCAGTCTTTTAAAACAGCAGCTTTTTACCCACCTTTAATTTGTGTTAAATAGTTTAAACTGGAGGAAAACAAAGCATTCTGAAAGACTGTTCATGCCTTGTAAAGGGTTAAAATTAGATCACACTCTTTCTGACGTGTTTGCCGTATTCGATTCTTTTTCGTAAGGGTGCAGTATTTCACTATGCCAGGGTTATTCATTTATAAAAAGATAATTAGAAATATGTGCTGAAACGTGACGGTTGTTAATTCACCGGGGTTTCTGTGGCCTTTTTATTTACATCGAAAGTTTTTCTTTTATTTCTTATCGTAAAATTACACAAATCGATTCATTTTCTTCTAAGTCAGTGTAGCAAGATTCGTTAGAACATGCAGTTTGGAGTTACCCCAAGCGGTATGGTTTCCTAAGAAACGAGTTTTCTTCGATCAGAAAAATGCTTAGCCTCCTGGAGCATTTCTTCAGAGACGCAGTACCTACATATTCACGAAAAGTTTTGAGAGAAGTTAACTGTTCGGTGATCAATGTAGGGTTAACTCCTGTTAAATGCCTTGCTCAGCTCGCTGTCCTTTATTTAGTATTTGCCAGTTAAATCAACCAAATATGTACGGTTGTTTTCAAGTCTCAGTACTTATGGAAAATCGTTAATTAAAATACGCTGTTATAGGATTTGAAATAATTTAAAACGAACCGCTTTTCATTTTAACATCTGTTCTGAGGTGGTAATTCCTTTTTAAAAGGTGTTTGCAGGGACAAATACCTTTTGCCGGTCCAGTTTGTCTAGACAGACACTCAAATTCTGAAACCATGTGCAATAGGAATAAGCTGAAATTTGCGTTGTCTATTGAAACCAGAAGAGCCAAGGTTAAAAGCTATTTTTGGATCAACAGAATTGATAATATCGGTAGCGATCGATCGATCGATCGATTGAGGTTTCTTGTCTGAGTGGCGTCGAAAAAAAAAAAACTGAATCACAACGCAAAATTTTATAATCGTGGCAAAAATATTAACCCAAAACAAGGAAAATTCAAACCATGGATACAATCGAACCAAATATAAACATAAAATTTAAAACGACACTCATTCTCACTTGACTCTACTTAGCATTCTTCCTTGTTCTTCAATAGGAACAAAGACGAGAACATATCACCTAGGACAAAAAGTTACCCAACGGTAAGTGACGGTGGACAGCTGTTTTAGGGTGTAATATTATGCAAGAATCTTCCGCAGCTTTCATTTTCTCCCCAACTTGCATTAAGCCACCCAGTCTTAGACAGTTTCGTGCAGAATAGATTCGCTGGTTTTAACAGTTATTATTATTTCATATTTTGGTTCATGTAAGCTCGGTTCACTACACAGAAACACGATTTCCTCAGTTCTGCTTTGTCATTATGACGCTTGTAAGGTTAATGCTAATTGTTGTACAAAAGAAAATTAAAATTGGGCCATTAAGCCTTAAATAGTCTTCCCGGTTCGAAAAAAGTACATGTAATTGCCTGTTAATGCAACTACCCAAGCAAGAAGTATCCGGCCGCAGTTGCTTGAATCATCTGAAACAGTTCATGAAGAAAAACATACCACCAATTTTTCCTTAACTTGCAATGTTAACTGCATGTCGCGATATTATTAATTGAAAGGTGTCTACCAAAGACACTTCTTGGTTTTAGACGCTCCTCGTTCCCTTCTTTTTAGACATTGTTCCGCACCCAAAAGGCAGTAGCTGCTGTGTTGTGTATAAACACCGAGGAGACAGTGAGCTAAGCGATTAGAGTTTCATTGTAGTAGGGAATGAGAGAGCATACATGTAGGAGAGAAGGCATGATGATTAGCTAGGGTCGAAATCTTTGAGGAAAGAACTGTCATAATAGCCGATGATCATAACCTGCATAGCTCAATGGTGGTTTCTTATATACAGCACAGTGAAGGACACTTCTTTACTCAATGCAGCTTCCGCAACTACGTCGATGAGCTGCGAGAGAAGTGCGGTCCTCCTCATTTTCATCGGGCCGGATGGTTAAGCAAACGAAATACGCAAGCACCACGATTGAAATCGCCACGCGCGAAAGAGGCGATACGCAGAGGGGGGAGACAAGAAGCTAGAGGCTTTTGTCTCTTTCTTCCGCGTGTCACCTTTCTTGCGGTTGGCGATTTTCACGCCCGCTCTCGTATTTTCCTTCTTCTACTATCTCTGACAAAAATGAAGTACTAATCGTTGTCTAGGGGGTCTTCCCCCTAACTCTACACTCTACAGTTGGTTCGTAGCCAGGCATTAATTAAAATTGAGGGGTAAAACCGGCTTTAAAAACTAGGACTTTTCGGATGCTTCAGCTACCTCACTTCAGCAAAGTATGTAAATCTCATTATCCCAAAACAAACATACAATAAATATACAATGAGTGTCAAACACTGAATGGCAGATGAGGTTGAACCGCGTTTACATTCCTACCAAAATACAAATAAAATAATACTTTAGTCTCTCCTTCCTCTTCCATCCCGAAAAGTTTAAGAAAAGAAAACTAGCCTGTGTACAGCCGCCACAGAGGGGAGGGGACGCCTTAACACAGGCTAAAGAACTGACAGAAAGAACGCGACACAGCAAGTTGGTTTTGCGCACAGTCGCAACTGTTAGTAAGAATATATAGTCATTTTTCATCACAGTAATCATGAATTGTCAGGAACTTACCAGGGGACTAGGGAGGGGAAGGGTTGAACTGTGCTAGTTCTTTCAACTATCACTAAAGGGAGGACGCCGGTTCGACTGTACTAAGGTTTAACTGTTTTTTTGCGGGGATAGGTACACGTTTTTCACGTCTTTCTTTCTTATCTCCTGTGGGGTGTAGGTTACTTCTTAAAAATACTTCAAATGTGAAGAAATATTTTTTTTGTTGTTTGACATAACGTTTGGAAAATTTCGTGGGCGAGAATGAGATACTTGATTCCACACCTTCATTTGCGTAAAGGTACTAGGAACGAACAGCTATTTTAAATTCAATAGGAAATCCACCGAAGTTGTTTTATCTGCAGGCAATGCGATATCCAAGAATAGAAGACACCCCCGAAATGTTACACTTGTTACATAATGTATCGCAAAAAGGTGCACAAGTTGGATTCTACCCGCCGACGCGTCGAGACGATCATGTTCCTTATTCAAAATATTGATTTCCTTGTAATACTGATCAGTTTTATCAGTCAATGATATCCTTTTCTTGACAAATACCCTTCTTGAAAGTTATTAATCAAGTGTCATCAGAACACCAGTTTTAAGAAGACTAATGTTGAAAATTGGCGTATAATGCCTTTATGTTTTTTTTAAAATTTCATCTGTCTCTTTGATTTATATACTCTATCCTAGACGTAAACTGCGTAAAAACCATAACGTTTTATACAATGACTGCTTTAACAGTTCTCTGTTAGCATCCTCACAGTAATCAAACCAGGTTAAAAGGGCACAAGACTGCAAAAAAATTATTAGGAGTGTGTGATTTTCTTGAAAACCCACTGATTTCACAAATTTCCTGACAAAATGAAAATGTTTGGGAGATTTTTCAAATTCAAGAGTCATTCAATTTTAACCCCCTTTACGCTTCCAAGATCTTTCAATGCAGCCCCAAAATAAATAACTGTACATGTAGATGTTACAACCTTCAACAGACCTCAACTTTTCCAGTACTTATTTTTAGAAATATTTATGTCGTTTCGAGGACTTCAAACCAGTCTTGGAAATTACACTGTAGTCGATATTTTCCTTTTAGGACGTTCTAACTCAAGAGCACTCAAACAAGGCCGGAAGATGCGCTTGTTAAACTCACGTGAACCGAGTATTTCGCAGAGCCTTGAGTCATTTTTATAAATCTAGTTGATGGGATCAATATATCACAAGGTGTCAAACCAGAAGGATGTAGGCGTTAATATTTCCGGATAAACAATTCAAGTGCATATCTTCGCATTACGGTTTGGGGTTGAGAGCTTGAGACGACTTAAAACATAAAAGTAAGAACAGCAAAAAACCAACATGCTATAAATTAAAGCGAACGATAGGAAAAGCTTACTTATACTAACGGTATACTGTTTACTGTCGGGCATGCATAGTCTAGATATGCTTCATTTCTTTCCATTAAAAATCGTCCACCCGTGGTGTTTTTAGGCAGTCAATGCATATTAATTGTTATTATTGCGGCTCAGCAGTTATCATCTCATCATGCCATTTTTCAGGCAAGAAGGAGCCTTCAGCATATAAGTACTGAAGAGTTCATGCCTTAAAATTTTGTGCTTTCAGTCGTAATGAGCCAAGAGTGTATTCCGTGAGTTTCAACAATCTCTCAGCGTTTGAAGACCACAAAACAACATGGCGTGACCGCCTGCAGAGACGTGACAAAACTTTTAAAGACTTCGCAATAGCATATTGTCTATATCTCGGTAAGCTCTGACGTCAGTAACGGCACGCGACCTGCTAGACCTGCTATTGGTGAAACGGTAGTGTTCGAAAAGAGACAATAGAGGCCCATGTTTTGACACGTGTTTAAAGTCACAATATTTACTAACATCAGTAACGCATAATTGCGTGAACTCACAAGACCTTCTGACTCTGCTTGCTTCACCACATTTAAAAAGTGTGTAAACCTCAGTATACCATTTGCAACCAGGTAGTACGTACCGGTCAAGAGTAAAATTTCCATTGATGAAATAAGCCAAGCAAACTGCTTAAATCTTACAACTCATTTTTTCAAAGTGCAGAACGCTTCATCATTTTTCATTTTATATAAATTTATTGTATTTTGTTCTGTACTTATTTGCGTAGGGAAGGGAGGATTAATGGCTCAGTCATGGACAGATATCGTCAAGTCTCGTGGGATGAGTGAACGATGGGGTGCTTGGAGTAGTCTATCTTCATTTACGCGTATACACAAACCACTGAAAGCAACACCAGGGCTATTCAAAGATTTCTGACGTCAACGAGACACACAACCTGCCGTGCACAGGAGAGGACTACCCAGTAGATTCTTCTCACTTAAATATTTTAATAAACCCTTTCTAACTGGGACAATACAAATTCAGGAAATGACAGTAATAGAACAGTGCTATGAGTTATTAAGCCAGGAGGGTGTCTGGGACAATGGACTGGTTACTGTGTTAGCTGAAATTGAAATTTAGAAAAAGCGCCTAGGCAATTTTAGGCTTTTTTTTTTGCCTTTTTCGGTTTGCATTTTCCCGTCAATAGTAAAAAAGGCAGGTTTTGGTCAAATTAGAGCAACTCAATATAATAAAAGGTCGCTTGGCCACGAGCCTAGACAAAAAAATTGGACCAAGTCATAACTTAAACAAGCACCTGTTGACACGGCGGCTTACTTGTTATCAGTCTTTGAAAATCTGTGCACTATATGCAGTCTATCGCGATACCTTTCAGATAGAAAATAAAACTAGGAGGACCTTTCACATCGAGAAGATGCACATTGTTTATATTTTACTTTGTAGTACCAATGAGTAGCCGTTTGCAAGTGTTGTCAGCAAAAATCTAAGATACGTCAAGAAACACACCACTTGCTACTCCACAGTTTAAGTGCGGTAATCATAGGATCTTTAATAAATTGTTGAATTAGACCTTCCTTACAAGCACAAAATGTGATATTTTATGTTTTGTTAACTAATACAAAATCCTTTTACACATGTCTTCAGTTCTAAAAATGCTACAGTATAAACCGCCGAGAAAATACTACTTATCAATGACAAGGACAACCCAGTAGTTCAATATTCAAAATATTTTGACCTTTTTTTTTTCATCATTTCCATGTATCAATATTTTTGAGATAAAATCGGTTGATTATCATTCAAACGAAACATTTGATGTCGAACCAATGGAACGTATTCATGGACTGATGTGATCACCGGGTAAGTGCTTTTGGCAAAGGCGTTTTTCGATCCTAGCTAGCTAGTATAAAGGACAGTTTTGTTTGAGAGAAATCAACACATTTGAAGACATTAAGCTAAGAAAATCTTTTCGGCCAACTGTGATTTTTCTGCAAGTAAACAACAGAAAGAAAGAAGGAAAGATTTCCATAACAAAAGATATTCCAATTGGTATTCGTTCACGCGTGTGCAGATTTTTCTTCCTCAAGCGTATCTAGATCATGTACTTAGCTAAAAATACGTTTTCATTTCCTCTGGGATAAATGTGATAAATGCCGTGACCGTCAACTTGTTAAAGATTTCGTGGGTAAGATATCGTTCTCACTGACTGTTATCTTCAAAAGCGATTAACAGTCTCCAACAGAGCTCTCATGCATACTTATCAAACGCCTCGCGTATAATCAAAAATAATAACGTCAAAGGAAAACGAGGTGGGAATCAGCCACTGATTCGATAAGTCTCCTTTCCTGCTCGTTCGTTAATCCGTTCTATATTGATCAGCAACACAAGTCGGGTTTCTTGTTAGGCAGGGCATAGCTTACTTCCATGCTTATGGCGCTCAATAGACACCACCAACTGGAATCAAAAGCGGACAGTCAGGCTATCAAGACTGAGATCCCGGCTTCCGCAGTTGATGTGGAGGTGTGTGAACGAGTCACCATGGCTCCAGCTCAGTGAGTTGCCACAGTAGGAAATTGTAACTTCTGTAAGTAGCTAATAAAGGTAACAATGTTACTGTCGAAATGGTAGTTTAACCTCATGGTCACCTTACCAGAGAGGTATTTGGGAACGCTAATAGTAAGAGTAATACTACAAGAAAATCAGGTCATCAAGTAGATATTAAGATTTACAGGCTGTGGGTAGATGCCTCGAAACATGTGCCTCAAAACACGTCAAAAGAAAAGGACCGAGGACTGGCCGGCTTGACGCAATATTGCCGGGAAAAAAGTTAAGATCGAGAACTTGAGTTCGAAGTCAAACGAATTAACTCCCGACCAAAGGGATCGGCCGCAATTCGGTTGGAGGAGGTTGCTAGAAAAACCGGCAAAGGATGAAAAGAAAACTTATGAGTGCTAGATCTCGCATCTTTTTTTAATATTTATAATATGTACCACAAAGGGCTCCTCAACAGTAACTTTGGAAATATACTAAACATTGTTCTCCTCCATGCAATTTGGAACTGAGGGTCAACAGTGAAATGGTCTGTATGGCGTGGAGTGCTCTGACTTAGTGCAGCCGGATGCGAATTGTTATTGTGGTTTAGCGTTGGTAATGATAATCTATGAATACGAGGTATACGCCCAATGTGTAAAGTGTACTAACATGATTCAACTGATCTACAAAATCCTAATTAGGACATGCTGTAGGTTTTTTCATTATGCATCCCGGAAGGCAGAGGAGTTGATCACTGACTAAGGTGGTATGGATACGACGAAAACAAATTTTCTTTATTTGGTAATGACGTTTACTACATTAGATAAGCCATTTCTTAGAAATTCTAAATTTGTTTAAGAATTGAAGGATCTTAGAGAGCGTTGTCTTTGCACTTTACCAAAAAATATTTCAAATTAGGTCGTGAAGGATCATAAGTTTCTGTCTGTAGGTAGACTGTCCTATTGTTTTTAGTGCTAGACGTCCTTATCAAGGTTGACAAGGTTATTAGTGTGATGACAGCAAATTGTGTTATACGCGCTAAGAGTTCTTTTTTTTTTTTTTTTTCGGCTTACTACAAAAGCTGCACGTAGCGGACTATACCTATTACTTTTTTTTCTATCGCTGTCGTGGTTGCTCAAGCTCGCTGATAGTGCTACCATCAGAGCAATTCTTGATATGCAAGCGACGATTTGATGGAAAACGCGCGACGAAAGACAAGTCCGCAGGTACCAATAGAGAGGCTCAGAATCAGCTGACTTTCAGCAGCAGGGAATTTCAACGTTTCTGGAACTAATTTCTGTAGTAAGAGTGGGAGCTCAGGGGCTCTCCCCTTCTTCTTGGATAAACCTTTGCCTACCATGACTTCGCCCATGAGATCTCACTCCGATATAAATGTGATTGGATCTCTGGGAATGTAGTGGAGGTAGGTATTCGGCCCCTGTGGTGTTTGGAGCGCAATGTCAAGAGCTAACCAAACAGTCCATTTCAACGAAATTATCTTACATTGTAGTCGCATATTGTTCTGTCACCACACTATCATTTCAGAAAAGTTGTTAGAAGCATAAAGCAACGATATTTTCGAAAGAACGAATCACAGACACTCGATGATCGTGCCATAAGTGATCATAAGTGTAACTGCGAAAGCAACATGACGTTACTCGACTCAGAGACGTGACACATAATAACAAATATTTCGCAATGCAACATTGCATTGGAAGGCGTGACATTGACGCCATTGCGGTTCACGTTCTCGACCCCAGACGTCAACAAAAAAGTAACGCGACCTTGTCAAGACTGAGTCGAGTGTATCTAAATAGATGCGTCAAAAAGTGGCGCGAAATACCGCTGCGTAAATACAGCAAGCCTTACATGACATTAAACGTTGTAAGAAGCCGGGATTTTATTCAAAGACATGATCACTCGTGCCCACCATAACATTTAGGGTAGTTGGCAACAAACCAAAGGTGCAAATGTATGAGGAAAATTTGTATAAATCTTCCCAGCAGCTTTACATCCATAAGGGGAATGCACGTGGGTGAGATGGGTTTGCCAGATCGGGGCATTATTGATAAACCCAATAAGGTAGAAACCTGATGCAAAACCTGCACAGAAAATTCCGCGTTCTGACTGCATGAATAAGTATTTTTATGAGTCGAGTGCCAGATCAAACGATTGATTTATTGATCTTTAGTAGTGACAATAAATGTGGCTGGTAAGGGGTTGCTGGAATGAAGACGTGATTTTTTCTATTTCTAACGGAGAGATGAACGTGTAATACAAACAGTACATCGTGCGGTAAGCCACCGATACTTCGTCATCGGTAAAAGGTCAAGGATAATAGTACCGGTCTCTAATAGCACAGGCTGGAAAATTTCAAAATATTTGCTCCTTATAGAATAGAATTCAACAAAACATTCCGTAAAACCAGCTAAAATATTACTAATTTTCCATAAACGCTTACAGTTTCAATGAACCTAAATGGACTGCTTCATTAAAGCTTAGAACGTTTATTAGCCTTTTTGGGGAGAACACATGTTTTATTTGTACATACAGTGTATAATGTAATCACGTTAAGCTGAAATTGTTTTTGCATACCGTTCAGTCACAACAGGTTCCATGATATGGGTCACTTTTTTATCACAAGCCATTGTAACTGCACTTTTCTGACCAATACAATAATTGCTTAAGACAAAACCCAGCATCAAAGCAGTTATGCCACTGGAGCAGTACAAGCAGGAATAACAATCACCCGGAAACCACGCGAGGAAAAAAGGAACAAAGGCCATATACGTCACCAATAGCCATTTGTTACAGACATATCAACCGGAAACACTCCTCCCACTTGTTGTCAAATACCGTTTGGCTACTCTTCCAAAACGATTTAAGGAACGACTTCCTCCACGTCCAGGGTACAGAGTAGCGTGTGCGCTCAGTGCAAAGTTTGTTTATTTCTCTCAGAACGAACTGGCTTTGATAAAAATGAGTCTTTACGCTTTCGATCCTGAACTGGAGCAAAAGTTAAATGACATTGACGAATTTATCAGGTCGCAGTGCGGAGACGAGTTAGCCGAAGGGTTTGATCAAAGCGAGTGGCTTTTGCCTTCAAACGCCGGGGAAGCCCCGCCGCAGCCCAGCTCTTGCAACGTGAAAGGTACGTCTGGGAATTTTGTTCTAATAAGGCGCTAACGGATAAAGGCGAGTGAACAAAGCACGGAGCGACAGGGTGTGCCAAACTTCACTTTGAACCAGAAACGTGGCTAACAAAGGCAAAATAAGCTCTAGTCTTAGTAATTTAGCAGATTTCACCACTGAAACGAGGATAAAAAAAATTATTACCTCGCTTGTACATCATTGGCGCGATTTTCTCTCTATCTTTTATACTCTTCCAAACCAACGTAACATGCTTTTAAGTCACGTAGAACGTGTCTCGGATTTGGGTATTAAAAACGACACCGAGTTAAAAATGGTGCTTTCACGATTTTTTTTGGCTAACACACTGCATCGGATTGCATCAGCTCCAACAGCCAGGAGAACGACAATAACAGCGAAACTAATTCCATATATTTTCAAGCCACATGATCTGAAACAGAATTAGAGTATCAACGTGCCTTTAAACAATTTTACGGTAAGGTACACCCGATGTTGTGTACACGCATTAAGCAGCGTCACTTCGCGAAACAGTCATTAATTGACTTGCTCTGTTTCAAGTAGCGCACTCGGCAGTTTTCTCGTTTACTTCCACGTGCTCCCCTAAGGCGGGCTAAGTTCGTTAACATTTTTCCTTTTTGTAAGCAAACTGAAATTACCAAGTGACACTAAACAAATTTTCCGCGTCTAAGTTTACCGAGTTGAGAGAATGGTCTTCAACTTAACGGATCAACATGTACATACGTAGCTCAGTGCAACATGCTGCGTGTGCTTACTTGAATCATACCTGTCCAGCAATAAAATAAAGAAGCTATTGCTCTTTATTATGTATTCAACGTTTCTGAAAGACTTCGACGTATCAGGAGGTACAATTTTATCATTGAAGCCTTAAGTGATAAGTCAATGTTATTGAAAGATCCTGTTTCCTTCCCCTCAAATAGTCAGTCTTGGACAAACTGACCACAAACAAACCAGTTCTCGTATTATCACCAAAAGTGTGAGGCATTCAAGTACTTCCCAATTACCAAAATAAACTGTAATTTTATTGCGCGTGCTAGAAATACTGCTTGAACCAGTTTCCAAACCTTTTCCCCGATATTCTTTGTCGAGCTCACATGCAGTTATGGCAGACTCAAAATAAAAATAACTTCAATCGATGCTGATGGCAACACAAAACGTACCGTACGCGCCTACAGTGAAATCAAAATTGTTTTCTTTTCTGTGAAAAGTAATTTTTCTCTCTGAAATACAACAGTGTCAATCAAATTAGCTAAAAATTTCAAATTGGGGAGTGTGTCATTTTGTTATAATAAGCAGTTCAAGTTTTTGGCTTCAATCACCGGAAAAGGAAAAGTCTTATATCTGAAAATTTACTGAAAGAAGGGGGAAAAGCATAGTAAAAAAACTAGTCTTCAGAAGCTAGGCCTGCCTGAGATGTTCTGGATAAGAATTTACCCCGTGTTTTCTTGGAGTGTAAGTTTTAAGTTGCTTTACATTTATTACTGATAAATTATTAAGATAGCCTTACAAAAATTATGCCCTCTTTCAAAGCAAAATTGGTCTAAATTTGACAATTTTCAGTTTGGTAATGAACGTGTCCAAAGGAACTTCGTTAATGTGTCCATTTATTTCTATTATATGTTTTGGTTGCCAACGAGATGTTCTCTACTCTGCAAAGTATGTACTTCCCTTCTACACCGGATAAATAAACGCGTAATACTTAAACCAAAATAGGGCTATTTTATCATTTTTCGCCGATAAGCAGCAAAAACAAAACATCAGCAGAAACCAGAGAAACCTTAGGAACACCATTCATTGTGTCAATTTGTAACAGAGAAGCCCTTTCAATGACTAAGTTGCTTTCTTGATGTGGCACTAAGTTGAAAGTATCTATCGTTCGATATCTCATCTTTGTCATAATCTATTGTCGGAGCAAAAATGTTGTCCTTTGTAAAGCAATCAGAAAAAGGGCTAGCTTAGGAGAATACGGTTAAGTAAACCTTCTGATAAAACTGATCAAACTCCACTTTGCAAAAAAGACAGGCTACGACTGGAACAAGTGTTTAAGGTATGGATATCAGTAATTTTATAAACATCAGTATATATACTTGACCCAATTGCAAGCATCTATTCTTCCAATGGCGCTCATAAAATTAAATATATTCAATTTTACCCCCCAACAAATGAAGACAGAACACTTTTTTTTCTCCAGAGAGACTCAACTTTCAAGGATAAGTCTAGTGAGGTTGTATATGACATGAATAGTTTTCGAAAATAAAACTTATGTTCTGCAAAGACGCACACTAAGACAGTCCTTGTAATGTGCGTGTACCAATTCATAAAGAAAGCAAACATAATTTAAATTAAAGCAATTGCATAGAATGGCTTAGTTTTCATTTAAACGCATTTGTTTTTCTGAATATAAGCAATGCATTTTTTCAATTAAAAACTGAACAAGTTTTTGAGTCATCCTTTGAAACGTACTTTGAAGCTAAAGGCAAATTGCATGAGGTCTAATACCAGTATGTCCTACAAGGTTGACAAGATTGATAGGAAAGAAGGGTTTTGATCCAATTTGCGTTAAGATAAGAGGAAAATAAAAAGCTACCTTTATTTGAAGAGCAGTCTGAGTGAATAAACAAGGTTAAAGATCTAGAAAATCAACTCTACTTTATGTCAGGCTATGAAGGTTGTTCAACATCACAACACAACGAGCTCGCTTGTTGAATTCATCGAACAACGTCCTTACGTTAACTATTTGCAAGAAGACTAAAACAAGTAATAATCATGTCAAAGTGTTCCGGCGTTAACGCCTGAAACGACTTGACGTTTGTATAGTCTTTACCAGGCTAATTTGTTAAAGCTCGATACAGGGATAATAGTAATAATAATGATAAAAAACAAAGTCCTAAGCTGACCAGCAACAGTCAGTTCCATGACAATATGGCGAGCATATTCAATAAAATGAAAAAACACTTATCTTCACAATTTGCTTTTAGTTAGTCATATTTACTCAACATCTACAACACTCTTTGTTTGGGAAGTCTTCCGGCCTTTCATATTGTTTTAAGTAGCTTTAGTTAAACAAAAAGACGGGCATTACTCATCAAGATATGTTTTCAGTGCTACAACAAAGAAACGCACTGGAATCGGTCAACAACACTAGTTCAATTCCATAAAAAACACTTTGACTGTGGACAAAAAAAGTGAAAAGTCATTCACAGTAACAAACACTGTTGCAACTTAGTGCTTTATTGGCAATGAGAAACACAACGATATATAAGCGTTTACGGTAAATTCGTTATACGCAAAGGACACATAATGTAATCTAAACCTCAAGAAGAGAACAACAAAGCTCCATTATGCACGTCGAAAAATCGTGAAACAGTAAGGTTTAGTTGCGTTAAGCCTGAAATATCTCAGTTGAAACTAGAAGGTTATCGTTTCCTTTTACCGAGACCACTGCAATAATTAGTGAGCTGATTGATTATGAAATAAAAATTCCAAGAAAGTCTAAAAGCACAGCTAATATTGAAGCTTCCTATACTTAGTTGTCTAATTATGGCGACTACCTCGTACACTTGGGCAAGCTGAGGCAGAAGGGATATAGGTTATAAAGAAAACAGGAAGTGAGTTTTCCTCGTTGTTTCAACCTACACAGTTCACAAATAATCAGCTGACGCACAATAACTAAACAAAAGGCTAACACCTATACATTAACAAAAGCAGAGTAAGGGACAAATATCCCTTACAAAACGTCACTGTAAGAGACATTTAACACCTTATCTTATTCAGTTCTTGGATACAGAGTTAAGTCAATGCAATTTCTGTGAAAAACGTTCAACACATCTCAAGAATGGAACACAAAGAAAGGAAAAGAGTATCAAATTATCTAATAGCAAAGAAGCTTTTTTTAGTCATTGTATGGCAGTAAACCTGCTTGGTCTAACAAACAATACAATATCAGGTTTTACTCAACTATAGTAAATAGTAAACATTTTTAAAATGACCAACTGCGCAACAAGTCTTATCGCTTAGAAAAGTGGACATATTATCTCCAGGTGTTGGAAAACGTCTTGCTCCCTCCCCTGCCCAATCCCCACCCCCTATGCCTTAGTCCTTTTGTGCAAGATAAGAAGGGGGTATGATTACAAATTTCCTTTCTTTCAAAAGCATCCAGGATATAACTCTCAAGGCTGGCAGCATTTTACTATTTTAAGGTGGAATTTTGCTGACATGAAAAAAGGCTTTCCTAACAATTCTAGGCGACTCGAACGTTGAAGACAATTTTTTATATTCTCTCTTCACAATGGACACGAGCCCGGAGTTTTCTAATAGACATTGATAATTCGTGTCAGGTGTAAGTCTCCAGAAAGTCCAGCCAGGTTTGCCCGGTACAGTAAACAGGAAACCTCTTGCCTATGGGTGATGAAATGTTAAGGAAAATGGTTATGAGCTATTTACTTCTATGGAGTAAAATACATGTTGCTCCGAGCAGAAATGATTTGTATTCACCCACGCATAGCGGAAAGGAAAGATAATTGAGTTTAATGAAATTGCGGGTGACCGAATTCAAGTTGTTCATCACTGATGACAAAATTTGTTTTGTGTTTCAACAATTCTCAATAAAATGCCAGTTAAATAGGCTAGAACTTGCATGTGATTACCAACTGATATAAAAGCTGCCTCTCTGTTTTCTTATCACTTCTTGCTGAATCGCACCTGGGCCTGTTTGTCCGCGCTTGTAAGTTGTCGATAAGTTGTTCGTACTTCCGGTTCAGCAGGGTGAGGTCACGCCGCTGTATGCATGCCCGTTACGCTTTTCCCGTTCAGCTTTCCGAGAAAGTCCAACTGACGCCCAATATAGGAGCCAGTTTTCTCCTTCAAGCCCCATGTTATTTTACTTTCTAAAATTAAGCTTAAGTGCTTGTGAAGCTTTATTAAAACATTAAAAAAGCATTGAACTTGTCTTTGTCTGTTCGCCAGGCAAGTGCGACTGAACAGTATGTTTACGCGGGGTTTTGCGCCAGCGGTCTCAAATTCGTGAATAAGCAAAAATACTCTTCGTAATGGTTGAACAAGTTTAATAAGCTGCAGTAAGTCGTTGGCACGCCTCTCTATGAAACAAAAGTTCGGGTCAAGGTTAATTCAAGCTTATTTTCCGTATCAGAAACGATCGAGTTACCAGAAATAAAACCTGTGATTAGTATGGAACTCACGTATACGTTTTTCAAGCGTTCAAAAGGTTAATTCTCTACTGCTACAACTTCAAAAGAAGAAAACTCGATTCCTTTGAAAACAAATGGCTCTAAAAACGACATACTAAGTTTTACGTATCTAATAATAGTGAAAAAGTGTAAGTCTTTTGTTACTTTTCTGAAGATGGCATTTTGAACGAGACTTACTACATATCCTCTCCCTATTCTCCCCATTTTTAAAATGTTACGTAACTCAAAAAAAACGTGCGTGGTATCAGAGAACTAACTAAGAGAACTGGAAGTAAAATAGGCAAGACTAAACTGCGGGACCGAGAACTTGTTCATTTCTCTCTCGTGTGATTTCTTTTGGTCTCGTGAACACTGTACGTCAGAGCGAGGAGGTACTGGTCTGTTTACAATAAAGATAAAGTTTTGGTTGGTTGACGACAAAAACGTTATGGTCACTTAGCATAAAGAAGAAAGCATACAAAAATTATTGATTGATTAGAAGAACTACGGGCTTATCAACGGTGGTCTAGTGATTTTACAAGATTTTTTATCGTTTCGTGATCATCAAGATTCAAAAGGGATTAGCACCAATTGAGATAGAGAAGAAAGAGCTCTTGTGTAGTAACTCATGTGTCCTTCCGAATGCATCAACAAATGTTGTTCATCTTCGACGCATTTTTGTTTTTGCACGCTAAGCTCGTTCTTTCGTCTAAAGACATAGCCTTTATTCTTGTCAGCGGGATTTTCCAGTTTGTATCTGAAGTATATGAGCCCTTACCGTATAGGCGTTTTCTAAGACGTAGTCTATGAAATGAGCTTCTTCGAGAAAACTTTTCGAATGGGTATGTTTTTGCATTAATTCTTTATTAGAACCTTAATTAATACTTTACTGAGTGACTGAGTGAGCAAGTTGGTATAGCTAACTTATCTCCTTATTTGTTTACTTTGAAAGCAGTTGCCCCAAGTAACACGGTTTCTTGTGGCGCCAGAATGGATGAGCTCTCTACGCACCATTGCTCAACATCACAAGGACCTGAGGTACGGGTTCAAATACTGAACCTCATGGACATCTATGACAAAAAAACTACAAAGACATCGGGAAAGTACGAATATCGCCTGGGATCGTCGGAGGTGACTATTGTAGCCCATTCATCCGAAGAAATTAAAAGAGTTCGAGTATATGTGCAGAGATGCCCTGAAGCAGCAGTAAGGACACACGACACAACAGGTACTTTTAGCAATCAAGACCGGTTTCCTCTCACCCTAGGAATGCTTACATCTAGTAAATCACATAAAAATTGATATTCATAGAATGGAGAGTCTTTTCATGTGTTTGAAGCACCTGTCAAGGAACCAATTCAGTTCAATAAGTCTAAAAATGTCCCCTAATTTCACTCAAACATTTTACTGTAAGGACTTATTTTCAAGAACGTTCGGGAAAAAAAAGATTAATCAATAATATTTGCTCGGTTACCTGAAAAAAGAAAAAGAACTTTGCTGAATGCATATATTGATAACGAGTTAATTTTTCCTCAACATGTTGTTAAAGTAGAACCTCAATATATCGAACACTTTTCAGTTTAACAAAAACTGCACAAAGTAACGAACAAAAATATGGAGTAATGAGTACCAAGGATTAACACAGCAGCACAGTGACCTCAAATACCTGTTTGGACTTCTTTGAATTCTCTTCTGTGCCGCTTTTAGTAGCTTTAAATACCTGTAAAACGGAGCACTGATGGAGAGAGAAGGGTAACAAAAATGAGCGCTCTTTCGGCCTCAAGTTTTTTGGCTTGATAAATATTTCGAGCTACCGACGTTAGTTTTGTGAAATGTATACTAGGATAAACCCACACACTTCCTTTAATCGTGATTCATTGCATATCAGTGGCCACTAGGCACGTCATATTAAACATTCAAACTGGTGAGTTTGTATCGAACGTATCTGAGTTTGGATAGATCAGAGTTTTAACTATGTATTTTTGCCTTTGCCAAAGGTCCTGTTGAACTAGAAGTAGACGTACAACACCATAGTCAGTCGCAGACGGTTGTCTCGGTGGATTTAGGATCAGTCCACAGAACCGAGGAAGGATTTGCAGTGTACCGACTAGAAAAGTCTGACATCGTGGAGAGAAACAAGTGGGAGCTGGTTATTATGATCGGTTTTCATACTGGAATCATCGCTGCCTTCAAATCAAAACCTTTTCGGATCACTACAAGAGCAAGTCAGAGGGCAAGAAACTTAGAAGAGCAGGAAGATAATACCATGGGTAATTAGAGCACTGAGAATTTGTTAGACTTGTCATTGTCACATGCAACGCCCCTTTTATTGTCAGACTTAGACAATGAATAACTGATCTTCTAGGAGCACTGCATTTTCACATTGAAAGCCAAATTCCACGGATATGCAATGAATTGTATATGGCCAATTGATAAGTTTTCTGTCAAAAATGTATGAGAAACTCTCAAATTTATCTTAGTATTAGTTAAAACATACTGAAAAGTGTTAGAATTTTTACATCGGTACGTGCATAAGTCTAGCATCTTCCACAGTCATAGTGCGTTGAAACAATTTCAGTGTTTCAAGAAAAGAGAGCTTAAGCAACAACGACGGCCAACGGCTACAAAAACGTCACACTGACTTAAAAAAGTGAATTGGCGCTGCCTCCAACTTTATCGCGCTTATTCCATCTCGTTTAATTCGTCAAATGTTGGCCAATTTTTTTGGAGTTGAACTCTTGAAGACTGTATCAAAGTTAAGGGAAAGAAAGAGAAAGTTGTTGTCTTGTGTTCCCGTCCTCCGGCGACGAAACGTGAAATTAGCCACTTTCACGTCGTAGTCGTGCAACTACGGCTAGAACTGAATGAACAAAAAAGCGTGATGCATGTGCTAAGTTGTTGTTTTGTTTATATAAGGCTATTGCTCTTTTGCCGTTCTTGTTGCCGTCGTCCTCGTCGTTGCCTAAGTTCCCTATCTGCGAACAAAAGCTACCACTGCACTCATCAAAGATATCATGCGAGTCTAAAAACCACCAAAACAGAAAAAGAGAGCTATTATTTCTTTAGCCTTAATCACTTAAAACTGCCCGAAAAAGTTACCACATCTATTACACGCATTATAGTTTTAAAAAGGTTTAAACACTTATTTGTACTTTGCATTATTTCGTAGAAGCTCTTGAAGATGTGCTTCCCAGAACATCTGCTCAAAGCTGCGATAGCAGGACCTTCTCAACACAAGGTTGCACATACCCCACTATTGCTTCAGGTAGAAAAATATGTCAAGGTTAGAAGTCAATAGTGAAGGGCCACTCATTCCAACTACAGTAGTTTATAATTCAAAAACGAAGGATAACTAGTACGCTTTCGCATGAAATAACAACCGTTTGAAAAAAAGAGAAAGAGGCTGAAAACTGACCATCACGGTTATCATGGTGCAGTTTCACTTTTTGGTTAAAACTTGGCCGAATTAACAATAAATAGTTTCAGTAACATGTACGTTATGAACTCTACAGGGAAGATAACTAGTTATTTCCTAAAAGAGAAACAACGCATGAACACTTTTTGGCGCTTTTCGAGTTAGAACTAAACCTGAAACGCTGGCCCACTTATTTCAAGGGCTAATATGGTTATCGAAAGCCACAAAATAAAACATGAACCATTAATTCAGGTTAAGGTTTGCTTTTATTGCAATGGGTTTCCAGTCTTAAAGAAACACCGAAAAAGTCACACATTCTTTATAAATTAACTATCCAAGGGAAAAAAATAAAACTGGGATTAGCTGGTAGATTTCACCTCGCATGGCTGGGTATTGAATGACCAAGATGGGTCTCGAAGTTTATTTAATCAGTTCAAATTTCCTTTATAGACACAAGCGACGTTGTTAAAAGAGTGGCGTCTAAGCTTCGTCAGGAGTTTTCAAAGTTTAATCTTAAGGACGATACTCCCTGCCCAGCACGGAAAGCTTTTAGAACAGATCCCCTTGTGCTAGGCAAAGTTGTGCTTAGACCAGATACGACTTTGGACAAGACGAAGGTATGTCAATTTCTTGTGGGGGTAGCTTTACTGCTTGTGTCGATGGTGAATATTGTCAAAACAATAACTTACATTTGAACACGCGCCAAATCTTTTACTGCATCAAACCCCATGCTGTAGTAACCAATTTCCCCCTGAAGCTACTTTAAATTTCCGTTTCAGACCACAATCTGGCCGGGAAAATGCATTAAGGCTGTCTACAATTCTGCTTCCTACTATACAATATGTAATTAGCTTTCATTTAAGGCTTAAATATTTCCGGCCTGGCAATGGGGGCCTGCGTGCAAAAGCTCAGTTATCCCAAGCGAGATGTTTCTCCTTTTCCTTCCCTTTTCTTCCCTACTCTTTTGCAAAAGTTCTAATACAAGTTCGAGTTCTTAAACTCGATGTAAAAATCTTCGCCCATCCCAAGGATGGGGAGATAAACATGATTTATTTTTCTTGAATCTGTGGGCAATGCTTTGGACCCAATTTCGTTTTGGCGTCTTTTTATCCCTTAAATAGAAGCTTTCTTTGCAGGCTCTTTGGACTAACTCTAATTGAAATGTTGATTGTATGTTTAATAATAAACAAGAGCCCATGCATAGAACAATGATTTTGTGGTATAACCTTTCATCGACACTATTTTTGATACTGCCTGCTCACATAGCATGATGACGTGCGTACATTATTGAGATAGGTAAAAGTACTCGGTTATTGCCCACGAAATCACGGAGCGAAGAAAACAAAAAAATACTACAAGGCTACATGTGATAGAACCTCTTAATGCACCTCTCCCTGACTAGACATCCTGGTGAAAACTCTTCCTCGTGTTTGACATGCTGCCTCTTAACGATGTATTATGATTGCACTGCTTTTGCATTCTCATTTTAGGTAGCCATGCACTACAATCGTGACATGCGTGCTCGCTACGTGGTTGAACAGCCAGATCTTCCTAACCTACTGAAACTTATGAACCTGAAAGCAAATTGCGCCAGCAGTGGTCGGAGAAGAGCAAACGGCTTTAAAACGGCTGAAGAAGATTTCTGGTGGGCGTGTGGGTTGTGTTTCTTCGAGCGACGGAAAAAATCAACTGTTAAGGCCCACGTGGCACAAAGAGTTTGTCAGAAAACCTCTTTGAGGAAAGAACTGAAACAACGAAGAAAGGCAATGGGACATCTGAAACGATACTCTAGTTGTGACTTTAGTAGCGAGAGGCTTGAAGGACTGGAGAATTGGACATGGGAAGGCCCTCAGTCTGTTTAACACTAGACTATCTGAAACTATCATGGATATCCAACTCATGATATGGCAGCACGACAATGTTGCAGTGGGGTACTGTTTTGTAAAACAAAACAGAACAAGAATCGATGAAAAAAGAAAAAGAATCGATGCTTACTATTTATTATCGCTAGTCAACCAAAAGCAGGAAGAGGACAAAATGCAGGAGCGATTGGACAAAGACTTTGCTTCATCAGCTGCTTGCACTCCATGAAAGTAACATACCAGCTAATACGAAGCCTAAACAAAGTACGACGCATGCAATCAAGGTACAAACTACTTTTAAGAAGGTCACTTTGACTTTACAGTGATGTTAAAAAAACCCTTTCGAGGTTTCAAACAAAGGAGCTAGTTGCCTGCACATTCTGAAAAACTGCACATTCATATTCATAGTTTTCGTTCGATCGCCAACAGTAAAAGTGATTTTCTTCGACACCTAACCCACGCAACTGGCAGTCGTTGAACTCTCTATGACTACTATTCAATTCTTTCATTCAATTCTACTATGTAAGATCATTCATCCTATAATTTACTTTCCTTAAGGACTTAAGGTTTTTGTCAGGGTCATACTTAAGTCTACTTTACACATCAATAGACAAGTACTCAAGGAACAAACTGCCATTTCAATTAGTATTTTCAATACGCCATCAACAATAAGGCGGTTACACGACTAACCCCAACGTGAATGGATTGTCCCATACAAAAGTAACGGCCTCGGTTACATTTCATAAAAATGTGAGAGACAGAATATTATTTGTACACTGCGGTAGTTTCAAAATCGTTTTCTGTACATAGCATATCTGTATAATAATTATACTATTACAATATGATAAGTGGGTTTAGGATATACACACAGTGATCTTGGAGTTTTAAGCAATCTGATTGCTCCTCCATCGTGGATTAATTGTGCAATTTCTACTCCTTACCGAGTGGATAATGCTTGATCCTGAGAGCAAAAACAAGATGGCTGGCTTTAACTTGAAAGAACTTTTGAAAATGCAAGAAGCGAAAGTAGTCATTCAAATAGACTTTTAATCGTTTTCTTTCTGAAACTGTTGAGATCGCTTCGTGTGTACTATATACTTATCAATTAATCTTTGCAATCTGGGTGGAAAGGGGCTTTTGGAATATTTTCCTGGATTTCAAAGAATAACTGATAAACATTCTCCCTAAATCAAGAACAGAAAAACCATAACCATCAAATAGATTAAGACATTTCCAGACGGCTACATAACAACGATATAAATTATTGATTGATCTTTATCTCAGTGACATGAGAATTTTCAAGACTAAGAGTAGATGGATGGTAGTTACATTATCTATGTTATGGAAAGAAAAAAACTTATTAAAAGATCCGTTAAGGGTTATTAAATGATAATCAGAGTGTTAAAACTAATTTCGAGACCATCTTGAACTTTTGAACTACATGTAGATTCATCCTGGATATGAAAACAATGCCCGTGGGGGAAAAGGCCCTGAAAGAAACGTAGATTTTCTAAGGTACGGTACTGCTAATTCAACTTTGAAGCGGAATAAGCCAAACTTTGAGCTCTTAGACCAGGGTTCTCGACAGGTTTTTGAAGTAGGAGACAAATTTCTGAAAGAGCCGGACGCGAAAGGCGCGTGCTACCTCAGGGATGTGGGGGCATGCTCCCCCAGGGAATTTTTTAAAAAAGAATACCCAGAAACGCTGTTTCAAGGGTCTCTGGAACCAGAGAATCAGTTTCCCAGGCGAGGGTGGAGTTCACTCAAATTCTTAGAAATGATGAGTTGAACAATTATTATAAAGCAAATCAGCATTTAAATTTTTCATTTATCGTACCGCAACATTTTTCTAAGACTTAAAAAAGCCAGAGATCGAGCGCAATTCTATAAAGGGCAGCCACCTTGGGTTTCTAATGCACCGCGGGGGCGACTGCATCAAGGTTTCTAGCGGGCTTACATTTCAAACCAAGAGGGTTGCCCGTTTCGACCCGTTACAGTGAAGCCCTCGATCTCAAAGATCCTATGGAAAAATAGGGGACTTTAAACGTGAAAGTAAACTGTAAACCATGCAAGTAGCATGCGAACGGCAGACGTTTCTCCTCGCTCATCGCCGCTGAGGGACGTTTCGCGAGACATGATGCACGGTTTCCTTTAGAAAACACATAAGCACCGTCTTCTGATGGATTAAGAGAAGCGCACCTAATCCTAAAGGGTATATAACATTCAAAAAGGAAAACAAAGTACTCAAAGATTAAAATCTTGTTGCAGCTTCCAATACTACACCTATTAAATTTGAAAATCAACCAAACGTGTCAAATATCCTGAGAAACTTGAATCACGATGAGTAATTAAACTTCACCTTGATTACGAGTGGGTCAAACCTGCTGTGTGGAAAATGAAACGTAGCGAACAAAGCAAGAAGTCTTTATCAAACAAGCGCACAACTATCAACAACACTGCCTCCAAGCTATATAATTAACAACAACAACAACAACAACTGTACGTCTAGGCGGTTTAACACTGTCATTATTTCGAAAACAGTAAAGTAGAGAAGTGGAAAAATAGTAACGCATTACATAGTAAATTTCAGACTAGGTCAAGTATTTCCATGGGTATCCAAGGCTTTTGCACATGTTCTACATCAAAGACTGCGGACGGATTACAGACTTATTATTTTGAAAACATTTTTCATAATTTCATTATCGGTTGCAGAGAACTAACATCACGTTTGTCAGTTAGCACTTCCTGTGCTCATTGAATAGCGGGAGAAGAATATTGACATACACAACATGATTGGAAGGAGAGCAAGTGATGTCCGGCTTTTGACTGCCTCTGATATGATTAAACTCAATTTTTTTAGTTCACGTTGGGCCACGTACTTTCTTTAAACGTTACTTCCCCTTCTCTGGGTGGAATGAGGTGTCAAGAGGAATCTGAGATGGATTTTTTCTTCGGCCCTGAATTATTGAATACGCAATTAAACAGTGTTTAGTCATAAAATGCACAAATTGAAAAGCTAAAATTATCCACGGTTCCAATTAGAATGTACGTGCTTTTGAAAACTATCTAAATACTGATCACCTTAAGAATGCAACTGCAAGGTTATAGGCCCCGCCCACACGCATCTGGATATTTTTAAAAAAGGAGATTTTTTTCTCCGTTTTATCTTTCTGTCTATACGTAAAGGGTCATATTCAACTTCATCTGTTAATTGCTTATTATCTTAACCTTACCTTTCGCCTGTCTTGGGGGTCTGAAAAATTGGAAGCGGTACACTCGTCCTGAAAAAGATAAAGCTTTAGCTTATAGTAAAGACAGTGCACTTAGCTTTCCAGCTAGTTTACGGACACTCCACTCAAATAAGTAGAAACAAATAATCCAGAGGTAGCCAGATGGTTATTTACAAGCGTGGGGGAGGATTTGAATTTGAGACTACCGAAAGACAAATCCAGCAAGTGACAGGAGCGGGACACGAACCCGGGACCCCAAGAGTGCGAGTCAGACGCGCTGACCCGGAGCCGCCGGACACGCTACCTCCCTGTTATGCAATACTTCCAATCGTGATTCGTATTTGCTCCTAACACCAATTCTGCAGATGCACTTAACGTTTCTGTTGACGTCTGAAAGCTGTTCGTTGTCAGGGCAGGAAACGCCGGTCGCGTCCACAAGCGGTCTTCACCAGTAGACTTTTTCATTCTTTCCATGAAAAATTACATACTGGTAGGGTACAGTTGGGCAAATTTATGGTGGATCCCATTCGCAATTCAAGGAATTGACAAACAATTCTGCATCCTCGAAAGTTCCTACAATCTTCCGTAACGACAATCTGTTGTGCCGAGCTCCAACCTAATCGCCGATTGCTAATCTTGTGCAAAGATTTGACCACCTCTAGATCGTGTGCAGGTAATCTCATTTTCAGCATTTGAGACTAAAGCTGCTTGTGTCTGACGTGATCATTTTTTACAAAGACGTTTTTGCAGTCTATGACACAGACAGCTCGGAGGAAAGAATCCGATAACTCACAACAGGAGTCGATTCATAACCCTCAGGTTACTGGTCCAGATGCTCTGCCACTGAGCTAAAGGAGACTCGAGGGAGCTAAGGTCACTAAACTAGGTTCATGAGACAAACATTCTCCAAACTACTAGGATTTGGATGTTGATATGTGCTTATGCGTAATGACAGAAAAGTGATTGTGAATATTAAGCCGTGGAGAATACATGGGAAAGATGTCATTCCGGTAGTGACGCAGGCGGCTCGGAACCCATATCTTTTGGTTACTATAGTCCAGATACTCTACCGCTAAGCTTCAGGAGACTTGCGGGAGCTAATGCCACTAAACTAAGGTCATGTGAAAAACTTCTTCATTCTGCTTGACCAAAATGTCGATATGTGCCATACTAAATGATGGAAATTTTTTGGTGAATTTTAAGCCTGGTAAATACGTGAGAAAGATGATTTTCAGTCAGCCACACAGGCGGCTCGAAAGAAAATAGTAACGTATGTTTTCCTCTCCCTGCTGCTCTCTTGTCCCGGGTGAGCCACTTGGTTATAAGGAGTCTTCCGCCCTCGCCAGCTGTAGAAGAGGTAACAACAGTCTCCTTCGTGCATGTTATAAAGTTGGAACTTGCAGGTTCAGACCTTGACGAGAGTCAGATAAGGGAGGGCATAACGCGCAAGGCCAGTTATGTTTAAATCACTCAAGTAAATCTTCATTTCTTTGCAAAGGCGATTTTCATTAAAAAATGTATTCAATATGACAGGAGCATTTTTTCCCATTGGATGTGGTCAGCTTATTTTCGCTTGACGTTAGGAAATGCAAGGCATTATCTGGACTCGGGCGCGCTCTGTCTCCTCCACCACAAAAGAATTAGAATCATCCCAAGTTATCGGTGGTGCACTACATGCGTTTCCCTCCCTCAAACACTTTTGCATCTTTTTTCCTAGCACGAAGGCTTTTTCTTTGAGCTTCCAACAGTAGACAAAATGACGGCTATTCGTTCGTTGGTAGTAGCCATATTTAAATGATCTGATGACGAAAATGTCCTTTTAACGAATTCAAAAATTGCATGTGGTCCATTCCCTAACGGAAAACAGAGATAGACTGACGTAACATACTTAAAAATAAATTTTACTTTTTGAGTGTCTAGTTGAAATAATGCAATTTCTTGGACAGCGGCGCCATGCGTTAAAAGACAACCCCCACCCACCTTATCCACCCTTATTAAAGTAAAACAGTTGGTTTCCTATTAGTGTATACTTTGATTAAGTGGAGGGTAAGGTAAGGTACCACAGAGTGGATTACTTCTGTAAAGACTTGAAAGGTACGGAGAAAAGATTCAGAGGACAACAAAAGTCAAAGACAATTCTTTATTGACAGCAAGTGATCCAGCCACAACACAGCGACAAAACGCAAATAAATAATATTAGCTCATAATAAACTATTCTACGGTGTTTAAAGGGGCCACGTCACGCTTTTTAAAAAGATAAAAGGTTTTTGTGCAACTACTGAAATCCAAAATTAAATGCTTCGGTTTTGTTATCTAAGACTATATAGTCATTAAAAATGTTTCCTGTTGCTGCAGCAATACCTGGCAGGGATGGATATGGATTGAAACCTAACTTTTAATGCTATGCCTGCAAAAATCACCCACAAAAATAATTCGGTTAGTGCTCCCTGATTAAATTTATTTGATATCTTCTTCAAAACTCTACTGCATGAGCATTTGGATCATTTTACGTTTCTGGGAAACTGCCCACCTACCCCTCCCATAAGCCAACATAAACACTTACTTCTCACTTAGGACAAAATGCTGGCTCAGGGGAGGGTAGGTGGGCAGTTTCCTAGAAACGTAAAATGATCCGAGCATTTTGTGTATGGGTAAAGGCACCAAGTAAAGACTTCAACACAGAATTGACCTAAAACAGCAAAATCTTCGTGACATAGTCCCTGTAACTTTTAAACCTGTCAATTTTGAAAGCGAAGATCTATAAATCTCTCCAAAGTCGAGATATTCTATAGCCTGAGAAAACAGCCGACATTTGGCGACGCTACCACTGATTTCCCCGCCAAATGACGTCTGAGAAACGAGCGCAGAAATTCCATACTAAGGGACGGACCATTAGAAAACTTATGGGGGGGAGGCGGGGGGGCGGGCGAAGTACAAAAAAAATATTCGCGCAAGGGAAAATTAAATGAAAAAAAATTCATGCACGCCAATTAACCCTGAAAAATATTCATGCAATGGCCTAAATAAAATTCATGCAAAGAATTTGATAACGAAAAAAAATTCTTGCAGCTCGAAAATTCCCCTCCCCCCCCCCCCCATAACTTTTCTAATGGTCCGTACCTAAGGACGCGTCGCTACCCAGATCTGGTTAATGGTTCACTGCTTCTGATTGGTCGTGCTGCGTGGGAAATTTGATTCAATCAATCAGAAGCACTACTCAGATCTGGGTAGTGACGCGTCATTTGTATGGAATTTATCATAAATTGAAAAAAAATGAAATAAAATGAAAAACAGATAAAGGGTCGATTAAGCTTAATTTACCCGCAAAACCAAAATCGCGAGGGCCAGCCTCTCTGAAATTCATACTTAATGACAAAAGCAAAGTATGGCTCAGGGTCAACTTTGTTGCATCCTAAGTCATAAATTAAACTCTACGATAACAATTTCATCATAGTTCGTTTAAACAAATAAGCTCTGGTATATACAAAAAATTTACAAAATTTTTCTCTGTTCCAATGACAAAACTGCCATATTCTAGAAAAGTGTCTCATTTAATTCAAGAAGTCTTTTACTTCCCCCTTCTTCATTTTCTGTACACCTCATATTTACAAAGAACGTATTATGAGCTAAACATTTTTATCCCTGAATGAGTGAAAAGGATACTTACAAAGTTATGCTGAACCAGAAGAAAAATGCGTTTACTGCTTTAAAGACCCGCGGATGCTATATCCCTCGTTGAAATGTTAGTAAAATACATATTCTATAATCGGAGCTTCTTTTAATACTAGTCGCACAAGAGAATGCAAGTGGAGGTCATAAAGGAGGCCAATATAGCCGTATTGACAGACGTTTCCAGTAGAAAAAAATATTATACAACATTCTACCAAATTCTAATGTTAGAAAACAGCACAAAGGCAAGTCAGTGGAATACTGATTCTTTTCTTTTCTGAGTATTAGTTGAAAACATCGGAAAGGTTCAAGAAACCAAAGATTCGTGGAATTGGGAATCTCTAGAACACACCTTCTTTCTCACACAGAAAGGGAATCTTTCCACGAAAAGTAAAACCTGTCTGCCTCGAGTTCGCTGCAGCTGTGGTTGCGTTTCATTAGACGCTTTGCAACTGAATCTGCTTTGGATTTTTTATGATCCACCGTCTTTTGGCAGACTTTCTGAATTAAGTGCGCCTTTATAGTTGATTTCTTGCGGCGTTCAAAGAAACAAAACCCGCATGACCATGTGAAATCCTCGTCAGCAGACTTGTGTCCGTTTGCTTTAGGACGGGGTCCAGTCATTCTGGATGATTTACAAACTAACTTCAGTAAAGCAGGGAGTTCAGGCTGCTCTATGACATATCGAATTCTTCGGTCTGCACCATAAAATGTAGTGATCTATAATCAAATCATTCACTAGTCAGCTGAGTTTTTACATAATTACTCAAAGCTAACGCGCCTGGGAGTCAGGTAAGTTGCACCCAAATTTCGTACTCTTATATCCTGCAACCTAAATTTCGTACCCTAACAATGTTCTATTGTCTTCAATTTACATTACTACATAACCCTGTCAGTGTTAAGCTAAAAAAGGCTTACCATATGACGGTCTAGAACAGTGTTCAATTGAAGATGGATTCTCTCTTCAGCAGAGGGAAGAGATGTTGAATTTAAGTTACAGTCAGGCTCCGCTGTGTAATCTTCTTCCTTTACCAGGCTGAAAGCCTTAAAATCTTGACTCAAAACTGAAGTATCGTCTGAAAAATCTGGTGATAAACACAAATTACCTGTCATTGGCACCAAATGCAGAGACACACAGTTTCTGGGCAACCAGGGCGTTAGCGAAAGGTATGAGGCTTTTAAGGTATGAAACTTCCATTTTTTTACGGAAAGCTTTCCACTCGCGCCCAAGACTGAACGCAGGTAATAAGAAGTATTTTGGAAAACTTTTGTTTATGAGCACCGTACATTTCATTAGCGTTCGATCATGGATATCTGAAAGTTTCTTAACGTGCAGAAAAGAAAAATAGTTCAACTGCCAGACCAGCTCCACCTGCCATTTGACATGGCGACATGCATGTTTAGTAAAAGTTTTAGTTTGTGTGGTAGAAGCGTCAGATCACTCCCCGCATTTTAATCACAGTGTTTCTAAGTGTTGTGCAAACTACTACTCTTTGTAATAACCTACAAACCTAGACAATCTTTCCCGCAGTTATTCCTCTGAGGTAAGACCACGGAAATCGATTAATGAACTTACAAGCAGATAAGCAGAAAATAGGACTTGAATAGTTGCTGCTTGTTTCGGTACTGGCTTTGTAACAAGCATTTCCTGCATTAATCTTCAAGGCAGCTAGTCAACGATAAACTTCATGGGATGGTTGTAATGGTTCGAGTTATTTTTCTGTCAACAGTTGACCGAAAAAGAGTTTTCATCAAATTGATCGGCAGAAATGAGTTGTTAAAAAACCAATCCAGTTACAGAAACGAAAACTGTACAAAAAGAATTAAGTTGTCGTTAAATTGTTAACTAACCTTTTCCAAATCCACGGTTTGCAATAAACTTGCAGTCGCCATGAACAGGGGTGGATTTACTTGACTCTGTAATCGTACTAAGTATTCTTTGCGCTTTACAGGGGCTAGTAACGAATTCTATAAGACAACGGCAAATAAATTCTATCAAAATTTGCTTTCTGTATAGGTGACGCTTAAAGGACCATATATCAGTAAGGACTATAATTGCGACTATGCATTACCTGTAAACACTTGATGTACCTACAGAAAAACTGGCAGGGGTAAGAGGAAATTACAAATACGTGCTCACGTGTGGCAGCACTGTAAAGAGAGCGCACATTAACTTCAAGGTTTCGAGTTTCTGTCAATAGACCTTTTTACTGATACGGCGGCCATATTGAATTACTTAGATTTAATGAGTATTATGGGATGGCCACTGGGCATGAGTAAGATCCAATTTACTCGCTCGGTATTTACGCGCGCTTTTCGGGCCAATGTTTCTTTAAGTTTTCCTAGAAAAACATTGTATTGAAAAAAAAGAGATCGTTGTGCCGTGTTTGGATGTAATAATGATCGTCTTTTTCCCGAGAAATATACAGTGAAGTTCTCTTTTTGCCCGAAAAGCGCGCATAAATACTGAGCGAAAGCCCCTTGAGCATCCCATAATACTCCTTAAATCTATTTGGCCGCCGTATCGGTAACAAGGTCTATTGATTGTTGATACAGTTCTCATAAAAATCAAAAATACAAAGATAAAAAATTGCTTTCCGAGTCCAAATTTTTTCATCAATTTTCGATTCAAACTAGCGCTTTTAAAGCTCAGCTTGGCTTTGCATGACTATGATAATTTAAACGATTTTGTTGTTGTTGTCGCTTTTTTTTAATAACCAGCTCTGTTTAGGCAATAACACGTGCACTTCAAACTTAATCTGCAAATTTCAGTCTAAATTGACCCCAATACAAACAGGGGCACCCAACGACTGTTTTCTGTAAAATATCTGTTCGGAGCAGCAGATGTTCCCTAGAATTTTCTATCACTTGAGGACGGCTAAAAATTTCTAGATGACCGTTCTGTTTATGTACAATTTTCGAAGCTTATTTAACAAATTCCCTACGATTTTCCTAAGTTTAATTTCTTACATTTTACTCCTCACGTTAGGCATATTTTCGCAGAAAAAAGGAAACCTAAAGTTTTCGGATTCAAAAATGTGATCGAGAGAGGAATCAGTAAAATTCTCTTTTTCGTCGTACGTTAAATTGCATCAAATAAAAATTTTCGGGAAAATAGTACTGAAGCCCTTGTATTTTCGAAAAGACTCAAGTTCCCCTAGGATGACCGAACAGGTACAAATCCTATAGCGCTGCTTAGAAGGCTTTTCTAGAAGATCTAAAAGAGCTCTGGATAGCCTAAAAAGTGTTTTCAATGTATTTAGGGGGAAACCGTCGTTCGATACCCCTGATACAAATTCGTTTCAATCTCCTCGAAACTGATTTGCTCATTAGCTCTTCCTTTTATGGTTTCCCTAATGTCTCGTTAGTGTTGTAATCTACGGGTCTTAAAAGGCCGCTTTTTTAAAAGTTCCCCCACAATCATTACACTGTTGTTAATACAAATAGACTCCTACAAACCTCCGTTCTTTTTCATCTTATACTGTGACTTGGTGGTCACTCGGAACGGTCTTGACTTTACCGATCCTGCCAAGCCTGAGCCGAAACTCATTTCGATTATCAGCTCCCATTTATTTCTCAGCAAAACTTCTGCTTTTTCAAGCCAGTAGAAGGCATCCCCGTCTTCTGTTTTGTACACTGACCCAAGGTCAACCGTAAGAACTCGACGTGTGCCGCCATAATTCTGTCGGATATGCACGTCTAGCTCAACTGGACCTATACGTGTAAAAGCTCTGTTGTCAGAGGATATGGAAAAATAACAGTGCGAGATAGTGTCAACATCTGTCAGTCTTGAAACTGTGCTGTGAAAACCAAAAGATCGTCACTAGAACGAGTCACGTATATAAATATTGACTTGTTTACTAATGAAGGATTCTTGTCTCGGCAACGCAGATCAGGCTCGACTATGACATCTCTGCCAGGCATATTATATTAAGCCAGAACAATTAGATCCTTTTCATTTTAAAAGGCATTTTAAAAGGCAGTTTTCACAGTTTTCTCAGTGTCGATATGGCCCCAAGCTATGCGTTGTATTATATTTATTGAACTATTTCTAATCAATACAGAAACGCGGAACGTCGATTTTACGTCATTCAGAAAGATGCAAAGTCGATAAAATCAATATGGCCGTTGTATCGGTAAATTAACATTTTGAGCAACAAATCTCATCTGTCCCCAGTGTGTAACGTTTTCAGTTTTATAAAATACATTATATTGTCCACAAGGAAAAGGAGCACGGGAAACTCAGGTCTATTATCTTTTGTCTAATGCAAACGTGGTAGGCTAAGTTTTACTTTGCATCTCCCAGTCGTTGCAAAATACAAAACATTTTAAAGCAGTCTATGGCACCAATGTTCCAACCACGAGTACCATAAGTTTCTATTGGCAAGATTTTGGGTAAGGGGATCATTAAGTAACTCCCAAAACAGAGTGTCATACAATCTTCTCCTCCTCCTCTCTTCTCTATACCCAATATTATACAATTTACATTGGCCAAAAAATAGGTGGTGAGAATAGGCAAATTCATCAGCCAGAAGATGTTGTGTTGATCCGATATAACCCTAAATTCTCTTATTTAACATTCAATAAAATGTACTGCATTCTGAAAGAAGAATTACTAATCAGATTTTGGAAGTTAAAGGGTTAACGGAGGGTCTCAATGGGGTTTACCATCAGCCGTCACATTGCCTAAAAATTAACCGTCAACCGTCAAAAAGCTTCAAAGTATTTCAAATCTAACTATTTCAGCTGATCTTCACGGCATTCCGGCTCCTGAAGAATTTCTAAACTGAATAAAACAGTTCCCATGTTCTCAAAAACACCCTTTGTAGTCTTTCGACCTGCTTATATCTGAAAATATTTCAAAAATTTATACGTGAAAGGCCAAGACAACTTTCAAAACACAACAGTTAATATTAATTTATACAGAGGATAATATTTACTTCAACCTTTTGGACTAAGTTTCCACTTCATAACCGTAAACCGTCAAAAGCTCTAACAATTAACCGTCGGCAGTCAACATATTGGAAAACATTTTAAAACCGTCAACCTTCAAAGCTATCACCCCATTGAGAACCTCTTATAACTGTGTAAAAAAAGATAACTACCTATAGTGTCATGTGTTCTCATTGCAGCCTCAGGACACCTCTGAGTAAAAGCTCGAACGCTGGTGATTGTTTCCGATGCTTGCACCACAACAGTGACTTCTGAATCATCCAAGCGATACTCTAGCCCTTCAAGGGTTTTCTTGGTCTTTTTGTCATAGACCTCTTTAAGGTCTATTATCTGGACTTCCACCTCAACTTTTGGTACTTTAGTTACAGTTGCTGCCAGGTTAGCTTCCATATTTCCTTTAGGATTGAGATAAAAAAACAATGCGTTCAATACTTTTCTTGAGATTTCTGTTTGAATATTTCTCTTTTGTAGAGTTAAAGGCCTTGCGGGCAGTAAAAGCTCGCAAGACGATATTCAATCTAAGACAGTCTTTGCGTGCAAGTATCAAAACCGTGCTAATGTACTAGTTGCAAAACTTGTCGTCATTTGGAGGATTAAATGAATAAATTAAATAAAAGGGGAAAATGTTTAAAGGCTTGTTTACAGTGGAAAGTGCACTTAGCTTATGCAGCTAGTTTACAGGTACACCACGCAGATACTTAGAAACAAATAAATCAAATACAACATAACAGGATTAAAACCCCTAACTGGCAGGAGGGAACCAGCTGGCCATTTACAAGCGTGGCCGAGGATTTGAACTCGGGACGACCGAGAACAAATCCAGCAAGTCGCTAGAGCGAGACCCGAACTCGGGACCACCGGATTGCGAGTCCGACGTGCTGACCACTCGGCTACGCTGAAGAACACAAAAGAAACAAAAACATAAAAATTGTCTCCTCAGTTTCTTGTGAACAAGGATGTCTCCGATGGTAGAGCTTGATAATAGCGCATAGTATGCCAAGTGTGGAGATGTGGAGACTGACAAGCCATTTGCTAAATATAATTATGTTAAATTTACTAAAATAATTTTACCTGGGTTATTCCCAGGATGATATCCATTTGAAAAATCACTGGATTGAAGACAGAAGCTCAAGTCATTGATTTCTGCTGGTGAAAGAGTCCCTCTGGCACTTAGAGGCGCGAATCCTAGCTCTGATTCAATGAACTCGTCGATGTCGTGGAGTTTTTCTTCCAAATCATAGTCCATTGTCATTTGAGGACAAATACAAAAATTATTGTGTGTGTTACGTATTCTTGAAACTGGTCCGTATTGCATGAGTGCAGCCCTTAAGTACGGCGGGGTTCACGGTAACTTCCCATAAATTTCTCCACCCACTCAGACTTCCTATTGGTCTGTCACGACATCTCGACGCGAGAGTGACTTTTGTAGCATTTGTACCATACCCCGGAACCTAAGGAAGTGCTAAGCGGGAACTCTGATCTTTATAGCATTTATGGCCCCATATCCGATATTTGAGAGCCTTAACCGCAAATTAAAGCAGCTTTCAAGAGTTTATTCAAATTGGGTAAAATCTAGCCAAAGTAAAATTAAGCGTTTAATAGAAGATCCTGAGGAGATATTGAATACGTGACTAGTCCAAGATCAGTCAAAGTATTATTGAGAAACAGAATACAAGGTTAGATCAGTGCTTCCATTCCGGCTTAGGATACTATATAAGCCATACAACGGTGTCATGTAGGCAAAGTGACCAACAAAAGCAAAGGCGAGAAAGATCGCACCAATGGCACGGTATGAAGAGTGTTTCGATAATAAATGCATACGAATGAAACTTGTAACCGTGCACTCAGCTGAACAGGTGAAAATCAGGTATAATCTGCGCTGTCTTCAACTCGGACAGACAAAAGGTTTTCTTCCTCAATGATTCAACCTGACCGGAACCTATAAGAAGTCGCCATGCCTCTAAGATGTCTGAAGTCTGTGTCCACCAAAAAGAGTTGCGAAATTGAACATTCCATTCTTCCGCTATTAGGGTTCACTGTAACACGTGAAAGGTCGCACGAACAAAATCTTGCGCAACCGAATTCTCACCACGAAAAAACGGAAGTACGGTTCAGTCACGCAAGGCAAACTCGATCGGTGCAATGTTTACATTTAAAAATGTACACTTCCCACTTTATTCAGACCAAAAGTTTTTGAAATGATAACTACATGAATGTTAAAAAACTATGGAAATGTTGGTCACTGTAACAGGACAGAAGATTCGGGTAAGTTTATGTACATTTGTAGATCCTTTAGTGTTCAGCCTGATCTGATCACGGTGTATATATAAAAATTATAAAACAAATAAATGTTAATTTGTTGTTCGAAAGCAGAATGAAGAAAAAGAGACCATCTATCAAACACACTGGCGGATGGAAAAGTTAACACAAAGTACAACTTGAACTCTCGCCAAAAATCTAGGTTCATATCATATTGAGATAATTTAAATGAATTGCACGTGAGTATCCTGTGTGTATATTTGTACAAGCGGACGCAACAATTCAAGTTGGTTGCGCAACGTCTGCTCTATTTTTAAACACGTATTATATTTTTCTTTACACTTCATGCACCGGCTATGGGTCACTTACTCAAATGGGAGAATAAAAGATTAAATTCAAAGTCTCAGTTATCACGAAGTCATAACGACACGTACTCTGTAGTTTAAAAATGCATCGGTTGGTTCTTCTGTTTTGTTTGCTTGCGTTTTCACTTGCGTTTTAAAAATAGACTCCCCATTTGAAATGTTTTTTTTAATTATAAAAATAGAGTCTAATATTAAATATTCCGTTCTTAAAGCGGAGGCTTGACGTGTCTGATATATATTAACAATAAACAGTGTGGCGGTATCATTGAAACTGGTTTGCAAAAAAATGCGTCGGCTTAAATATCCTTCGCAGAGTTGAAGGATAACAAAAAAAAAACGAAAACGAAAACAGATGAAAGCTCGAGCATGAATTACAGTCATCAACCGCACAAATGCAAGAGGTAATAACTAACAGTAGATTAGCAACCTGTATTTTACATCTGAATTGTTGACTCGTGCGTTGCACATTCACTTTAATAATACAAAGATGTTGCCGGCATGCAACTTGCTAAACAATATAAATAAGTTTGTTTCCAATCGCAGAAACTAGTTCCTAGTAGTTGCTGCAGAACACAAAAATTGCCCACCTCAAAAATTATACCCCCAAGAAAAGGTGGATTCCTCGCATTGTTGTCCGTACATTTGTTATTTAAAAAAAATCAAAATTCTTCTTCTACTGTATAAATTCCTTTTACTCCCTTGACCTACCGTATTTCCACGTATAATAGCCGGGGACGATTATTTCTTTCTCCGCACAAAAAGGGGGCGATTATTCGAAGGAAGGCGATTATTTCAGATATCGCTCACTGCGCTCACTGCGCTCACTGCTACATTTTGTTTTACTTTCCCATTAAAATAAACACGTCAAATAAACTGAACATGGGGTTTTTTAGTGTTCCAAATTTAGTTCCTTGATTAATTTTCAAAGCGTGAATCGTCACTGATCAGTTTTGCTGAATCTCATTGCACTTCAAATTGACAGGGAGGGGATAAAAGCAAGAGAAGATGACGAGAGGAGCGGGGAGGGGCAATTGTTCGAGGGAGTCGATCATTTTAAGTATTTCCGTCAAATGAAGGACCATTATTCGAGGGAGGTGATTAATCGAGGGACGGCTATTATTCGAAGAGATACCGTATATGCTTGATTGTACTGAAACGTTGGAAGACGTCACTACCGATGACTTTGAAGAGGGCAGTGGCGACGAAGACTCCAGTTGGTGTGAGAGACAGAAAAAGGAAACAGAGATGATTTTTGCCAGGGCAACCGCAGTTGCCTATTTTCATAACGGGCATTCCTTCTGGCTGAATCTTAGTTGGTAAAAGCAGCAAAAAAAGATATTGACAATTGAAGGAGGAAGAAAACGGTATTTACAACAAGCATAAGCCATATGAGTGTGGAAATGATCCTCGCAGTTAAATGAGCAACCAAAGATAAACCAATTGGTCCGCCAGCTGCTTCAGAGACATCTACTATATGAAATTTGTCTGGTAATAACTGTAAAGTATAATTTTCATTTTAACCCTTTTCATTATTATTAGCAACTTCCTCCCCACCAACCCACACTCATTTTTCTGCATAACAAACATTCAAAAAAACACCCACACACAAACAAAAAGTTCATGTTTTTAAGTGTGGAATTGGCAATTTGTGACATTCGCAAAATTTCTTGAGGGGTCGTTCAAACATTTTTAGCCTGCATTAAAGTTACTTCCCTACAGTGTGAATGCGGCCCGTTTATTAAAGGGGCGTGCGCTCTACCGACTCATTTCAGTAATAACAAGTGATGTTATACCTTATAAGTCCCATTATTAGCGTGCTGTAGCGGCGCTTGCCTGCTACTTACGCGCTCAGTGTGAATGCGGCCCGTTTATTAAAGGGGCGTGCGCTTTAGCGACTCATTTCAGTAATAACAAGTGATGTTATACCTTGTAAGTCCCATTATTAGCGTGCTGTAGCGGCGCTTGCCTGCTACTTACGCGCTCAGGGACGTCTACCAACATGTTCTCATAACACTGTCATTTCTCTGGTCTCTAGAAGTCTTGGAACGCAGTTAAGGGTATTTATAAAATACTGGAGTGAACGGAAACCTTCAATACTCAAGATTGCTACACAATTACAAACTATTAATACCCCTGACCTATATGTTTTTCCAAGCAGGCGTGACCAATACACAATTGGAAAACATGTACTTAAGAACTATCCCCGGAACTTCGCTGGAAGTTCTTCTTGCGGTTCTGTGAAACAATGAAGGAAATAGGTTCCGCCCAATCAAATTAAGAATTATAACCTTGGATTTTGCTACTGACGGGCAGCCTCAAAACTTAGCAATTGAATTACGCAAAGTATTGTGACGCTTACGTGGTTTGGGCGCGTAACTATCAATATACTATGTGATAGGTAAGAGTTTCTTAAAACAGAATTACTGAATTGTGAGCACGTTCCCTAATTGAAATTTCATTGCACGGTGGTTTTGATTTTTGGATCAATTAACACAGGAAATAAACTGAACTTCAGCAACTTTTCTCAGCATTCAAAAAGGGCAATCATTTTATCATAATTTATAAAGTGGCTAGATCGAGCAAAAGAAGAATATTCCAACATGAAAATGTTTGCAAAAGGGCAAGGGCCAGAGCTCACTGCGATGGAAAAAACGGGAAAAATCAGACTCTCCAGAAAATTCCAGTGATATTAAACAAGAACGAAACTGAATTTTCGTATGAACTAATGAAGTTCTCAGGAGCCCGTTTCTCGAAAGTCCCGGTAACTTTACGGGCCCAAAATCAAATATTCAAATCGAAATATAGAGAATAAGAGCACGGGTCCTGGCTAGCAAAATACTCCATTTTGTTTCATTAAGTGACAGTTTTATCATGTTAGATGCAAAACTATTGAAACCTCGATCTTTAATGTAAACGGAGACAGCTTACCGGGCCCGTTAATTATCGGGACTTTCGAGAAACGAGCTCCAGGAGACTAAATAGCTACGTAGTAGACTATTCTAGTTTAATGGAATCAGACAAGGGAAAAAAAGAGGAGAGATAGAGATGATAACAGTCTCGCGGCAAACAGAGTCATGGGGGCTAGGCTCCTTTCTTGACTTTTCTCGGAGTCAAGAAACTACAATTGGGTACAGTTTGTGCCAGTTCTACACCCTTCCAGGGTCATGCACTCCTGGAACGTCATAAATTCTTCAGAGTCTACCCCGCCTCTGATTCTCTTCTTGTCGTTTCTTCTCGTCCAACTTTACGTAATCCAGTCTTTCACTGACAATAAGCATCAGTATATATTACTTATTAACCGAGTGTGCGGTCATTACAGGGAAATCTCAGACCCAGTGTAATATCATAGGTGACGAATTACTCCTTAATTTTGGCGCGAAATTTCAGCGTTAATTTGTAATTTCACATGTGAAATTACAAAATTGCCATGGCAACCTGCCGTACGTCTCAGTGTCAAGATGGCGACGAAGTTTTAAAATGTCATGAATGAAGATGTCAGGGCAAAAAAGACCTGAACACACGAAAGAGCACATCAAGAAGGATTCTAACCTAACAGGTATTTTGTCGAAAAACTCTGAACTTAAGCCAAATTTAAGCTCTAAACGTTCGAGAGAGTGCACGAGTTCTCGATCGATACGATCCAGGATAAACATGTCAAAAATCCAAGATTGCTAACGTAATTCGTCACCCATGATATTAACAGGTAATCAAATGGTATACTCGTGAAAATAGGGAATAATTTCACTCGTCACCATTTGATTACACATACTAACAATCGAACGGACAAGCTTCATAATGGACCTGAGCCTGCGATCGATTAAAACCAAAAACTGGCCCGCGGATACCTTAAAAAAAACACGTCACCTAGAATGAGTTGTACATTTAAGTCCGCGATACAGGCAGGTGACACTGGTCATTCGATAGCCTTTTTGACAGCTGTCAATTGACTATAACATCGATATCCATAAGGATGTCCACTATTAAGTTTGGTATATGCCTTGGACACTTGGTAATGCCCGGTCATTACAAGAAACACGGCCAATCAGAGTGCGTGTACTGTTGTAGTCATATAATAAAATATGATAAATGTCCGTATTAAGCTGGTGTCCGTAAAGCAGGGTTCGACAGTAATTCGTTACGTTACGGAATACTACTAGATGGACTATCGAGCGCTCACATCGTAACTTGAGATGCCTGTGTTTGTATTTTAAAAATTGGGTTATCAAAACAACCATTTGTGGTTTGCTTAAAACATAGAGGGATGGATTGGCATTTTCCTTTAAGTGCTGTACTTTTAACTTACGTAAAAAAAACCTTGCACTTGGGATAATTCTTTTGATATTTAAATATTGCCTCATGAAGTGACCTTGTAGTTATAAGTGTTTCTCACATAACCACCTCTGCGTGGGAAGTTATTTCAACTGTTGTTAAGACACGTTTTCTTTGTTTATGTTTGGACAACTTTAAGGAGGGCTTGTATACTTTAAGAAAAGTTAAGATGATTCCCTCTGACGCATGACCACCTTCCGCTTCTCTGTACAGTTACTGAACTTTCGCAACACAGGATGACCTTATAACCACATCTTCCTCGCCATTAGCGTTGGCGTGCTCCATCAAGGATTGATGTATTGTGCAATGTATTAAGAAGGACCAGGGATCCATATTCCCAGTCGCCCAGTCGTCCCAGACGACTACAATTCCGTACTGACGATTCGGACGAGTGAGGTTTTGCTCAACCACAAAATCTTTTCAAAAATTCTTGTATGATTTTATACATTTTCCATGTGTTCTGATTACTTCTCATTCACTTAAAACTTTTAGAATAATGGAGAAAACAAGCAGCTTTTGTCGGCAATGAAATCGTAAGTTTGGGCGCCATCTTTGATGGTGCAGTATTTTCTACGAAACGATCGCATTCAGAAGCTATTCGTAGAAAACGTGACCACACTCATCAAGATGTGGCGTTTTTTAGAACGCGTTTCGTCGCCTTCGGCGGTTAAAAAAGGTGAAGCAGAAGCCGGTACCTTATACGCATGAAGATGTGACGTTTTACAGAGGACGTTTCGCTGCCTTAACGGAAAAAAAGGCGACGCAGGAGCCGCTACCTTATACGGAGGAAAACGTAAGCGCGCAGTACGTCTTGCCTTCATGACAAACTGACCGACCGTGGCTACTTGTAAAACGTAAATAAACTGTGTTAGCCTATGCCTATAGCCTGTTGTACTTATAACAGTTTAGTTAAAAACATTTTCATAGTAACTATAACGGAAATAAAACAAAAATGTTCAGTTTGAACTTTTGTCTGTAACCGGGCAAGTATGCCATCAGGCCTACTTGCCCACCCAGCTGACAACTCTGAGAAAAAATGAATATGGACCCCTGAGAATCGGTATAGAAATGAGATCCCTAGAAGTTAAGGCGTAGACAGATATTAGGGTTTAACCTCTGTCTCCTGTGTCCGGGTTTTAAGAGAAGCTTGCAATACCATGAATAGTTTCATCCTCTTTGCCTCTAAATTACAACTTAGTTAAGTGACTTTTGTGTCCTTCTATTCCTTGTCGATCCGACTGCGAGCAAAATTTTGCCGTGAAGTAGACGTACGACCATACGCCACATTTTAGTTGGAAGGACATTTGAGATCACTACTAGAGGGCAAGACTGTGGAACAGTATTCGTGTCGGTATAACGAAGAACGATTTGTTCCTTCCATTTGCGACAGCTTAGAAAAATATTTTTTTGCCCAAATTTATAAATAAGAGTAAATCAAGTTTTTCATATTGTAATTTTAATTCCTGTCGAGCACAGTAACCCAGTCGCACATAAACAACGTTACGATGATTTCATTTAATTCATTTGTTATTTGTATTTGAAAAATTCAGTCATCAAAACAACCATTTGCTTACAACACAGAGGGATGAATTTGTGTTTTTCTTTAAGTATGAGTGTATCAGTGCCGAGGAAACCCTCCTTAAATAAAGTGTATGAACAGAGCTATAGTGGTGACAACTCTCTTGCCAGATCATGAATAAAACGACTACCTTGGCCGAAGACCTGGAATCTCCTTCAAAGTCTCGAGAACCAAAAACGTTAACGTTCTTTGTAACGTTTCTCGAAATTTTGGCTCGGATATAAACGTAGAATTCAATAGTGAGTCCTTGTTGTTCACGGTTAAAGACAATAAATTCAGCGTAGGAAGCGTAGCTGGCAGGATTTATCCCGCGTGATTGCTTATTTCAGCAAGTGTATTTATAGGTTTTGATTGAGACTCTAAAGCATAGAGAAAAATGCAGACGAGTCAATTTGAGATCCCGGCTACTGTTCTCCTGGGCGTCTAGAATAGCTTGAACACCACTTGAGCGGGAGAGTTTCAGATAGGCTGAGAGCGAATAACAAATCAGTTAAAAATTAATCTATCGCGTCTCCAAGCGATGAGTTTGTAAATATCTACTGTGCGGGGTTTTGCAAAATAGCGCTTCCGAAGGAAAACTTGGCAAATGGCAGGTGAGTGTCAACAGAGACAAAAGGGAAATTGTTCTGAAGGGAAAGAGAGAACTGGGCTGTCAAAGCGATGGAGCTGAAGCCGACAGCAGAGTAAACTAACCGATGGCGTAAAACAAAGAAAACAAAAAAGGCGAAACCAAAGAAAAAGTTCAAGGTCTTTACAGCGGGGCAAAACACCGCGGTAAACCCCAATATGATCACTTCCTCAAATCTAAAAACTCTGATTCGCCCTTAACAGAGAAACTAAGTCATGCAAAGAAAAAACTCATTTTAAGGGAAAGCACCAATCTCACATTAAGTAAATGAAAAATCCTTGAAAGATTTGCTAGCCGGTGAGTTTGAGTTCAGATAAAAGGTTTTCACTGAAAAATTTCGCACTAGTCAAGATCGTGCGCGTTGTCATCACTTGCACTTTCGTGTTACAGTTCTCTCTTATTGGCTCATCTGTTTTTGTCGACAAGAGTGACAAAAGTTAGTGACTTTCAAAAGGAAGTGAGGCAGTATGGGTTGCCGGTTCTTCTTCGTCAACTTTGAATTGATAAGGAAGTGGCTAACGAATTAACGACTTAAGGTCAACGACCAATTACGCGATCATCTGAACTGAAATTCCTAAAAGAGAGAAATTTCTTCAGCTCTGAAGCTGAATCTCTATTTGAACCAGACCTCCTCTTCTCTAGCTAACAGCCCCTTGGATCAAGGGAATCTGTTAAAGATAGCAATCAATCTCCACCGCCTGGCCACCAACCCAACATAACTTCCACAAAACTCACAAACATTTCACACACCGCAAGTTTGAGTCCTCTGATATCCAGACCTAACTGCGGGTAACTTCAATATATTATCCAAAAGCCCTGGCCCAGAAAAAATGCCATAAGAGACTCCTCAAGGAAGTTGCTCCAATCCCTTCACAGCTTTATTCAACAAATCGCTGAGCGGAGGAAACTTCATTATTACAGAAATTCGTGACCGTCTAAGGCCCGTTTCAAACGTCATGCTACTGCCTTGCCGAACTCAATTGATCGAATTAAATTCGACTTTAGCCCGGCAGTAGCGCGAAGTTTGAAACCAAGTCGTGCTACTGCCGCGTAGCACGGCAAGCCTTGCCATGCTACACGGTACTGAGTACAGTGTAGCTCGACTTGGTTTCAAACGTCGTGCTACCGTCGTACCGACTCAATTCATAAATTATAAATTCATTAGAGTAACTAAGAATTTTAATTCTTAGTTCAGGCTTAATCTTTTCCTTCTTTATTGCTTGTCGTACAAATCATTAATTGCTGCAAAACTATTAAATTAAGGTAAAGCAAACTAATGTCTCAATTAAGTCACTAGGCCTTACCATCACATTTTGAAAATCCTGTTAGTGGTCGGGAGGGGTTTCATCCCACGAACTTCCCGAGGGAGACAAATGTTCATCCAGCTGAGCTAATCAGGCAGCGATTTACAACTCAATAAAATCACAACAGCTGTAAAATAAAAATGAAAGAAAGGAAGAGATAAACAAGCAAGATCATCCAGCTCTGTCAAGAAATCATAGTCGTCACTGGAAGGTTGAATTAGTACAGTCGAACCCCGCCTTAAGGACACCCGCTTAACACGGACACCTTGTTATTACGGACAGTTTTCCTTGTCCCTTGGGAAAGCCCTTACATCTTCTCTAACTTCGACCCACTTAAAGGAGCTGTGTCACGAAATTCAGCCAAATTAGGAAATTACATAACGCCCGCTAAATTAAGAGAAACATAAAAATAACCGCTTAAAACTTTAAAGCAAGGTTAAAATAACATAACAGACACAACAGATACCACGGATGGGCAAAACTGAAGAAGATTGAAACGGATTGAAATTAGGGTTTTTGAAAACTGTTTAGCCTAAGAGTTTTTCAAAGTTGATCCCTGCTGCCTGCAACTTCAAAAATAATGTTCAGGACATATATTTGTTTGTCTCGGATCTCTGATTTTGTCATTTACATATAATTTCTTTGCTTACTTTAAGTTCCATAGCGATTGAGGGCGAGTAATTGGCAAATTAAACAAAATGAACTGGACTGCCGTGACACAGCTCCTTTAACACGAACACCCCTTGATACGGACACTTTCATGATGGCCTCCTGAGTGTCCGTATTAACGAGGTTTGACTGCATTAATGATGGACATCATGTCTCCTGGCCCTAATCCTCAACAAAACACTAACAATTTAGTCAAACATGACATTATATGGAAATTACAAATAATTCTAGGTAATGAAGATAATTATTTGAATGTTAATTATTTAATAGAATATTTTATGAAGTTAACCTGATATGTTGTATATACCTCCAGTTGTAATTTTAGTCTATTTCAAATAACAAAATCCCCTGTACTTGAATTTATATGTAAGGTGTTTCTTTCTGTATGTTATTGTATTTCTTTTCTTTTCTTTTTTTTTATGTAATTCAATAACGTCTTTATTCAAAGTCTTGCCCTGCCTAGATTACCATTATAGCTATTTGCAGGACATAAAGTATTGTAAACTTTATATTTTTTAAATAAATACATTGTTGTTGTTGTTATTGTGTGTAATTAACGAATATTCCTCGAGCCCGAATATGCTCTGGGTCAATAGCCCATGAGGACGAGGCTAAATGGACTATTGACTCAGAGGCCATGAGGGCGAGAGGAATAATTGTTTTCGTAAAATCCAACTAGTTGCTCAAAAATATCGAGACAAAACAACTTAAAGCAAGAATTTACTCCTTTTTTGCCGCCAAAAATTCGGCGCTTTTCGCTACTACTGGGCTATAACATATAGCCTGGTAGTAACTCAACCAATCAGAACACAGCAATATATAATATTGTTAAAAGCAACAACAGCAACAACAGTAGTAATGATCATGATGACGACGGCTGGCCCAAGTTATGGAATGCTCTACCGCGCGAGCTTCGCGACATTCCGTACTTACATAATTTTAAAAGCCATCTTAAGACGCACCTTTTCAAGTTTGCTCATAGTTAAAAGAATTTTAATCAGTTAAAGATCGATATTTCAGATTTTTTTTGCGGTAGTGTATATATTCTTATTGTTTTTCATATTGTAAATAGGATTTCTTTTTCTATGCTTTTATTACCATTGTAATGCACATTTGATCATTTTCATGAATACTTGAGTGTGCAATACAGTATAAGTGATTAAATTATAATTTACTATTATTTTTGATAATGATGTTGATGATGATGATGATGACGACGACGACGATGATGATAATGTAACTAACTCCTGAATAAGGTTGTCGCTATGTAACAACTGTGACCTTCACCTATGCTTTCGCATTAACGAACCTGTCTGAATTTTTCTAACGCACAAGTTCACTGTCCCTTTTCATTATCTCATACATGCTTTTCATATTGTATAAAAGCTACATATTCTATGGGTGAATATTAAAGTTCCTACTGACGACTGTCTTTTGCTTTTAAGCAAGTGTACTTGCGCAACAGGGCAGGGTTGTCCAAAGCTGGGTTAAGATAATCCAGCGTAAGTGCGAAATTTGAATTCAGATACGAAAGCTTGAAAAGAACAGTCAGTTTAATTCATTTTGCATATAATTTGTTAATTGAATGCTCTAAAAATAATTGAGAAAATTATCCCTGGTAATGCTTCTGGACAAAACAAAAAGATAACCGTATTAAAATTTAACCCCGGGTTAGCGCTAATCGTCCTTCGAAAAACTGGGTCCAGGACAGCAAGTCAGTGCTAAGATTTAGGCATTTTGTCATGAGCTGTCATCTCTGTAGTTGAACAACAAATAACGACAAAATCATGGCTTTTGCCGTCAGTGTCGAACAGAGGTCACACATCGAGCACAAAAATTTGTCGTCCCGGTGGTTTACACGGAAAGGATGTCTTTCCACGAATACTTTCATCTTTTTCTCTCGCGCAGTCACAACTTAAGTGGCGTTTCAATTTTGCCCTTCCAGCTTGCCCTCGTGATTTTTTACTTGCGATAGACTTCCGACAAACCTGTCGAATTAAGTAGTCTTTAATGGCAAATTTTTTGCGACGTTCGAAGAAACAATGGCCACAAGCCCAGGAAAAATCCTCTTCAGCGGGACCAGTTTCCATTTGCTTTCCGGCGATGAGGGCCACCGGGCTTAGATTGAGTACGGATCAACTTCAACAAGGCAAGGAGCTCGGGCTGCTCAACAGCACGGTGAACCCTTCCATCACAACTGTAAAATGTTTCCCCCTACCACAAACACAATTTCAACAGTAAAATTTATTTCAAAAATATAGAGGGTAGTTAAAAAAGGTGGCTTGCCTTTAAAACCCCATTTACACGCGCTAAAAAATCGGCACGGCACGCCAAATTTTGGCACCGTGCCTCGTTTACCCGTGCCGAGACTACCTCCGGGAGGTAGTCTCGGCACCCCCAAAATTTTTAGCTCCGGTGCCACATTAAATTTGGGCCGATACGTTTACACGGCGAAAATTGGTAGTGCCGTGCCTTAAAATCGTCAGCACGGTGCCAAAACTGGCGTGCCGCGCCGACTTTTTTAGCGCGTGTAAATGGCGTTTAAATCAATGGGCTTTATCTCCGATATAGCAAGAATCAATTACGGCTCTAAAAACATCTATACCGTAAAATTCCGAAAATAAGCCCCTCCATGTACATGCCCCTCCAAATATAAGCCCCCCAAACCGGTAACGCAAAAACCCTTCCGTTAAATAGCTCCTCCAAATATAAGTTAAGCCCCCCGGGGGCTTGTACTTGGAAAATTGCGCTCAAATACAAAGTAAAACAAAGCAAAAACGGTAAAATCACTTCCAACTATAAGGCTAGCCCAATAGATTTTGAAACGCAAATTTCCCTCCGTAGATAACCCCCTCTGAATATAAGCCCCTCAAAAAGGGCCTTTGAAAAATGTACGCCCCGGGGCTTATTTTCGGAATTTTACGGTATATCACTTGCCCGGGGGGGTACTCGACCAATATTTGGGTATAGGTAAGCCACTGAGGGTTTGAAACCTTGACCCTGCTTAGGACAAAAAATTCCTAAAATAAATACCCTGTTTAGGACAATACGCTCAATTTTAGTACCCTGTTTATGCCCTGCTTATAATTAGAACAGACTCTCACAAATCATGCACACTGTTTAGGACAGACTTGCGCGAAATTGTATACCCTGTTTAGGACAGACTCGCGGGAAATTATATACCATGTTTAGAACAGAGAGGACGAAAACCATACCCTGTCCAGGGGCACATCCCCGTATAGGCCATATAAGGAAGTACCCCCCCCCCCCTCCCCCCCCACCCGATCACCTGTGACAATCTGTCCAGGCAAGGACGATTTGGATTAGCTTTGATAAGAAAAACCATACGTTCAATAATGTAATTTTAACAGGCGCCATTCTCTCACATTTCCTGGTAAAGGGTTCACTCTTTTGCCCTTACGTTTGCGAGGGAAATTGAAAGGCGCCGATAAAAGAATTCAATAATCTTATCAGTCTAACTGGACCAAATTAACTATTCTAGAAGTAGTAACAATGTTTAAGTAATGATCCAGGTAAGAAGGAAAGCAATTTCTATTGTTGTGGCGCAATACGCTTTCCTCACATAGAAATGTTTTCATTTTTACGCAGAGAGTGCATAAATCTACAAAAAGGCTGTTTACGAAAGAAAATGTATTTAAACTCCACTTTTAAAGGGTGTATTTTTGTGTTAAAACATTTCGACCAATCACAAGAGTTGCAAACAATGGCCAAGAAATGTTCACAATTTTACATGATCCGCACATACGATTTCTGTGTTACTTAGACTCAGACGAGATTTTGTTTTAAGGAAGTTGGATAGAAAAAAAAGGATTGATGTACATGCTGCTTTGCGAAGATTTCGTAAAATTTGATGTTTAAACCAATCAGAACCTTAGTAGAGACAATAGTAAAGTTAGCACCTTTTTGCATTCCGACGTGTTCACTGCGTTTTGGTCCTTTCCTTCTTATCTGGACCATTACTTAATAATTACCAAGTATTGATGAACAACAGTGGTCGGTTGGAGGAAGAATCTTTCATCAGCAGGTAAAGCGGATCCAACACTTATTTGTTTACAAGGTCTCTCAGTAAGACAGGTGTGTGATGCAGAACCTTTCCCATTCATCAGGTCTTTAAACACTTTACTCAAAACGGAATCGTCAAATGGATATTCTGAAGAGAGACATAATACTCAGTTGGTGGAACGAGGCCCTTCAAAAGACCGTCGAAACCGTTTACGATTTTTGTCAGCCTTCAATGTTTACAAAGGCGATTACCGCGAAACCGGGTTCAATTTTTTTCCCCCTGCGTGACTGAATCTGCGAGCTGGCAAGATAAAGCGAATCCTGTGTTCTGAATATCCAATGTTTTACTCGTCTTAATGCAACAAGACGTCAGGACGGTATTGACCTCAAACCCAGCATAGTTACCTTTAGAGCATGTTGTGCTATACCCTTAATTTTCAAGGGAAATTGTTAATCACAAATATTTTGGCATATGTTTTTGACAAGGAGTCTGAATGCACTGAAGTCCTGACTAACCTTTTTGAAATGAATATTCACTGCTTGGAAGAACCTTATGTTATGTACAGTATTCATTCAGCAACTACGAAGCCATCAGATGCCTTTACCCTGTGAAACAGCACTCCTGAAACAGTCGAGTTGCACCGTACAGGAGCCAGCGACTGACCCTAAGGAAGAAATCCTTTATATCATTTCCTGTAAAGCACTTGTTTAACTTTCAACTATATTGTCACCTGACTTTTCGATTTCTAACAAATTTGACGTTTCTTTCATTATTTTAAAGTTTTGATATTTCTTGCTAAGTGCTTTACCTAGAGCCCTGTATAAAGCGCCATATAACTGATGAATTAGTGTCAGTATTAGAAAAAGAAGGCGTAGACAACGGAACAGAAAAGGCCTTTTCGTTGTTCCCGTTGTTGTAACCGTCGGCTCCATGCTCGTTTTTTTCTCTTTTCATGATTACAAAGCACCTTATTTCAGCGCCTTCACTTTGTGTTCAAAGCAAAAAATAATCAGATACTTATATCATCGCTCTCTTTCTGCCATCAATAAATTTGACAGGTGGAAAGTATTTCGACATATAAAACAGACATGAAAGATAGATAAAGTGTTTAAAAAAACTTATTTAGCTGTTGTACAAAACAGGAAAGCGTGCACTCAAATAGATAAAGACATTTACTTAACCAGAACAGTTGAAAAACCTTCTGGTAACATTACTTAACCACACCGTAATTTTTAGGGAGTTATTTTAACTCCAAAAATGGAGTAAAAATTTTAGGTACAGGATAACCCCTTTTTTGGGGTTATTTTAACTCCTAATTTAACTCCGAATTTGGGGTCATTTTTACTCCTGAAAAAGAGTTCTTTTTACTCCCAGTCTTGGAGTTAGAATTACTCCGAAAAGGGGTTACTTGTACTCCTTACAGGGGTTGTTTTTACTCTTTTTGGAGTTAATTTAACTCTGAAAGTGGAGTAAAAATTTTAGGTACAGGATAACTCCTTTTTGGGGGTTATTTTAACTCCTCAATATCTGGGGTCACTTTTACTCCTGAAAAAGAGTTCTTTAAACTCCTTTTTGGAGTTAAAATAACTCCACGAAAAATAACTCCACTGTAAGGAGTTAAATTAGCCCAACTAGAGGAGTTATTATAACTCCCTGAAAATTACAGTGCAGCCTTTTTGGTTTGGTACTGTCATTTACGCTTCCAAATTAATTGAAATGTTTAATCAATAGACCTCTCTCTGTATGTTTAATTTTGTTTTCCCAATACAGGTCATGTGATAATACTCTGGAGAACTGTTTCTTTCAAATTTCGACGTATTCACGAGCATATCTACGCATAATTTATAAAAAGTCAAAGGGTCAAGTTTCCCTGGGACCTCTGTTATGAAAACAAAACCTACAAGCTAAAGAGGTCTATAACGGCTTTCAGAAACACTCGCATTTACTTTCAACGCTTTCAGCCTGAATAACAACTCACTTTATCTACCAGGAACATAACAAAACTGTCTCTTCACCATAGTATCTGGCAACTCTGATCCACTCACTGGCTCTCAGGCAATATTGTGTTTGCACGAGATCACAATCAGTTTGGGATAATTTTTCAATGATGACCTAGCTGTATGAGGCCATAGTTACTGCATATGTCGAAGTTCAAGAGAATTCAACTAAACTGAATTCTCCACAAATGATGCTAGACAAAGAACATGCATTGCTCATTTTCAACGAACGTTCCAAGGTGACACGATATATTTTTTTCTTAATCCAAATTGTCCTTTTAATTAGACAGGCATTGTTACAGAATAAGAACCAAAGAGCAGAAGAGCATTATCTATGTATCTAGATCTTCTATGGCTAATAACTATTTTCTATAAACAGAACTGATCTTCGTCTAAAAATTTTATTAAATGACACGATTTTTTCATTGCATGGATTTGGGAGACTGATTACCAGCACCACCTTTGGGCAAAGTTTCTTTGGGTCTAGGTGTCCCTATAATTAATCTTACAAAGTGTCAATACCGTGTGCAAGCAAAGCATCCAATGCACTCTTTCGTATCAAATTCAGTCTTCTAACCTACTAGGAACTTTACATGACATCTACAAAGGTATTGAGACCTTAACACAGTGCCGGAGTCTCATGAGTCCTGTTTTGTACACACAACATTTTTGACATCTCGAATAAATTACATACTCCTTTCCTTTTCGTTTTGCTGTTTGCTTCGGTAGTAACCCTAAATGAGGTTACAGATCCAGCTAAGCCTGATGTAAAATCCACAGAGATTATCAGTTGCCAGTTATTTCTTTGCAAGACGCCTGTTTTTACAAGCCAGTAGACTGGATCTGCGTTTGCAATTTTGTAAACTGAACCAAGTAAGATCTATGGTCACAAATCGAACTCTTGGTTCACTTCTAAGAACGTCCACTCCAAGTTCAACAGGAACTACAGGCAACAAAGCTTGCATTGAAGTTTTACGCTTGACAAAGAGCTTTTCTACCTATGACTAAGTAAGAAGTCAAAAGTACGTACTTCATTCAAAATAGCGTTTCAAAGGCAAACAGTTTAAATGTACTTGTAGGATTGGGACCAAATCTATAGCCCAGTGCTACGGTGTCCAATGTCTCGTAATTCGATGTACCTGTACATGCACTTCACACACAGTTAAGTAAACGTTCAACGACCAACCGGTAATGTCGTTTGTCTGAATCGCAGGGTTAGGACACATTTGAGTGTATAATAAGCTCGAACTCTGATGATTGTATCCGATGCTTGCACCACAACGGTAACTTCAGCCTCATCCCAGCGATATTCTAACCATACGTGGGTTTTCTTGGTCTTTTTGTCATATTCATCTTTAAGATTTATTATGCATGTGGACGACTAATTCAACCTCAGAGACCTTATTCACCGGCAAAAGGCGAGTCGTAAGGCTTCGTTCAATGTGCTCTATATCTGAAACCAATTATAGTTTATTACGAAAGTTACTCGTTTCTAATTAATTCCTGAGCATTCGGAAATCTTAACACTGCAACAAATATATATTTTTTAGACTTAAAAATAGTTGAACCACCTCCGCATTATCAAAGAAATAAAGCAGAAAAGCAATACTGTCAGCTCTTTCTAAGACGGACACCTTTGGGACCGGTACTAAGTGTCCATCTTAGAGAGATGTCCGTCTTATAAAGAGTCAAATAAAAGGAGTAAAGAAAGACAGGGACCAACTCTAGGTGTCCGTCTTATAGAGGTGTCCGTTAAGAGAGAGTTGACTGTATTGCGTAACATTTTTCGAAAGCACCCAAATGTATAGTGGTCCTCCGTCTACTATTTACTTTACGTTGACTCATAAAAAATGGCTTGCCATATGCTTAGTATTAGCAGGTGGCTTTTGTTAAAGTAGAAAAACGTTCCACCTACTATATTTTACTTTCGAATTTTGTTCCTCTTGATTTTTAGGAAAGATATAGCTATGTTATAGCGGTTTTCAGTGTAAAATCTATCATCTCCTTGATACAAAGACAAATATTTAGGGGATGAAGAAATTTCTCAAGTCTCCTTGGATCTAACATGTGCCATTTCCTGTTAATTCATGTGGCAGTTCCCCGCTAGTTGGAAAAAACCCTCTCAACTCAGTGATACATGATTCATGGGCTCTCCAGCACTTGGACGATCGGCGAATCCTGCGGTAGACTGAATAAGCTCATCGATGTCGTTGAGTTTTCTTCGAAGTGGGGGTCAGTCAGCCATCTGCTTGGTGTGGGGTAAAAGTCACCTTGAGCTTCGTATTTAGATGTTTCAAGTGAGGTTTCATCCATTAAATGGGTGTTTCGCTTCCGCATTATTAAATATCATCACTGAATAAGTATCACCAGACTATTTCGGCTTTAATGCCACTTCCATTATCATCGCATCTCAAGGTAACGTGACATCCGGCCCACATGATTGTCACGTTTGGGCGACTTAAGGACTGGCGACTGACACCTGCTGATCGTTTTGTAATGAAGATGAATTGGAGAAGCCTGAAATTATGTCCAGTCACGGATGAAATACCAGAATAGAACACTGCTCTTTAAGAGTTTGGTGTCCGACAATTACATGCAGACACTCACTTTCGTTACAACCACATTTCGAGCATTGTGCACCACGTGTTCCCCGGGGAGGGAGGTACTTCCTTATAAGAAACTAATGGGGATGTGACGCTGGATTGGGCCGCATTTTCACGACTGGATTGACTGTAATGGGGTCGCATTTTCAATAGAGTTACTAGAATGGGGTTGCACATTCTCGTATTCTTTGGTAAGACAGTTCTTCATATTTACGGTTAGCAAACGTACCAGAATGTTTGTACTGTCGGTGAAAAGTAAAGTGTTCTTCATTCAATATAGGGTAGATACATAAATAGAAAGTGACTTAGCTGGGATCGCGAAAATTACATATTTGCCTAAAAGTGACTAAGATGGGGTCTATGATCCGCCACAGAATAGACTACAATGGGGTAGGGGCTCTAAGAGGCTAGCGGCACATACCCAGCAAAAATTAACCCAAGTACGCCCCCCCCAACCTCGTCCCTAGGGCGCTTTTCCCACCTCCAGAGCTAGGGAAAAGCTCCTCGGGGACGAGGTTTCCCCCCCCCCCCCCCCGGGACATGTTCCAGGCGAGGTCCACGTAAAATTGCACGCTCCTCCCATTATGTCAACGCCCTGGAGAAGGATAACTTTGTTGGTAAATGATAGAAAATGAACACTGGTCTATATATTACACTAGTAACAGTTAACACTACAGCTGGCCCCGCTCTGTATATTGTCGGGCTATAGTATTTCGTTGTGTAGCTCTTTGAAACATACCGATTTCATAATGAAGATGTTCACACATATTATTCCATACAATAGGTGAGATAAATTCAGGAAACGAAAGGTTCCATGCACAGTTTCTGTTCGATTTACACAGGTTTGATCAAAACATTCTCAGTTTTGAGAATAGTTTATTCTAAACCATAAGAAAAGATTTAATTAGAAGTTTCATTTTTCGCTATTTCTATTTCACTTTTTACATTTAGTTCATTTTATTTGCCGGAAAGTAAGCCTTAGAAATTAAAAGGACGTTTGATCAAATCACGCTCGCGCATTCTAGTCTTATTTCAAACTTTTTTGCGGAAGGACATCTGTGAGCAGGGAATAAGTCAGCACAGAATTTGATGATCGACGAACTTCTGTAATCGTCCATCGTTCTGCTAGTGATAAGCTAGCCGTTGAATCATTCACTCGTCTTGCTTGTTCGGGGTCTTATTTCGGTCAAAGAAAGAGAAAGAGTGTCTGGCAAAACTCACTTGTTGTTAAAATATACACTGCTATACGCACCTAATAACTTCATCTGCGCTTAACGAGTGTCTTTTGGTCCATAACTTTCATAACAACTGCTTCACAGAATGACATTAGGGACCTTAAGATACGAGGACGGGGAGCCAGGACGGCGACGGGGGTGGATGAGGAAGACTAGGTCGAGCCCCGTCGTGCCCGCCGAAAAAAAAAATACTTAAGAGCAAACAATTTTCACTTGGGACGGCAACGGCGATATTTCTTTCACAAACAAATATGTCGACCTTTAAAGACGCTAGGACCTTTCTTCTAAAAAGCTGCTTAGACGTTGTGATAGACGACGATGAATTTATTCTACTATGCGATGAGAGCTTCTTGAAGAAGCCAAAATCTCCAGATGAATTTTTTTTATTTTTACTTGCAATAATGACATCAAAATACAAGAATACAGAAACAACACACTAAACTCCTCTAGTGCCACTGCTCATGCCGGTTTCAATTCCACCTGTTTTTTTTTTTTCTCTTTTTTCAGTTTGCTCCTCAGTTCTTTAGCCACGCGAGAAGGTTGTAGCGATCTCGAACTGCCCTTTTGTCAACTGTGAAATAAACAGCTTCAATTTGGTTCAAGTTTTCAGCGACCTCTTCCCTTTTCTTTCCTCTCGCAACAGGGCTCTTTTTTGTTCCAGTGAAGGGATCAACAACCATGATTTCCCGGCACATTTCATCGTGAAAAAAACTCCATACCACTGGCTTCCTAACAATATTAGAATCCAATTCAGGCGTATAAATCTTTAGTTAAAAAATGAAACTGCTTTTCAAATGAGCAAAAGGTAAACACCGCCGGACTGTCAGGAGGTACAAGTCAAAGAAACCTTCACTGAACCTTTTTCCACTCGATTGTTACTCCACTGTAACTGGATCTATTTCAACTTCACTTACACTTATTTACTTTTCTTCACTGGGCACTCAAGAACATTCATGGTCGCGACTGCAAAACAAACAAACAATGATGAACATAAATTATGGCCTTTTTTTCTCATTTCGAAATATTTCCGACAGAAATCGTGAAGAATAAGATCTTAAGAAACACCAGGGTCAGAATATCTGAAAAGGGAATCGATATCGCCTTATTGTAGGTGAAAACAAGCCGCGAATACTCACGTTTTCCAGACGACGGCAAAACAGGCTGAATGGCGTCCTCGGCGAGACCAGGACGGCAAGAACACGAGTTTGGGCTTCGTGTGCGCATGCCTCGTTGTGCAAATTTACTTCCGGTAGCCGTCGTAGCTTGTCCCGTCCTCGTATCTTAAGGTCCCTACTGATAACACGTAACGCAAAAGAGTGTCGAAGTATGATTGCATAATTAATGTCACAAGATCTACCTATTGTAAGCGGTCCCTTCGGGACTTTTTGTGTTTTACGTCATCCTAACCATTTCGTACTTGCGGGCGCAAACAATAGAAACGTCATCATTACCTACCGATTCCTCGCGGCCCCTGTTCAAGCAAATCGAGATTTTTTTCTATATTGACTGTATGACTGTATATTTCAACTGTAAGTACTTTTCTTTAATATACGCGCGAGTTACTAGAGTGCCTCCTCGGGATTTCGCCTTCTGGGCGAAATCCCTGCGGGGGCAATAACCGTTTGCTTCTTACCCCAAAGCGCTCCAAATAAACGAAATTTTTTCAGAGAGCATCAGTTACTCCCGGGTTGCGTGGGAAGGTGAGACAATTGTTACGTGAGGTCACGCACTACGTCCGCCTTTACTCAAAATATGGAGGACGTGATACCAACCGGCTTTGGACCGATTTCAGAGCAATTAAAATGTAGGGCTTTTAGGGTTAACGTTGAGCAATGAACCTTGGGCGCCCAGGTCGTGCCGTTTGGGCATCTTACCAACGCGAACATTTATTTTGATAGTTACTGTGAATAATGGGGATCATTTGTGGTCTGGAGATCATTTGCGGTCGGGGATCATTTGCGGTACTGTACAGTTGTTCTACAATCGCACCAATACAACTTAATCGAACTAATCGAACACAATTGGATGGGCCCGAAATTCGAACGAAAAAAACAACGCTTTTGTTATTAGTTCGGCCTTCAAGCATGAATTTGTTAGTACGTAATGTAAATCTTCAAGTAAGATACAAGGTTTCAAGAGATTTAGCACGGCGTTTTATGATGATACGTCAAACCGCAGTATTTCGTGGCATGTCTGTAAAGTAGCTAATTAGCTAAGAACATTGACCACGTTAAATAAAGGGTATTGTATTGTACTGTAAATTTAGACGTTGCGGTTGAAAGGTGCATACCGATTTTACTTTTCGCTGCTGCATTCAAGAAACAATTGCACGTGATGTTTGACTTTTCATTCATTCTACAGGCTTCAATTCAATCCAACATAGAAACCGTGTTTATCAAATAGCCTTAAAGCTGAGTTCTTAGCAATTTTTTTTCTTCACGCGCACGTTAAAATGCAAACGTGACGGCATTAGGTCAAGGACATGACATCTTGAGGGATGCGATTTGCGGTTTCTCTTATACTAAGCAAGGCTCCAGCACATACAAACACCGAATCTATCCGGTGCCAGTGCTTGTAGTGTAGAGTTCTTTAAAGCGCATTAACAGTTATTTTATTACACGATTGAGAGAGTCAGAAAGCCAATAACTAAAATCAACCAATCATATTTCACCATTTCCTAAGTATTCGTATTATCCGCAACAAGAGGCTCTAAGTAGCCTATACTCATGCGCATCCTCGAAATTCCTCTGCCACCAATGAAATAAACAGAATGCAGTAACGACCAGCAAGTATTATTGTAAACTGTTCCCCATTTTCACTTCCTTGCACGCCTTACTGACAATAACAGTAGTTCTAAGAACAGCTCAGATTGCTAAAAGTCGTTTCAGTTTTCAAAGTTGCTTCAAGGTTCTCAAAGATCACTAGGAAATGACGCACTGATGACCGGCTTGTTGATCGAGATCAGTTTCCTGACCTTTGTGTCGATTCGATCGTGCAATGTGTTTGTCTGCCCTTTGTGCCGATCGCCCTCACGTGCAATGTATTTGTTTGTAAAACAAATTGGATTTAATGTATTTATGTCTTTTATATCTACAACTGACCTTTGGCTCCACAATGGAAAGAGATTTCTTCTGATAGCAACCGCCACGTTTCGACCGATCAACATTCAACACGTGCAGTGAAGAAGCGATGATAAGGGGGCGACCATGCACAGCTTAAGGGGCTTGAAACATGGGACGGATGGCTGATTTCTTTAAATACGCACTGTTTTTGTTTTTATACAAAATAGAGTAATATTCCATGCATATATACATTTTAAGACTCTAACACTTCTTTTCAAATCTTTCCATGAAATTTTCTGACACAACAATACATTTTTCAGCAGCTATAAATTTTTTAAAATAATCCCCTACCCCCAGCCCCATGTAAAGTTACAGTCACGTGTGTAAGTGTATAAAGGAAGGCATTTTACACCTCATGCGCTTAGTTGCGCATGAGTAACGATCCCGCGTAAAAACCCGTAAGCCGTTTGTGAATAGGCCATTTCCGAGTTCCGCCGGAACTCTGTTTCAAAACGAGAGTAAGTGCTCAGCCTTTGATATGGAAATCATTTTTCATTCTCATGCAAATAAAACTCATTTTCACAAGAAAGGTTGTGCACCTAGCCTCACTTTGAAAGTGAGGGTTTTTGGAACTCGGAAGTGGCCTATTACATGTAATAAGGCGAACAAGGACGCCATCTTCGTTTCCAGGAAGGAGCGTTGCGTGATGACACAAAGAACGGCTGCGTAGCAGACTACGATCCTCACGGCGAAAGGATAATGTCACCCCAGGTAAGATAGACTTTGAAACGCTGTGGATTTCGGATTCCAAGGTACTGGATTCCGGGTTCCTTGAGCTCAATTCCAAAGTCCAGGATTCCGGATTCACAAGCAAATTTCCGGAATCCGCATTATCATACTTGGGGCGAATAAAGAAAACCCAAGATAAAATCCCTCATCGGTCTCCTTCTGTATAGTGAGACGACGGGATAACGCTTCATTGTGAAACAACGTCTGTGGTGACCTGTGGTGCAACTGAATGGCAATCTCTGTTACAGGTGACACAGATAAAAACAATCTTCATGAGGTGCAGAATTGCTGACCCAGTCGTGGTAATGCCCAAGATTTTCCGACGGCATCTCATATGGTAGACATTTAGCTTTGACTCTTGTCTGTGTACCGAGATGTGTTTTTTAGTACATAGACGTCGGCAAACTGCAAGTTGGTATCAAACGTTAGGTGTTTGTGTCCCCAGACTCACTTAATGAGCTATGAGCTATTTACCGATTCAGGCATTGACGTCCCCATCCACAGATAAGTTAATTGTGATGACAGAGCCCATGCATTTGCTAATAACTGGCTGGGCAGAGGAACCGTTTGTATTTCTTCAATATTCGTTTTTCCTGACTCTGGGGCGACACACTTCTAAGCATGAATGCTAGGCTTATATATGGGGAAGCTTCCCGGTAAAAACACAAACGGTCCGGTATACAAAAATTGCAGTGCGGTTACAGGAAACCATAAAAACGTTTAACTTTGGAAGGTTGAGAGAGCTCACTTACAGGACTGACCGACATTTGTTTTAAACAACAAAAGGAAGACCAACTTGTTGTTACTTAAAAACAACGAACTTTAACTGAAATCAATGGCAAGAGTTGTCATTTATCAAGTTTGAAAATGTGTGGGGTTGGTCTGAACACACAGCGTGTAGAGGTAAGCCCTTTTTATATGGTTTCAAATTCGAAATTCAAGGTTTCTTTACTTCCACATAACAACAAAATTGATTGATTGATTGATTGATTATTAATTAATTACTTTTGACTAAATGTTAAAACTTTGAACGCGAGTACTGCGTTCATTAAAATGGACACGCATGTCGAAACCTGTGAAGTAGAGTGAAATCACCAACTTCGAAGTTCACATAATTTAATCAAATTACAGCAAAAAAATCTTATAAAGCTGTTTTAAGATTTTCTTTGTTGCCGGCAGCATCGGGTCTAGGAGCCAAAGTCACCAAGTCATATGGCTGCAACAAGCATTCGGAGTGATTTTTACAATAAGCATCGAAATTATAGCTTCATACGATTAAGGAAAGTGGTATTTTTTATGCTCAAAGGCCATTAATTTTCGTCTGCCATTCAAACGCCATGTTCCTGCGGCCTGGTTACCAAGAATAATGCACCTATCAATGTAATGCCGGCGGGGGGAGGCAGGTTATAGGGTGGGGATTTGACTTTTTTCAAAAATTTACAATCAAATTCCCTGCCCACGGGCAAATCATTCCATTCAAATGCAACCAAATTTCCCCACCCCAGGCTGCACATTGCTGTCAATCTCAAGGCAGAACCTAAGAAAGGCGCAATAAAAATATCTCCAAATAAAACTCTACAATCTTTTATAAACGTTGCTGCATCACGAAAGATACATGTTCATGATGTTCCTATTACAGCTGCAATTATACGTTTTAACCATAATCTGTGTTACACTGCGTAGAACAGATAAACCTTTAGGAGAAAGTCCACACTTTGTAAGTTTAAATATATCGTTCTTAGTAAAGGGTACAAAGAAAGTCAGTTTTATAAGTTTACAGTGATTGTAGCGAATGAGCCATACACTAATCAATTGTACTTGCAAAAATCGACTTGGTTTCTCTTTACTTCCGTTTACTTTGATACCACAGTATTTTAAGAGGTTCAATTGATCAAAAACACGCTAAAACAAACGAAATTTGAAGACAAAACAGTGAAATCCACTCGGCTTTCGCTTGTTCTCATTGGCCTTGATGACTTCCTGATCTTTTCAAACCGTACGGCGCATGCGTGAAGCGTGGAAGCGGGAAACAGTCTTTTTCGTACGAGTCAGCAGTCAAATATCTCCACGTTGTGCGAAGAAATATTCAAATATCCCCTCCCCTGGGAGAACAAGATCAGTCAAATCCCCACCCCATGCCCTACCCCCCCGCCGCCGCCGGCTTTACGTTGATGGGCATAAACGACAAACACTTCATGACGTTATTTTCTCAAGCCATATGCTAAATAATTCCTGATACCCTGCCCAAACAATCGGTTTCTCTCCCACTTCGATGCGTTCCTGTTCGGGAAAACTCTTTCCATCTTTCTATGGGCTCTGTAGGTGTGCAACGAGCGCTTCAATCGAACGAATTGTGCCGCATGCAAGTTTGGCCGATTGAACGAGAGATTGAGCTGACGTATACGAATTTTCAAAGAAAAAACGTGATATTTGCAGCTTAGCTTTTCCAGGGTGGTAAATAATAGCTTAATAGACTTCTTATTCCTCATGGTGAAGAGAGAAGTTTCACTTTCGAAATGTTCACCTCTGAATCAGCTCGCCCTTTGACATTTAGAACTGAGAGGCCTTGAACATGTTCAAGTGCACTTAAAGGAAATTAAAGTGATGATTATTTATAAAAGGCCTTCCAACATCTGCTTGCTGTTTTAGAACATCTTCACCCGTTTCCGAGATATTAAAGTTTTGAGTTATGCAAATTAGAGAAGTGATAACATCATCAACACTTGCCGATTAGGGGAATGCCAAGGAGATCTAGAAGTAAAACTGTTGCTATAGTAACTTCACAGTAGGCGTCGTTTTGTGTCTTTCGTAAAGTACATTACTGGTTCTGAGTCTTAATTGAATCATTCCAAGAATTTCAGACATCAATTGTTGATTTCATGAAGGAAGCTTTATTTTTTTTAAGGCTCTTTTTTACTTTCAGAGCCTTTAGACTAAAAGAAGTTTAAAGCCATAATAGCGTGAGAGGCCAAAAAAAATACATAGATAGAACGGGCCGAGCCCTGGGTACCGGAAATCCAAAGCGAAACATAAGCGATAAGGGAAGCTAAGGGAAACTTTTTCTGGGAAAATATAAAAACTAGCAGGGATAATCGAAAGTAAAGGGCACAACAACGGGCTTTCCTTAAGAACGCGTCACAAGACCAATTACTTTTCACTTTCAACAAAAGGCTAAAGAACTAAAGATAGACAACGAAGTTTGAAAGCAAAACTGAAACGTTTGGCCGGTTTCACAAGCCAAAGCTTCCGACAGACCACAGGTCTTCAAAACAGCAGAAGAACGCTTTATCCCTACGGAGGATCAGGTTTTTGCAAGCAATGGCCCGCAGGTTTGGGTATACTAATCTGGAACAACACTTACAAGATATAGAGGAAGTACTTGGGGAGGAACTCGGTATGGAGATAATTGTAACACGTTTTAATTTATATTTGAACCAGTCAAAGGAGAGAAATTTACTATAATTTGGCAAAGTACTTCAATGCTTTTTAGAGTTGCCATCTTAACTAAATGTAAAGTGTAATATTTTACCAGTAATTATACGTTGTTTGGAAAATAGACTGAAATAAGTACTATATAGAATTTGAAAAAATCAACTGTTGATTTAACAACGCCAGTTGTCAAAATAGTTTTGTTCGGACGTAAAACATTTTCAACGACGAGAAAATTCGCGGTTCTAAGAAAAACAACTGAAACATATTTGTGTTAACCATCTACCTGAGTCATCCATACTGGTGTTTCCACGCAATTATTACTAAATGAATCTACATTTACTACTGCTTCTCCGGTTAGAGAGTTCCTTTAGGATAGCGGCATCCTAAAGCCGATCCTAAAGGCAAGTCAAATCTGTATACCTCAATACTTCAGCTCCAAAGGATTCTCAGACTTCCACAACCACAATTCACAAACTTTTCTAATTTTTGTTCAATTCATTGTTTTATTTTCGCTGTGTGTTTCATCGAAAACGCTTTTAAGATCACTACATGGATCATTGAAAGTAAACATGCAGCACTATGGGGAAATTTGAAAGCTGCTCCAAATACTCACGAAGAGTCTTCCAGTCATCAAGTCTCGCGCGAAAAAAACTCGATCATTGTTTTAAACATTAAAAATACTTATAGCTTAATTTTGTTATTAGTATAGGTAATAGCATGATTTGTGGTGATATTAGGTATAAATACCACAAGTGATATTTCGAAATTGCTATACATTATTTCACGAGCCGTTAGGCGAGTGAAATTTGAGACAATTTTGAAATATCACGAGTGGCATTTATGCCAAATATCACGTCGAAATCATGCTATTATTTGTTTATACTGCTACCCGCAAAAGGTTTGTGATTTTCACATGTAGGTATTTCAAACTAAGCTGAAATACCACTACTCTAAGCCAATCAAATTGCAGAAATTTTTGATGTAGTAGTATAAGATGATAAATTTTTGACACTCATGTGAAAAACTAAGAATTCACCTGACAGGGAAACCATGTATAATAATGTAAAAATAATCCTATCAAAAGTCTCGATATTTTGTCGTTAAAAGTCCCAAGGAGCCGTGGAGTAATGTTTGAGGTTGATTTCAGTTAAATTCTCCTTGTGGCTGTACAAATAAACGTGCTGATCGTAGTGTCGTGATGGCACCTAGCTGGTGATTAGTTCACCAGGAAAGTTTCCGTCTTCTCCAAGTGAATTCATTCTAAAGATCGCGTGATCCAGCGTTTTGTTTCACGTAGCTAAAAAGTAGTGACGTTCATCAAAAGCAAGTACATTGTTGTCTAGCAAAATAATCTAAACTCCTTGGTACTTCGCTGTCTCGTTCGGAAAGCAACGTCAACCTTCGTAATACTTTCTACATCGACTGCATGACGACGAAACAAATAGCTACATGGGAGCACTGTCTTTTGTTTAAGACAACTTTGCTTCACTGTAAATCTTTAGGAAGACGACACGTCAATTAAGTCCCTCTCAGAGAAGAAACAGAAAGGATTACCGCAATCCAGGTTTTTTAGGTCATACAGTGTGCATTGAAATTAGGCAATTGAAAGATTTAGACAGAGAAGGCCAGGAAATGTAACAGAGGCTTGGAACACTCTATATCGTGTTTTTTTTGTTTGTTTGTTTTTATAGTTGACCGAAGCTTTTACTGATAGGCTGCACAGTAGGGAAGGAGGAACTATCTGGGCTTAATTCTTACTAGATTAACTAAAGTAAGTGCTTAAATGATGGCTCCACTGTTGGGTGATCTGCGACAGCCATTTGTACAGTGAAATCACCTCACTTAAGAGCGAGACAGGGCTGCACGCTCTTCACAAAGGCTCTAGCAAGGCAACACGAGAGAACACATACACGAAGCACGGCGCATGTCCTACTTTCTGAGGTAAAATCATCACACAGATCGCGCCTTCTGCCGGAGCAAACACTCCGACCTTCAACCAAATATAGAGAACAAGACGAAGGGAAACGTAAGAAAGTCGACCCAGTTTTAAAGCGGGGAATGTATAGCCAGGGGACGTAATGGAACAGATTGGAACCAACCGAACACCACTCCTCTTGCACACACTATTATTAGCCCTTATTAGAAAACCCTTTGCTGCAGAGTTAAACGTCACAAAGAGACAATGTTAGTTTTAGAAGAACGTTTCAGTTACATTGCACTTGATTTACTGTATTTCTTGTTGGGGTTTTTTCGGTGTCATGATGGCACCTAGCTGGTGCTTAGTTCACCAGGAAAGTTTCCGTCTTCTCCAAGTGAATTCATTCTAAAGATCGCGTGATCCAGCGTTTTGTTTCACGTAGCTAAAAAGTAGCGACGTTCATCAAAAGCAAGTACATTGTTGTCTAGCAAAATAATCTAAACTCCTTGGTACTTCGCTGTCTCGTTCGGAAAGCAACGTCAACCTTCGTAATACTTTCTACATCGACTGCATGACGACGAAACAAATAGCTACATGGGAGCACTGTCTTTTGTTTAAGACAACTTTGCTTCACTGTAAATCTTTAGGAAGACGACACGTCAATTAAGTCCCTCTCAGAGAAGAAACAGAAAGGATTACCGCAATCCAGGTTTTTTAGGTCATACAGTGTGCATTGACATTAGGCAATTGAAAGATTTAGACAGAGAAGGCCAGGAAATGTAACAGAGGCTTGGAACACTCCATATCGTGTTTTTTTTGTTTGTTTGTTTGTTTTTATAGTTGACCGAAGCTTTTACTGATAGGCTGCACAGTAGGGAAGGAGGAACTATCTGGGCTTAATTCTTACTAGATTAACTAAAGTAAGTGCTTAAATGACGGCTCCACTGTTGGGTGATCTGCGACAGCCATTTGTACAGTGAAATCACCTCACCTAAGAGCGAGACAGGGCTGCACGCTCTTCACAAAGGCTCTAGCAAGGCAACACGAGAGAACACATACACGAAGCACGGCGCATGTCCTACTTTCTGAGGTAAAATCATCACACAGATCGCGCCTTCTGCCGGAGCAAACACTCCGACCTTCAACCAAATATAGAGAACAAGACGAAGGGAAACGTAAGAAAGTCGACCCAGTTTTAAAGCGGGGAATGTATAGCCAGGGGACGTAATGGAACAGTTTGGAGCCAACCGAACACCACTCCTCTTGCACACACTATTATTAGCCCTTATTAGAAAACCCTTTGCTGCAGAGTTAAACGTCACAAAGAGACAATGTTAGTTTTAGAAGAACGTTTCAGTTACATTGCACTTGATTTACTGTATTTCTTGTTGGGGTTTTTTCCGTGGTCAGAGCAATGAATGCAGACAAGCTTTAAAGTGCCAGTTTGCGTGACAAATTTACCCAGCTAACCTATGGCCCCTATACCGGAAGACATGGATAGTTCTAAGAAATACCCCTGAAATGATTATTGTTGATAATTCAATAAAGAGGTGGTACTGTAAGGGACTTTCCCTAAATAATACGTCACAAGACAAAGGATACATGTATTTTTCCTTTCAATTTCTACGCCTTCATTAAGGACGCATATTATTTGACGGTTTTTAAAATTTCCTTTTGAGCGCACCCTGGTATACGTTTTCGGCAATGCCACCAAGGTTTGAAACTTACGGGCTAAAGATAGACAGTCTCGAAAGTGGAGGTGAACAGTTTCATTAATTTTTGGCAAGCACGTATGCTCCCATGCACCATAACAGGACTAAGAAAATCGTGTCAGCACGTTGCTTTTGTTGAACACTAGTGGTGATCGATGGCTGGGTTTGGATATACTAATCTAGAGCAGCAATTTGAAGAACTTGAGGATGTTCTTAGCGAGGAACTTGGTACAGTTGTATAGTCATATACTTCTTGTTATACGTATAATTGAACATGTAATAATACTGTATTTGATGACTGTTTCTTTTATCATGAAGAGCGTTGTTTTCAGTTTCTTTAACTTTTTATATAGTTTTTTTTTTTCTTTTCGTTTTTCTTTGCTCTTTTTTTCCAACACAACAAGCTTAATTTAGCTTTTTAAATGCGTCAGCCTTTTGCCAGTTTTTAAATACACTCGCACGTAGTTTTTAATTAACCGAATTCTAGCTGCTTACAATCACATCAAAAATAAACAGTCGTCAAAACGAAAGTAATACTACCTGTTCCGGGTTGGTGATTTTAGGTATTTTCCCGAAAAACATCAATTAATTATTCAAACACTGCGTTCACGTCTCACACACCGTACTTTATGAGGGCTGTTTCTATTTGTGGAGGAGCATCTACATTTTGTAGAATATGTTTACAGCTGATTATTGATGCGTGTACTCATACATGAATTCACTTTACCTCGAGACAACAGAGAAACAATATGTTTTTGTAAAAGTTAATTTAATGCATTTTGTAGGTTACCTTTCTTTAGTCAAAGGGAGTTTTATTGAGTGAAATATTCACTGCAGAATTAAACTGAGAGTTTGAAATGGTCATAACTGCATGATATTTGTCAATGACTGCAATGATAGTGCTTTTTAAGATGCTAATTAATCAGGGACCTAATAGTCATTTCCATTATCCAGGGCCACCACAAATTCACATTCAGTTAGATGACCTGAAAGATGTCTATGACAAAGTCCAAATTAAGAAATTACCATGTTCTGAACAGCGTATTGCCAAGGGAAAAGTTAATGGAGTTGCATGGACAGAGGGCCAAATAAAAAGTATTAGGGCATTTGTTGAGCGTACTCCTGAGGCAGCAGGAAAAGTTAGTGACAGAATTCATGTTGGTAAGTAGATTTCAGAAAGTGATTCACCAGACACATGGAGCAGACTGCACTACAGAATACACAGTTTTGAAAATGTTAAGGTGGCTCTCCAAAATCATAACATTGCCACCTTTTTTAATCAGTTTGATATTTTAAAACAGAGAGTTTCCTCATTATTAATGAAGACAATATTTTTTATGGCAAGTGAACATACACCACAGTAACTAGCTAAAAGCTTTACAAATAACAGGAGTGACCACCATTATTTATTACCACTGCAGTATTTTACAATCCATGCAGTTTACAGAGGCAGCTATAAGCTGACACATCAATTGAATTCAACCATTTTAATCCTGCATTTAACAAATAAGCGCAAGGGTGGTGGAGTCTAAAATTGATAATACATAAACTTTTAAGTGCTATGGGAAAGCAAAGCCGAAAATGTAACTAGTGCCCTCTTTACACATATACATATCAGGAGTTTCAATAAGCACCGATGACCGACGAAACGCGTCGGCTACATTGCTCAGAGAAGTCGGCTACTTTTTCTCTCAAAGAAGAAGCAAGTAGTTTGAATAATGTCATGGACAAAAACAGAATCTGTTCACGTGGAAATGTATGTAACTTAGTATAATTATCATTTGTTCATTGCTTGCAGGAGTTAATTGTGTGGCCAATAAATCAAAATTTGACTACATGTACAACCCAAATCTTCCTGAATGGAAAACTCACTCTTTTATACTCATTTTAGTCCCCTGAACGCTGAAAATCTCTTATTAGGGCTTTGCAATTTTAACATATTCTGAGGGAGAATGCCCCCAGACACCCCTTGAAAATGTGGACTGTTGAAACAGTTGGTTACTCTATTCAAAGCTGCTGGCTACTTCAATTTTTATTGAAACCCCTGCATATACAGCTGTATATAAAAAAAAAATGAAGGAAATTTATTCAAAACAATACAGTACAAGCCCTGTGATCACAAGGGAGGTACTTACATAAAGGTAGGCTCCAACTGTTCCCTCTCATAAAAGTTCCATTTTCCAAAGATGGTACAGCTTTACTGAACATGTACACATATTTAAGAACACTGCATACCTTTTCTGAACCCTTACTTGGATTGAAGTTTATAAATGATTTTACAAGACAACATAACGAAACCATAGATTGTTGGTGTTCTAAATATTTTAATTAAAGGCCCTTTTAAATGCCTAAAGGTCACATTGCCCTCCCATTTCACACCTCAACTACAGAAATCCCTAACTTCAAGTCTGAAAAGGGCACATGACCCACCACCCTCACCCCCTCCTTTCCCGGGCCTGTTTCTGTAGCCCTAAAAAATTCAGTCGGCATTTGAAAATTTTATTCCAACAGGTCCTACAGAGCTTCAAGTCAGCTATGAGAAATATGAAGCTAATGCAGTTCATTTCTCAGTTGATCTGGACTCTGTATACAAAACACCAACAGACGAACTGGTTTACTCACTGGACAAAGTTGAGGTGGAAGAAAGGAACAGATGGCAGATTGCTATCATTGTGGAACTTATTGATGGTTTTGTGGGAAGATTCACTTCAAAGGGATTTCGCATTAGAACAAGACCAAAGGCACCCAAACAAGATGCCCCTGGTACAGGTTAAGTGTTTTCCAGTGAAGAACCATGAACTATGTCTAACTTTGCTGCAGAGCTGTACAATTAATTGTTTCCTAATTCTATTGATAATACAAGTCATGATAAGCTCTGATTGTTCAGGTTGTGTAGTACATGAACAATGAATTAACATAAAAATAACATGGCTTCATTTTGCAGTCCATTGTATTGGAGCAAGAATAAAAACTTAAAGTTAAACAGCACTTTGTTATTCACAATGAACTGATCAATGAAAATGTTTTGTTTTTATAATGTATTATCAGTAGTTAAACTTGATAATCAATTTATTACACATGTATTAGCATTTAATGCTCTGATAAATTTTAGAAGAGCATTTAAGATTCAAGATCATATTATTTTTAACATTATACTAAAATAACTACAATTTTTTGTTAGCACCAGACGAAGTTCCAACAAATTCAAATAAGAGGAAAAGAAATGAATCAGGTAACTTTTTTAGAAATGGCTTGTATTAGAATGTATATGTTGTAGTTAATGTTTTATAGATAGCAGATAGAGGCTGTTAGGCATAATGGATGGTTCTGTCATGCACATGTTTTACAATGAATTTATATATATTATATCAAATTTATATTTTCAACTAACTCCTATGCTTTTAGTTTGAGATTTTCATGATGTGTATGGGGAGGAACTATAATAATTTATTACTTAATGGCAGTTTTTTTGTGTGTATAGGTTTTTATAAGATTTTGATAAAGTTATTATTGCTTTATTTATTATTGTTATTCAACTTACATGCCGGCTTAGTTATTTTTGGTTACATCTGCAAGTACAACTGTAAATGATTACTAGTTATGTTGGGATGAATCAAATAGTGTACTGTAAACCGATAAATTTATGTTGTAAATCTTACCTCTAATGTAAAGATCAAGGAAATGTAAATTGTCATCCCCACATACCAGCAGGATAATATTATCAATATAACCTTTAAGGCAAGGGGAGGGCTCCTTTATTGTACAAAAGGGATTTTCTGCAAAAGTAGGTGTGCATTTAAAGTAGAAAAGGAAACAATTGGAGACGTACAACAAAACATTAGGTTAAGGAAGCATTCCGGTTTCGATAAGGCTAAAGTGTATTGTGCTCAGTTGGTGAATGGGCACCAGGAAAGTGCCTATGAAACAGCACAAAATGATGCTGTGTTCACACTATCTGAGTTTTATTTCTCACCATCACATTCCATTTTTAAAAGGTAAGCTTAACAGGTACAGCTATAATTCTGGCTATGCAGTAGATTGTGGACAAAGTGAACTGCTACTATTAGAAAATAACGTGCCCATAAAAGGACTTTGGTATAGCAGTTCTGGAATGGTTAGTGCTCTGCAGTGATGGGTTATGAGTTTACCGTACACAAATACTTTTAGGGAAGGCATGTAAAGTTGTGGCATGTTAATAGTACACTATATACATAGTATTCTTATAGCTGCATGTAATCTAAGTGTATTGACATTTATTCATATATACACTTACCATTTCCTTGGATTGATTGACAGATGATTGATCTCTGTAGGTTCTTGTCATTCTGACTATTCTTCAGGTGTAAATTCAAGTCCTCAAAATAATCCTGGGGGCTCGCCGCATTCAGGTACATTTTAAATTTGATCCAAAAGGTTGTCTCAATATCCAACAGTTTGTTGCTTGGTGATCTGATCAGTTTTCTTTTGTGCTTTTCAGTGGGTACATGTACAACTGTTGGTGACAGCCCTCCTGGGGTACAAACCTTTAATGCTGAAAAGAGTAAGTTGACTCTTTTGATTATACACTGTATTATCATATCAATGTACCCTTCACTGAAAATAATGTAGTTACATTTTAATATTTATTCAGCCACTTCCCCAATGGTCAAGAGAACCAAAATTCAGCAAGGAAACACACCCTACCACATTCCACAGTTATGACCAATACAGTAGTGTATGAATGGCAATTAAGCTGTGCACATGCAACACTTAGGTTTAGTCGTACATGTATTAATATTAAAAATAAAAACCTTACAAATGTAGGTCTTTGCCACGTGTTACTCTGGTTTTTACTCTGCTTACTACTGTAAAAAATAGTGATAACATAAGAAACTGGCCATCAGATAACCTGCAGATTGGTACTGTGTGCTTCCAGACTACTACAGAGACATAGAGTTATAGCAACAGAGGATGTATCTCAGCAAAATTTATTCTATTTTCATGCACAGTTTTCTAATGAAAAAAGGTTGAAGATCAAAAGCAATCATTTATAAGCTTATATTAAATTTTGTGAAAAGCTCCATAATGAGTGTGTAAATATCCCACAGTGAAAACTCTAAGTTACGTCGGTTAAATTAATATTGCCCGAGTACTTTTTTGCTCAAATGGGACCTTAACAAGAGGTTTGAAAAACAAGTCTTGACCCTCGTTGAACGTTAAAGAACAGCAGGAATTTCAGTTGGGGACGTTGGGACTTCAACCTAGTAATAGTCACAACAAATGACTAAAATGAATATTCGTTTGAATCTCGACGCTGGTTGTAAGCCCCATTATGCTTTTTGTCTATCATCTAAGCGTTTAGAAAGACTGGAAAAACTCGCTAAAAATAAAAAAGTATTCAAAAAACACACCGAAGCTATATAACTGCAAGGCTGCCGAATAAATGATCTCCTTCAATGGTGGACTGTCTGTCTTAGCTTACTCACTGGACTTCGGCATACCGGCTCTCATTGCAAGAAAATATTTGCCTCTCACCTTTTACTTGACTTTTCCCCTCGACAACTGGATAGGAGTGAATACATTCGGGCGTAAAAATGCTTTAATGCTTTAAATTTTAGTACTTAAACAAAACAACATAGTACTCTTCGCATTAATCGTGGAGCGAACAGCCCCGTCTCGTATTTCGCGCGGTACGGTTCGCGCCTTTTTACTCGTTCCCAGTTTGCCCCCTATGCTACATGATCACGAGAGGGATTGGAACGGGGCTTACAGTGCGCCCGGGGGGCTACCTTTGAAGGTGCTAAAAGCGAAGATGACTACAGTCAGAGTTGATACGCTTTATTAGAATAAAGATTTATGACAATACTTTCAAAAAGTCCTCGAGAAGAAAGTGTTCGAAAGTTATCTTTATTACTATTAAAATTTGCAGTGCCAGTTATATAATTTGTTGTTGTTGAATTAGTACCTAGCTCTTAGGGGTATAGGGGTGGAAATGAATTTGGGACGCGCCCATAAAACAAGATTCTTGTACCTTTTTGGGTGTTCTCGAAATTTTCCGACAAGCACCCCCGTCACTTTTATGGGGAATACTAACAATAAGTTGCATTGCCTCAGTTTTAACAGACCACCTGGAGGCACAACGAGCTCGCATCGAAGATCTAAGGGTGGTTAAGATGGTGACAACTGGTAATGCGGACATTGCTTATCATCTGAACCTTACAGAATCTGCTCAAAGAAGGCCTGATTTAGAGGAGGGCGATGTGATTGCCTTTGTGGCCAATGCTAAGACTGGTCAAACGGAGATTGAGAAGCTTACACAGGAAAACACTCAACGCGCTTTGATGGCGGGAGTCATCAGCCGGTCTGCTTACTTGTATGCGCATGCGCCAAGCCATGACGTTGAAAAAGGTAAAACGTAGAAGCCTTCCTTTTCATGTAACTTACAGCTGTTCATAGAATGATAAAATAAACAGTAAAAGTGGATTTCCACTGTCGCATAATTTTTCGTGCGTAAGTAAAATATAAGTAGTGATACCAGTGCCGGATCCAGACCTTGAGATAAGGGGGGGCCGGTCATCTAGACCCTGAGACAAGGGGGGGCACAGTCTTCAAAACATTTTTTTTCGGCCCTACGGGCCTCAGTTTGGTCTAAAAATAAAGGGGGCCAGGCCCCCTCGGGCCCCGCCCGTTGATCCGCCAGTGGATACTTTACGGAAAGCCGCGCGTAAACGTAAAATTTGAGCGTGATTCAACGTCCTTTTACGTTTACGCGCGACCTTTCATAAATTGCCTCTTTAGTGTTTTATATTTTATTTACAGCACGCCGTAAATTTTACGCTCGTACGCACGTAAAAATTGCGCACCAGTGGTAAAACACCCTAAAACACCAATGTAGCGGGGGCGGAGATGAGTCAATCGGTAAACAAACACTAATTCACTCTCTGACCACGCGAGGATGAGGGCCTTTACAACGATTTCAACCAAAAGCCAGTCTACTCTGTCATAATTCTTTAATAATGTGGCTTGGAATCACATAAAAACTGAAATAACAATACAGCGAAATATCTATAACTAACCAAAATATATCTGGACGCGAAATATGGGGGCGTAACCCAAAATAAAATGTACAATAAGCGACTCAAAAGGTTAAAGGATAATCAGGAACATAATTTGGAATATAATCAAACTACATGACGTGTGTAAATAAGGGATAGCGAAAACATACCTCTTTTTCCTATCTGAACTCTTTCAAAAACTCTAAAATAAACGCGTCTTTCTCTCTTCCAAATAACTTGTCTTACCGAGTGTACAATTATGTTGATTGTGAAAGATAATATCTGCGTCAATAAATGTGTTACATAACTACGACGTAGATGTTACGCAACGAAAAGTAACGTGATTATAGCAAATCACTTACAACCAAAGATATGGTAAATTCCTACAGTGAGGAGTCAAATAGAAGAAGTCCTTAAAACTGTGTGGATTTGACATTTGAAATCGGTTGAAATATAATGTCTGATTGGTAATTGACTTGTTTGAACTTAACATCGTCAACAAACTGATGCCAAGAGAGATCATTCTCTGTTGCCGGTGAAAAGTATTACTTTTAAATTTTTTTTTCAACCTTCTTCGGTTGAGTATTGCGCCTTTTTAAACCCCCTAGGGGCACAATTTATTAATATTAATAAATCATTGTTTTGAATTGAGCTTTTCTAAGGGCCTGTTTACATGGAGATGGGGGACCCCAGGTAGGTGAAGTAACCCGCTTAGGTGGGGTAACCCGCCTGGCCATATAATATTTCATTTTTATTTAATCACGTTTACATGAGTAGGTGGGGTGACCCGCCACACGTTACCTCACCTACCTGGGGTCCCCCACCTCCATGTAAACAGGCCCTAAATTTGAGTCTCAAGAATAAATAATTAAGTAAGTTACCAAGTCACTTATTATGAGCCAATCCTGAATGACAACTGAAATTTGTAACCCCCTGTCCATCCAGACTCACTTCTTCCCGCACTCGTTTTTCTGAACGTTCATGAAAAGAAGTTTACTTCCGATGGCTTAACCATTTCAGGAAGAACGGAAACAGTTTGTGTCATTGGAATCGTTAAAGTGAAGGTTCTTGGCACAGTCCAGAATGGGGAGCGCATCTATGTAGCATTAGACACTCCGGGAGTCGCTGTACCAGAGACTCAGATCCCGTTACGTCCGATGGCGGATCGTTCACCAACGCTTCTTGGCCAAGCACTGGAGAGTCAGACAAGCTACCGTCTAGATAGCGTTCACTTGGTGCGATGCTTTGTATCGATAGTTCTGGGAATTCAGTCTGGACAAATTACCAACGCCATCGATAATCTCCAGGAAAGAATACAGGGATCTTTTCAGGAAGTCATGATTAAGGACAGGTCAAGATGGCTCAAAGGTGATTAATAAGGAATAAAAAACTTAAGGGAGCAGCAAGGATGGCACAGTTGGCTAGTGCGGCCTTTGGTGTGCGAGGTCCCGCGTCCTATAGACCACTTTCATATATCATATATAAATATGACAATTAGTCTTTCTGACTTCGTTTGAAAGTAAGAAATTCTTTTGTATTTTGCACATGCTAACCAAGTCAGAAAGGCTAATTATCATACATATAAAATAATAGATTAATAGGCCACCATTGTGAAAGAGATTTATGCCCGCTGACACCACATCCTTGTTTCCTGAATTCTCTCCTTTCTGTGTAGCTTTAACTAACTTCAAATACCCTTAAATTCTATCGACGTAAAAGAAGGTTGCTGCAGTTTTCAAAAACAAAAAAAAAAGTGGCCGATCAAGATGGAAGGGGTCCAGAGGGCCTTAGCCTGCCAGCAAGTTCTCATATTTGGGAGAGTGAAGCGAGTCTCTCGAGAACGCGCGAGTGAGCGGCAAGGCTCACTTCGCTTGCCCAAATAGGATAGCTTGATCGCAGGCTAAGAGGGCCTAAACTTGAAAAACACGGCTTCTTAACCACTAAGTGTGTGTGTGTTCATATGAATATTTCAATTTTACTTGTGTTAAAGATTACTAGAAACACGAGAGTGGCAAAACGAGGGTTTAGTTTGCTGCTTAAGTTTGGATCCCTTTTATAAAAAATTCCTGGGTCCGTCTCTGAAAAAAGACTCCAAAGAAAAGAGCTTCAGCAGTTTTTCAACGAGTGCACATTTTACCCCAACTGTGAGAATATGCTTATGTTTATGTTTATGTTTTCATTTTTTAATATTATTCATATTTTTATACCTTTTTGAAATTCAATTTTACGTAGTTAATTTTAACTTTCTGATCACTAGTTCGGACTTGCTGTTCTGAATAAACATCATCATAATTATTATCATCATCATCATCATCATCATTGTCGGCATAATCATCTTCATTATCAACATCGTCATCACTACAATCATCATCACCATCATCATCGTGCACTAAGCAAATCTCCATACATTCGATAAATCCAGCGAGAAAAAGTCACAAGAAGCTCGAGGGTCAAGGGGAAGGCCACGGAAGAGGGTGATTCATACCTCCCAATTATCATGTCATATCTTAGAGCATTAATTATACTCTCTTGGTAAGAACTGATAATTCTGTCTGCTTTTCAAAGCTGCGTGCGTTGTTTCGTGAATATTGGTGTTATTGATTTATTTTTCAGGCGTTGCTTGGAAGTTGGCGTTATTTCTTGTCTTCGCTGGGATGTTAGCTGCTCTCCTCTACATATTTTGTGCTCCTGGCACTTTCTACCAGTACTGGAAGTGTAAGAAAGGAAGAATCAAAGGCCATACAGCTTACTTTGAATACGTTACCTATGATCACCAGGTAAGTGCAAGCTGTTAGCATACTGCAGTCGAATCTCCATGTGCGACCACTTCTCGTAAACGACCACCTTTATATGCATAAGCGACCACTTATCCAAAACACCAAATATTTCCCAGTCAAAGTCTTACAGCTGGAACCTCTTGCAAACGAGCTCCTCCTCTTAGGCTTCGCCGCCAAATCACACACGACTACTACACAATACCGCCAGCTACACAGGTTAACCTCCTCTAAGCGACCGTGACCACTTTTGGGGGGCTTTGTATTGCTTTTAATCTCTTGTAAGCGACCACTGGATGCATGGTTTGATGTCCATGTCTTCTGTATCTACAATGCTGCTCAAAGTCTGAAGAACGTTTAGTGGCGATATGGAACTACACAGTGTATAATGTATTGCATGCAATAACTTATCTTCCCCAAAGTAGACGAGTCCAGACCTCCACTCGGAAGAGTTTCGTGTGGTTAAAATTTCGTAAGCAGTCTCTTCCCGTAAGCTACCGTCTGGGTTGTTGCTCATGAGAGATTCAACTGCATATGGTGCTGTTACTGATCAAACGTTACTGCATGCATGTTTGATATATCGATGAAACCATTGTATTCATGACTGCGACAGCCTCTGCAACAAACTGTAATATGGTACCTGTGTATAGCCGCCCCCGCTTATCAAACAATAGGTTTTTAGGTTATGTACTGTCGTTACCATATATATAGTGCTGTTACCATATATGGGATTGTATTGAGTAGACTAGGATTCCCGGATGTGCGAGCACCTTGTCGTCAGATCGGTGTAGTAAGCATGGCGGGGGAATAAACGTCGGTTGTTTTTACTCCGGACTCTTTGATATAAAGCACCTTTACAGGCTAGGGGGCGGTTGTGCACAAGCTAGCATCAGCGCTTACTTTCAGAATGAATGGCTGTTAATTCTTTACAGGAGCTTTTGGATTCTTAATGTCTCCCAGCAAGTTCTTATACCTTTATTCAACTACAACAACACAAACAGCACTAGCCTGCTACTGTAGACCCGGAGAGTGCTAGCCTTGATAGACAGCCTTAAAAATGGACAACTCTGCCTTCGATGTAATAGTTCGATTGTCCTTGATCAAATATTTGTGCTTTTTTTGATTCAGTATCCTAAAGTTTATGGACTCGAATTCACGTGGGAAAAATTGATGAAGAAGCTTCATCTGCAGGGTTATTGCCAGCCGTATAATGCATCAGGTACATGCATAACTAATTACTCACGTTCGCTGAAGTGGAACGCAGTCTTAATTCTATATGTCAGACGTTCTCTCTACGTATGTACAAGCCAGTAAAAATCCAGGGTTTTTATCTCTGCAATGGGCACTACCGAGTCTATCTGCCCAGGAGATTTTGCAAACGTCTATGCTTAGCCAGGGACTCTCGGCGTGTAACCTCAGATCCCCTAGGTACTCCCATATTAAAGCTGCATCAGGGTATGCCAAGGAAAAGGGTGTGGTTTTTGAGGTGTTCATTCAACTAAATTCTGTGTCATCCTGGGCGTTAAAATAGGATATACATGACTTATTCAATAGGACCCAAGAGAATGAGTGTCCGGGTTTAATAACCTTCGTGACTCTTACCTATCTTTAATTGGCCAGTATCTCCCTTAGACTTAGTGAAATTATGGCATTTGCTGACATCTTCAGTCTGAGAAAGCAAGGCAAAATGCCTTCTTGACAAAAGTCAGCGTGTTCGTATCCAGTTCGTTTAAATTAGAGGAGAGATATTTACATTGTTATTCATTTAAGAATTTAAAAAAATCCATGAATTTAGTCAAGGAGGTATTTTTCATCTCCTTCTTTTTGAATATCCCAACAGATCCCATAATTTCACAAATTCGTGTCAGGCTATGTTCAAACTATACCGGATAGCTTTTGCGTCGGCGGCACGACAACTATATCGGATAGCTTTTGCGTCGGCGGCACGACAACTATACTGGATAGCTTTTGCGTCGGCGGCACGACAACTATACTGGATAGCTTTTGCGTCGGCGGCACGACAACTATACCGGATAGCTTTTGCGTCGGCGGCACGACAACTATACCGGATAGCTTTTGCGTCGGCGGCACGACAACTATACCGGATAGCTTTTGCGTCGGCGGCACGACAACTATACCGGATAGCTTTTGCGTCGGCGGCACGACAACTATACCGGATAGCTTTTGCGTCGGCGGCACGACAACTATGACGGATAGCTTTTGCGTCGGCGGCACGACAACTATACCGGATAGCTTTTGCGTCGGCGGCACGACAACTATACCGGATAGCTTTTGCGTCGGCGGCACGACAACTATACTGGATAGCTTTTGCGTCGGCGGCACGACAACTATACCGGATAGCTCTTGCGTCGGCGGCACGACAACTATACCGGATAGCTTTTGCGTCGGCGGCACGACAACTATACCGGATAGCTTTTGCGTCGGCGGCACGACAACTATACCGGATAGCTTTTGCGTCGGCGGCACGACAACTATACCGGATAGCTTTTGCGTCGGCGGCACGACAACTATACCGGATAGCTTTTGCGTCGGCGGCACGACAACTATACCGGATAGCTTTTGCGTCGGCGGCACGACAACTATACCGGATAGCTTTTGCGTCGGCGGCACGACAACTATACCGGATAGCTTTTGCGTCGGCGGCACGACAACTATACCGGATAGCTTTTGCGTCGGCGGCACGACAACTATACTGGATAGCTTTTGCGTCGGCGGCACGACAACTATACCGGATAGCTTTTGCGTCGGCGGCACGACAACTATACCGGATAGCTTTTGCGTCGGCGGCACGACAACTATACCGGATAGCTTTTGCGTCGGCGGCACGACAACTATACCGGATAGCTTTTGCGTCGGCGGCACGACAACTAAAGTGAAACCCCTCTATAACGGATACTCCGTTATAACGAAATACATCTGAATGCCTGGCAGAATTACATCACGTGGAAACGAACCCCGCTATAACGAATTGATTTTGACGGTCCGATCCCAACGCACAATTTACCCCGCTGTATAACGAATATTTTGTCCGGTCGCTCGCAGTAGTCAGTAAAAACGACAGATTTGAGTAGAACGAAATCACAGCTTGCTTTAATTGAAATTGTTTTTGAATTTAATGTCTTGATTGTCAGCGCTTGACACTGACAGTTTACAGTGTCAAATGAATGAAAATTACCCCGCTATAACGAATATTTTTGCTGTTAACCAGATAATTCGTTATAACGGGTTCTTCGCTCTAACGAACAATTTTTTCGGTACCGTGGCACTTCCTTATAGCGGGGTTCCACTATATACCGGATAGGGATACTGTTCACACATTAGAAAGGTGATTTCGGCCCGATTTCTGCAACGGAGCGAAGCTCCGCCGCGCCGATCTAGAAAATGGAGAGTCACATATCGCATAGGTTCCGCGCAGGAGTGAAGAAGTAGGAGCGAGGACTGGAATGCACTGAGAACCAAGTAAATCTTTAGGAGTGGGGACTGGGATCTAGTTCACCAATTGCTTCGGCAAGATGTTCGATGTGTGTGAACGACTTGTCCCAGTTTTGTGCCGTTGCTCTTTATAACCACACTGAACGTTTCATGTCGGCACTAAAAGTTATCCGGTATAGAGCGTTTTTACTCACGTGGCCACCATCTATGCAAATTTATTGGAACAAAAGAAAGGGTTTGCATAAGAGAAGACTTCAGCTCCCAAAGGATTGGTTTGGGACACCAACATGGCCGCCGTTTCATTGTTTTGGGACACCAATATGGCGGCCGTGACGTCATGTGAAAACACTCTACCGTGTAGCATGAAAATTTTGCGGGAGTTTTATTTTACGGATTGGCGATTTTTTGTGGTTTGCGGGAACAATTTTTGCGGTTCGAGATGACTGAAATTTCTGGTGGGAACTAATTTTTGCGATTCTCTGTTCAAGTAGCAGAATATTTAAGTGGAAGAAACCTTAATATGGTATTTTCAACTTTTATTTTACGGTATGTTGAGTCAAAGTTCACTCTACTTACATAGTTAATGGCGAATAATACGGTAATCACTGTAATATCTTACTGCACAAAGGGACTGAACAACAGCAAAACAAAACAAAAGCCTATCCCTACCATACACAACAAGTCCATTAAAAGCAGAGTTTTTAATTCGACTGAAGGGAGTTAATTTTTGCGGCGTTTTATTTTGCGGGTTTTTTTTCTGCGGGAACTAATTTTTGCTGATGGAGGGCAATCCGCAAAATTCGCAAAAATTAGAACCCGCAAAATTTTCATGCTACACGGTATGTTGTGAACACAGCCTTAATTAATTTGGTCGTACAGTTTACTTCTTGAAAGACTTTTCTCTTTCTTGGACTTCTCTTTACAGGAATGCATTATTATCTCAACCTTGCCCGCTGTGCCTACTTTGAACATATTGTTTTGGATCACAATCCGCAAATTCGTGGACCAGTGTTGTTTGCAGTGAATCCGAATTGCACTGAGGTGTATTATGTGGAGTGCGATATTCACAAATGGACGCGGTACAATTCGGCGCGAAACATCAAATGCAAGCCGCCACCATCCCCTTGAAACACCAAATTCCTCCTCAGATTTTCTATTTGTAGCCAAGGAGAATCTGGAACGCGATTATTGAGAGATAAATAAGAAAGCTCTATAGCCATTGGTTAACGTTAAACTTCGTGCTATATAACAAGTTATTGCGTGTGTTAAGTAAGAGAACGAAAAGATATATTCTTGGGTTGCACGTGACGTCACCAGAAATCAAACTAAGAAACTATCGATTCTTCTGAGTTTCTACTTTCACGAGGTATTACAGTACCTAAACACCTTCACATAAACAAATTTTTGGTTCGAAAGGGTTCTTCGTTTTGCGAGAGAGGACGCTTGAATTTCCAGGCTTTTGCGTGACGCGGCATTTAGCTGGCGGCCGGGAAAGCTCTTTTGTGGGTTAAAAACATTACCAATTTTTGAAGATTTTGCAATCTAAACATTCCTTGTCTCATAATAAATATTACTGAAATCTTTATGAGTTCCTCAAGCGAAGAATTCACGCATTAGTAGGAAAACTCGAAAACAGATGTTTCTGTTGGTATCCGGCGGCCATGTTGGTGTTCCTGAAAGGAACACCAACATGGCGTTTCCATACAAAGCTTTATAAATTTAGGTAAACTGTTTTTCCCAGTATCTCGCATTTGAAATATTTCACAGACCTGATTCTTGGCAAGGGTTTTTGTATATATATCTTCTTTAATTTCCCAGATTCTAGTCCTTCTGTATTGAATGGTTTGCATTTTTATTTTTCATTGCGTGACAGTGCAAGCCAAGAATAGGAATGTCTCCATGAGGAGAAAATTCTATAAGATTCCATAAGAACGCTCTTTGATAAAACGTAACTTGATAGAGGTTTAAGCCCCACAGGCAAATTACGATTCTGGGGAAGGGAACACATGCAGTATGAGAGAGGAGGGGATGCCGTTTTGTCTCGTTGCTTAGGGATGAAAATGGCCGATTTTGGTCTCAGTAAGAGTATTCAGGACGGAGAGACAATATTAACGGTATATATATCCATACACTCATGTATCGCTTACGATCGTCCGTAAACATATCTGTGTTTAAGAGAGCATTCGAAGCCAACATCTTAAGCGTAATTAAAATCACTTGGTTGTCATGGTGTCATTTTCGGGTCTGAGCCGCGCACACCGATTGTTCCCCTTTAGGAGGTGTAATTTAATGTTCCGACAAGCATCCCCGGCCCTCCCGGGTCCCGGGTGCCCCCACCTTCCGTGACTGCGAGTCATGAGTTTGCAATGATCACCCCTCTGGATTAGGCTCGATTACCAGCCGCTGTTCGGGAAAATGAGCCCGCACTCATCCCCGGAAAGTCTCTCTTCGGGGAGGATCAAAGACCGGACCCGGGAGACGGCGGAAATCGAGCCTACCTCTGGATCACCCTTAATTGGTATCGTAGTAAGAAACAAAAGGTTGTGAACTAATTTAAAGCAGATAGAAGCTCTAAGCGTTAGACGTATGATTTTTTTAAATTCAGGTTTACACCTGAAAAGGTGATTATATTCTGCTTCAGAAACAATTCTGAATTTTGCGATGAGTGACCATGAGCTTATTAAGTCGCTTCCACCGTAAAGGGATTCAAAGTGCTCGCTCATGGGATTAAACGAGAAACGTTGTTAGCCATACCCCTAGGGGAGTAGACCAAGTATCTCCTTCATGTCTCTTCCAGAGGAGAGTCATTATTGGAGGAGCTCAAGCTGAAGCCATCTCTTAGGTTTCCTAAAAATTTTAAAAAGACTAACATAGCACCGCAGTTTTTATAAGTAAACACAAAACTGCGTTGTTTTCCAGCTCTAGTCGACCAGCTTGCGAGCAAGCTCTCTCTCGGCATCCGAGTCGAGTCGAGCATCGCCAAAACAACCTCTACCGTCATTGACGTATCTAGGGGATTTATGAAGGCTTTAACGTATTTTTTAAAAAGTATGGGGTTTCAATAGTTTTAACCCTTAAACTTCAAAGATCTGATTCGTAACTCTCCTTTCTGACTGCTATACACTGTATTGAATGTTAAATAACAGAATTTGGGGTTATGTCAACATTAGCTTGTTCCAGGCTCTCAGATAGTAGGAATTACGTGTATTCGCACTTTCTCAATTTCGCGGACCCGACAATCTCGGAGCCTGAAACAGGCTATGTCAACATAACATCCTCGGGCTGTTAATTCGCCTATTCTCACCACCTATCTGTTGGGCAGTGTATTGGATATTCGAAGGAGAAGTTACATGCCAATCACTTCTTGAAGGGTAGATGCGTGTACGGGTGTGAATCAATTTATACAATTCATTTTTTACCGCTGCAGTGTTTTGTAGTTTATTTATATAAGGGACATATGAATGTCCCGATTGAAGGCATGTTCCCATATTTAGTATGTGTACCTTTGTTGCACAATAAAAAAATTGCTATTTAACAAACGTTTTGTCAAATTTGTGTGGCGTAACTGTACCAACTATACGGTCGGGGGGAGGGGGGGGGGGGAGGGTTGGGAAAATGAACGCACTGTCGGCGTCAAGCTTGTTCGCCTCGTGACTATTTCGAACTACCGACGTAAAGTAAGGACTCTTTACCTTTCACTTTTTTATGTCCGACAAGTACATGAGCTCTCAAACTGGGGTAAAGTTAGTTCAGATAATTTCTGCCGTTTGTCGTTTACCGTAAGCTTAAACTCTTCTCATTTATCAGTCGAGATCTTAACCTGGTTCCCAGTTTCTCTCTGAAGGGTCTCACTGAAGGGAAGAAGAAATGCCTTGGAAAAGGATTTTCGAGAAAGTAAAACTATCACTCACAGGCACCACCAATTTATATAAATCAATTTATTTTGGTACATTCGTCAATATCAGTTACAAAGCTATCACAAAATGTATTCAAAATCACGAACCACAGTCGAGTGTTATGAACATTTGTTGAGTATTTTCACGGCAATTGACAAAGTACTGTTTAATAACAGTTTATACTTAGTGTCGGTTTCTTTATAATGTTCTGTTGTATACTTTTTAAACTAGACTGAGAATTCAGTTACCAAATTTTTACATAATAAATTTTACATAATTTTACCTTCTTTCTAATTCATTACAATCACTTGCAACATTTTTAAATAGATTACAAACAACTTCACAATAAAATGAACGAAAAAAAAATACTCCCAGCTCGCTTTCTTCCCATAATTTATAGTAATAACCGCATTGAAATGTCCCCTTTTCCTATGTTCTATCGTCCCTGCGCTTGTATAAGCCATTCAAAAAGCGCGCGGCTTTTATTCTACACTGCAATAATGTATTCAGTTAAATAATCTTAAAGTTTTTGTACACTTCAACATTAAAAAGCAATTACAAATTCCATAACTAATACAACAAAATTTAATTTAAAACGAAGGACCAGCCTTCGAGGCGTTCTCTGAGCATGCGCAAAAGTGACATATCAGGTATCAGGGTTACACAACAAAAAGGGTCTGTGAAAATGGATCAGTCATCAGTAAGTACTTTTTGGAGCAGATCTCCTCGAATGTCTATAAAGGCATGAACTTTTAGTATATAAACCCCCTTTGAAATATAATCATCGATTGGGTATTTTAAGTTTCGTATTGAATAAGTACGAAAAATTCCTAATCTTCTAAAATAATACATTGTAACATCACTATAAATATTAATAACCATCTCATTTCCTTACGTTCCAAAGTCACATAAATTTCTCCTCATAGTCTGCAAATGGTAAAATAATTATGTATTCCGGGAGAACTACAGCAACCTACTATTTACCTGGATGTGCATGAGCGCAGTTGTCAATTATTATACGATTATCCAAAAAAAATTAATTTGTGTGGTACCTATAAAACAGTCGAAGATGATACGTACAGAATTGACTCACGCAAGGGAGTCAAGGGCTGTAGCAAACATCTTTAGAAATGAGCATTAACTGTAACAGGGCCCAACCGGTAATTCATTGGGAATCACTAAATGTTTTAATCACAGTGGACAATCTTTTTTCGCGCACTTCACTAAACGGGTGGTGCTGAAGAAAAAATCGTGGTAAAACAAAGTTATTTGGACAAGATACAGCGTCGTTATTGCAACGCATCAATAAAAACTTTACCACATCGTGAATCATTCTCTATATACAAGAAATCTTGACCAAGTCATTTGACGTGAACGTTACTTAAACAAACGTTTACCACGACAACCAAACCTAAAAAGCTATGCACTGAGTTTTATACAATGCATTCTTGGTTTCCGCTTTGATGTGCACTGTCTCTTAATGTCAGCGGAAAAAAAAAACACTGAAAACGTTGCGTGTGCATTAAAAAACGTCACCGCGTGGAAATAACCTGGCGTCTCCAACGTTCAACGTTGAATTGTCGTCTTGGGGAGTCTTCTTATAAAAGAGATCGCGTGTTTCCCGTAAACGCAAAGAAACAGAGTTCTTTCTCACTCTTTTCTCAGGGATGCTTCGTGCAAACAATGTCCCTTCCGCTCACATAAGGTGTCCAGTATTCAGCGTGATAATAAACAGTTGAACAGTTGTGATTTACTGCCACTATTTCGGCTCCACGGACCATTTCTTTGCCATCCAACGGCGATCCTACAAGTCGAATTCCGCCGTAAGCGCATCGGTCGAGATTAAGGTAATAGCGGGCGTCTGAAATGAAGAATAAAAAATTGGGTAAAAATCAACAAGTCAGCGGTGTTATTACGAGTATTTCTTTGTGATCTTCGTCTTTCTGAGCGCAAATGACCGCGCTTTGAGTCCGAGTCATGGTATTCCCCCTTCACTTTCAAACAATCCGGCTCTATAAGTGCTATAAGTCAGTTAAGATTCCAAACGTGAAAGTGATTTGTTGAAAACTACCGAAGATATAGCTGTACAATGTGGCGTAATTTTACGTACGTTTGTATGGTGGGTGGGGTGGGGGGGTGGGTGGGGTGGGGGGGGGGGGGGGGGGGGGGCAACTTCGTGCCTTGCCACTACCATACAAACGTCTGCAAAATTTCGAGACTTTGTAAAGCAATATCTTCGCTCTCGTTGAAGGTATCATCTTTAAACTTGGTAGGTTACTGTAAACTTCCGCTTTTAAGCCCCGGGCTTTCTGCAGGTACTGTCATCACAAAAGAAACAAAGAAAGCAAACAGTAGAGTTCTCCTGGGGGCTTTATTGTTTGTTTGTAATGTTTCTTTTGTTGTACGTAATCTGTGCCTCGTTAACTACAGAAGGAACCTATATGGGCCTATAACTGGGGGGGCGCTTGTAAGAGGAAGTTTAAGGCACCTTATTTCAAGGCCCATTTTCCAGCAGTGTCAATGGATATGCGCTTAATGCTCTATATCAAAACTTGAAAACAAAAAAACAAAAACAAAACAAAAGACTCCCCGATGTTCACCATTCAAGATTCATTTCCCTACCTGTTTGATTTATTTTGCCAAACTTCAAGTCCATTTTGCTCTTCAATTTATCGAAAGTAAACTCAACACCGTGAACTCGAGGAATCTGGTTTAAGAAACAAATAAAATTAGGTTAGAAATTACGACAAGTAACACGATTGGCCAATCGAACAATGCCTTCTCCATATTAGGGTTTTCTATGGCGGGAAAACGAACAGGCCATGTTTTGATCTTTTCGTCCATTGGCTGTTAAACAAATAACGAACACTTACCGAAACCATTTTTCAAGGTCATACGAAAATCGCTCTAAATTCTTTATTTACCAGGGTTGTTCAGGCTTTTACATGAAGAAAAGTTGTTCCGGGTAGAAGGATCCTCGCCTACCCGAGTAACCCCAGGCGAGCTAACTTTTTTAACATTTCCTTACAAACTTTTGTGAACCTTATGCGCAACAAAAAGGTGGCTCGACTAGATGGGTGACTCGCCTAGCCTGGTCACTATTTTCCGAGACAATTAGAACATGCACAAGGGCTGATGTCACCTTTTGGCTCGGGCAAAGGAGTCAACGTTTTTCTCATATGTACGCTAGCCAAAGTTGACTCGGCGGGAAGAGTGATGCTCTTTCCTGGGACAACGTATCTCCATATGAACGGGACCTCAGTGAAGGTGGATGGGTATTAGCCTCGGTCTTACTTCACGTGCTCTTGGACCTTAGCTTAAACTCAGCAGTGGCGGATCCAGCGGAGGGGCCCGGGGGGGGGGGGGGGGGGGGGCGGAACCCCTCAACCAAACTGAGGCCCGAAAAAAGACTTTTTTGGAGACCGGGCTCCCCGTTATCTAAGGGTCTGGATGACCACAAGGTCTGGATCCGGTACTGCTCAGTCCATACAAATTTAAAAAAAAATGAGCGAAGGAGCCCGATATCCCACCATCTTGATCTCTCTCTAACGCACCTATATGTGCGAAAAAGCGACAAAGAGAACCAAGGGGTGCAAGAAAAAAAGCAAAGTACCTGCTTATCAACTGTCGTGAATGTAAACCACATTTCACTGTTTTCAATACTGCCTAGTTGACATCTGTAATAACGAAGGGCGGTGCCGGGTGCAAATAACTGGTACAGCAAAACGCCTAATAGAACGGCTAGGATGAAGCCCGCAAGCAACCAGCGACGAAAACCTAAAGACGTCAAGAACAGGTCAAATTAGAAAGACTCCCATTTGTCGAAACCAAAAAGAGACGCGAGATCCTATTGGTTTAGCCAAGTGCTGTATACAATCATTCTGAGTGTATGCCATCAAACAGCGAAAGGGTCATGCCTATATCTTAACTGTTAACAGATCAGGCGTTCAAGTGAAAGCTACAGAAGAGCCCTTTCCTGCGGTTCTTGTTAGCATGCTATGATTCATTTGTGTGCATCGTTAGTTCGAACTCTTGAGATCTTAGATCATACTGACCTAATTCGATTGGCAATTAAGCTGCTAGCTAAAGGGAAATCTAAGTACTATTGTCTGTGTCTAGAGCCAGTTATATGACAGTTTACGTCAGAGGTACATAACTGGGAAATGAAGGCACTGACTTTGCCAGCAAAACGGCTCAACCACGTAGAGAGGGCGATCCCATCTCCAGTGTACTCGATTATTTTTTTCGTACTTGATACATCGACGTTCAAATGAGGTGAGTTTTTTCTACAACTGTTTTTAAAAAAGTAACGGTTGCCACTAAGTTACCTCTCAAACACTTCTTTTTGACTGCCTTGACCTCAGTTTTAACATCCTCTTTCACGTGTTTTCGAACGTCATCGAAAGCGTCCGCCAAGTGTCCGTTAGAAATGCTTAACAAGGCCGAAACAAAAGACTGAACCAAATGAATGTTGCTCGTATTAGCGTCCGATCCTTCAAGCGTTTGGCCGAGGAGAAAGGCGTCTTTAGACACAGCATCACAAAGGCGGCTTTGGGGTATAGCCACTCCCGGGTGCTCCAGAGAGGAATACAACCGCTCGCCGTTTTCGACCGAGCCAAGAACTTTGACATTCACCATTCCAATTATACAGACAAGGTCGCTGCGATCTGAAAATCAGAAGATACAGAAACTTTTTAAATCAGTGTAGGACGCGCTTTCCATTTCTAGCGATCGAGGCAAGCAGCGAGAGAACGCTCGAATGAGCTGCTAGGTTTTGCTGCAAGCACGCATTTGCTAAAACAAATTGAAACTTAGTTTTGCCCCAAGACACAGTTTTCTACGAAGTACCGTTTTTTTACCTTTTCCTTCGTCCTCAGCTGGCGTTTTGGCTTCAAGGTAGGCTGATCTACTTATGACACCCGCCATCTTTGCTTTTGACGCATTAAAATGTGTTAGTTTCTCAATGTGACTCTTTCCATGCGGTTCTCCAAAAAATCCAACGACGTCGCCCTCTTCTAAAGGAAGGTCATGGCTGGATTTCTCCAGTTTAAAATGATAAGCGATGTCCCCTCTGGGAGTTAAGATTGGCTTGTTAACTTGCAGTTCATTTATGACGGCCGACTTAGCTTCAAGGCGGTCCGTGACAACTTCGGAGGCTACAACGCCTAAAGGAAAGCAAAGTCACTGTTAACAATCGTTACTACATAAACGTGCTTTAAGTTCATGGTTTCAAGTTAATAAAGTTATTCACAAGGACCCCACATGCCAGGAGCTAAACAGGGGCAACTGTTTCTCGCTGAGTGGTACACCTAAGGGAAATCCACGCTGTTACCACTTTTAACAAGCTAATCCTTCCATCGGGTGTGACAGAAGGCGCGAGACGGCGCGAGACTCTATCGCTCTCGATTGTCACGCGCGCCACCCTGCGGGAAAAAATAGAGAACATGATCGCCGTCTGTAGGGCTGCTTGAGTACAAGTGGATGTCTTAACTAAGGTCTGTGACCCAAAGTCCCAAAAAACATCAACGAGCCGTTAATGGAGGTTTCCAATCACTGGAGGGTGAAATAAACTTAAAGCTAGCTTATCCATTTACACATCATTTGGCAAAGATTTCAACATTTGTGTTGAGTTGCAATATAACGTACATTGCAAGTGAATAAATTTACTACCATATATGTAAATGAATGAACTTACTGCTGTCGCTATTCAGATCACTGCCTACACTGCCAAGTGGACTGGCCTCTTCAACTAGAAGTAAACAAGGAACCGTATTAGATAAGGAGAATCTTCCACCCTTTTCCCACCGCATTGGCCTAACGATTGGCAAACTTAATGCTCTTTAAGGTATGGTCACACGTTCAATAATTATGCGAAGTAAATTACCGAGTCATCGTAAGATACGAGGACTGAGTGGCACCTAGCTTAAACATTTTAACCCTTCAAGTCCCAATAGTGATCAACATCAATTTTCTCCAAACAATATCCATAAATAGTCAAGAGATAAGGTTATGAGAATTGATAAATGATCACCAAAGAGAAAACACCTTGATCTATTATCAAATTCTCTCAACTTATTCTTTGAGGAAATCTATAGAGACCAGTTTGGAGAATTTGTAGGTTGATATTGGGGCTTAAAGGGTCAAAGCTGATTTCGTCAAGAATACATGTAGACATCAGTCACGCATTGCACCCCAGTGAGCCAAGATGAAAAATGAGGTCGAGGCACGGAAAGCAATTTCATACAAATCACTATATTTTGTTCAGCCAAGCCTCGAGTTGATGCCTTTGTAACAGCGCTTTTCAAAAACACGTGAATTCTAAAGTTGAAAAAGCCAGCTGCCGTTTTGCTTTTTTCGCTGCTGTCAATCATCTCAGCGGACCTCTTAGGAAACAGAATTTTACTTTGACGGGTTCAAAAGGTTACGGTTAGTGATTTGTGATTGGCGAATTTCGATCCGTTTAGTGTGTTTCTCTGTTTCAAGGTTCGTTGCTTGTGATCATGATGGTAATTATGATTGACGGAAGCAAAAAACGCATTTATGAAGGCTGCTTTTGAACTTTAGAGTTCGCGTGTTTTTGAAAAGCGCAGTTAGAGGAATGCGGCAAAGGTATTTCTCAGAACTACGTTATATATGAGGGAGATTTGCTGTCGTTTTGAGAGGGCCCATTACCCACCCCCTGACTTATCTCAAGGTCTGGATCTCCCCCCTGATAATATAAAACAAGAGAAGTTCCGTTGACTTACGTTTTGGTCTTTTCCTCTTATTTTCTGGACTAGGGGTACCATAATAGCCATTATCACTTGACGAATCTTCATCTAAACAAGAGAAAGAATGTGTTTTCATTGCTTATTATAGATTAGCGCCAGAAAAAGAAACAAACAAATTCCGGCGAAAGGCTTTCATCAATACCATTTTTACTACAGTAAAACCCCGCGTATAAGAACCTGGATTTTTTAATTTAGCCTTAACAGGTTCTTATATAAATGGTACTTAAAGCAAATTTAGACTACCAAGGTTCTTAAAATAGGGTCTTATATTTTCATATTAATTTCATTTATGTATATTATAAATATCATCTCATAATACAATATAAATCGTTTATATCATAATGCCTAAAGGCAGTGCAGTGCAGGTATGTCCTTAACAAAACATAACAAACAAACTCATTGTCAGTTCTCTGAAATGCCATTTCAAAGTTGATACACTTTTGCAGCAACTTCACTAATGAGAACCTAACTTAAAAAATATGGGTTAATAGGTTCTTATGTGGAGGGGGCTTAAAATGAAAATTTTAGACTAACAGATTCTTAAAACCCAGGTTCTTATACGCGGGGTTTTACTGTATCTAACGCCTGCAGGGCGCGAAAACGACTCAACTAGCAACGTCTTTCCCAAGGTTCTGTCCTACCCGTCCTGAAACCGGTTGGAGAGAGCCCTGGGAACGAGGTATGTGTGACAAAAGACCCAGGGTATGAACTGACCGCATGTTAGAAGAACTCGCCCAGCTGAAAGATTTGGCAAAGGATCTGACACGTAAAACAAATGGTAACAAATCAGGCATATTTTAGTAAAAACTGCCTCGTAAAAAACATTTTTTTACTCTCCCCACATCCCAGTATCCAGTATCTTGGTCTGTAAACGAGCATATTTCAAAGACAAAACCATTTATTTACTTGTACTAACCTAGAATTTGTTTTGGGTGCTTTTTGCTTTGAACTTGGAAATGCTTGCTTATAAACTCCTTTGTTGATCCATCCAGAAAATGCAACACAACGATCAACCGAAAAATGTTTCTTTCTTCTCCCTTGACGCGCGAAAGTTCGTACACTTTTATTCCCTTATGAGTAATGTACACTGAATCAAGATTAACGGAAAAGTTCACGAAAAAAGGTTCTTTTTTGCTGTACTCCACTTCCAATGGGACGCGACCGTTTAAATCTTGAAGAATCCTGGCTGCTTCTGGACATCTCTCCACGTAAGCGGACACTCCCTGAACGAAAACAAAACAGAAGATAAGCGCACGTATTCCCAAATTAAATGCAATTGTCTCCAGAAATCACTTGTTAAAGGGGCTCTGTCGCGAAGTTTAGCAAATTTCAAACGGTGGGAACTGCAAAAGTAAATTGAATGAAAGACAAAATATAAAACGCAAGGATTACAAAAGAAGGCACGGATGGACAAACTTGAAAAGGGTTAAAGGAGATTGCAATTGTGGTTTTTGAACAAAATTGTTCATTAGCCGAACAGTTTTCAAAAGGTCCATTTGATGTTTGTAACGTTTAATATGATTCCGCCGCGCAAAAAAAGAGCGATGCCCACGACTAGGATAACGCGCGCAGACTTCGCACTCTGTACTCGCGTTTATCCTCCTCTCCCACGCACAACTTCTATCTCGCGCGCCATATTTCTATTGCGCCCAATACGAACTCCTAACTTATATACGTCAGATCGCGGGAGTAGCAGTTCGGTTGCCCCGAGTTCAAGTACCGCCATGACAGCTAGCTGGATTTGTCCTCAGTAGTCCCGAGTTCTAAGCCTCGGTCGCACTTAAAATGGCCAACTGGTTTGCCTCTCACAAGCCGGGATTCTTGACCATGGTATATCAGCGATTTTCTCGACTCCACTATCCTTTATGCTATAATTACTACAAACTGTAAATAAAGGTTGTTTGCCATTATTCACGATAAATACCTGAATTTGTTTTTGTGCCGTTGCTTTAAGACGAACGTCAGCCTTCAATAATCTCTGTTCTGAGTTTGCCTTCCGCCGACTTTGCCCTTTGTCGTAGACATCTTTCAAATCCAAAACAGTCACATTTGCTTTTGTATCCTCCGTATAGCAGAGATCCAAAGAAGGAAATACTGTGGAAAAAAAAAACGATGACTCTTTCATTTAAGATAGTATTTGACACCCTCTACTAGCATAAAACCCGCAAACTTAACAGTCTGAGAGACACGAAGTGTCAGCCATTCATTACTTTCCTTTCCCAGTAATAGTAAGGCAGTATACTCTCCTTTAACGGTCAACTCAATAAAACGGTCGCCACGGTCCAGGCTCCGAAGTTGGGGAAAACAGCGAAAAACTGGCGAGCGAAGCGAACCGCGCGGTAGTCTGACGAGGATTTTTTATGCCGTTTCACTCCTTTTTTTGCCATTTTTTCCCCACAGCAGAGCATGGTCCCTCCCAGGCTACTAAACGGACACCTAATGTTGATGCCCGCCTTTCTTTATTTACCCCTCTTAGCTGACTTTTATATGACGGACACTTAGAGAACTTTGGACCTTGCCTTTCTTAACCGTTTCAGTTGACTCTCTGTAAGACGGACATCTCTCTTAAATGGGCACATGACGCCGATTTCATGTGTCCATCTTAGAGAGAGTCAATGACCGTAGTATCAAATGAATAACTAGTCGAAAGCCGCAGAGTGTCCTTTTGTTACCCGTCGCATGCTCGAATCACACGCGTGCCTCCCTAGTTTAATATCTCTGAGGGAAAATAGAGACTTCCTGCAAGCTAGAACGAAAAGAAGACCGAGATACGTCGGAGCGTGGTATAGACTGAGAGAGCGGTATCTTAAACAGTAAACGACAATTAAGGGGAAAACTTGGTAAAGTGGCACAAATTCACGTTTGCCGTTTGGCGTAAACGTAGTCTGCGTAGCATGGCGGTTTCGGTTGAGCGCGCTGAATAATAAAGGCGGGCGAGGGCAGAGAAACCGCGATGAGATTGGTGCGGGAGCAACTTGAAAAGTTTTCATTTTCTAGCGGCTTCGCTTTTCGTTCACGCGCGCTTTGCGCGCGTTTTTGAGGATTCGCCGCTCAGTCGTGCTCTCGGCAAAACCGCCATGCCACGCAGGCTAGCGTAAACGTGACTGTTAATAGAAAGGTTAAGCACCACGTTTACGTCAAACGGCAAACGCGAATTTGTACCACATGACCAAGTTTCCTCTTTACTTGTCGTTTTCGTTTCATTACTTCTACACATAAATTAGTAGTTTCACACAGTCTTTTTATTCATAAGAATTGTTTTGACCTGTTTTTATACGCTCATTTTTCTATTTTGAGAAATTCTCAACTTGAATCTGACGTTTGCCGTGTACGTGAAGCTATGTAAAAACTCTCTATTCTCTCTGTTGTTCTCGGAAATCATGCATTGCGCGCGCAAACCCTAAAGATAAGTCAGTTATCTGCTGATTTCCAAAATCAACCGTAGGCTCTTAGCCAACGAGAAGACAAACAACAAGTACAATGTATAATCAAATTATTTATTATAATGGACCTATAGTATATATCTCGATCGTATGTACCAAATAGCATTTGCTGACGTTTGATGGAAAAATATTATCTTTTAGTGAACTGAAAGAGTCATCTGCTTGCCAAATGCTAGATCTCCATTAGAATTTATGACGTCATCCGGCGCTTGTGCCACGATTCACCTGGCTGCCGATTTGTGAAAAAGAGATTTAAAAAAAATCGCATGCATTCGGGCGTTGCTTACGAGTAATACGAATTTTTTACATTCATTTCCCAATATTAATGGTCGAATTATTTGGTCAGTTCTGCAACTCCGGGCAAAAAGCACGAAAAGGTTGCTTTCAACCCAAATGTCCATGATTTGTAAAAAGTCAAAGGCACCTCTTCCAGTACCTTTAAAAATGACAAAAGTTCCTCAAACGGCGTAAAAAATTGCTGCTGATGAGTTTAACCTCCACAAAAATCCCGTTACATTTGTTAGTTCGCGCAAATGAGACCTTTCGAAACTTTGCTAATAGTTAAATAAACATCGCAAAAGACGTCTGCGAACTCATTTTCATCAACCTACGTGTTTCGTCAAACAAGATTCACTACTTCACTCTAATACAGTACACGTACTGTGTTATGCTTTTAAAAACAACTCACGGTTCCTTTGTCATTTAGTATGTAGAATTAATCGTCTGTGTAAAGACAACTGTGTACATCTGAGAAGTATAAGTTTGTATGAACTAAATAACTACAAAAAACACTGTCTGGGAAAGACAAGGGTTTATACAATATTGCAAATAGCGCAAAAAATGTAAGTCATACAACACTGTTAAGAGAACAATGAACAATACTATTGATGTTACAGATATTTGGCCTTGGCCAAACAATATACATAAAGTAAAAATCTATCTGTATCTATTATGACGCACATGTACCGTACGTTGAAATATTCTAAAGAAACGCAAGGCAAATTAGTGGCATGATATGATTTAGAGTTTTTACAGCAAAGGTAGCACGAAAGAAAGTTAACCCTTCGCACAATGTCAGACATCGCAAGTTGCGCAATGAGCCAATAACCCTATTTTGCCAACGACTTAATTTCTTTACTTTTTGTTTTCCACTTTCATTGCACAGCTTAAAATATATCCCAGGACATAACAAACCATCCAATTTGAGGGAAAGAGACGGACAACAGTTATGATACTCGTGAATATATGAACGTCTGTATTCATCCGGAAACTTCTTTTAACTTAACTAGGCCCCAAAGCATCGCATAATTTTTAGTTTCAAAGAAGTCAAAAGTTTTGACCTTACATCGGTGCAGAAAAAGTCGCGGCGTTTTATAAAACAAAGATGATCATGGCTGTTTGGACACTACATTGTTAAAGGGCAGACGTGTTCAGCATAAATTTGTGACTTCTGGTATTGCACAACACCACCAGATAAAGCCGTATAATGATGATGTGACTCACTCTAGAAAACACGACCGCGCAGCAAAAAGTAGTCTTTAACCTGTAAACTTGTAAAACTAGTTCTGCGTTCGTGACATTCCGAGGATCGGGCAATATCCAGAACGCTCTTTCCCTTGGGGGAGGGGGTTGGTTTCACTGGAATGGAAAGGATATGTGACTTGCGCTTTTTGCAAAATCAAATAAGCGAAAAAATACTTTCCTTTTGTCCTACGAAATTTTATCTGCGATGTCTTTTTTCATTATTTATTTCTTTAAGAACTCTGATTTTGCCGATTTTTGGCGACTTTATATACTTGCGCGATCAAAATGTTTTTTTAAAAATACGTTTTGCATATCGCGAGTGGTGAAAAAAGTCTTAAAAGAATATTTTTCTCACAAGCAAAATAAAATGTAAGTTTACAAGCTATCACAAGTAAAAGAATTGTAACAGATCGAATATCTCGGCGTGATGATCGATGGGCTATAACTTTGCCAAGTCATGATGTCATGATGTTAAAGTAATGATGCTATAGGTTTTAATGTGCATGTTAGAACCGAGCCGGAAATTAACGTCGAATTTCATCTCCAGGTAAATTTGCAATATTGAATGATTTTTTGTGGATTGAAGTTAGATTACGGCCTACCATGAGAGAAATATTTATTTATAGGTATAATGAAGGCGGTGGAGCGTTCGAACGTGTGTTAAATTGCATGATTTCCTCACAACAATAAACATAACAAAGAATTTTTTCAACTCGATAATAAGCGTGAGTTAATTTACAGTAATAAGTCATGTATAAACTGCAGACGGCCAATCTTGGTTATTGCGCAGAATGAATTTTTTATAATAAAAGTCCGACCGTAACGAAATAGACTTTAGAGTGAGCTTAGCTTGCAGCGAAATGGACAACGAAACTGACAGGCCACGGTCAACAAAATAAACAGAATAATCTTCTGTCATCCGAATTGTTTGAAGGCATTGAAAGGAATCGGAACACATTATTAACAAGTCATGCGTCTGACAGATTGAAATTTACTGAACCACTAACACAACTCAGACGCACTCGAAAGCTGACTAAGAGGAAATTTAGTGAAAATACCACTGTGAAACAAGCTATGTCATTGACTATCGATTTCCCCTAACACGGAGTTAACTAAAATGATAATTAAAAAAACCGCTAATGAAAGAAAATGGAATGCCAAGATAAAACACTGATTTATATTAAAGTAGAGTACAGAGGATAAATTATTGCAAGAATATTATTAAGATTAGAGTGGCTGTAATCTCAAATCTGACATGGCAGCTGCAAGGAACCTCGCATCAGACAAGGCAGAAGTGAACTATAAGAACTTAAATTTTAAAATTAAGCAATAAAAGGAGCTCAGAGAAAAAGGATGAAACAAAATCTCTGTAAGAATTTCACCGTTTTCCTCACAGGCCCCATTGGTAGTAAGTTACAGGTGTGAATTATTTTACTAGCAAGGCGGGCACTGCTGGGGTGACAGCGATCCCAGAGAAAACGACCATGTTTAATATAAAGTTGCTAGTCATATGTCGCTGTATTTATCAAACCAAAATTAATTCTACGTTATGGTATCGTACCTGGATCCGCAGGCACAGGAAAGAGGCTGGAGTTGATGTACAGACTTGTCTCTTCCAAAATATCGTCCAATGTGATCGGTTTCCCGTTTACATTAAGCATGTGCTCCTCGTACGGGTCGGTCATTTCCAAACTGTTCATGCTTGAGTTGAAGTGCAACAGCGAAGGCGTGGGGGTTTGGTGACCGAACAAAATCAGAATAAATATAGAATGAGCTTTCGATGGCCGAAATAAAAACTCTCTGCTATCACGAAAGCCGCAGCACTTTGATATCGGCGTGTGAGTTTGAAGATTGCTAAGTTACGTTGCAGAAGTCGATCCACCGATGCGAAGACAATGTTACAATGGCACACTTGAATGTTTTCCACAGGATCGGTGTAGTGCGAGTCCTTGCTAACAATTCGAATGATGATCACAGGAAGTTTTCACGAGACGTGGTCTTTATATCTGTAAGAAAATTCCGTGCATTGTGCTCAAATTAACCGCAAATTGATCAATCAACCGTGAAACTTCCGGTCTGCAAAGAGACAATTTTCAATGGATTCTGATGTTTTGCAAAGCCAGCTTTGTACTGAACGGCAAAGAAGCCTATCTCTCCGCGTATTCTGACGAACAAACGCTATTTTGCGAGAAATGGGGTGCTTTGGATTTGTCAATCGCTGTAATTTGAAATTGAGCCGCACATAGCAACGATTGTTGAACAAACATTGCATGACGCAAAAGAGCCATTTAAGGGCACATAGGGAAGTAACACGAGAACGTCATTGTTGTCAGAGTCACCTGATGTTGTAAAGAACGAAGGAACAAAGACACTTTTCTTTGTCCTTGAAAACTATCCGAAAGAAAAAAGTATAAGCACAATAAGCTATCTTCAAGCCGATCAAATGGTACATATTGCTAGTCACAGCGTGTCGAATGGTTTTGTTTGCCCCGCTCTTCTGCTAAACTTTGCAAATGACGTAATGTACGTGTCCCGGATGAAATGATACTCGCGCACTGGCTGGACGTGCTCTGAAGCAACGGTTGCTCTGGCGCGGGCTATGAATCATCACACGCTTCTCCGGCCATGGGAAATATTGCGTCAATCGGTGTCGAGTGCGTTAATTGAGAAATAAGTAATTGAGGTTTTCAAAACCCTCTTGCTTTCCTCAACTTCAATGTAGTTTTTCGTACACATACACTCACGGCTGATAAAACAAAATCAAACAACACCAAAAGCAAAGGAACAAAGGTCATGATGCTGGAATTAAGAGCTGACTTCACGATCATGTCAATAAAATTGTGAGAATAGTATTTTTAAAGCTGACAAACCTCATCTGTCAGCAACCTCTCTACCTAAATTAGAATCGTTCCACTTTGAAAATGAGATGAAGAAATACGCCCAATTCCCGGGCCAATTCCTTCCGTTTCGTTTTCCAAGAAATACAATGGGCTCAATGAGACGTGTCGGTAACATTTCTCCAAAACACCTCTTAAAAAATTCTCCATTAAAATTGACGTTTCCCTTCAGCGCAAAATGCCGTCAACCTTTTATAATTGTAAACATCCAAAAGCCAGGCTCCTTTTGTCCGGCTTTGTTTTCAAGGGATGAAAATGTATTTTATGTCCAGTAGTTTTCGGGTGGTGGCGGAAGTCATGGGGGTATATAATATATAATGTTTTGCTGCAAAACAAAGGAGGTCAACCCATCACAAGTGCTTAACAGTCAAACAGTCAAGACAAATCCCATTGGATTCTGTATAAAACATTGAGAAAAATAAATAACGATACGAGTCCACAAACCCAAAATTTATCACCCACAACATCCCTCGCCATCGTAAACTTACTGTAGGTATGTCTGAACAAAGAGCTTTAAGATATGAACTCGTTTTGTGATATTATGAGCTAGGTGCATTCTTATTCCTAGAGCATTTCCCATTGAAGCTTCTTGACTTAAGGTATGTAACTCGTCAGTGTACTTGAATCATACTCTTATCTCAAAGGGCAAAGGATCGTTCCAATCATATTGTTTGTTAATATTCTTCTCAAATGTAAATTAGGGTTCAAAGAGGCCAGTAAGACCCTGTTTACATGGACTGGGGGAACCCGGTCTAGTGGGGTAGGTTTCTTTTGTTTTGTGTCCCCTAGAGCGTGAAAACAAAAGAAACCAACCCCACTAGACCGGGGTCCCCTACTCCATGTAAACAGGCCCTAAATCTGTTTCAAATTATCTAAATTCATTCTTGGCTTCGAGACTGAGAGGAAGTAAACAAAAGAAATGAATTATTGATTCATGAATCTCAATGCGAATTTTTGTTTCTTTTTGGTTTGGTTTTTTATCTCGGACCTGCGTATTTTCTTACTTCATTTTCAGGTCGTTTGGAGAATAGCTTAATTTTGTGTTCTTTCACATTAAGGTTTTGCTATAGAGGCTAGGCTAATGCCACAAATTGGGAGAAAAAAAGAGCAAAACATGGCAAAACGCGGGGATATTGATAACCGATTTGTTTCGGAGATGATAAGTCTGAAAAATGCATCTTCTTATCTCGAAATTTAAGTCATAAAATCGAAACAATCCCTGGAATACAACTTTCATGCCAGGGCATTTGTCTGAAACATAAAACGAATCATAAGAATAGTCGAGTCCGATCCAGACCCGAGCACTCCTTCTATTCATGCAAATGAGATTTTTTCAAGAGACTCGCTAGGGCAAACTCCGCCAAGTGGATTTAATGATCGGAATTAGCATGGATTTTGTTAATTCTTTTACAGCCGGAAGATAATAAAACAGGAAATTATTTTTATATCCGGCCAAAAAAAAAATTATGATAAATTTATAACAAAGGCGCTTTTTGATGAGTGTGGGCTCTTTGAATCTCGGGTACACGCTGTTTGAGTAGGCGGCATTGAAGTCGTTTGCTTCCAGTATTTTACAGGAGAAATTCAATTTGAAAATTTTAATTTTTTGATGCACGGTTAAGGCAGAGGTTAAGCGGGGGCGGGGATTGGATTACAGGGGCACGGATACTGCCCTTTCTTCTGGTAAGACGTGACTATTATATCCTACAAAGTCTAATATTCATCACACGTCCCTTTTGACTTTCAGAGATCAATGCAACGGACACGTACAGTGACCCAGGTACCTTTACTTCCGGATATTTCACATACTGGTAAGAAACCAGGTAATTCTAAGAAACCCCAAGAAGGAAGGAACAACATATTTTTCTGACTACTGAATCAGCGCTATTTCTTAAAATCCAGTGCAAGGGCTCTTTTTGTCTGTAGGATAAAATCAAAGCAAAGGGTAGGTGGAGAAACAAAATCTCAAGTGAACCGCATACTTTTCCGTTAACACGTACGCGAAAACTACACTTCACTCGGCAAGCTAATCAAAATGCAAGAGAGCGCGCGCTTGCCCTTCACATAATTTAAAATCAGCGCACTGTTGGTGGGGACTGTCAATTCTCGCGCGCTCACAAGCCTGGTTACAGTTCATTGTGTTATTATTATAACAAGACCAGCATCAATTCTCTTCTGACAATATTCATACATCATCAGGAGAAAATGATATGAGAGTAATAAAATAAATACCAAAAGCAAAATAGAATCATAAATGATCATGAAATGATATGTGTGGAGAGAAGAACAAAGAAAAAAATCCTGCGTTCTAGATGGGAATTGAATCCACGACCTTCCGTACACTAGTTGGATGCTCTAACCACTGAGCTACTGAGAACTCGGTGATGAGCAGGTCATTTGTGGGCTGACATAACTACCACATCGCGTAGTCACATTATGTCAAGTGAAAATAGAATCGTATTTTATCAAGTTCTCTCAACTAACAATTTAACTTAAGGAAAAGCATGGGGATAACTCTGGATTTTGTTAGCCGAAATATTGTCCTACAATAAATCAGCCCTTTGCCGTAGTGCCAGTCTTGCATTCAGTTTTGTTTTATTTTACACTCCAAGTGACGTTTGGCTACAGCATCTCTTTTATTAGAGATCCGGCAAGAGGAATCATTCAGTTATATTTACGCGTTGCGTGGGCCTCTGCATTCAAGCAGCTTTTTAAATCTGGTTAACTTTTGTGTAAATATTGGAGCTGACAGCGATAAGTAATTAAAGGGCCTGTTCCGGTCAGTTTTTCATAGTGGTGGAGACAGCCTCTAAGGAAACGGAGATGAAAAAAAAAAAAAGGCGAGCTCTGAACCTCTATCCGCCCTGGTACAAATCGTTCTATAAAATAGCCATCTCTATTGTAAATGAACCTTATCCTTACTTTAAACTCTATTTTCCTCCGTTTCAGACATTTTAACAAAACTGAAAAAAAAAAACACACACACACACACACACAAAGGCTAAAAATGAACCACAACATTTCCACCAGTCGCTAAAATACCGCATTGTATTTTAATGTACATTTGGCAAGTTTAATCAGCCGTGTGATGCGTGTGAAACGCATGTCTTTTGCGTGGTGTTTTGCAATGAAATCATGGAATATCAGATATAGTATTGAATTTGTTTCTCTCTTTGCCTCTGACCTGCTTGAGTAATGAGTTACCCCCTGAACCCGCCCTTGACTGTGAGTTGATGGAGTGAGTCACGCACAAGCACAACAGGAAGCCACAAGATTGGTCAATCGGAAAACCATGGATAACCGAGTTACCGCATTTATTATTCAAGGAGGTGTGGCAGCTGGACATTTTACATAGTGCCATGCTCGAAAATAGCAGTTCCATCGCTAGTTGGGTAGAACATATCTAGTCCGTTGTAACAAAGTTGAGTAATGATTGCTATTACCAGGAGCCTATTGGTATTAGGCTCCTGCTATTACACATCTTCCGCTTTATCAGGAGAAACCTTTTGCACCTCACGTTTCCTAAAAATAATTCACTGGTATAATTTCATCAGCGGTACCGATTCATATGTTTAAGAGATAAATTAATGCTAAGATCACCAGCTGGTAGAGGTACTGTTTTTTTTTTTGGCGGTGAAGAAGGAGCCTCGGCTCTTAGGTGAAGATATCATACAGTGTTCACAGTTCACGTCCGGCTTGTTGTTGTGCCAGTTGTTTAAATGTCAAACATTCAGGCTTTACCGCCTTGGCGATTTAATATTGAAGTGCGTCTAGCCAAGATATCGATACAAGCGGCGCACTGTTGAGAACGCGCAGCAAATCACGATCACGCCCTCCTTTATGACCTTGGTGAATGGCCACGAACTAGTCCTCACGTGCCAACTCTGGTTTCATTTCCGGGTTTTGAGGGTTACCCCGACTTGCTAGTCTAGCAAATGAACTGACGATACGTATATAATATTCAGCGTTACATCACAAACTTAATAAACTAGCTATTCTCAAAGATGCGAAATCTTGACATCGGGAGACCTGAGGCAACAGAATTTTTCCGAGAAGATTGTTTAAGCTGCAGACGCGCAACAATTTTATTTTATAAATCAGTGGCATAATCGAACAAAATACCGATGGAAACACCACTGGCTTTTACCACAGACTCAAAAGTAAGAGCGACATTACATATCTGTAAGATTGGCTCAGGAAACAAACGAGTTCATTTCAAAGTAAAATACAAGCATGCTGCAGACATACAGCTACTAAGCTACAAGCTAACTACAGACTGTATATAGATATCTCCTAGAACACAGACCCGGATAAGTGAAAATCATGGGTGGGGGGGAGGGTATATAAAACAGGGGGGTGCTCAAGGGAATAATAGCTCACACTACTGGAATATTTCTAGATACCTCTCTAGTCTGGAATGTCAACGGTCTCTTCGGCCCAACACCCCTCCGCACGGGGGGAAGAGGGGTGGGGAGAAGATACGGCTGACATTTCAGACTATCCTCACGGTACTTTAAAAAGACATTGAGAAAAAAAAAAGAAAGCAAATCGTTCCTTGCCAAAGTACTTCTATAAAGAGGTTTTATTTGAATCGTCGCGCGAGTAAAATCCATCCGTAGCCTAAGAGGTTAGAGGTACAATAATTCTCTTTTATTGTGACTGGATAATTCACCACGAAAACTGAGTATAGGTAACTTTCGCTAGGACTTCTGGGGCTCTCTGGGACGGGGAAAGATAATCGACCAATAGCTGACCAGCGCTTCCCCACGCAGTAACGATCCCAGAGACCACTGCGAGACACATTTTGGCTCCAGTAACTTTCTCGTTTGTAAAACGGCGAATATGAGCCTGTTACATTAATACCTCTGTCTTTTTTACTTCTTTCGCTTCCAGCAGAACAGTCTATTTTTTTTAATGTTTTTTACTACTTGATTTCGTGAAAAATACTTTAATTTCAAGTTAAAATTCATCCTCACTGTTCTTGATTCGCTCCTTGGATAGATAGGCGAATTTTTCCAGCAAATTCTCGATGCTAATTTCTCCGTGGACTTTGTTGTCGCGAGTGCGAACATTTACAGTGTTGGAATTTTCTTCTTTTTCGCCAACCACTGAAAAAAGAATGAAAGACAAATTACCGGCCGAAAATTAAACTCCCCTGTCCCCCGATATAAACTTTCAGAAAATCAAACGATGGTAGCAACACTGTTGTCCCTTGCTAAGAAAATGAACGTTTTTAAAAGCTTGCAATTTCATAGCCTGTTCCAGGCGTTCAACTAGTGAGGGCGGCGCAAAGAAAACTGAACAGGAAAAACAGCGAAAGGGTGCCTCCATTTCACGCCACTTTTCACTAAAAATTGTACCAACCGCTAATCAATTGCACGTATCACCGGAAGGACTCCAATTATCATAATAATCAGACGGGCCACATGAAGTCGAGCTTTTAACCGTTAAAAGGGCGTAATTTTGTTTTCTGCGTTCCAGGAGCGAGGCGAGCCCGAAGGGCGAGTCCTACACGACTTGAGGTGCACCCCACCGTAACGCGTGTCACGCTCGAGTCGGCTTCCGTTTGCCTAAAAAAACCAACCAGCAAACAAACAAATAAATGAATAACGCCTCTCAACAGGCTATCCCGCACCTGTCTAAACAAGGACAGTCACTATAGTTAACATAGAAACTCGCGTGAACAGTTTCATGTGAGGAATGGTCGCATGTAGTAGAGCAATAACACGCTGAAAGCCCAGCCAGCTTTCACACCAAAGCACTGGAAACCAATATGAAGCTCCGAAAAATGAAATCATTGAAACCTGAGAGTTTATTTCTAACATTGTTTCAATCTGAATTTTAACCTAATAAATCGACTTTTGGCTAGTCTTTTCTCCGCACCAGCGAGTCCAGCCATCACGATTTTTTAGCTCTTGTGTGATCATTAGTTTCTCTGACACTCCAAAGCTAACACGCAGTCGAAACGTATTTTAATTAAACAAATAAGATAAAAGATCTCTCACCAAAAATAAAGTTGTACTGTGCAAGCTGGGCGTTCCTGATTTTCTTGTTGAGTGTTGTACCGTGATCAAGATCAATATCAGTCAAAAACCCACCATCCCAAACGGTCTGTTTGACCTGCAACATCGAAAGATAACTCAGTTAGACTGCGACTGTCTTCGAACCTGCAAGCAAGCTCTCCATTTGGGAATATCGTGAGAAGTCATGCACTTGAAAGGAGAAGCTTGTTCTCTCGCGTCGCTCGCCGCTCAAAATGTGTAGCTTCCCCACAGGCTAGCTGTCTGAGTACTTTTTGCACTCTCAAGTTTTGTTTGCCACGACCCCTGCTCCAGGAAGACAGCTGCTCTAACTTTAGTCGTTGAGTTCGTTAGTACACAGGACAATAAATAAGGATCGTGAAGACACCCATGAAAGAGCAGACTTAGGCTGCGAACGCAAGATATATTGGGAATAACTTCTTTTATTACGTTGGACATTGTTGACTTTGTTATAACAAAGTTACCTTGTTCGCGTACTCTTCGTATTTAGGAGACACGGGGATCACAATGGCTTGAGTTGGTGACAGCCAGAACGGCCTGCAAAGGGGCAAAAGTCAAAATAATATTTAGTAGCAATCTCCACTTTAGAAGCGAGAGGAAAAGTGGGACGAGTTGACTTTCGCGAAGACTTCTGGGACTGTTCCCAGGGACAAAGGGGAAAATTGGCCAAAAGGGAGTTTAAGCAGCAACGTTTTTGAGCCACGCACGTCGACCGGAAGTGAGCCTTTTTCTCTTTTTAAATGCCTTGACGCTACCAAATCTGTATCGCTTAGTGTCTTAACTCTTACAGAGACGATTTGCCCAAACATTTGTTCAAAATCATGGCCCAAGAGTGCAAAAAGTCCATTTCCGGTCGACGTGCGTCGCTCAGAAACGTCGCTGCTTAAAACTCCCTAATAGCTGACCAGCGCGTCCCCGGTAACGATCCTAGAAACAATTGCGGTACGCATTTCGGCACCAGTTCCCTTCAAGTTACTAAAGTGGCGAATTGTTTGTTAGACAGTGAGTGTTAGCATCATGACTAAGGCCCCGTTTTACTGGAAAGAACCTTTCCCGGATAGAAGGATCAACCTCCCCGCCGGTTCAACTTTATCGAGCGTTTATGTGAGAAAAAAATTGACCCGCTGGAGGGGATTAGTTTACAGTGGTGTTGAGTCGGTGACAGAGGTAAACACAATGATTTGTTTTTATGAACTGAGTTGATGAATTACAATGGCCACCGTATGGAGATTGAGAAGATTAAGTCTCGAGTGCTAGCCGCCTTCGTCAGAGCGAATCCGGGAATTGTGGGTTGTGTGCGGTTTAAATACCGGAAGTTGGAGCTATCATTGGTGGGAAAATGGTCACGTGAGGAGCAAGAATGGAGCGAGGGAATGAGCCCAGAAAAAGTGAAGGGGTCTCCCAGGCAGTTGTTTTTGTCCGAACGTCACGCAACGCTCCTTGTTGTTGGGGGGGGGGGGGGGGGGGGGCGTTGCGTGACGGGACAAAAACGGCTGCGAGGGAGACTAGTGAGGAAGAGGCTTCCATCCCTATCTTATAGCCAAGCTTTCCCTCGATCTAACCTCCCGCTTACTGATCAGTCCTCTTAAATGTTTCAACTGCGCACTGCTACAAGTATAAACGGGTGTTGTAGAAATTACATTACCATTTTCCACCAAAATTTTCAGTCAAGATGGCGATCATTCTTTCCACTGAGCCCAGAATAGCGCGGTGGATGATGACCGGCCTTTTCTTTTCATCTCCTTCGCCACTAAAATAAAAAAAAATGACAAAGTCATCACGCTGTATCAGAATAAAAACAGTCAACTATACCTGGGAAGAGTGTGCTTTTTCCTTCAGAACTCACTAAAATATCTACTTCCATTCTTCAAAGCCACCAAATACAAAAATAAAATACATCTAGTATTTATCTATGTAGTTTTATGAATTTTATAATTTTAATAAACTTATTTTCTTGGGAGAGATTAGCGTCTCTGAGGGCTAACAAATCGAAATAAGATGAAGACTTTGATTGATTTGATCGATTGATGGAACAACTGATGAATATTTCATAGTGAAAACAAAAACAGTAACAAGGTGTCGTCCAGTGTAAGGGAGCCCGGATTCCGAAATTCAGGAAAATTCTGCCTGTGAAATCTGGAATCCTGGGCTTTGGAATCTGGAATACAGCTCGAGGAGACCGGATTCCACTAACGATTGAAATCCAGAATTCAAGTTGCACTGACAAAGACTTTAATCCACTACCTGAAATGTGGAATCCACGGCGTAGAATCCAGATCTCATGCATGGGGCGAAAGGTTATAAGGAATAAATTGCGGGATTGGTGCCAAAATTCAAAACGGTAATTTGTCAGCCATAATACAATAAGGAGAAATTAGATGGTGGTTACTATTAAGAGTGACCAAGCTGACGAGAGTAAGACGTACAAGTTAGAGAACTTTTTCCTATAAAAATGAAACAGAACAAGAAGGGCTCTGACCTGACGTAAGATAGCTTGAACCTTTCAGGAAGCTGGAAGTCAAGTTGGATTGTGGCACACTGGTGATATCTGCGCAGGGCATCCTGTATCTGAATATCAATCTGTCAGCACAAAGGCAAACAAAAACAAACATGAAAACATTAAGTGACCATAATTAAATTAAGCTCTGGTAGATAATTGGGCCTGCTTGCTTGGCGTAACTTTAATTTAGAATACTATAAACTGCTACTGCACATACATCTTCGTAAGGGGTATTAGCAGGTTTTAAAACCGGGGGGGCTTATATCCGACGGGACTCACAACCTAGCCTGGAACTAGGCTCCGCATTACGGGAAAAACGACAAAAAAAATCGGCGTGGGAGAAAAAACATCTATGTAGTCAGGCGAGGGGAGCCGCCCCTTTCTCCCTACCCAGACCACTGCTCGGCTCGCTTCGACCTTGAAAAATGGTTTCGGTAAGTGTTCGTTATTTGTTTATCAGCCAATGGATGAAAAGATCAAAACATGGCCTCTTCGTTTTCCCACCAAAGAAAACCCTAATATGGAGAAGGCATTGTTCGATTGGCCAATCGTGTTGCATTATGACGTCAAAGCGAAGTATCGCTTGAATTCTAGAAAGTTCTACTGCATGAAGTTTATTTTACCCGAGCGTTCGCTTAAACAACCAAAAGCCACGCGCGTTTGTTTCCGTTTGATAAACCAATCAAATCGCTCTATTTCCGTTGGTTTGTTGTTCTTGCTTAGTTTGCGCGTTTTCATGTCAAGGTCATACGAAAATAGCCTGCGAAAACATCTGTTTCTCCTCGCTCTTCGCCGCTGAGGACGTTTCGCGCGGATGAAGGTCTGCGACTCAGCGACAGAAATTCCATACTGATGACGTAAGATCTGTCCAGAATCCGGTCAGAAGCGTTGATTGGACGACGGAGTAGTTACATTGTTTTAGCTACTGTTTACGAATGACAGACAAGAAGGCCACAAAAGGCCACAAAGGTCAAATGTAAACGCGAAGAATCTCTAACAAAACAGTCAATATTTGTGGAATAAAGTCTTCTCTAGAAGAAGTATTTGAGTTTTGCTAGAGCTTGTTGGCAGATGAACAAAACACTTTACCAAAATCGACCAGAAGACACGTAAACCGGACAAATACCATGACTACCGGGTTTATTATGTAAACATTGATTTGCGTCATCAGTATGGAATGTTTGCCGCTGAGTCTCAGACGTTCTTCCGCGCGAAACGTCCCCAGCTGCGAAGAGCGAGGAGAAACGGATGTTTTCGCAGGCTAATACGAAAATCGCTCTATCTATGTGAGAAAAACAAACAAACAAATGCCGACAAGATGTGTTGGACCCGGGTATGAATTATGGACTCCTAAAGGGGTCAAAACAAGCCTGAGCCACGAACAGACGGCTCTCCTGTAGGAGTAGCCTGCGTGGCAGGCGTTTGAAAGGGAAGGGAAAGGGAGTTTTGAGAAAGGGAGTTTTGGGCGCGAGAGAAACGCGAGGGGCGCGCGAGGAAGGAGGGAGGGAAACAGTGGTCGCGTGGTCTCGCGCCCTAATTCCGTTCCCCTTCCATTTCGAACGCCTGCCACGCAGGCTACTGTAGGAGCTGAATTCCATTCACCGTCAGGCATTCCATGATGCTTAAATTTTGTGAAGCCATGTAGCTTTTGACTTTAGAAGGCACAGAAATTATTACCTTCGGCCCATAAAAGGCTCCATCACCAGGGTTCAAAGTCCATGGCATTCCAAACTCATTTAATGAGTTTTCAAGTTCCTGGAGAAAACAAAGAATCAAACTGTTATCAACACACAAAAAAACTTTTCAAGGACTAAGTAACTACAACCTGCGTCACACAAAAAGACCTTAATGATTCAATACAGTGCTGATGGAGGAACTAATAAGCAGTTGCAATTATTGGATTTAGCTTCCGTATGACATGAAGAATTATGCAGATTTCGGAGAGTGTTAAGCGCCGAGGCCGTATAGAAGATTATTCTTCAAATAGCAGTTGTCATTCGTTGAGTTGTATTTTTAACGTTCTTTCTATGGTTTTAGGCAGACGCTTGGCTATTTCTTCTTCGCAAAAGGTGTGAAATTTTCTGTCATTTTCTCCAGCCCTACCGAAACAACTTAGCTACAGCCTGTACTAATAATTGGCGTCATTTTATCGGATACCGCAAACGCCTTCCAAATAACAAGGAATAAACATACGCAGAGAAAACTTGCGAGTGTCCTTGGGTACTTACCATCTACATGGGAAAACCGGATATTCCGGTTAGATAATCAAATGGTTTGCCTCATTCCGTTTGGGAAGGTTCAGAAAACATGGGCTGTAATTTGAGGCCATGTAAGTTTTCCACTAGCTCATTTCAGTCGGTTTAGCTGACTTAGATATACTTTGTATCGGGTCGGCCTTTCACCACCTCAAATTTTATAGTCTTGTGTTTACGTACAAGATTTCCACCCGTGTGGTTTGCGTAAACGATAAGAACCCCTTCCCTCCTATATTTAATGCATCTTTTTTAGAAATTACCGCCTTTAGATTCTAAGACGCGGAGTACGACTACGAAGACGAGATTTTCTCAATACTAAGTAATGCAAGCACGTGAATCGGCGTTATTTTTGTGGGAAAACGCGATAGCCGTCGCCATTCTACTCCGGTTTTTAGCCTATTTTTCCGGACGGAATGTTCCAAACAGGAACTCGCGTTCCATTTCTTCAAAGCCATCTTTGATGCCACAGGATTTCGGGGCCTTTTTCTCAGCAAATAGAACTACCTTGTACGACTGGTAAAAGCAATTTCGGGACGAAATTTACACCAGTCCTGTATTTTGCTTACCATTAACTCTAACCGTGAACCGACCAGTTTGCCCAAGTAATTGTAACTGGCTTGTTGACACCGACGGAAATGGCGCCACGGCAAGAGTAGTCCTACTTGATTTCCGTAAGGCCTTTGACCTTATCGATCACAGTGTTCTTGTTCAAAAACTAACAACATATGATATTCCGAGTCAAGTGAAAGGCTGGATTGTTGACTTCCTGATGGACCGGAAACAAAGAGTTAAACTTGCTAAGGATTGTCACTCTGAATGGCGCTCTGTGCCATCCGGTGTCCCCCAGGGAACAAAACTAGGCCCCTGGTTATTTCTTGTCATGATTAATGACTTGGACACACCAGTTGACATGTGGAAATACGTGGATGATACATCTTGTTCCGAAATAGTTACAAAGTGTAGTGAGAGCAAACTCCAAGAAGCTGTGGATGACCTTTCGAGACAAGCGAGTCTCGATGGGTTCCAACTGAATGAGGCCAAGTGCAAAGAACTTCGAATTGGATTCTCCAACAGCAACCACGATTTTGAACCCCTAGTCCTAAATGGCAAACCCCTTGAATTAGTCACCAGTGCCAAATTGCTAGGCGTGACCATTAGCCACGATTTAAAGTGGAACATGCACACCTCTGAACTAATTAGAAAATGTTCCTCTCGTCTCTACTTTTTACGTCAACTCAAGAGATCTGGAGTGGCACCAAGTGAACTGGTGCAATTCTATGTGACATGTATTAGGCCCGTCCTGGAATACGCAAGTCCTGTATTCCATCGTTCTCTACCAAACTACATCAGTGAAGATTTGGGACGGATCCAAAGAAGGGCATTCAGAATCATCTATCCTGACCTGCCATATAGTGTAGCACTAGAAACAGTTGGCCTACCGAAACTTCATGAGAGGAGAGAAAAGATTTCAATCGATCTGTTCGACGAGATCGTCTGTAACCCCACCCACAGTCTCCATAGCCTCCTCCCCCAACGGAAGAGTTGTAAATATGCACTGAGACGCAAAAGTGATTTCACTCTCCCCCTATGTAAAACCGAGCGTTTGAAGAAAAGTTTTATTTTTAGCCATGTCTATAAGATGTAGATAATTTTCTTATTTTCTCTTTGTTATCATCAGTATTTGTAAATATCCCGTAATTCAGCCTATGGCTGCAATGGTGTTTATAATAAAGTATCTATCTAAGTAAATGGTAACAACCAAGTTGTCATATGTTAGACGTTTTGCCATTTTGAGATCAAGAGAGGGGTTAACCTCCATCAATAAAAATCACCGTGCTAACTTTTCTGGTGATTAAAATTTAAAAAAGCTTTCCGGTGCTTTTAAGAATACGCGTAAAAAAACTTAAATTTAACTATCGTCCTCGAAGCTTAAGGTCTCTAATAATGCTTACGTTGTATCGACACCTTATCAAGCCCTCGGTAAAGCTCTCTAATTATGCTAACGATATATCGGCACCTTATCAAGCCCTTGGTAGACTCACCTTCTCTGCATCATTCCACAGTTCTAGTTTTCCCATATACTTGTCAGGTCTGGTGGATAGGTAGAGTTTGAAGGTGAAGCCAAACTTGTTATACACAAACTTCAGGAAATCCAGACAGCCTTTAATTTCCTCGCCAATCTGCAGAGTACACAAAGACTGTCAGACAAGCTGTAGTTTATATGACAAACTTAAAGCAAGGAGCACGCATACACCCATCCACAGCCTGGCCAGTATCTCACGCATGCGCACAGCCATATCTACCGGGCAGTAGCAGCCATGGACAGCTGTTTCGCCCTTATTAGGGCAAATCGGCATGGCATAGCCGTCGGGTCTACAAACGGGCGAACCCTGCCGAGGCGAGTGCAAAGCAATCCTTTAAGCGCAAGCTCCACACAACACGTGTGCCCCTTGCTTTAAGCTTATCTTGTAGTTTACATGAATTTCAGGTTACAATGCTCAACTTAAGTATTTAAAAAACCATCTATCCAGTAGGTGACACAGTTGTAATTAATAGTGATTTACCCCGTGGATAGCACTACTAGCAGCCTGGGTGGAAAAATAGAAAGAATGACGAGCTAAGACACAGCGAGATGACAAAGCATGTGCCTGGACCTACAGATTCACAGTCAAGCTTCAACCACTAAACCAACCGGATTCTAGATAACAATAGCGAGCTGAAGCAGTGAGGACGGCGACGGCGACGTTTTTGCTGCCGTCATGGTACATGTTTTAGTGAGCTTAAGCAAAAAGGGTTTGAGCGACGTACATCAACCGGAAGTAGACTTTTTCCATTCATGGGCGGTGGTTTTGCCCAAATATTCCAACAAGTCGTCTCCATAACAGTAAAGAAACTTAGTAATACAAATTTTGTAGCGTCGAGGTGTGTTAAATGAAAAATACCTCACTTGCGGTTGACGTGCGTTGCTCAAAGACGTCTTTGCTTAAGCTCCCTGATATTATTAGCTGTTTTAAAAGCTCCCTAACAGCAAAAGGAACCTGGAAAAGGACGAACATTCTTAACAGACCTGGTCTGGTCTGCAGAAGATATGTGCATCATCTTGCTGGAATCTCCTGACACGGGTCAGTCCAGTCAGCGTGCCAGACAACTCATTGCGATGAAGAACCCCAAAGTCTGCCATCCTCAGGGGAAGTTCACGCCATGAACGAGGACGATGATCAAACATAACGCTGGAACAACAACAACAACAAAATCAGGGAGGGTAGAGAAAAGCGCTAAGGAGAAAATGGAGAGAGTAACAGTCGGAGAGAGTCCCTTTCCTTCTCTTCCCAATCCCCTCTCCCTTTTACCCTCCTTTCACCTCTTATCTCCTTTGGACGCATGCCACGCAAGCTGCGTTTTTATACACTGTAGACCAAAACGAAGTTGAAGCTGATGAAAAGACACACACAAAAAAGAGGCCAATATCCAGCCATTTTCAACGAACAAACATAGTTAAAAAAATGTATTTATTACATGTATGTATACATTTATTACAGAAATTTCTTTTGCGGGACCAACGCGGGAAATTCCGAACGGGCAAGATGTTCTCTCCTTGCCCGCTCGGGTAGCCAATCTGAATACAGGATTCGCGTCATCTTTTCCGCTCGTGAATACAGCCAAGTCAGTAATTAAGAAGAGTTAAAGAACAGTTGGAAATAGAGCAGAGCCAAAAACTTGCATCATCACAGGCTGCGTAGTTTTTTGACATTGCAAGTATTTTTAAACATTATTGGTTTGTTACAATAGCAAGATTTGATATAGGGTTTTAAGTATCTGCAGCTTTAACCGGAACCTCGATACATTACATTACAAATTGTTGAAATTCTACAAAAACATACCAATGCCCTGGACAGTTCATGGGTTTTAAGGCATATTTTTCCTTCTCCACCTCAAATGAGAACATGTTTTCCTAGCAAATTAATCAAAGAATCAGTACATGCAACTGCATAGTGATAATAATAAATTTTTAGTCTACAAACAAATAATACACAGTGATTTTGTTGCAAATAGTTATGGTGAGTCATGGGACTCATCTTGTGAACAAATCGTGAGTTCCACTCCAGAACCATTGAGTCCCAGTTCAAAAAACAACGAGTTCTAAATTGAAAAAGCTTGGAACTTAACGTAACCAGACAGTTAATCTGAAGACAGACTCCAAAACTCTGTATTTCAGTATACTGAAATTAACATATAGTCCTTCTCCTTTAAAGCACAACAAAGGCCAAATGAAATATGCATCATTAAACAACAGCCATAATAAATGCCATAGTAATAAATATTACACGGTCAGAATATTTCTAGAAAAACACCTGTTCAGATCGATCATTCGATCTTTGCGTCCTACAGGACGCACGCCCCGATTTGTTTTGCGACTTGGGGATTTTTATGCATCAGGGACGCAGGACATAGAGGAAAAAAAATCACCAAATACAGGCAAGTTGACACATGCACATGTGAGGCCAGTTTCAGTATGACAACTAAAACTATTATGGATAGCTGAAGAAAAACTGGGGAATCTAGTGATCCAAACAATTGCACTGATCATAAGTAATTCAGCCAGAACTGTATGACAGTATGACAGTATGACAGTATGACAACTAAAACTATTATGGATAGCTGAAGAAAAACTGGGGAATCTAGTGATCCAAACAATTGCACCGATCATAAGTAATTCAGCCAGAACTGAGGTGAGTAGCTGAACCTTGTTCTGTGATCACAGTGATCATAAAAAGTGGAAACCAACCTTCCACAAAATAAAAATCATCATGCAAAATGATGTTCATGTGAGTTTTCAGGACAAGTTCATACAGGGTAGTTTAAGATACACATTCGCAACAGGAGTGAAGACATTACTTGTTAAGTGATTTCATATTCTTTTAATTGTTATTGTTAAAAGGCACTAAGCAAGTCAAGCAAGGACTTCAGCACAGAATTGACCTAAAACAACAGCAGTATCCTTGAGGCATAGCCCCTTAAAACTCTTTTTTATTATTATTGCTTGGGCGTTTCCATGGGAACGACCAAACTAAAAAATGGGAACGGTTTTTTTTCTTCCACCACAAATCGGCCTCTATGGCGCCTTGAACGCATGCGCAAGATATAAGAGTATGCGTAAACTTTTGTAAACTAGGTCAATGCTCTAAACCAGAGCACATAGCAGATGGTGAGCAAAAAAAAAAAAAGTAAGTGATCAGAAGAATGAATTCTGTCATTCGTTATACCTGAAAACGTTATACTAAATGCACACGCTGGTCATCTCTAGATCTACAGTAAAAGATGGCCAGCAAACGGTTCAATTCCGTCAGACTGACTAACTCTTCTAAGTGAACCTTAACGAGAAACCCTCTCCAAGTAGTGAGCTACCAACAGAATTTGGACAGAGTGTTTCTGATCAACTCAAGAATCTTGTCGAAGATACTAGGAATGCCTCCATTTTAAGCTTAGTTGCCATGCACAAGAAGAAACAGCAAATGAATTGAGTACTTCAATTACTTTTTGTGTAACTATATCCTCTCTCTTGATGTCACTGATTTTATCTTCTTATGTTTTTATGACCTCTGCTATACAATTACTGCAATCTAATACGTTATTGTCATACAAGCATCGTTACCAGATGTTTATGCATACAGACTGTTGTTTGCATTTCTATATACCTTGGCGGCCTTTGAAGATTGTGCTTTCTTAGAAGAAATTTTCTCATTTGAATAATTTTATATGAACGCCCAAGCTCACACAGTTTATATGCGTCTAGTAATTAATGTCTTACTGAGTAATGTTGCCAGTGTCCAGAGGTCTCCCATAGCTTGGTGCTGTAAATGTTGGGTGACACCACTTCCTGGAATCCACGCTTGCGGTACTCCTCCTGGAACAACATTAACAGAAATGCAGTAGCATTAGCATAGGATAACTTCAGAATAAAGCTGTAACTCAATTTACAACCATCTCTCCTAAGTGAACAACTACATGGGTTGTATGCAGTTTATACCACAACAAAAAAGGGCACTGAAGTTGGAAACTCTCACAAGCAACAATGAAATGTTGGCATTCTGGGAGGTTGCACTGTATTTGTAGACCACTGGTCAAAAAAAAAAAAAAAATCCAGGGATTTTTGTTTCATAACAAAACATTTCCAAGAAAGAGGTCATGTCCCCTCTAGATGTTTGTGCCTTTGGGTTCAGGGTCATTTCCAGTAAAAATAATAACTTTAGCAAAAACTCTGATATTATATATAACTTGAGATAACACAAAACTCCACTAACATATCCAAATCATATGCCAAGGCAAAATCCCTGGATCATTATACGTTTCTGGGAAACTGCCCACCTACCCCTCCCCTAAACCAACATTAACACTTACATCTCACTTAGGTCAAAATGTTGGCTTAGGGGAGGGGTAAGTGGGTAGTTTCCCAGAAACGTGTAATGATCTCATCTCTCCACTAGAAGGGTCACTTAGACTGGTTAAAATTATTTTATATGACTCTATGAAACCTAAAATATACAGACATCTGTTACAAACATAAAAACAAAGCATATGGGCAGATGCATAATAACAGACCTTGATAAAGTTTATCAGAGTATTGTAAATGTGAGCCCCTTTGGGCAAAAAGAAACAGCTTCCAGGACTCAACTCGTGGAAGAAGAACAGTTCATGATCCTGTTGAAAGAAAACTGTACATAAGATCAAAATTTATCAATGATTTGTAAGTTGAATAAGTCCTACAGTTGGTCAGGAAAAGTAATCGCACACACTGTCACATGTGTGTTATAATAACATAACTGGTCATATTAATTTGAACAAAGTACGTATGCGTAGAGCTGTTAAAGAAAATAAAAACGTCTGCAAATTCAAAAATGTACATACCCTTCCTAGTTTTCTGTGATCTCTTTTGGCAGCTTCTTCTTGAAATTTCTTCCATTCTTTCATCTAGTTTGGAAAAAGAGACATTTGTTATATACCCTACAAGCAGAGGCTACATTTTTGCTGAGTGAGCTGTTGTGCGATGAGTAGCCTCTGCCGACAACAGTTCAATTTTCTATGGTGCATGCGCGAAATTCGTCAAGCGATTCACAAGCACAGTTAATTGTCAGGTCTGTCGTCAAATGGCGCAAGTCTGGTGGGAATAAAAAAATTGCGACTACTCTGATCTGCTACACAAGACTCAACAATGCTCTAAACCGGTCAAGAACAGAAAAAAACCTGTTTTTTTAATTTATTAGTCCAGACTTCTGGACGGATTTGAACAGTTGTCGACAGAGGCTACTTTTTGAAAAATGACGCTGGCTCACCCATGAGCACTAAATACAGCTGTAGTATTGAGAAAATCATGTACTCGTAGTCGTCCTTGTCTTAAAATCTAAAGGTCCCTTATGATGTTGATAAGATAAATTGCTTGTAGATGCAAACACAGTAATCACACTTGTAACCAATACTCTGTGGTTAAGAGACCTCTTATTTTCTCTGATCTGTCAATACAAGAATTTTGGGAAAATATATTCACAAGTTATTTACCTGCTTTTCATTTGGAAATGAGATTCCATACAACCGCTGAAGAGATTCCGCCTCACAGTTCCCTTCCCAGTATGTAGCAGAATTCTAATAATACAAAAAAGAAAACCCATTTTTGACATTCTAAGGGATTTCCATGTAGTACAGTAGCATCATACAATACTCTAGTATCAAGATCTGCCTTTTTTCTCTCTTGTGTAAGAATTCCTATGGAAAAATGAAAGTTATATTACGGTACTTACTATCATAAACATACCTTTGTGACTTGCATAGCCTTTATTTTGCCAGTGTGCCGCACATGAGGTCCTCGGCACAAATCAATCAGAGGACCACACCTTCAAGAACAAGAAGTTACTGTAATTATTAGATTAATTTCTCCAATTCAAGACACTTGTTTACTGTTATAATTTATTACAACTATGGTTGCAAGATGTCGGTTGCAAGGCTGAAAAGTTGCAGCCAGATTTATGAACCCTTTCTAAAGACATGGTACACTGTATATCAGGACATTTGTTAAGGGAAAAAAATTAAGATTAAACTTGCATTGCATTTTCTTGCATTTAAAACACAACTTAACCAAAGTTTTTTAAGTTTTGATTAATTTTTGTCTTTTCTTATCCACATGGGTCTTCTCCATCCTCTTAGAAAAAAAACTCTGAACATTACTCTTATTTCTCAGGTTAATGAAGTATTTTGAGGTGTTCTACTTCAAGATAATTTTGTACAAATAGGATGGAAATTAATAACAATGTGCATGGATGAAAGAGCCTGATATATAGGGATTAACATATCCGAGATCAGGTCAAAACGTCTGCAAGTTCTAAAGCCTATGAAATAAACCCACCTGTACACAGTTGTGGATGGGGTATTTATTTTTTCCCGTATAATCCTGCACTTGAATTCATTGTACTAAAATAACAACAGCACCAGCAAGAAATTATTTAACCTTATAATAATAACAAGCAAATATTGATGAAGTAAAAAGGGTGATTCCTCTTTGATTTCAGAGCTGATTATCCCTTAATAATTAAGCCCCAAATTCCACATACAAACTCTCTAAACTGATCTCAATACATTTCCTTGACGAGTTTTCAGACAATTTGATAAAAGATTAAGATGGAATCCACCAGGAAAAACCTTGTACCAGAATATTTTAAGGCATTATTGCATTCTTTTATACATTTTTCAAGGGCTAAAGATGTGATTAGTCATCTGTAATAACACCAAAGAATATTTCTTACAGGAGCCCAAGAAAATGAATATCCAATCTCCCAAAATTGCATCTTACAAATGAAATTTTCAAGAATTTTAGCTGTGTTTTTAATTCTTGTGAAATTTGACATTCATTTTCTCAGACTCCCATGAGAAATTTTCTTTGGTGTTATTACAGATGACTTATTACATCTTTAGGCCATGAAAATGAATAAAAGAATGCAACATTCCTTAAATTATTCCAGATGGTACAAGGTTTTTGTCCACTGAGAATTAAAATCACTCAATTTCCTGATGGATTCCATCTTAAAGCAGTTTCCCTTTGGTGATCATTTTATTACTTCTCACAATCATATCTCTTGATGATGTATGCCTGTTGTTAGGAGAACATAGATGTTGGTCAATTTTGAGACTTAAAGGGTTAATGACACTACATAAATCATGGAGCTGCTACTTGAGGACTTGAACATTCAAGTAGAGAAAACAAATTAATCTAATGCACGTCCTCAATAATATTACACTGCATGAAAGTGCAAGGGAGGTAAAAATGGCTAAAACAGAAGCAAATGTGGCCCTCATAGGCAGTCTGATTACCTTAAACATCTCTAAAAGTTCTTCCTTTGTCATCACAAGTCTGACAAATGGCTGTTTTTCCTTTACAATGGATTTTGTCAGACTGTCCAGAGATGGGTAGTCATTAGAAGAAACCTGTCTGTTCCATGTGGGCAAGAGAGAAAGCAGCAGTTTTAACAACATCATTCTCCAGAAATAATTTAAACAATGATCCAAATGCAAAAAGTATGTTTCTCTTTAACAATAAACAAAAAACCTGGACTAAAACTAACACACCTGGGATAATATACAGTCATGTGTACAATATATATTTCTTTACTCTCAACACTCAATAACCCTGCTCTTTTAAATTACATATAAGACGTTTTTGGAAGTTTTCCTTCAGCCAACACTGAGTTGAAATTGAATGAAAGGTATCAAACTGAAAGCAGCCTGACAACAAAACTACATAACTTCACACAATTCCTTCTATCAAATAAGTTCATGTGTGAATTGATCAGCTAGTACATGTGCGACTGAATCAAACTATGGGTAGGTTCCAGCTCCTGTCTTTTATATATGTACATGTAACTGAGGCACCATTAGTTTGTGAGACAGGAAAAGACTGAAAAGATCTTGCCTTGCAATACTTTAATACAGAAAAATAATACATACAATAATGGACACAAACCTTCCCTCGCAGAACATGTCATAGTAATAACCCTCTTCTATTGGAGGTCCATAACACAGGTGACCTCCGTAATGCCTCTCCATAGCTTCACCCATAATATGCGCACTTGAATGCCAAAATACAGCTTTAGCTGAAACAAAGAATGACACCTGCTATAAACTAGAACCCTGATAAAAATCAAATTAATAAAACTTATTAAAGCTATACAATATATGTGTGCAATATTAAACCCTAACTGTACTCAGTACACCCAGACTTAAGACTCCCCCCCCCACCCCCACCGCTCCACCCCCTTGATGATCAGTATCATATAATTACCGAAAACAATCGCTGCTTATGAGGAGAAATCTTCCTTTACCTTTTAATTGTACTCAATAATTTTAGTACCCAGAACACTGGAAATCAATTTTTACGGTTTTGATTTAGAAGAAGGGGCAGCGTTCCAGTTAATTCTTTCAAGCGGGGGTTCACGTAGACCATTTGAGGGGTCATCAAGACCACATGTTAATATTTTTTTTGCTATATTTAACTTAACACTTATATGTCATCTTTTCAGGAAGCCTTCTTTGTCGGGTCATTGACCCGAGACCCGTCTCTTATCTGGAACACTGAGGGGGCCTACTGGTTGATACAGTCGGTTACTCTATTCGAACCTGCTGGCTACTTCAACTTCTACTGAAACCTCTGCTTTCAAAATTATGACATACAACAGCAGACAAAGGTGCTGACAATTGACGATGCTGATACGGAGTGTACAGTGGTTCAGCTGGGATTCAAACATGTAACATTCCATCCTGTGGAATGATGCACCTCCAATCAAACTAGGTGCAGCAGAGATGATTAATTTTAAGCCATATAAAGATTGGCATCATTCAAAAACAATAATGAGTTACCTTCGTCATCATCAAAATTCAGGAATTCTAAGGAACAATCTCCTTCAAGTACTCTGTCCAAGTCAAATACTTCACCATTGACCTAAAAAATGACAGAAAAGTAATGTAATGTATTTAAACAAAGTCAGCCAGTACCATACATTATAGCAATTTACTTATCAGATTATTCAGCTTCCTAGATATTTTCGGAAAGACAGTAGCTTAACTAGTAAATGTGACATATATAAGTTCTAAGTTCTTGTTAGTATTGCAATAAAATTTTTTTATAATACAAAACTAACAAAACCTCACCACTAACCTTACAAACAACTGTGTTATCAGCAAGACCTTGGCTAACGAAAGGAATAGACATAAGCCAAAGTTTAGTAGATTTCCAGATATTAACTTACTGATAATTATTTACAGTAAAAATATCACTGTAAAAATCATTTTCAGTTGATGTTGTGATATATTATAAAAAATTATTTTTACACTCTTTACAGCTTCCAGTGAGAAATGATCATAGTTGAAAAAATTCACATCCATACCTTATTGAGGCAGCAATTTCATAAGGTGTAGTCTTCCAAGCCAGACCATCTACAACTTTACCATCACGCAGAGTAATTTTGATGGGTGTTTTCTCTTTGGCTGTAAAGAAAAAAAAAACACTTTAAAATTGAATAAAATTATTAGTTATTAAATAACAAAAAAACATGAAAAATTGAAATTGAGGAGGCCTAATTAACATAAGCTAAATAGTTTCCTTTAGGCCTTCTCGCCATTTTTTCCGCTATTTTTGCGTCTTTTTTGTTCTTGTAATATTATCTGTGTGGCAAATAAATAAAATACAAATATAAATATAATACTAATAAAGTATTAAATATTATTTCATGAAAATATTGAAAATTTTTCGACAATATTTTTTGTTGTTAAAATCACTATCAACACCACCATCAGCACTTTCATCCTGGTCATCATTATCACCCTCATCAACATCATGATAATAGTTTATAAAAAATGAATAACATTTGCATTTGACTTGGCAATTCCACTTGAGATCACTGTCTGTAAAAACTCTAGCCTGAGAAAAAAAACAGCATTTTGCGATGCCACCAACAGTTTCCCTGTGAAATGACGTCTGAGAAACAAGCACCGAAATTCCATGCTGACGATGCGTCACTACCCAGATCTGGGTAGTGTTTCTGATTGGTTGAAGCAAGTTTCACAAGCAGGACGACCAATCAGGAACACTACCCAGATCTGGGTAGTGACGCGTCATCAGTACACTTTTGCATGGAATTTCTACGCTCATTTCTCAGATGTCATTTCACGGGGAAACTGTTGGTGGCGTCACCAAATGTTGCCTGTTTAATTGCGCTATAAAAACTCTTAAGATCTTGTAGTTTGTCACATGTTCTATTAAATTACTACCTTTTGTGCCTGGTATTAACAAAAAGTCAGAATTAGGTAAAAAGTTAATGAGCATTTCTTTACACAGAGTTGGATTTCATTTTACATTTTGAGCTATTGAGAAAAGTTATGGATGCCAGATAAAGCAGTGTCCAGTAGATTTCTAGAGTTTCTAGGGATAACAGGGATGTAGCTGAGGAAAAGATAAGCAGGTTTTTTTATTAGTCAAGCCAACTTTTCACTCAACTGCACCTCATGTCTTTGTTTTCGAGAGGAATTTGAGGCAGTGGTAAGGTCTTTTTCAGCCGTTGAAATTAGCCAGCAACCAGCTATTAGCTGAGGCTATCCCTGGGATAATATCCAATGTAGTAGTGTGCAAAGAAAGTAGTGTCCGATAGGCCGGGGCTAGTGGATTTTGCTATTGGGCGAGTGAATTCCGTTCTTACCTTGCCTGACAGGCAAGTGGCTTTTTTTGAGGAATTCAACTTACAGAAGAACTGTGAAATTATTCTTCTCATCAAAAAATTTTCGAGGCTAGTTGAAATGACGTTTGGGCAAGTAAATGCTAGCTTCAGCTTGCCCTAATGGCAGGCTGTAAAAATGACTTTCTTTGCACCCTGTGTAGGGTCTATCAATTTATTCATCGTGCATAAAAAAATAAAAACCAAAAATCTCTTAAATACCAGACTAAAAGAGAAATAACATAACACCCTACAAGTACCTTCAATTTGTGCATCATACTGTGTCTTTAGTTTGTCAAATAAAACTATTCTTTCTTCTATGAAGGTTGGTTGTGGATTCAACTAAAACACAACATAATTTTATGCATATTAGAATATCTGCAAAAGTATATGAATCAAATGAAGTCCAGTGATAGATGAAGTGTTAATTACATTTTAATGACACAAAGTTTTTTTCAGTTATAGCTTGAGAGGGCATAGAAATCTTCTCATCCCAAAAACCCATTTGTGTTTGTAAGTGGTGTTTGTATTTCAAGTCAACAGGCTAGGGTACAACATAAAGATCATGATGTCTCACATCACACTTACAATATGTAATGTACAACTTCAGTAAATTAATGACGAGGTGTAGTGAAAAAGCCTTAGGAAACAATCGTTTATTACTTCCCAGCGGGGGCAAGGGTTTTCAGAAAAGTGTGGGGCATCAAAACTTTAGCCCCCGAAAATAATTTCATATGAAAATTGAACCCTCCTTGGCAATAACAATATTTAAAGTGCACCCCCCCCCCCCCCAGCCCCTGTGTTTTCCACAGGACACTTTTAGTAACCCCCAGGGTCTTTTTGCAATCCAGCACAGTGGGCTCAATATTCTAATATTATTATGTACAGTACCATTCAAAAGTAAGTTGACACTTGATTCTCAATCCTCATGAGAATCGAGAATAGAGAAGCGAGTCGAGAATCGATTCTCTTTAGTTGTGTCTTGATTCTCGATTCTTGAGTCCTGTGAGACTCATCAAACCCGGAATGGCCTTTGTTTAGTTTTAAGTAATTAAATTTTGCTCTCTATTCTCGATACTAGATTGCAGCGAGAATCTACAACCTTTGTTCAAGTTTTGAGTGATCTTCTCTCAGTTCTCTCACTACAGAAAAATCTTTCTACTCTATAAAATAACAAACTCTTCTTAGCATTTGATTATTGCGAGAAATTCCTGAACTATGCAAATTCAAGGAACAGTTGCAGTTGACAACTCTTCAAGAAATTTGCATTCATTCACACAGCTTGGGTGATACTTTGCGTCAAAACCTTAAGAAAGTTCAAATGGCATTTTGCATCATTTAAATAGCAAAATAAAAGGAAGCTTGTATAAACAAAGTCTCAAGGTTGCTTCTCGTTGCTTTTGTTCTTCAGCTTGTCTTTCGAATTCTACTTACCAATTTCTTTTTTCTATTGCTTGTTTGTGAATGTCCATCGGCATTATCACAGTTGAATGTCTCCCATTGGTGACTACAGTCGGGGTGTTTTTTTCACTGGAAACTTTACTTGTAATTTCACCTGAATTGCTATTTTCCCAATACACGATAGCATCTCAGGCAGCCTTTGCTTTTTTTGAGACATAACTGCATACATAAAAGTTTCGATTTGACTCTACATATAAAGCTTCAGAAAACTTCAGAAACCTCCAAAAGTTTTTAAACGATATACAGTCTTGCTTTTGAAATTAACATCGCGCAATTTTTCATCACAGTGGTAGTGTCACGTGCTAGGCAACAAAGAAGTCTATGCGTATCGCGCATCACAGAAAAAACAAGCCCAATTTTATGAGAGATGATGATGATGATTAAATGACACGCTATATTTCCTAGTAGAATTAAAACCATTGTTTCTCAAAGTTTTCAAATTTCAGAGCCAAAGATTAGTCATGTCTCAGACAGATGTGTATGTTACAGCTGATCTTTATCATGCTAAGCAGCCAGATAAGCCCAGACTTGTTTGACTTTTAAAAAAAACATGCTGTTGTTTATCTTCTTACTTGTACACGAGTATACACTGTTTTTTTGCATTTGGAGCAAACATTTGAAACTGTACTTGAGGAAATGAAGCTTGATACAGATGTCCTTGAAGAAATATTTGCTTTAAAACTTGAACTGGTCTTGTTTCGAACATACAGACAGTTTGTGCATGAATAAACCATGCTATGTTGTGTTACAGCTGTATGTCTTTAAAAAGTTATTGAGAAATCAGTCATGGGTGAATCTTTTGTCTTTTGTCTCTTGAGACTCGATCCTTGACTCAATTCTCGATTTGCACAGGAGTCGAGAATCAAGAACAATGGACTGTCAACTCACTTTTGAACAGTACTGTATACAAGTAAAACTTTTTTGTTGCCGAAAAAGAACTACCAGTGCAAATTTTTTGGACTACTCTTGAAGGAAACATGGATTTGCTTCAATCATAATATAGCTAGTTTGACAACTTCTACAGGGTCTGGAAGGGGTTTCTCATGATCCATGAATTGACCGGTAACCAAAGCGTGAATCAGGAAAACTCATGAAATGCAGTCGTTGTTCGTGAATTATACATTCACTGTGATGTGTGATCCATTAACATTGTAGTTCATGAATCGAGATTTCTACCGATAAAAGAGATGTAAGTTGTAAGTGTCATGACAGGGGTTTGAGGTTGACCATGTAAGACTGAAAAATTGTTGAGCTACGATTTTATAGCAATAAAATTCATTGCCAGTCAACTTTGTAACTTCATCAAACAAAAAGCAAAGAAACGCCAGTTTGATCACCTTACATGTACTTTTTGTTTCCTTCCCATCACAGGGTCATTTAAGAATAACTCTTGCCTATAAAGTGAAACCTCTCTTGAGCGGACACCTTTGGGACCTTCCCCAGTGTCCACTTAATAGAGGGTGTCCGCTTAACAGATGTTTGTAAAACTTGCACAATGTTTGTTAACAATCAACATTCAATGGTTACTCTGTACTGTGATAAAGTTTCACGTTGATAAGGAAGCTGAGGACGCTAAGGAAGCTGTGCATTACTTTGTGCAAGACTGTACAGTGAACTTTTGACAACTAAAATATTGATTTATCTTTATTAATCGACTACAGTACGTACTTTAAGGATGTAATACAATGCTAATAATTATAGTCAATTCAGTCCAGTGTCTGCTCAATGGAGGTTAATTTTAACAATAGAAATTTAGCCAAATAAAAT